>JAQSUU010000568.1:2400000-3600000 GCA_038087645.1 Saccharum hybrid cultivar R570
GGATGCCTTAGGGAGGGGGTCTGCCCCTATATTTATACCCCGGTGGGAGAAACGTCGTCCATTGGATCAAACCTACTTGACGTAGGGCTAGGATCGATCCTTGATGTTAGCATGGGAATACTGCAGAAGACCATAGAAAGATGTGGAGAGGGGTGGCGGCCTGGCCCTCTACTTCCACGACTGGGCCTCCGCTTTGTTCTAGTCTCTTCTAGCACCTTCCTAAGTCCGAACACGCAATCATCATGGTGAAATTCTAATAATTCATGTGACATGTAGGTCTTTTTTTTGCAGTTTTCTAAAATAGACCTGCAGAAACAGAGATTCACCAAAACTCATGGAATTTTGTCAGTTTAAACCCTATATTTATGTGTTTACATGTTTGTTAACCATTTATTGTACCATAAATTATTGACGTTAACGACCGTCAACAAGAATCCCCCAAGCTTACCCTTTGCTAGTCCCTTAGCAAAGCCTAATTAGCTAGAAACTTGGATCAGGAGTTGCCTCAAAAGTACACATGCTTTCAAACAAAAATTTCTCCTCCAAATTAGACAAAACTGCTCTAACTTTCAAACTTACCCATATTACCTTTAACTATGGAGCTTTTTAACTTTCACTTGGGTCTTGGGCAATTGAAAGATAGAACAATCAAGTCAAGCACTATGTCTCAAGCTCTTCGTTCAACTATTATTCCAGAGTTTTGCAAGTTTTTGAAATAAAACTCAGAGCTTTCATTGTATGACACTCTCAAGTCTCTCAATATATGTGGTATTTGTGGATCCTTACCAAGGCAATGATAATGTTATGCCTTCTCTTCCTACAACTAAGGCTTATAGTGGAGCTCATAGGAGTGGCAATAACAAGGAAGAGCATACTTACAATACATATATTGTAAAGTCAAACAATGAATCCAAAGAGAGTTAAGTCATACAATCAAATCAAGATGTGCATGTGTATGAAATATGATGGATAGGCGTACATATGGTGGCTAATCCTAATTCTACTATTGCTCTTTAAAAACATTTCTCTCATTTGAACTTCGAAACAATTGCAAGAAAACATGGGCTATCTTTGTCCTCTTTTTTCTTCTCTTTCTCATTTTTTTGTTTTTTTTACTTGGACACTTGTCCATTATATTTAACATACTTTTTATTTTTATTTTTTTGCATAGCCACATGCTTCTTTTCTACACACAAAATATTTGAGAGAGAGATTGCATTAAGAACTTAGAGCATTTAATTAGGGGCTGCCCTATGGGGTATATGTTTGGGTGTTCTCTCCCAGTGTGGCAAACATTTTAAGGTGGATCTAGATGAAGATGGAGAATGATTGCACCTACTCCCAGTGTAGTAATAGTGCATATGTGGGTGGTGTGTGTATGTGATCTTGATTTTAAAAGCATGACAAACCTCTCATAAGATATCAACAAAACTTGACCAAACTCAATGCAAAGCAAGCAACATAAATGTATAAAGGTTTTCCTAATCTAAAATGTATGGCTTTGGTTGGATTTTAAGCTTTGTCATACAAGAGCTCATCATGATTTTTAAGTTTTCAAAAGATAAATCTCCAGAACTTTAGTGTCGCTAGAAACAAAATAAATAGCAGCTCATACCTTCTCATATCATATCCATCAATTACCTGGA
This sequence comes from Saccharum hybrid cultivar R570, assembly GCA_038087645.1. Taxonomy (NCBI): domain Eukaryota; kingdom Viridiplantae; phylum Streptophyta; class Magnoliopsida; order Poales; family Poaceae; genus Saccharum; species Saccharum hybrid cultivar. Next base: position 2,401,647 of record JAQSUU010000568.1, read on the forward strand.
CTTAGATCAAGCATTTGCTACCCATGAGTTTCTGACTCAGAGTAAATTCTTATATCAAAGCAATTTTATCCAAAACTCAGGAGAATTCAAGACTGGAAACTAGGTACTTGAGGGGAATTATGACAGAGCAACTATTCATTATTTCCATTTTAAGAGATTATCGAGTTCTCTGTATTTTATTCAACTCCTAAAAAACTAAACACATCTTTAATTTTATTCAAGATCATACCTTACTAATATATATATAACTAAGACAAATTTTTATTTTGTTTTGTTTGTTATGCATCTTTTTATTTATTTTTATATATACTTTTTAGCAAGCGTATAGCAAACTCTAAAATAGTAAAACTAAAAAGGAAAAGAAATACTTAGCTAGATACATATGGGATGCTCCTCCCCCAAGCTAGATGTTGACGTAGTCATCAGATCTTGTAGAGTAGAAGACTGGTAGCAGAGATTCACTTCTTCTATGAGAGCATTGATTGATATTGATGACTGTTGGGACAACAATGCTCTAACAGTGGATAGAACATCCACTTTCTTGTCAGCTTATCTTGATCCTTCGAATCTTGTGAAACTCAAATAGACAATAAAACTTGTGGAATAGATTAAACATTAGTTGTTGGCAACTTTAAGCCTTAGCTGTCCAAAGCTCTTGAGATTGTTTCTAATTTTTCTTTTTAGCAGAGTTTCAAAGGATCTCATTCTCAAATTTTTTATGATGCAAGGGAAGAGTAACAATATGAATGCATTTTTATTGTTTTATTTTTATGCCACCACGGTGAATATTCGTGCAGATTTCATGCCACAAAAGTATTCACATGGGGCTTAGGATTTATGATGCAATGCAGTAAATAATTTTTTTTTCTAATATGGTGCTAATGCAGAAAAGTAAATATGCTAAAGTAAAAATAACTCATATTATGCTAAAAAGTAAATATGGATAACTACCGATGTTACCTCTCAGCGAAGGTTTAGATTTTTAAGTCCTCCGGACAGGACTTCTTACCATGTTCACGCCTTAGGTGCATTTGAACCTAATGGTGGAGACTTTGATAACTGCGCTTCTTGAGATGGTGATTCAGATGGAGGTGCAACTCATGCTTTTTAGCTGTCCATCTGGTGTCACATCCCAAAATTTCTGATTTTGGGTTGTGCATAGAAAACACTAACTAAAATAAATATTTTAATATTTGAATAGAACTTGTCATTAGTTTAGATTTCATATATTTTTTTATTAAAGAAAAATGGTGCTTTTCGATTATTTTAGAATTAACTTGACGGGCTTTGGTTGATGTGATGCTTGTTTTGGTGTTTATGAGTGCAAACGGTTTACGAGTACGATAGAGCGACGTTTATCTCTCCTTAAAAAATTTTCTGGCCCTTTTTTGAATTAAAATTCCAATTTCCATAAACTTAATTTTTTTCTTTGATTGTTTCACCAATCTTTTCATGAGCTTCAAATACTTTATTTGGATTTCTTATGTTTCATAATGTCTCTGAGAATTTTTCCTGAATTTTTAGAGCTTTCAGAGTATTTTTTCATGGCTTAAATAATAATTTTAGACTTTTCTAGAATTATTTTATCCATGAAATTAATTAATTCCGAAAATAAATAAATGTCTCATTTTTCCCAATGCTCAAAGCCCATGTGCAATAATCCTAATAAATCTCAAAGGCCCATACATTTATTTACTAATGGGCTTTAATAATTAATTAGGCCTATTAGTAAAGATGGAGGGTGCAACATCAATTAGTACCACATTGTTAGTTGATGTGAAGATAGAGAGTTTTCATCCCTATAAGTATGTACCTACCCTATGGGCAAAGCACACCAAAACTACCGTGGAGGAGCCCCTTGTTTGGGAAATCTATCGTGTAGTAAATTAGATATTTCTCCTCCTTCTTGTGTCGCCCCCAGGCTGAGGCCCTTCAGATGGATGGAGGTAGAAGATGAAGTATCTGCGGTTCTACCACTGGTTCGTAATATCTTTGTCGTTTCTTCGTTTTAATTTCGTTTTACTCCGTTTTAGTTGTGTTAGTTTCGTATAGTTGCGCTCTATGTAGTAGTGCTGATGTATATCGTGTCACCTAATTATGAATTTATTCATTTACGTGCAATATTTATTTAATGCATTTTTAATTAAAAGCAACCTAGTGCAGTAACTCGTTCTTGTGATTTTGCGATCATGCCAACTGAAGCTACATGCTGTCGGCGTAGACGTGTTACATACTAGTCATATATAAATTAAATATTAATTAAACTAGGTGAGTACCCGTGCGTTGCTACGGGTGAGAACTACTCACCGTGTATGCATATATGATCAATTCAACAAAAAAAATATCCATTCAGCTATACATAGATTCTTTTGTTACAATACATCATATATGTGTAAAGCATATATGGGAGAGTATACTATAAAATATGTTATTCTATGGTCAGATCTAAACTACGTGGTCCGGTCTGTCCCTGGAAGCCCACTGGAGCATGTGCACATGCATGAGCCGAGCATTGAGCCAGAGTAATTAGCGGTAATTGTGTGGTCATTAATGATGCAACAAAAATAGCGTTAATTTATTCCAACCAGGACAATACACGTGCATGTATTACGATAACACAGAAGTGACATGCACATGCAAAGTTTACGAGACGACGGCCGTGAGACATGGGATTATCGCGGGGTGAAGCGATTAGTTACTATCAGACGATGACATTCGGATCTTTTTAGTTGTAGAGATTGACATGCAATTAGTTCTATGATTAAAAACAATTTAGGTTTGTAAATCCATTCTTGTTGTGATAGTTTTATAGTGTCGCGCTCTATACAGTAGCGATAGTTTTTGTGATGTCACTCAAGTATGAATTTATCTATTTAAATGCAACTTGATTAATATTTATTTAACAGCTTTCTAACTAAAAGCAACATAAGGGTATAATTTCGTTCTTGTTGCTTCTTGACTATGCTGGCGTAAGAGACGCATTAGCAACGTTGTTTACCATGTCACGTTATGTGTTTACAAATTAAATTATGTTTATTTGATTAATGTTTATGTCATGCTCTGTTAAATTAGAAGCGACTTAGGTTGATACATAGAACATTCTTAAATAAATGTTAACTTGATTAATATTAACTTAAATGTTTCTTAATCATAATTAGTTTAGTTAAACATGAAGCATATAGTTAATTTAACTAATATTTATCTACTGTCTTTTCGAATTAAAAGTAACTTTGGTTTATAATTTGTCTTTTATAAATAATCAAATGCTATCATGATTAATAAGAACTTAAGTGCTTCTTAAATAGAACTTGTTTAGTTTATGTAAGAAACATATAATGAGTCGATTAGCTGTTATCACCTTCTTTATGCTTTCTAATTTATAAATGTTTAAATGACTTAAACACTAAATAAATATTTATAAATAAAATATGAATAAGGTTAACTTCATCTTTTATAATTCAATGTAAATTGGTTAATTCAACTTTAGGATAATTCTCTAGAAGTCTATCACCTTAATTCATTAACTAAAATAAATCAAATGTATAGTTTGTCTTCTTTGATTTGTTGTAAACTCCTCGATAGTCGCGTGTCCTCTTTGATGGTAGCTCTGTTATCCGTCGGTCTTACGTTTTCGCGATCATAGCATCATGTCGTATAGTCTAGTGCGCTCTTTTAAAGTATCTCTTTTGTTTGGTGTGTTATTCTTAGTTATGTTTATTGTCTGTTTTTTCTACTTGATTGCTGCGAGTAGAAGAAGTTTGGTTAATTAGCACTAAAGACGAGGAGCTGAGGACCGACAGTCCAAGCAAAAGGACTTGAGACCAGAAGATAGCAACCGGAGATTCTGAGCATCTAACTTTAGGAAAAGGCAAGTATAGCATGGGATTTCCTTGTTGTTCTATTCACTTTATTCACATAAAATCATATTGCATGTGTCTGTATTGAATTGCCATTAAGGATTTTCCTAGTTTTTGGTCTATACCTTGTCACCTATGGGATTTTGCATTGGGTAGCTTTTGCTTGAGCATAAAGTATGATCTTGTAATATGATTAATGGAATATGCAACAACATTAAAAGATGACATTTTGATTACTGTTTAAAGAGGGCTAGAGCATGATGCTGTTTTTCTTGGTGCTCTAGTTTCTCTCCACAAGGACTCATCTGTAAGCGAACATCCGGGACTTACAGTACAACTGTGAGGGCTATATGGCTCTGGCTTTAGTCAAGTATGAGAACCTTTTCTAGCTTGTTAGTGGTAACCTTCATGGCGTAAGAATGGCTTGACGAATCGGGTATAGTGCGACCTCTGTCCTTATTTGTATAGGCTGCGCGTCATTGTGCCATTTGGAAGGGGGCTCTACATCTATTTGCCGAGTGAATCTAATGGACCTAAATTGTTAGACGAACCTTTGAAACACTTCACAGTGAACCCTGCCGACCTTTCTTGGTAGTGGGTCAAGAGGCTGATCATCTCGGGCGAAAGGGTAAATCATGACTCATAGCGAAAGTGTACAACCTCTACAGAGTGTAAAACTGGTATATCAGCCGTGCTCACGGTCACGAGCGGCCTTGGACCCTTACGGAATAGATGAGCACTAATGACTATAAATGTGTTTTTGCTATTCATTATTCATCTTTACATTGATCATATGTTTATTGTGGGATTAATGCAAACCTGATGCTACTCATATGATAAAATTGTGATAACTAAAAGCTATTGCAGTAAACCTGTGTCAAACCTTTTGAGCCTCATGAACCCCGTGTTATATTTGTTGAGTTCGACATGGACTCACCCTTGCTATTTCCCTACACTCCAATGTGTAGTAAGGTGCTGCTTAGAAGAAGAATAAAGGTGTAGTGGAGTTTCCAGAAGTCTATAAGAAGTGCTTGGCATACGGAGCCCCCAGTCAGCCGTCCCTGTGACGTTGGAGCCTGAAGAAAAGATTAGTGACCATTCCGCGACACTCTGATAGTTGTAAGTGTTAATATATTATGTTTCCCGCTTTATATAAACATTGTTTTGATATTTTTATTCTATTGTTGTATGTATGGACTTCCTGGGCACACATATGACGAGCCTAGTTTTGTTCTTTGCAAAACTGGGTGTGACATCTGGCAACATTTTGATCAGTGTGTATGTTGGGTTCAGAATCTTCACTTGTGGAATTTTGGGGAGTTAAGGAATGCTTACATTCTTTCCTCAAAGTGTGTCCTGCTTGCAAAGACAAGGCAGAGAGCAAGTGCATGGGCTCTGCTGGTGGGAAAACACCAACAGAACCAAAATTATCTATTCTTCTCTAACCCTGGGCACATAAAGGATAACTAGGTTGAATTTTATGATAACTAAGGGTAGCAACAAGGTTAGGATAAACAGGAGCGTAGAGAGAATAACTAAGGGGTTTCTACTTCCAACTTGGGTAAACAATGTCGTCTACTATCAATCACAGGCCAATAACTCAATAAAGAACAAAGATAGAGTTTGCTCCCTTCCAGCACCATAAAGCCTACCAATCCTATTAATGGGAGCTGGACTACAGAAGACTCAATAGGTCTGTCACACCTACGATCTACCACCGATCCAGCAAATTAGGAGGTGCCTATAGTTAACCTAAGCCTAGGCACCACGCCTACACCTAAGATCAATACTCTACTCCCTCCATAACAGGAATAAAGCACTCAAAGAGCTGTAAACTAGATATTACAATATAGACAAAGTAAACTTAGATCAAAAGTATATTACCAGAGAAATCTCGAAGACAAGCTTAAGATGAACTTGAATCCACCGAAGTACAAGCCATAGAGGGAGCACCGACAGGCCAGCACCTCCTCCTAACTCTTTCCTCACTCTCTATCTCACAATTTCTATTCATAAGACTAGATCCGATGGAGAACTAATCTTCTCTTGATTGCTAGCTCTATGAGGTAGATCCATTTGAGGGACCCCTCGTCTGATCCTAACTGGAGATATGAATTATGAACTAGGATGCCTCAGGGAGGGGGTCTACCCCTATATTTATACCCCGGTGGGAGAAACGTCATCCGTTAGATCAAACCGTCTTGATGTAGGGCTAGGATTGATCCTTGATGTCAGCGTGGGAATACTCCAGAAGACCGTAGAAGCATGTGGAGAGCGTTGGCCGCCTGGCCATGGGCCTAGCTGCCTGGCCCTCTACTTCCATGATTGGGCCTCCGCTTTGTTCTGGTGTCTTCTAGCACCTTCCTAAGTCCGAACACACAATTGCCGCGGTGAAATTCTGATAATTCATGTGACGTGTAGGTCTTTTTTGTTAGTTTTCTAAAATAGTCCTGCAGAAACAGAGATTCACCAAAACTCATGGAATTTTGTTAGTTTAAACCCTATATCTATGTGTGTTCATGTTTGTGAACTATTTATTGTACCATAAATTGTTGACGTTAACGACCGTCAACAATCAGCAAGAAGGGATTACCCTTTTTCAAACTCCTAAAGAAGACAGGCAAGTTCAAGTGGATAGAGGAAGCCAAGGACTCTTTCGAGAAGCTTAAGGCATACCTCATCTCCTCCCCAATTCTGAGACCTCCAAAGAAGCACGAAGCTATGATGTTATACATTGCAGCAACTACCATAGTGGTCAGTGCAGCGATTGTCCTACAGAGAAAAGAAGAGGGACACGTATACAAAGTACAATGACCCATCTACTACATTAGCGAGGTACTATTAGACTCAAAGGTCCGGTATCCGCATATACAAAAAGTATACGCTCTCCTGATCACCTCCCGCAAGCTTCGACACTACTTCGATGGTCACACGATCACGGTGGTAACTAATTTCCCACTCGAAAGACATCCTACGCAACCGAGATGCAAATGGACGCTTATCCAAATGGGCAGTCGAGCTCGGGGCACTCAACATAGATTTCACTCCCTACAAAGCCATCAAGTCTTAGGCACTCGTGGATTTCGTAGCTGAGTGGACAGAACTCCAACAACCTACACCAGATGCTATTCTTGACCATTGGAAAATGTACTTTGACGGATCACTCAAGCTAGGAGGAGTTGGCACTAGTGTCCTCTTCATATCTCCAAATGGAAAACAACTCAAGTATGTTCTTCAAATCCTCTGGCAAGCTACGAACAATGAAGCAGAATACGAAGCCCTTATCCACAGGCTCTGGGTAGCTATCTCTCTTGGAATCAAGCGACTACTCGTCTATGGTGATTCAGCAGTGGTTGTCAACCAAGTCAACAAAGACTAGGATTGCACCAAAGATAATATGGATGCCTATTGTGCTGAAGTAACGCAAGCTCGAGAAACATTTTCAAGGACTAGAAATTTTACATGTCTTGCACAATTTAAATGTTGCAGCAGACATCCTTGCCAAGCTTGGATCAGACAAGGTGAAGGTCCCACCTGGTGTGTTCGTAGAGGAGTTGTCAGCTCCATCTATCAAACAACCCGATGAGATAACCCCTGGACACCCAGCTCCTGGCACCCAAATATTGGTAATCGCACCATCATGGACTCAGATCTTCATTGATTACATCAAAGAAAATAAACTTCTAGTAGATAAAGAGGAAGCCACTCGGATCATTCGAAGAAGCAAGAATTATGTCCTAGTGGGAGACAAACTCTACAAACAGGCTGCATCATCAAGAGTACTACTCAAATGCATCACAGCAGATGAAGGCAAAGAGATTCTAGGGGAAATTCACTCAGGATGTTGTGGTAACTATGCTGCCTCCAGAACTCTAGTAGGCAAAGCTTTCCATTTCGGGTTCTACTGGCTGACTGCTTTAAAAGACATAGAAGAACTCATTAGGAAGTGTAAAGGCTGCCAAATGTTTGCAAGACAGGCTCACATCCTAGCACATAATCTTATCTGTATCTCACCCGCTTGGCCTTTCTTATGCTAGGGGCAAGACTAGGTAGGACCTCTTAAGAGAGCTAAGGGCAGTTTCAAGTAAATTTTTGTGGCCATTGACAAGTTCACCAATGGATCAAATACAAACCACTCATCAAGTACAGCGTAGCCAAGGCAGTTGAGTTCATCCAAGATATCATGCATTGCTTCGGCATGCCCAACTGAGTCATCACAGATTTGGGCTCTTCATTCACAGCTATCGAATTCAGAAGCTGGGCACAAGACTGCGGCATCAGCATCGACTATGCATCAGTCGCCCACCCTTAGGCTAACGAACAAGTGAAAAGAGCTAACGGCCTCATACTAGCTGGACTAAAGCCTAGGCTATATGACTAGAAGACTATGATTCCAAGTGGATCGAAGAGTTACCCAAAGTAGTATGGGGGCTATGAACTCAAGTCAGCAGAGCTATAGGATACTCACCATTTTTCCTAGTATATGGATCAGAAGCAGTATTGCCGGCAGACTTGATTTGGACATCACCAAGGATAGAATAGAATGATGAAGGAGAAGCTGAGCACACTTGAAGGCTAGAGCTGGATAGCATAGAAGAAGTCAGAGTCAATGCTACTCTACAATCCGCTCACTATCTCCAAGGCTTGAGGCGCCACTACGACAAAAATACCCAACCCCGCACCTTTCAAATCGAAGACTTGGTACTTCATCGTATCCAGAAAAAAGATGGACGCCACAAACTACAAAGCCCATAGGAGGCTCCGTTTATTATTTCCAAAGTCACTCGACCAGGTTCTGATGGCACCAGCCGAGATGGATCCTCGGCGTTGGCATACTCAAAGCCATAGGTCTCCCTCACCTTAAGAGGTTGAACCCGGTGACGAATGTAGCTGGCCACGATCCTAAAGCTAGTCAAACCCTTCTATTTCAAGATCTTGATCTTCTCCAATAAGGGTTTGATCTTCTTAAAGTTGTCAGCCGTTAACGGCGCCTTCTCCCACCGGTCATTAACAACCGACCCGGCATTAGAGTGCACAACAAGGGGTGGAGACATGTTGCCAGCATAGAACCACTGATCCTCTAGTCCTTCACTGAATCGACCAAGGTGTACTCAAAGTACTCCTTTTGCTTGTTTTGGTAGAATTGAATCGCGCACCCACCTAGGACAGAGGTATTGTCAGACTTGGGGTGCGGTCTAAGATGAAAGAAATACAGAAAAAGAGTGATGGAAGGGAGAATTTCAAGGAAAGTTTCACATAAGTGCATGAAGACAGAAAGATGAAGAACCCCGTTTGGGGTAAGATGATTCAAAGAAATGTCAAAATAATGAAGGAAGCGATGCAAAAAAAGGAGAAGCAGGAAGGCACAGACCAGCACAAACAAAAGAAAGGAACAGGAAAATCTCCCCAGGATTGAGATAAGGTACCCAATGTTCGCCGAGCGCCCTCCAATCGGCAAGGTTCTTCTCTTGGATTGGGCCTTAATTAGCCATCTCCTACAGCTCCTCCTTCTTGGTGCTCAGAGCAGGCCAAGTGGTGGCAATGACCCTCATGGCGATTAACTCTTGGTTCAGGATCATCGAGAGAGCCTTCTCCTGGTCCTCTTCCGCAGCCTTCTCCTTGTTGCTCGCTACCTTCGAGCGGCGTCCTCTGCCCATGTACCGATGGCAATAGTAGTGGTTTTCTAGGCAAGAGAATTAGGGTTTAAGAATTCAAAGATTGAGGGTGAGTATGGCAGATGAAGAATGAATAAGAGGGGGTTTTTTACCCTTATAACAATAAAAATGTGGTCCACACGGCCCATTAGACACGATAACCAACACAACAGTTCGATCTCCACTTCCTTGCATTAACTGCTTGACACAGCTGAAGCGACAACAGCACACCTTTTCATAAGGAACAGTGCAATAGGTAGATTCCAAACTTATCCATCCACAAAGACACTACCGAGTAGTAGGAGCCCAGATCATTCAGAAAGAACCCAACCATCACAACATATGCAAAGGAACCTCAAAAACAACCCGGATGATACTCAAAACTACTCGAACAAGTGCAGAAGACAACAACTCCAAGAAACAAGATTTTCATTACAAATATCTTCAAGGAATACAAGATCACATATCTTACAAGACCAAACGAATTCAGCACAAACAACCATTCAATTAGTAGCAAGGAACCTAGTGGAATTCGAGCTCTAGAACGACTAATTCCTACTGAGTTCTATTTGCTACTCGAAAGAACACACCCTACCCAGCCACATTGTTTTCTTCAAAGGAAGGGCGTAGTGCATCCAAGATTGGTGTCAGCAGCACCGGACCACAGGACTACTAGGACTGGATAACGTCTATAGGCATCTGTCTACCCAAGCACCCTACTCCAATGTGATCCTAGATCAGATGCTGATCTGCACCGGACATTTGCAAGATAGAGTGGAAGAATCAACTTGGCGCTGCTGGATGAGGGAACGCGTTCCACATCATAAAACTTCTTCCATCTGCCAGAGAGGACTACCCGGTGCAATACCGCTGAGAGACTAGTCTACCTCTAATCTTTATCACAAGACTTCTTCCATTCACTATAAGCTTTACAAGATTTTCTACTTATACCCGGGGGCTGCTCTACTTCACAAACCAGTATATCCATGGCTAAGGACTTCAAGCTCAATGCCAAGACTTCATGGGTTTGCAACAGCTCGCCAGGAGGGTATTTATAGACCAAGGAGCGGTGTACATAGACCAAGCCCACCAACAGTTCAAGCTGACAACCACAAGAGAAAAGGAACAAAGCAGTAATAGCAATCAGAAAGGCAAGAGGACTGCATGTGAAGTTATAGTGCACTCAGACAGTATATTCGGACGAATATTCCAATACTATGTGGCCCGTGACCGTGCTGCCTTTGCCACACAATGATCACCTACAACCTACCTCTGACAGACAGACATGCATTAAAGACTTTAGCACCTGAGTACTACTATAGAAAAAACCTCTATCTGAGTTATTCTTGAAAAAAGAACCCGTATATAGGCTCAGGGGCTGTAGGATACATATCCTTAGGAGAGATTTTTTAGCTCTTCGGCTCAGAATTTTCAAGACCCTCCAACTTTTTGTTCCAAATAGCAAGAGGCTCGGGGGCTATATTCAGTGAGTGCACTTTTTCTCTGAAAAAGCGCACATCACTCAAGAATTTTTTCAAGAAAGATCACTTCAAGGTTTCTCTTCGAAAGAACCCAGATCAAGCTTGTTTCACCTGACAAGACCTGAAGAAACAAAAAGGCTTTCGAGTTTAACCATGAAACACTCGGGGGCTTGTTGATACAGGACTCACATGGTTCCTCATCGGTACCACTACTAGCAGTGGGCCCTGGCCTGGCCCACAAGCCTGATAGGAGAGGCACGACATCAGACGATGCTGACTCCGAGTAGAATAGGCTAGACTAGCTGGACTCCTAATAGAAAGTACCTTCTGTAATTAAGATCAGAACACCTTCTTTGGATCTAACTAGGATTGTAACCGTGCCATAGCCGTCTCTCCCTATATAAAGAGAGGCTATGCGCACCCCATGTAACATGATCATAACAATCAATCCAATGCAAAGGCTAACGTCAACTGGACGTAAAGGCTATTACTTGATCACGAGGGCCCGAACTAGTTTAAATAGACTATCTCTTGCGTTAACCGTCGAGTTCTACACACGCCAAAGCTCGAACAACTGTCCCGGCTACCCCCGTGGTAGGCTATCGGTGGTAAAACATCGACAAAAACTAAAAGGAAAGAAATACTTATCTAGATACACGGGGGATGCTCCTCCCCCAAGCTGGATGTGGCTGTGGTCATTTTTAGTGCGGTTCTACCAGCAGAAGTATTTCTCATCCATCCAGAAGTTGGGTTCCTTATGTAGCGAGTGTAGCAGTAGTTCGGGAAGATGTACTTTAGGTGAATGAAAACAATGGGTGGCTTTGCTCTTGATCATATGTACCATCCTGCAAAATACTCCAACAAGAACACCAAAACTCGTGGCATGGATTAGGATAAGGGGTTAGCAGTCAGCCATTCGGAGATTAGTTGTTCTTTTGGATTTAGACATATTTTCTATTGGCAGAATTCTAGCAGGATGTCTATCTATTATTTTTGGATTTTCTTATTTTTATAGAAAATAAAATATGCATGCATGGTATTTTTAATTTTAAGCCACCACAGTGAATATTCCTGTGGGTGTTTACACACCGTAGATTTATTCACATGGGGCTTTAAGATTTTATAATGCAATGATGGAATGCAATAATGAAACTTTTTATTTTTCTTTTATGAGTGCAAGGCAAATGCAAAAAAATATGCTAAAGTGAAAAATAATTTATGCAATGCTATAGAGTAAATATGGATAACTACCGATGTTACCTCATGCAAGGGTTTGGATTTTTTAAGTCCTCCGGACAGGACTTGGCTAGAGAAAAGTCCTTTATTCTTTGGGTGCATCACCCCGCCTCAGCGATGGAGACCCTAATGGCTGCATCTCTTGTGAGGGTGATTCTGATGATGGTGTCACCTTCTCTTTCCATACCTGTTAGGTTTGTGGGCTTGACTTAGGCGGAGTAGGTTCATATTTCATATGCTCTTTAGGTTCTTCATCTTCCTCCCATTCATTCCATAGGGGTTGGTTCCTTTGATGTCGAGATGATCAACGTCTCCTCCTAGAGCGGCTCTTCTTCGACTGTTCATAAGTTGTATAACTATTGAAATAGCAGCATACCTTTTCTCTAGGGAATTAGAAGTGGATTTTTCCAAATCCGACCTAGATGATCGTGTTGGTGGTGTTGAGGAACAGTCTTCCTAGGATGATGGGTGTATCGTCTTCTTCTTCTCCCATGTCTAGAACCATGAAATTAGCAGGGGCGAACTGATTGTGTATTCTTACCATGACATCTTTTGCTATTCCCTCCGAGGAATCGGATTGATTGGTCCATCATCTGCAATTGCATATATGCAGGGAACAAAGGTTCATCACCGAATAAATATTTATATGTTACCTTGGACATTATATTGACACCCGATCTAATGTCACAGAAGGTGTCGTGGAAGATTCTTTGTCCAATGTTACACTTGATTGTTGGTACGCCTAGATCATCCTTCTTAGCAAGGAATGGTGAAGCGAGGAGGTGGTCCTACTCAGATCAGAGGGTGTTGATCATGTTGACTGATTCTTCTTGTGGCTGCTTGGTCTTGTTCTTCCTCCTTCGGTTCTTCTTCTTCTTGGTCACCATCGTTTCTTTGGGCAAGTACGCCTTTTGTGGATGACTAGGAGATTGCAAGACATGGTTCTTGAACAAGAACTTCTCCTTCTTGTCCTTGATCGTGAAGCAGATTTTGGCACTGTCCACGTAGATGATGGCTTTCATGGTGCTCAAGAAAGTTCAGCCCAAGATGATAGGTGCCCTTTCACCTCCACCTATTTCTAGAACCACAAAGTCTATGAGAACATATGATTGTCCCACTTAGATAATGGCATCTTCAAGAACTCCCTTGGGGTAGCAGTGTGACTGATCTACAAGCTGCAAATGCATATTTGTGTACAACAAAGGATCTCCTAAAATTTTCTCATAGATTACCTTGGGCATGATGTTGACACTTGCTCTAAAGTCACAAATAGCTTCTTAAAAAATATGACATCCAATGGCGATAGGGATGACTGGTCTCCTAGGGTCACCTTTCTTATCGGGTAGGGAATAATCTATCCACCTTCCCTCTGATGGCTCTATATAGTAGTAAGTTGCATTGTGAATATCGACAAGATTTGCAGTTTCAAGATCTTTTGGTTTCCCTAGAATCTTACCTTTGTCAATTGGTGGAACAACAGCTGTCAGCTGAGCTATTTGTGATTCTATCATTTTATTAAAGTTATGCTAGTTTTTAATAGCAGTGGAGAGGTTATCCATTCTATTGTTTATATTTTCTAAGATTCTATCATTAGAAGCTAACTTCTTATATAAACCCTCCATTAATTTAGCTTGGCTAGAAATCAATTCTCTCAAGGGTGGTTAATTGAAATTATTGAAACTATTACCTTGAGGGTCACCTTGGTAGTTACCTTGATAATTACCTTGGTAGCTTGGCCTCTGTTGTTGGTTCCATCATTGATTCTATTGAGGACAATAGTGGTTGTTATTGTTGACAAAGTTCACATCCTCTTGGGTTTCAGGGCAATTGTTCCCTGAATGCCTAGTGTTGCCACACACTTCACATGTCATGCGGGAATCATGAATGTGCATGACTTCTTGCTTCTCATTGGCTTAGTCTTTGAGCTTCTTCATCAACAGGTCCATTTTGGCAGACAACATGTCTACCTCCTTGAGTTGATGCATACCTCCACCTATCTTGTGGGTCTGAACATGTTCTTCATTCTAGCCTTGGTTGGAGGCCATCTTCTCCATGAGAGCAGTTGCAGCTGGGAGTGTGAGTGACAAGAATGCACCTCCAGCAGCAGCATCCATAGTCTCATGGGTGCTATTGGTCAACCCATGGTAGAAAATCTGCATGAGTAGCCAATTCTCCATCCCATTGTGAGGACATTCTGATATATAATCTTGTAAGTGTTCCCATGCCTCAGGGATAGATTCATCATGTTGCTGCTGAAAACTTGAAATTCTCCCACGTAGAGCATTGGTCTTGCCTATGGGAAAGAACTTGGCTAAGAAGGAAATTGAGTAGTTATCCCATGTAGTATTTCTATCTTTGTTGGCACAGAACCACTGCTTTGCCTTCCCCAAGAGTGAGAATGGGAAGAGGCAAAGTAGTATGGCATCCTTGGTTACTTCTTTGATGGTGAAAGTGCTACAGATCTCCAGAAAGTGTTGGAGATGAGCACTCACATCTTCATGTGCCTTCCCACAAAACTGGCTAGCTTGCACCATGTTGATGAGAGCCAGCTTGAGTTCAAATCCATTGTCTCCAACATTGACTATGGGTCAAGTATGAATGTTGGCGGTAGTTGGAGCAGAGAATTCACAGAGAGTCTTATCAGCTATGGCTTCAAATTCTGGTGTTAAGCTTCGCCTTATCTGTTTGTCTTCTGACTCTAAAGCTAAAACTTTCTTGAGTTTAGCCTTCTCTTGATTAATGCTTTTAGATCTTCAATGTAGTTTGTTGGAAGGTCAAAACCGGTCATACATTACCCTACATAAGATATAAAAGTAGACAGAACAAGGGTAATCCTGTTCGAGCAGAGCTAAATGGTATTCTCGATCACATCAATAAGTATAAGTTTATCAATACTTCCTTTGTCTAGCTACCTTCCCCGACAACGGCTCCTGAAATGCTTGTTGGTATTTATTAACTTGTCACATGTTTTAAGTAGCCACCTATTATATGCCTACATCTCTTAGCATTACTTGTACTAGGTTGTCATTCCTAATGATGGTGCCAGAGATGCTTGTTGGTACTTCCTAGCATTACTATGTGACTAATACTAAGAAGTTCTTTATTATTTCATGTGACTAGAAAGAATATATAGATATGAATGAATAGGAATCTACAAGCGCACAAATAGTATACCATTGTAGCACTTCACCCGGGAGTATTCTAGGTATTGTTATTTATATTTTTACCCCAGGGAAGGTCTAGCATGGACATGTATTGATAACTTATACTATTGATGGAGAAGTAAACCATAATCAATGTTCTACTCATAATAGGGGTAAGTCAAAGGATAAGATATATATATATATATATATATGTTAAGTATTGAGCAATGATAATGATAAATCACTCAAAGTACTCCTTTCTATGGCATTAGCATGGTTAGGTAGAATATTAGAGGAATAATTGCTAAGTCATTCTTAATTATAAGTCAAATTATACATTGATTAGTGCAATTACACCTAGTAGTCATTGCTAAGATTATCTTCATATCTACACATAAGGGATATTACAAAGGAAGATTAAGAACAGAGCTTGTCTTCCGTCATAACCGCATCCTACTTACAAACCTATATTCAGGGAGTGGACTACAGAGGACTCAACGAGAGTGTCACATCCGCGATCTACCACATGACCCAGAATATAAGGTGTATCCGCAGGTAAACAACGTATAAGCACCACGCTTAAACAATGTCGACCACCGACCCATGGATCCTTAGAGTGAGCGCTACATGAACTTATATATGAACATGATGATAATCCAACTATACTAAGCATATAATCAAAGTAGACAATGAACATTATAACAAAGAACATAAATAAGATGAATACTAATATCATCATAATAATTTTAGCTAGCATATAAAAGTAATGGAGATACAAAAGAGAGGGGGTACAAGAGTTATACTGCTCTTGACACGATCAGGAATCCAAGCGAAGCCTGCTTGCCTCCCTCTAGACCTAGCCTAACTAGCTATGCCCTAGAATATGGTGGAGCTCTGAGGATGATTAGGGTTTCTGTCTTCTCAAATGACTTATGCCTCAAGGGGGTGGCAGGGGCTGATATATATAGGCCAGAGTGTCCAACGTGAGCCCTTAGATCAAACTGACTTCAAGGACGGCGTAGATGCAACCTAGGAGGCGATGGAGAACCGACATTGTGACGCGGAGGCTGACAGTGGGCCCTAGGGATTGGGAGGCCTATAGGTGGGGCCGGTCAGCCCCACCTGGTAGCCTCTACCCCTCTGCCTCGGTGTGGTGTCCTTTGGTGTCCTCTAGAACCTTCTAGTGTCTATTTTGCGATGGATAAGCGCAATTAATTCTGACATCTAGGTCCACCATGATGGTTTTCTGGATAAACCCTGCAGAAATCACAGATTCACCAAAACTCATGGAATTTATTAGTTTAAACCCCTAGACCTTTGTTGGTGATTACAATTGTGCCCTTATTCATGTTTTATTGATGGTTTATATTGGTCGTTAACTACTGTCAACAATACCCCTATCAAAACCTTACTTTAGATTGATGTAATAGTGATAACCTTAGCTAACAACCCATCACCCAATAGGACCAACCTATCTAGGATCGTTGATTGCTTATGCTTGTTTTACATGCCTTGCTTGTTATTTTCTTGTTTGTGCTTTCTTGCTTGTTGACACTAGACCACGTAGGATAGAAGACGTGGAGAGCTCGATGAAGCCCAGAAGACAGGAGCAAGAGGCACAGGAATTGGATGAGGATATAATCATCTACGAATGGAGGCAAGTCCTAACACCAACCTGCCCCTGTCCCTCCACCTTATTTGCCATCCCTTAACCAGCCCCTTCCACCACCACCACATTGTGCTAGCCTCCACCATAAACCCTCCACCCTCCATCTCCACTACCCAACACACTAGCATGGCAAAGTGAATCACAGCACTGAAACTAGAATCTGCCACCTTCTGGACATCAGAACAGCAGCTGAGTAAATAAATTATAACTGGAGATATACAACTCCAAAAGATGTGAAATAAGACATTCTAGAAATCTTATGAAATTGTCTACAATTCATTTAATATCAACTAAGCCTGATTCCTAAGTTTAGTAGGCCGAAAAGATGAAACTACAGAATCTGGTCTGCTCCAAACATAGAGCAACCAAATCTGGGACCTGACTTTAAACATCTCTAACTCAAAAACTACTTGGCCAAATATCACCAAATTTGAACACAAGCTAGATACATGAATTATATACAACTTTGCTACAGACAAGATGCTCAGAAAACATCACTAACATGGGGTAATTTACATTGCCCCCAGAACTGTCCAGAAACTAATAATTGCAAGAAATAATTACTAACTTATGTTGCAAACATATAATTGGACAAAACCAACTTTACCAAAATGTCACACATGACTAAAGAACACCAGAAAACATAGTGTCACCATTTAAATAAATTATTTAGAGGCATTTCTTAATTTATTTAGATGCCTAGGTGATTTAATGAACATATAACAAAAGTGCACAATAAATTCTACCAAAATTACAATGTCCTACATATGCTCCCAGTAGCCTATTGTACAAATTTTAGGCCATTTGGACATGTATATTAACATCTATGAAAACGACAAATGGCTATTGCAATAAATCATGTGAGAGCAAGTTAAACCCACATCACACTCATCCAGCAACCAAAGCTCATGAAATTTTAACCACAGTCCCCATATGACCTCAGGAGACTACCATAAAAACTTCACCAAAAATGGAGCACCACAACTCAAGATATAAAAATGACAATCAATATAATGTAGATTTCCTTATTTATCAAGGTCAAATCAAAACCTTTAGAGAATAGTGAATAAATAGTGTGTTTAATATTTTTCCTAGCAAGTACATGTCATCATAAAATTAACAAAACAAGAATCACTATTTTAGGAGTTCTAAAACTCAAGATATGGCTCTAGTCAAGTTTATAAGCATTTTTGGAGTACTTTTCACGGTTAAATAAAAACACCAGAAAACTTCTACAAACATATAACATTTTATGACTTTACTGCATAGATCTTTTCTCAAGGTTTCCAAAAAGTCCACATTTGCTATTTTTTGAACTTCCTAGCATGAGATATGGATTTTAGAAGATTTAACATGAAATCTAAAATTTAAATTCACAAACTCAAACCCTAACGTAATGCTAGATCTACCCGATAACGTACCCAAACCCGCCACTACTTAAACCGGCACGTGGGACCCGCTGCTCAGATGGCCCCACTTGCCATACACCTTGAGAGACATAGAGAGAGGGGACGGCCTCCTTCTTCCACGGAACACCAGAGGTAGGGGAGATGGCCGGCGTGCGGCTCCAACCGGTAGGGGCGGGGCTCCGGTGGTGAGCGGCGGAGGTGGAGTAGCAGGAGGCCCACGCGCATCCAAGGGACTGCTCGGCTCAGCTCGAGGTGACCCTAGGCCGGCTGGCCATGGAGGCAGGCGGCGCCGGTAGCCGGTGCTCCGGTAGCGGCGTGTTACCGACATCGGTACAGGCGGGTGACGAGGCACGGTGTGGCAGTGCGAGGTAGGGAAGGAGCCACGGGGGTCGATTTGGTGGTAGGATGCTTGGTGGTGGCTGGCCACGGAGCTCTACTCGGCTCGGCAATGGCGACCAGGGTGATGGCGTGCTCCGGCGGTCGAGAGAGGCAGGGAAGCAGTGCGCTAGGGTCGCAAGAGGGTGGCGACAGTGGTGACGAGCTTGGCTAGGCCTAGGATGGTGGGATGGAGGAGGAACAGCAGTGATCGCGGAGCTCCCATGGGCGGCCATGGCTGTCGCGGCCATGGAGCAGAGGGAGTGAGGGCGAGTGGGAGCATGGAATGGAGCTCGGCGAGCGTCCTGGGACTATCCACATCCACACAGGCGAAGGCAAGGGCGCGGACACGCGGCGGTAGCTCACTACCATGGCAAGACAAACTCTAGTGCATGGAGGGCACATCGGCATATGGTCGGGCACCTGGTGGGCCTTATAGTGACCATGTTAGGAGGCTGATTTGGGCCAGCTCGGGTCTAAACTAGGCCTTGGGCCTTTAACAAAAATTGATCCTCATTAGTTACTTAACAGTTTTCGTTAAGACCCCAAAGTCATTAGTCCAATGGATTAGGAGATGATTAGCTCCAAAGTTGCCACTGTCAGCGATTCAGCAGCAATGAGCAACTAATCAAATTGATGGTCGAAATGAAATGCAACTGGTGCCATCTTCTTGTATGCTCTTCCTCATCATGTAAGCTCCAACTTTTACATTTGGACCTACTCAAGTTATGTAACAAAATTGGGAGAACGTCGGACGTCAACATGGTGACCAGGAATCTTTGAAATGCTGAGAATAGCAGCTACATACAAATTTCAACCCACAGTTTGACAAGCTTAGAGATGAAATCAGGCTCGGGTCCTTCAACAAAGTTTCTAGCATACAAACTAAACAATAACTTTTATTAAAGGGCCATCGACTATTTCAGCATGGTTAGGGAGATAAAGATTACCAAACAAGTCAACTTATTGCTGCCAATTCTAGGACTTAGAATATTTTCTGGCTTTGCAAAACAACAGCTGATTCAATCTTGTGAGCTCTATTTGACTAGGTTAGAGGCCAAACTAACTCTTGACCATTAAACAAAGTTTGTTGTACACAAGATGAGCTACAACTTTTGTTTAAGGTCAAACCTCATAACTAGTACAGAAGTCAAACGTTCACTTTGGTCAAAGTAGCAACTCGATAAAGCTTAAACTAGGGTTTTAGGCCAATCGGGGCATTTTCTTGATATTTGCTCAACATGAACCCTTCATGACTTTTGTTGTAGAATTCATCTAGAGTCATTTGGGCAAGTTTTCAAGGTTTGGTTGATGATCTATAATTCCATCCACTTAATGGTGCAATTCCAATAGGAATAGAACTTATCATTTCATGTGACTTTTTGATTCCAATCTTCATGAAATTTTTCCAAGGGTCACTATAGATAGAAAGTGATGTGAGACACATGAAGAAGTGACATCAACACACACCTGCATTACCAAGCATGAGCATCTAACATACACACATTGAAACATAATTAACAAGGGTATGTTGCATATGTTTCAAGGAGATGTTGCAGATGTTTCAAAGCACATTCCATACACATGTTTCACATGTTTCACTAGCATGTTTCATATGTTTCACTAGTGCATCACATATGTTCCATGCTCATATATGAACAAATGATGCTTAGGCTCATGCAATGCAAGTACCAAATGCAAGCCTAACACATGGGGTGTTACAGCCCTCCCCCTTAAAGGAATCGCATCCCGAGATTTAGAATGGAAGACTTTTAAGGAAGAGCGACATGTTATCTAGTTTCCAACATCCGCTATAGCATTCAGCTATAAAGCTTCAACATTAGTGGAACTAATTTGGTCCAGGCAAATTTCTGGTACTTGATTTTTGTAATAACTTCTTTTGTCTGAAGAATTCCCTTTATTGGTTTTCATGAAGCATTGTTACTTTGGGAGGAATCCAAGATAGCACTGCCATGGGTACTCTAGTCTTAGTGTATGGAAAGTGTTCCAGGACATAGATGAATTACTCACATCATTTATCTCACTAGTGACTATAGGTTAAACCATATGAACTTTACACTAGACCGGAATTCCTCAAAAGTATACTCATTGAAATGACTCTATTTCCCAAAGTTCGAAAAGCAGTCCTCTACCAAAGTAGCTTGAGTACAAACTTCCAAAGGGTGAGATCATAGATGAAAAACACCCTCTGAGTCTATAGGAAACTGACTAACCAACAGACGAGGTCTATGCTGGTCATAAATGTTTAACCAATCAGATAACAACTAATGGAAAGCTGCTTACTATTCCATGTGTGCAGTTCTCTTTCTCGGATGACAACACGGTATTATCTGAGTCTGTTGAGGGATTAGTAATTATTGCTAAAGAAGGATATAGCAAGGTTTGACAGACATCAAAAGTTGCAAGTATTTACCAACTTTGGTAAATAATTTACCACCGAGCAAGTTGAGTAAAATTTCCTTCGTGATGCAGTTGCACAGTAAGTTGAGTTGACTTGCAGCGTAGCAAAACTACCTTTGTCAGGCTAACTCTTCACCTTGAGGCTTCCTCTTTAGGATCACATAGCAGCTCTAAGATGGGAAATCTATTGTTGGACACTTTTCAAGTTGCTTCTTAGGGAATAACTTCAACCATTAATTTACATACCAATCCGATGATGCATATGCTTTGAACTTATGGCTGCTTTAGCAAGATAAAATGCATACTCTACCTAGAGGACCTTCCTACAAGGATAAGGAACCGCTTTCAAATATTCCTCAACACTTCGTCCAATAGAGTTATGAACAAACCATTTGTGGCACCTAAGGGCACAAGGATGCTGATCGAAACTAGGGCATGCTTTCTCTAATCTTCACTGTAGTTGATAGAACACCTTGCACTATTTGTGTGATTGTCCAAGATGGAATGGACTTGGTCACAATGGTTCTGAAAGATAGAGCATCACTCAAGTTATTAGCTAGTTGATTAACTTCTTGTTGGTTATTGCTCTATAAGACATAGCCTTCGTAGCTACCAAGGAGTCATTACCTAGCTGGAGATTAACCTTCCTATTGGTAACTAATCAGTTGTCTCCCAACACTAAAGTTCCAAATCTTCACTCTTACCCACCATAACCATGGATAATGCAGAACAGATGGTTGCCATCAAAGTCAGCAGATAAGGAGTCACACTAGAGAGGGTTGATGTTGATTGTACGATCATTATGCATACAAAGATTAAGACTTGGGGAGCTCCATCATATACACAATGTGACGATCGATTCTTACCCAACAGATGACTTGTCCAACTAAAGTGTTGTGCGTCCCTTTTATCCAATAGGGATGAGATACGTTACTCCCTAGATGATGGTCGTCAATACTAGGATAGCCAAGTAGAGTCACTTGTCTACCACCTCTTGCAGTCTGTTAATGTTTATGTTGGTGACCTGTTCTTCAAAGGTTATCATTTATGTATCTTCAGATGGAAGCTCTACTACTTTCAGTCTAAGATATGGATCGTATGATATGATATGGAGAGATAACTAAGAAAAGGGACACGAGAAAATAACACATTGACTGTCGTTTCATAATGGATTATGACTAGAGACCGTGATACCAGCGCGTGCTGAGCAGCACAGCCTTGTGTGTGCACCCACAGGAGGCCCCCGGTTTTGTCGTGGCACCATCAGTTGCTACTCATAACACCATTACTGAATGCACAACGAAAGTAAAATTTTAAGTAACACAAATTGGGTTATAAGAACAAGCACCATACAAGGAGGGATAGCAAGCAAAGGTAGTCATAAGGTTTAGAATCAACAGGGAAGCTATCCATAGATCAAAACATAGCACAAGATAACATAGCTCAATTGCCAAAGACAACTGAGCATGAGATTCTTGCTTAAATCCACGCACACCTTGCGTTCACCAAGGTGATGACCAGATGAAAGATTACCATGAGATTTGGTCATGTTGGACAACAACATGAGATCAAGACTGATAAACATCCCAGGACTTGAAAAGGTTGGAGATGAAGTAAGTAGACTCCAAGGACAAAATCGATATACCAATCGAAGATTGAGTTGACAAGGTACCACATGATTTGCAAGCACAAGATTCTAAGATCCATCAGTGAGATATAGCGTTGTACCAAAACATCTGTAGAAGAGGTAGCTAGGAGGTCCAACATAGAATTGGTTATGGGCCTTACAACTTGGCAACGAACAACTATGGACAAAAGGAGGCGGTTGCAAGAATCTATCTTGGTTGGTAGATCAAACAAAGATATGCTCGTGTGGATGCAGGACAGCCATGGTATACGCGGATATTTAAGGGTCCAAGCTTGGGCTTACATATCAAGCAAAGGCATGGTGCACAAACATTCAAAGCAAGCAACCATGACTATAAGCTCAGGCTCCTAAAGGAAAGAACCTAATTGGAGATGACACCAAGAGGCCGTTTCATGTAACTTGAGTGTTGCTCTAAGATAAAGCTATTCGACACTCGTATGCTCACCAAGGACAAACGAGGTGACAACTATGACACTAATTAGATAACAAGCATACATATAACATCACAGTCAAGCATTTGAGAGCTCCAATCAAATTAGCTTAAGCAACCATTACTAAGCACCAGGCTCACCCCTAACAAGCTCTATCTAAATCAAGAACTAACTACAAGTTTAGCCCAAAATAAACGCTAGCTAAGGTGGCTAACTTAGCATGGCACAGAATCTGGACAGCAACACAGTTGTTACTTGTTTTAACCATAACTGAGGTTGTAGACATCCCACCAAGGTGATCCTAGAATTTATAGAAAGCTTAGAAAGTTTTCCACACTTTAGTTACTCATACCAAAAGCTAATTCATAGACTAACATGACCAAACATGCTAATATTTTAGATATGTACAAACATGGACAGAAAATAGACATGCACTTCATAATTACTTAACTGGAGTTCTAGGAACCCAACAAGGCTGATATTTAACTTGATGTAAAGCTTATTAAGTTTTCTTTAACTTTCTTATTATCATATTAAGATGATTCTGCAGCTAACAAGGCTAATCATGACAAAGAAGACATCTCGACCAGATTTGGACAGATTCTGTCATTCCATTTTGTAAGCTCATAACTGGAGATTTAGACCACCAAAATTAGTGCTATAGGAAATTTTGGAAAGCTTAGAAAAAGTACTACACTCCTTCTATTATCTCCAAGACATGATTCCATATGCACATAGGTCAAACAAACCAAACATACAGATCTATTCAGAGCATAAGCAAAACCTGACAGTAAACTTTTAAAAGTCATAACTCCTACACAATTAGGCTTAGTGTCATGAAATTTTAGGACAAGCTAGATAAGTAAGTTATCTACAACTTTGGTATTCTTCATAACTATAGAAAACACCATTATGATCACCAAAGCATCACTACAACAGAAACCGCTCTAGCAGCCAACGTTCAACGAGCAAAACAAAGCTTTGCCTTTGTTCTTCTTAACAAGAGAGCACACAATTATGTTATTCTAGTAGCTTTAAAAATTGTTATCTTAGACCAACACTAATTTAATTCATTCATGAGAATCCACAATTAGTTAGGGGAGGTCTAAAGCATTTGCAAATGCTTGTCTGAACAACATATCCACCACTTGGCTAAACTAGAGGACATCTATAAGTTCAAACATGTAACCTTAGTTATTTCTAACAAGGCTAAGCACACACTTTTCTCAAGCACTTTCTATTCAAGCAACATGGAACAAGGCATTCTTGTCTAATTCCACATAGGGAAAATAGTACATCACATCAATCACAAGTTACTTACTATAGAACAAGGGTGAGAGGAGCATAGCTATGCATAAAGCAACAATAAGGATGATGCATGCTTCATCCTATTCGTTCTCACAAGATTGGCAGCCTAAGGTGGCAATCATGTTCTATGTCAGTGGCATAACACGCACTCTCTTGATATATAGCTAGTTGTTAGCTACATTCAACTCATGCATTCGTGGTTAGCGTACCTGCAGAAAATTTTCATTGCAGCCCAACAATTCCCAAAATATAGCACACAATGAAAGCAGGAAAGTAAAATTCTAAGTACCTCCATATACATATACCCCCGTATATATACATGTAGTACCAAAACTACCTGAATCATCAATCACCCACAATTAAGTACCTTCATATATACATGTGTGTAACATGTAAATAATCCAGTAACCAAAACTAGCTCTCCCCTAGACCGATGGTTGGACGGTCATGCTCTCACAACTCACACTTACCTGAGCGTAGATGCGATGTTGCATAAAAGTAAACTAGTGACATATATGGCTATCTCATATATGAAGGCTACCTCTAATCTGACACACTGGGTAGCATAGTGTGGGGGAGTCATCACACATACATACCTTGGCCTAGGCATAGATGCATAAATGAAAACCCCCAAGTTAGTACTTATATAAGCCACCTAAAAATTCTTATATGGGCATAAGGAAGTTGACCACTGGCATACTTAGGTTTAAAAATTTAGATTTGACAAACCTATATATAGCTATAAGTTGATAAAACTGATTTTATAAAACAAAACCTTTGTTTTAAATACACATTTGACAAGTTTAATGTTGAATCTTGCTCCGATGTCAGCTGTCATGGAACCATCCAAATTATAAGAGCACAAGTATAAAAACAATCACCAAAGTGATCAAATTCTCACACTTGAGCCCATATAACTCCGGTAGTCCAATGAAATCACCAGGGATTTTAAACCAACCAACATACAAGCCAAGATCGTAGTGATTCAACATAACAAGTCACATGTTACATCCATTTCACAAGTAATCCAATATACATCGGAGTTCAACATAGTTATTTCAACTTACATTGAAAAGTAGCGGAAGGAAAGTAATTTGAAACTAACATTAATCTTATTTCAAATACATGCCAGTTCCAAGGTCGACTTCCAACAAAAGCATTAGAGCCAAGATAAATAAGAAGGATCATGCCCATGATCGCACTCCGCCACTAAGGCAGGAGCCAACCAACTCTTGCAGTCGCCATAATACATCATAACCTACAACAAGTAGGAATAAAACCCTGAGTATGAGAAAGTACTCAGCTAGACTTACCCGTCATAAACCAGAGATAAAGTGACAATAAGGATCATGAAAGACTGATATAAAGTGGGCTAGCTTGACAACATTTTGCATAAAAGCTTAATATAGCTAAGTAATCATTAATGCTTAAGCATCAAGTTAATTATCATTAACATGTCATCTATATTAGAACCTGTACTAGAGCACTCACTTGATTAGGAGCAAACATATTAACCATAGCAGGTATAAATTGAGGCAATATTTAAATCATCATCCAATTAACCATCCATTCAATTTAATTGAATCTACGTTGCCGCTGCTCAAGTCAAGTGCTCACTAACCGGGAGCGATTGCAATTCGAATCGAATTCCTATCTAGCTGGAGGGGTATTTCTAACACTCACCGAGACACGCCTAGCGAGGGCTGCTCAGGTTACCTTTGGTACAGTTCAGGAAAGCGTGGGTTCGACTGATGCCACATCCCCAAGGGCAACACTCTGCCAGGTGATAGGGACTTTAACCCCCCTTGGTCTTATGCCAGTGCCCCCAAGCACATCCTTACTTCCTCTAGAATGTGCACTTGACCCCCCGATTCCTGGCCTGAACTGTATTACTCGGCTTCGTGGTCGGAACGACTTATCCGACCAACCAAGTGTTAGACGACGTTCAACATGACTCAAGGACGTACAGCGAATCGGTCCTTAAATGACTCAGACGGGGATAGATCCACACCCAAGACCTCCATGCCTTGTTGCTTCACTATCGTCATCCCGCCCAGTCTCCTTTCATATTATTAGCACATGGTTCTTTTCCACGATAGTAAATATAGCCAACTGTGACATATATGAATATCTCTATATCTCACAGGTGACAGGAAATCACCTAAATTCTACCGCGTAAAGTAGGACTAAGCATCTACTCGATCCTGGTCTACGTAGGACTCAAGGATTCATATATCTGGACAAGGAATGATATAATGCAGCAAGGGTTTCCAACCAACTCCTACCACTTAATGCAACAATACTTATAACACACATATATATATAATTAATTGCTTTGAAGGTAGGAGGCTTATAATGCTCCGAGGCTTGCCTAGGATCTGACTCAAATCAGTCAAGTTAGCTTGCACCATCTTGCGGAACATTTCCACTCCATGTATGAACTTGAGGACTCTTCCATCTTCGGGATGGATCCACCAAACACCATCTTCGGGTTTGGCTCCACATCACATCCTTCACATGGTGCATCTAGCGTACCTAAATGGGGTGCAACAATGCATATGTATGAATACATAGAAATGCAATAAACAAGTAATCATGCAAGCATACCAAAGTCACATAAGCACCTAGAGCTAATAAACTTAATCCTCACTAAGGCTTAACATAGAAGACGGCAAGTACATCAATCAAGGCATAAGTCTTATAAGATCATAGGGTACTAACCCAAGTACCATCAAAGATATGAGACATACTTCAACACACTAGCATGGCAAAGTGAATCAAAGCACTGAAACTAGAATCTGCCACCTTCTGGACATCAGAACAGCAGCTGAGTAAATTAATCATAACTGGAGATCTACAACTCCAAAAGATGTGCAACAAGACATTCTAGAAAGATTATGAAATTGTCTACAATTAATTTAACATCAACTAAGCCTGATTCCCAAGTTTAATAGGTCGAAAAGATAAAACTACAGAATCTAGTCTGCTCCAAACAGAGAGCAACCAAATCTGGGACCTGACTTTAAACATCTATAACTCAAAAACTACTTGACCAAATGCCACTAAATTTTAACACAAGATAGATACATGAATTATATACAACTTTGCTATAGACAATCTGCTCAGAAAACATCATTAACATGGGGAAATCTACATTGCCCCCAAAACTGTCCAGAAACTAAAAATTGCAAGAAATAATTATTAACATAGGTTGCAAACATATAATTGTGCAAAACCAACTTTACCAACATTTCATACATGACTAATGAATAATAGAAAGCATAGTTTCCATTCCTAAATAAATTCTTTTAATGCATTTTCTTAATTTATTTAGATAATTAGGTGTAATTATGAACATATACCAAACGTGCACAATAAATTCTACCAAAATTAAAATGTCCAACATATGCTTCCATTAGCTTACTGTACAAATTTTAGGGCATTTGGACATGTATATTAACCTCTATGAAAAAGATAAATAGCTATTGCAATAAATCATGTGAGAGCAAGTTAAACCTACATCACACTCATCCACCAACCAAAGCTCATGAAATTTTAACAACAATCCCCATATGACCTCAGGAGACTACCATAAAAATGTCACCTAAAATGGAGCACCACAACTCAAGATATAAAAATGACAAGCAATATAATGTAGATTTCCTTATTTATCAAGGTCAAATCAAAACCTTTAGAGAACAGTGAACAAATAGTGTGCTTAATATTTTTCCTAGCAAGTACATGTCATCATAAAATTAACAAAACAAGAATCACTATTTTAGGAGTTCTAAAACTCAAGATATGGCTTTGGTTAAGTTTATAAGTATTTTTGGAGTACTTTTCACGGTTAAATAAAAACACCAGAAAACTTCTACAAACATATAACATTTTATGACTTTACTGCATAGATCTTTTCTCAAGGTTTCCAAAAAGTCCACATTTGCTATTTTTGGAACTTCCTAGCATGAGATATGGATTTTAGAAGATTTAACAAGAAATCAAAAAATTAAATTCAGAAACTCAAACCCTAACGTAATGCTAGATCTACCCGATAACGTACCCAAACCCGCCACTACTTAAACCAACACGTGGGACCCACTGCTCAGATGGCTCCACTTGCCATACACCCAGAGAGAGACAGAGAGAGGGGACAACCTCCTTCTTCCACAGAGCACCGGAGGCAGGGAAGATGGCCGGCATACGGCTCTGCCCCGCAGGGGTGGCGCTCCGGCGGCGAGCTGCGGAGGCAGAGTGGCAGGAGGCCCACGCGCATCTGAGGGACCGCTTGGCTCAGCTTGAGGTGACCCTAGGCCGGCTGGCCATGGAGGCAGGCGGCGCCGGTAGCCGGTGCTTCAGCGGCGGCGTGTTACTAGCATCGGTACAGGCGGGTGAGGAGGCGCGGTGCGGCAGTGCGAGGTGGGGAAGGAGCCAGGGGGTCGATTTGGTGGTAGGAAGCTTGGTGGTGACCGGCCACAGAGCTTTGCTTGGCTCGGTAATGGCGGCCAAGGTGATGGCGTGCTCCGGCGACCGAGAGAGGTACGGAAGAAGTGCGCTAGGGTCGTAAGAGGGTGGCGACAGTGGTGACGAGCTTGGCTAGGCCTGGGATGGTGGGATGGAGGAGGAACGGCGGTGACCGCGGAGCTCTCATGGGCGACCATGGCTGTCGCGGCCATGGAGGAGCAGAGGGAGTGAGGGCGAGTGGGAGCGCGGAATGGTGCTCGGTGAGCGCCCTAGGACTCTCCACATCCACGCAGGCGAAGGCAAGGGTGCGGACACGCGGAGGGCACGCGGTGGCAGCTCACTGCCATGGCAGGATGAACTCTAGTGCATGGAGGGCACATCGGCATATGGTCGGGCACTTGGTGGGCACTATAGTGACCATGTTAGGAGGCCGATTTGGGCCAGCTCGGGTCTAAACTAGGCCTTAGGACTTCAACAAAAATTGATCCTCATTAGTTACTTAATAGTTTTCGTTAAGACCCCAAAGTCATTAGTCCAATGGATTAGGAGATGATTAGCTCCAAAGTTGCCACTGTCAGCGATTCAGCAGCAATGAGCAACTAATCAAATTGATGGTCGAAATGAAATGCAACTGGTGCCATCTTCTTGTATGCTCTTCCTCATCATGTAAGCTCCAACTTTTACATTTGGACCTACTCAAGTTACATAACAAAATTGGGAGAACGTCGGATGTCAACATGGTGACCAGGAATCTTTGAAATGCTGAGAATAGCAGCTACATACAAATTTCAACCCACAGTTTGACAAGCTTAGAGATGAAATCAGGCTTGGGTCCTTCAACAAAGTTTGTAGCATACAAACTAAACAATAACTTTTATTAAAGGGCCATCAACTATTTCAGCATGGTTAGGGAGATAAAGATTACCAAACAAGTCAACTTATTGCTGCCAATTCTAGGACTTAGAATATTTTCTGGCTTTGAAAAACAACAGCTGATTCAATCTTGTGAGCTCTATTTGACTAGGTTAGAGGCCAAACTAACTCTTGACAATTAAACAAAGTTTGTTGTACACAAGATGAGCTACAACTTTTGTTTAAGGTCAAACCTCATAACTAGTACAGAAGTCAAACTTTTACTTTGGTCAATGTAGCAACTCGATAAAGCTTAAACTAGGGTTTTAGGCCAATCGGGGCATTTTCTTGACATTTGCTCAACATGAACCCTTCATAACTTTTGTTGTAGAGTTCATCTAGAGTCATTTGGGCATGTTTTCAAGGTTTGGTTGATGATCTATAATTCCATCCACTTAATGGTGCAATTCCAATAGGAATAGAACTTATCATTTCATGTGACTTTTTGATTCCAATCTTCATGAAATTTTTCCAAGGGTCACTATAGATAGAAAGTGATGTGAGACACATGAAGAAGTGACATCAACACACACCTACATTACCAAGCATGAGCATCTAACATACACACATTGAAACATAATTAACAAGGGTATGTTGCAGATGTTTCAAGGAGATGTTGCAGATGTTTCAAAGCACATTCCATACACATGTTTCACATGTTGCACTAGCATGTTTTATATGTTTCACTAGTGCATCACATATGTTCCATGCTCATATATGAACAAATGATGCTTAGGCTCATGCAATGCAAGTACCAAATGCAAGCCTAACACCTGGGGTGTTACAGAGAGGACCTCAAACCCCTCTTTACCGCTCAAACTCTGCCGCCTTCGCTAATGTGCCAACACCATCTTGTGTATATCACCTTGTGCGAGTGTGTTAGCATTTTCACAAACATTTTTCAAGGCATTATGTTAGCTCTCTTTACTATATCCTAATGCATATGCTCAAGATGATGACCTAGTAGCACTTGATTCATGAGCTAACCGTGACTGCCCCTCTTGATAGTCGGCTATCAATCCTAAACCCAGTCAATCACTTCTCTACACATCTTAGATCGGCAAAAAAAACCCTATGATTATACCTTTGTCTTGATTACTTTGTTCCATGTCTACCTTCTCATGCTTGATCACCTTGATCATCATTTCATGTGCATCTCCACCTCTTGTGCTCTTGTGGCCATCACTCCATGCCACATGCTCCTTCAGCACGTGTGTTGCTTATGCCTAACTCATTCCACTTAATACAATAGCATTAGCAACTTGGTGTCATTAATTACCAAAACCAAACTTGGGCTTTCACTCATTTCGTATGAGGCGTAAATGGAGATTGGGATAAACTTTAGAAAAAGTTTGGTCTAACCTTCTTCCCAACATCCCAATTTAATGCCCTTCGAATAGAAATTCTTACATTCCAATAAAAGGAGAAGGAGACTCTAGGAGCAGCCTGGTCTAGATTCACAAGCCTTAAAAACATAGGCCCAGACCTCTCTTTACCTGACCACATCTTTTAAGTCACCTCTACCATGGTCTAACCAAAGAAGCTACTTTTCATCTTGACCTATCTTCTGGAGGCTCGTTCACACACATGTCCTTTAGCGAGGGGGAAGCCATTCTACAGAAAATCCTTGAAAACACCCCTTACACGGGCATTTATGATGAGTTTCCCAAAGAATAAAAAAAAGTCGAGCCAAGCCCTGAACCAAAAGATGAGGAACACACAACCGAATTTGAAATTCCTTTAAATCCTTCTAATGATTTGGTTGTCACAGAACCCCCCCCCACTGAGGGAACACATCACACCATAGAGAGTGATGAACCCTTTCCTTCTATGTTCCTCTCTGAAATCGAGGTAGATCTTTTTGAAGATTTTGGGAATGCCTCGAATTTACCATTTCAAGTAAAGCCTCAAGGGCCCTTTACACCACTTGAGGATAATGATGGTCCACGCAATGATTCATTCATAATGGAGCACATTAAAGGCCTTTCAGCCATCATGAGCCATGAGTGGTTGACAGAAATGGAGTTATCCACTGAGGTAGCCTGAATCACTGCCCCCTCAGAGACTATATCTTGCAACCTTATGGGAACCACCATATGGCCTTATTATAGTCCTATCGTTGGGATGAACATCATTTCTAAAGCTTGGGCTAAAGCACTTTGCCCCAACAAGTCCTTGATCCCATCTCATAAGCTTTTAAGAACTCCTAGAATTACTCTAGAAAGTTATGGGGTTATGAGGTTGATTCCCATACACATAAGAGGCTCCAAGTATCGTCTAGATTTCCACATCTATGACATCTCAGACATGTCTCTCTTGATTGGTGTACCTTTTGGAACACTATTTCAGAAATGACCAAATCAGGGTCTTTTGAATTTAAGGCTAGGAAGTTCTCCTATTGTTGTCTCACTTGAACGCTCACATAACGCGATAGTAGAACCCAAGCCTGAATAAAATCTTGTTGAGGAAATGTTAATGGCATCTTTAGAAGACTTGGCCCAACCAACTTTTGATGTTGAACACTTCATTAAAGAAGAGGAAGAGATGGCAGAACCTATTGAACTTGACCCATTTGAGGTGCCATCACAACCCTCAATTTAACTTAAACCTCTTCCTCCTGGCTTAATATATGTCTTTCTTAAGAATAATCGAGAAACTCCTATCATCATAAGTGACAAGCTCTCCCAAGAAGAAACCTATAAGCTTGTCACTGTTTTAGAAAGACATAAATCAGCCATAGTCTACTCACTCCATGACCTCAAAGGGATTAGTCCCGCTCTCTGCACTCATCATATCCCTATGGATCCCAATTCATCACCATCGAGGGAACCACAACGGAGACTTAACAATGTCATGCGAGAGGTTATTAAGAAAGAGGTCTTGAAGCTTTTGCATGTCAGAATTATCTATCCTATGCCACATAGTGAGTGGGTAAGCCCTATCCAAGTTGTGCCAAAGAAAGGAGGAATGACAGATGTTAGAAATGATAAGAATGAACTCATTTCTCAGTGCACTATCATAGCGTGGCGAATGTGCATAGACTACCGAAAACTTAACAAGGCTACAAAGAAAGACAACTTCCCGTTACCCTTCATTGATGAAATGTTGGAACGGTTTGCAAAGCACTCTTTCTTTTATTTTCTTGATGGGTATTCCAGATATCATCAAATCCCGATCCACCCTGATGACCAAAGTAAGACCACTTTCACATGCCAGTATGGAACTTACGCATAACAACGAATGTCGTTCGGATTATGTAATGCTCCAGCTTCTTTCCAATGGTGCATGATGTCTATTTTCTCTAAGATGATCGAGAAAATCATGGAGGTGTTCATGGATGACTTTACTGTCTATGGTAAAACCTTCGATGACTGTTTAGAGAATTTAGACAAAGTCTTACAACGGTGTGAAGAAAAGCACTTAGTCCTGAACTGGGAAAAATGCCACTTTATGGTTTAGGAAGGAATAGTGCTAGGACACAAGGTGTCCGAACGGGGGATAGAAGTGGATAGAGCAAAGATCGAAGTAATTGAACAACTTCCACCTCCCACAAATGTGAAAGGAATCAGAAGCTTCCTAGGCCATGTAGGGTTCTATAGGTGTTTTATCAAAAACTTTTCTCAAATCGCTAGACCCCTGACTAGCCTTTTAGCCAAAGATGTACCTTTCATCTTCAACAATGAGTGCTTGAAAGCCCAAGTTTGGTTTTGGTAATTAATGACACCAAGTTGCTAATGCCATGTGTTAAGTGTTTTGAGTTAGGCACAAGCAACACATGTGATGAAGGTGTATGTGGCAAGGAGTGGTGGCCACAAGATCACAAAGAGATGGTGCATGGACATGAAATGATGATCATGATAGAAATGCACATAAAAGGAAGGACATGATGATCAAGTGAAAGAGAAGGGTCTAAGAGCGCAAGGCAAAGGTATAACCATAGGGGTTTTCCTTTTGCCGGTCTAAGATGAGTGAGAAGTGATTGACCGGGTTTAGGATACATAGCCGACTATCAAGAGGAGCAATCACGGTTAGCTTGGAAATCAAGTGCTACTAGATCAATGTCTTGAGCATATGCATTAGGATCTAGTAAAGAGCTAACATAACGCCTTGGAAAATGATTGTGAAATGCTAACACACATGCACATGGTGGTGTACACTTGATGGTGTTAGCACACTTGCGAAGGCGGTGGAGTTTAAGCGGTAGAGAGGGGTTTGGGTTCCTCTCTCCCTCCCGCTGAGCTTGCGAGGCGGGATTCAGCGCTTTTTGGAGAAGTGAAACGCCTATTTTCTACTGCGCCGAAAGTCAGAAAAGAAACGGAGGCGAACGGAGGTCTCTGTGGTGACCGTACGCTGCACCGGACGCGATCACGGCTTGACCAGCACGTCCGGTCAGTTCAATCCGGTCAGCACGCCTAGGGTTGATGACCGGACGCTGGTCTGGCCTGACCAGCGCGTCCGGCCAGTTCACCGGTGCGCAAAAGCAGAGCGTGCGACCGGCGCGTCCGGTCCCTCACGGGACCGGTGCGTCCGGTCAGGCATCCAGAGGGGCAGAGAGCAGCGAAGTGATGATCGGACGCGAGGCGCGTCCGGTCATGTACGATCGGACGCGTCCGGTCGTTGAGGGAGCTTACTGGACTCAAACCGGACGCTGGCACTGTCGCGTCTGGTCATTCGCTAGGGCGCGTCCGGTCATTGCTTCGCGGGCTCGCGGTGCTGAGCGATCGGCGCGTCTGATCAGTTGACCAGCGCGTCCGGTCATACGCTAGAGCGCGTCCGGTCATAGCAACGGTAACTTCTGACGCGCACTGTTCATGCTTGTCCTGTAGTGACCGGACGCGTCCGGTCACCCTGACTGGAGCGTCCAGTCATCCCGATTTGAACTGTGTCGTCCGGTAACGGCTAGCTGCGTACCCCTTCGTTATAAATAGACGTTGGCCGGGGTTTGAGGGCAACTCTTGCACATTTTGAGAACTAGAGACATACTTTGAGCTAGAGAACAACCCCTCCACTCATCTCTTTGCATAGTTGCACATCTTGAGTGAGATTGAGTGAGATTCAAGTGCATTGCTTGAGAGTTGCATTCTAGAGGCACTTGATCTTCGAGTTGCTGCGGATTTCTTGTTACTCTTCCGTGTTTCCCGACACGGTAGACGGCTTGGAGCAGCGGAGGTGATTGAGCTCGCAATTGGAGATTGTTGGAGCCTTCACCAAGTGTTGTAAGGGGTTCTTGATCCTTCCCCGTGGGAGTTCACGAATTGGATACTATAGTGGAGCTCGTGGCTTGGAGGATCCCCATCTTGTGTGCGATTGTGCGGCGCCCGCCGAGGGCTCGACTCTTGATAGTTGATTAGCTCGCGAATCGACTAGTGGGTGTATCGCCACAACGGGGAGTAGCTTGCCGGGAAGCAAGTGAACCTCGGGATAAATTCTTGTGTCATTCTCTTCCCGAGGATTTCTATTGTGTCATTGATTGATTGGTACTTCTCATATCTTCACGGCGGTATAATCACTCAAAGCTCTTCTCTTGTATTACTTCTTGTTTCTAGCTTGTAGTTGCTGTTATGTTTAGTGAATAGCTTTGTTATAGACTTGTGTAGGTGGCTTGCTTAATTAGTTAGAGCTAGTGCATTTGCTTCGCCACCTTTCGTACTAACGTGTGGTTAAGTAATTCTTGTAGAAGTTTTAATTAGGCTATTCACCCTCCCCCCCTCTCTAGCCTATTTGGACCTTACAGTGCTATGAAGCTTTTCAAATCCTCAAGCAGGCACTCATTTTAGCTCCAATCATCCAACCACCCGATTGGACGCTACCTTTTGAGATCATGTGTGATGCTAGCGACTTTGCCATTAGAGCCATTTGATGAGGACATCGCCACACTGGACACACCGACGCTATGGTCTTCTCCAAGTTGCAATTCGTCCCCAACTCAGCTGCCACGTCACCCTCGGATTCAGCAGACACATCGTCACTGTTTCGGTCATAACTCTCTCATACGACATCGAAACAGGGCGTTCTTGGATGCGTTGGAAAGGGGACGACGACGCTGTCGTTTTGGATCTGCTCCCAGATCCAGAAGGTCCGTGGATCATTCTGTGTGATCACGGCAAGGTGCTGCGTCACCTATTTGGGCCAACTTGGCCATGTATCGTGTCGGGCCTTAAGCTCAAGTTGTGGGCGCCCAACCCCTGGTCGTCCTCAACCCTAGGTCGAGTATTAGACTATAAACACAGCCGCCGCCGCTGCTAGACAATGGGGGTTTTTTGTTTAGAGTTTAGTTTTCCATCGAGAAACTGAATCGTTCATTGTAACTGTGGTGACAAATCCTTTTACAGTGATTCAGGGCCCTTGTTCTTGAACTCCTCCACTATGTCGATTAGTCCTTTGGAACCGAGTTCTTGAACCCTCTATTGATATTCACATCATTCATATTTGCAATTTTAGATTGTGTGTTTTTACCTTCTTGCTTGTGTTCTTCGATTCGCTTGCAGGAAAAGCCTTCTTGGCGAGGTCAATCAAGTTGTGCTTGGTTGATAACCAACGGAGCAGTGGTGTAATGGTTGCAGGGTTGGAATCGTGTCTGATTTGAAGCCGGATCGCCAACGTTGAGATCTCCACAAGTCGAACTTACCAGTTACCTCTCGAAAGATCAGGCCTGTATCTCATCACCGTTCTCGGCCAAACAAGGGATAAGAAGCATTATGCTATATCCTATGCTAGCAAAACCTTGACTGGACCACAACTCAATTATGCAACCACTGAAAAGGAGTTGTTGGTAGTTGTTTTTGCAATAGACAAGTTTAGATCCTACTTAGTTGGAGCAAAGGTAATCATTTATTCAGATCATGTTGCACTTAAATACCTGCTCACTAAGAAAGATGCTAAGCCTCAGCTTATAAGATGGATTCTTTTGCTCCAAGCGTTTGATATAGAAATAAGAGATAAGAAGGGAGTAGAGAATTCAGTAGCCGATCACTTGTCTAGGCTTCAGTATAGGGAAACACATGAGCTTCCCATTAACGACTATCTAAGGGATGACATGCTCCTCATGGTAACACACTCGGACCTCTGGTATGCGGATATTGTGAATTATATGGTTGCAGGTTATGTTCCACCTGGAGGGGACAAGAGAAAGCTCAAATATGATGCTCGTTGCTTGTGGGATGATCCGTATCTTTATTGGATCTGTGCTGATGGATTGCTACGAAGATGTGTCCCAATGGTTGAAGCCATAAAAATCATAGAAAGATGTCACGCATCACCTTATGGAGGACATTATGGAGCATATCGCACACATGCTAAGATCTGGCAAAGCGAATTCTTCTGGCCTGCGATGTATCAAGATACAAAGGAGTTTGTTAGAAGATGTGCCAGATGTTAGAAACAAGGAAACATCAATGCTCGGGATGCAATGCCACCCCAAAACAACCTCCAAATAGAGTTGTTTGACGTTTGGGGAATTGACTACATGGGACCATACCAGAAGTCTAGAGATGCTGAATTCATCTTAGTGGCAGTCGACTATGTGTCCAAGTGGGTAGAAGCATTACCATGTCAACCTGCCGATTCCAAGCACGCCAATAAGATGTTTCATGAAGTGATATTTCCACGATTTGGAATGCTGAGAATGGTCATAAGTGATGGAGGATCACACTTCATTGACAAGTCCTTCAGACAGTTCCTAGCAGAATATGGAGTTAAGCACAACATAGCAACTCCATACCATCCTCAAAGAAGCGGTCAAGCTGAAACATCAAATAAGCAAATCAAGAATATTCTGCAAAAGACTGTTGATGAGATGGGAAAGAAATGGAAGTTCAAGCTTCCTGATGCACTATGGGCATACCGAACTGCATACAAGACACCCATAGGCATGTCACCCTATCAGCTTGTATATGGAAAAACATGCCACTTACCTGTTGAATTGGAATTTACAGCTCATTGGGCAATCAAGAAATGGAACATGGATCTTCATCTAGCTGGCAGGAACCGTCAGATGCAAATCTCAGAGCTAGAAGAATGGAGAGAAAAATCTTATCATAGCTCCAAGATTTATAAAGAGAGAACAAAAAGGTGGCACGACAAGAGAATCAAGCACAAGGAGTT
The DNA here is from genome assembly GCA_038087645.1 of Saccharum hybrid cultivar R570. Lineage (NCBI taxonomy): Eukaryota > Viridiplantae > Streptophyta > Magnoliopsida > Poales > Poaceae > Saccharum > Saccharum hybrid cultivar. The sequence goes on from JAQSUU010000568.1 coordinate 2,439,755, forward strand.
CAAGCCTAGAGATAAAGTCCTACTATTCAACTCAAGAGTGAAGTTATTTGGTCATGGAAAACTCAGAAGCAAATGGGAAGGGCCATTCAAGGTGATTGATGTTGCATCACATGCTGCCATCACACTTCAGGATGATACCAGTAACATATTCAAGGTAAATGGCCAACGATTGAAAGTTTTTCTTGAACCTAAAAACTCTGAAGAGATCGACGTGATTGAATTTTTACAATTCCATGATCCTATCTAAAATAATCAATCACCAAGGTTCTAGACAACTGAAACTCATATGCCTAACACTTAATTAGTTCCACGAGTTTTGTTGTCTATTTGAGTTGTGCAAGGGTTATTAAGAAAAGCTGACAAGCAAGTGGATGTTCCACTCACTATTAAAGCACTGTCCCAGCAGCTATCAATGTCAATCAATGCTTCGATAGAGGAAGTACATCTCTAACGCCAGTCTGCTACATTGCAAGATCGAGCGACTATGTCAGCATTCAGCTTGGGGGAGGGCACCCTCGTGTATCTAGGTAAGTATCCTTACCCTCTTAAAAGTTTTGTCTTTATAAATAAATTCAAAAAAAGTGATCACATGAAGGTTCACACTTATCCTGTCGAGTATTCGTTCTATATTGTGTTATTTCATATTAGTATGTGCTAATTAGAGTGTGTATAAAAGTTTGCTTTTCTATTTAAATAAATGGACTCTAGAGATAATCTCTGGTATGGAAATGATGAATAGTTGCTCTGTCGTAATTCCTTTCAAGTGCCTAGTTTTCAACCTCGAACTCTCCTGAGTTTTGGAAATGATTGTTTTGACCTAAGATTTACTCTGAACTTGAAACTTGTGGGTTGCGAATGCTTGATCTAAGTCTAGGTAATTAACGGATATGATATGAGAAGGTCTGAGTTATTGTTTATCTTGTTCTGAGTGACACTAGAGTCCTAGAGATTTATCTTTTGAAAAACTTAAAATTTCCACATGATGAGTTCCTGCATGACGAGAGCTTTAATTCCTACCACAACCATATATACATGCTTGCTAGAATAGGAAAACCAGCTCATAGGCTGCTTGCTTTGTGTTGAGTTTGGTCAACCCGTGTGAGACCCATGTCGAGAGGATGGTCATACTCCCAAGATCAAGATCACTTACACCCACATATATCCTGCTGCTCCTACCCTGGGAGTACACAAAAACATGCCTTTTCCACCAAAAAAATCTATCTCCTACACTGGGAGAGGATTTAAAAAAATTGTTAGGTTTCCAAATAAATGCTCCAAGATTATGATTTATCTCTTCTCCAAGTTCATTGTATCCTAAAGTAAGAGGCAGGAGATCCTTTGTAAAAAAAGAAAAAAGAAAAAGAAAAGAGAGAGAGAGAAGTCCATGATCTCTATGCCTAGAAGTTCATCGTTGTCATCAAAAGAAGGAAGAAGATATCTCAAGACCTCCATAGCAAAGTTCTTCATAAATACTTTAGTTGAAGGTAGTCTCTCAAGGAGCAAAGTAGAATTAGGTTAGCCACCAAATATATCCACACACATACACATCTTGATCTAAGGGTATGGTCTCCCCTCTGAGGATCCCGGTTTTGACTGGGCAATACATGCAAGGTAAGTATGCTACATCCTTGAATTACCCTCAGCTCCATATAAGCCTATTAGTTATAGGGTAAGAGAGAGGAGGCAAAACACCATCATTGCCTTGGTGAGAATCCACAAATACCACACATGAGAGACCAGGAAGGGTCATACAAGAGGAATCTCTGAGTTTTATTTTGAAAATCTACAAAAACTCTAGAATGAAGGTTGATCGAAGAACTCGAGACACAGTGCTTGACTTGATTATTTTGTCTTTCAACTGCTCAATACCTAAGTGAAGGCTAAAAGCTCCATGGTTAAAGGTAATACAAGTAAGTTTAAAAGTTAGAATGGTTTGCTCTAATCCAAAGGAGAATTCTTGTTTTGAGCACATGTGTACTTTTGAGGCTTAAAAGCATTATAGCAACTCCTGATCCATTGTTGAGATTAGCTTTGCTCAGGGACGAGCAAAGGTTAAGCTTGGGGGAACTTGTTGACAGTCACTAATGCTCATTTTTAACCATCAACTATTGCATGAAAAAGAATGAAATGAACTACAAAGCATAGTTGTAGGGTTTGATTCTAACGAGTTCCACGAGTTGTGTTCTCCTCACTTGTTTTACAGGATATTTAATATTTCACTATATAAAAGTATCTCAAGTGATGAATTAGAGCACATCATTGTGAAGAGCTCGTCGAGACGATCGAAACGGACATATCATTCGCTATATTTGGAGTTACGGAGAGAAAGTCCCCGATTGATACGACTCGGAAGATTCTAGAAGAACCTAGAATAATCACCAAGCAAGAGTTTTAGGGACTAACCTAACAATTTCCTCTTCTTTTTTGAATTGTGAATTTTTAGGGATAAAACAGAATAAGCCGAGGAGAAGTAGGAGTCAAGAAACCGAACCAAATCAAGTTGAAATTCTGTGAAAATTGACGGGAAGGTTCTAGAGGACACGAGAAGACACAGGACCGAAGCAGAAGCCTGGAGGCTGACAAGTGGGGCCAACTGCCCCACATGTCAGGCCAGCTAGCCTAGGTCCACCTCCAAGTGAGATCAGCTTCGTGTGGCGGCCTCCAACCGACCTCTACGACGCATCTTGACCACCGTTTCATGTCGGTTTGATCCAAGGGTTGCGGTTCACCCCACCGAGCTATACAAGCAGGGGCAAACCTCCCCCCTCAGGCATCTCCATCTTCATTAGCTACATACAGAGCAAAAGCTAGGGTTTCACCCCTCCATCCAAGTAGAAGTAGAGATCCCTCTAGATGATCATCTAGTTCTAGTTCTTCTAGTTCATCTTTTAGTTCTAGTTCTAGTTCATCTAGTTATAAACTAGAGATCAGGGAGAGAGGAGAGGAGAGAGCTGAGGAGGAGCCGGATCTATCGGATCTTCCTTGACATTATACTTCTGCAGCATCTGGTTTGTCTTAAGCAATCTCTAGGTTCTTCAACATTTATTTCTAAGTATTTTGTTTACTAGATCTCTGCTCGTATTGAGTGCTCTAGTTATTCTAGGTAATTAGAGTAGTAAGCGCTAGTGTAGACATGGCGTCTAGACTAGGGTTTACCAGAATTTGCACCCAATCCTCTGGTTAGTTGTGGTAACCCACAGAGGTGACAGCTCTGTCCGGTCTTTGTAATCCACCACGTTAGGGTTGGTGTTTTATAGAGCTTTTTGGTCAAATAGAGTAAGCCTTCGACAAGATAGAACCACTTAGAAAACCCTAAAAACCCTCTCTACCCTATAATTACCCTTTCCTTGGACGTTCCTAATTCTTCTAGTACACTTCACGTTCCCCATGGAAATCGATACTCTGGAATACTCCCGGGTGAAAGCTACATCGGTATTCGTGCTTTGCGGATCTTTTCATGTTCGTGTTTAAAATACCCAACACCACACTCCACGCTGCCGGTAGGAAAGGAGCCACATTGACATAGGACCGATGTCTTAGAACTCTGATATGTGGTATAAGGCCAGTGGCCCAAGATATGTAACCCGAACCATGTAATGCACTTTTCCCCATTAGCAATAAAAGTATGGTTTTTATATCAATCTTGTTGAGTTGTGCATATTAGCTACTGATACAGGGACTGATACATGATGTATAGAGGACCCTAAAATTAGGGGCCCAATAGTTTCATCGCGGGTGGACGTGATTTCCTTTGACGAATAAGTCCTCCTTGATGGTTTTCTTATTAAATCCTCATGCAGTCATGAGTTCACCAAAACTTGTGGAACTCATTAGTTTTAAACACTATACCTATGTTGGTGATCCATTTTAATCATTTATGCAAGGTATATTGATAGTTTATGGTTGACATTAATGACCATCAACACCATACCTAAAACTTTTGCAACATTTTATGCAGGGCCAAGACAAAATTGATATTGATTAGTGTCTCTCAAACTGCACCATTGATGTACAATGCTATGTTGATGTGGAGGTGTCGTTTGAAGAAGTTTACCATGAAGAAGAAGATGTTGTGTGTTCAAAATCTATTGTGCCATTTGAGGGGATGGAATTTGATAGTGTTGAAGAAGCAAGGAGAGTCTACAATGATTATGCATTCAATATGGGTTTTAGCATTAGGGTTGGATCATCAGGAATAATACTATTACCAAGCAGCTTATTAGGAAGGAATTTGAGTGTTCACATGCTAGAAAGGCAGCTAGTGAGTGAGAGGACAACACTTCAGCCAGCACAATGACAAATGATGTTGAAAAAGCTAAGGCCTCAAAGAAGAAGAGCTCTTCGGTCGTATTGACCATAGTGTCAAGGAAGCACAATACTATCAAGAAATATGACTGCAAGGCACACATGGCAATTTGTCTATGGGGAGGTAAATGGAAGTGGTTGTGATGAGAGCAATACACACGCATCCATTGGTCAAGTAGATTGGAAGAAAGAAACAACTATGGCCAATTGGCGCATTTCATATGCAAATTATGACCTTCTGATGACACTCCACCATAGGAAGATTAGCACCATACAAATCATGGGCATGCTTGTCGATTTCCATAGTGCGATTGGGAACTTGTCATACAACACCAAGGACGCTCCAACTTGAGGACTCACATAAGGAAGGGAGTTTATTTCAGAGATATGGATACAACATTGGAGTATTTTTTAGAAGCTAAGTTTATCTATCCATAGACCCTAAAGCCATAGGAATCCATCTCTATCCTTATTAGCTATCCTTGTGTGGTCCTTGGATGAAATAGCTAGAAGAAATACCTTCGTTCCCTATGGAAAATATGATACCCTGAATACTTCTAGGTGAAAGCTACAATGATAATTATATACGCTTGTGGATTCATTCTATAGACATTAAGAAATACCAACACTCCCGCACTGTCACCAAGACACCACCAGGAGAACAGGAGATGATGACGAAGGCCACGGCAAGACCACATCACGCAGGATAGTTGGTGAACCATCACCGTGTCAATAGTGCCATCACAACCAGCACTATAGCATCACGCCATGCCATGTCGTGACATGGGAGCAAGACCACGGCAATTACCACACTAGAACGTGCAAAGACACCAAGACCAGACGGGCTTGCTTGCAAGCCAAGTATACTTGCTTCTCCCTCCCTCGAGCTCACAATCGCTTGGTCAGGAGAACCCCTCTCTTTGTATGTAACCTAGCCCTCGAACTCTATATAAGGGGAGCTAGGCCTCTCTTCTAAGGGGATGGACTCTCGAGACTTCATTTAGACATCCGTTCACCTCACTCCTCCTACCTCTTTTCCTTAGCATACACACCCCATTGTAAGACTTAAGAGCACTTGAACCGAGGAGCATGAACTCAAACCATCTCTGAGACTGCATGTAGGGCTTTGGCCTAAACCAGTATAATTCCTTGTGTCTTTGAGTGCTACCATCGTCTTCTCCTAGAGTAGCACGACACACGTATAAATTTACTAGTCAGTCTACAAAACATTGACAACTCCACTATTAAGCATCACTCCAAGGGCTTAGGCCCTAGATAGCTAGTAGAGTTCGTAGGGAGAAATATGATGAAGGGTTCTTACTTGGATACTCCACTATGAGCAAAGCTTATAGAGTATAGAATTTGGCTAGTGGTACTCTTGAGGAGGTTTATGATGTTGAATTTGATAAAACCAAGGATTCTAAGATGAAGATGAGAATCTAGATGATGGGAGAGGCACTCAATTGGTCAATGCTATGAAGAACGTGGATGTTGGTGAGACAAAGCCTAGAGAGGTGATAGAAGTGGAAGATGACAAAGAACAAGTGCTATCCTCTCCAAATGTGCAAGTTGGTACAAATCAAGCTTGTACGAGTGGTGCTCATGATCAAACTCATGTCCAACAATGTCAAGATCAATAAGCTAGTTCATCTCAATTGAATCAATCCAATGATTAACCAAGTGCAAGCAATCACAAGCAAGTCCTCCAACCAACTAATATTACAAGAGATCATCCATTGGATCAAATAGTTGGTGATATTAGAAGTGGTGTGTAAACTAGATCAAGATTAGCTTCATTTTGTGAGTGTTTCTTATTTGTGTCATCATTTGAACCAACCAAGACAGAAGAAGCTTTGAATGATGTTGATTGGGTTAATGCTATGCATGAAGAGTTGAACAATTTCATAAGAAATCAAGTATCAGAGCTAGTTAAGAGGCCTAAGAATCATAATATGATTGGCACTAAGTGGGTCTTTTAGAACAAGCAAGATCAAGATGCGATAGTGATAAGGAACAAAGCAATATTGGTAGAACAAGGCTATACTCAAGTTGAAGGTCTTGACTTTGGTAAAAGATATGCCCTGGTTGTGAGATTGGAAGCAATTAGGATCTGTTAGCCTATGCTTGTGCCCACAACATCAAGCTATATCAAATGGATATGAAGAGTGCATTTTGAAATGGGTACATCAATGAATTGGTTTATGTTGAGCAACCACCTGGTTTTGAAGATGACAAGAAGCCCAACCATGTTTACAAGTTGAGAAAGGCATTGTATGGTTTGAATCAAGTAAATGAAGAATGGCATGAGAGGTTAAGGGACTTCCTACTCTCTAAAGGGTTCAAGATGGGCAAGGTAGACACCACTTTCTTCACCAAGAAGATTGGCAAAGACTTGTTCGTGTTGCAAATATATGTTGATGATATCATCTTTAGATCAATAATCAAGATTTTTGTGAGAAGTTTGGAAATTGATGGCTAATGAATTTGAGATGTCCATGATTGGAGAGCTTAGTTACTTCCTTGGTCTTCAAATCAAGCAAATGAAGAATGGCTCATTTGTGAGTCAAAGCAAGTACATCAAGGACATGCTTAAGAAGTTCAGAGTGGATGAGGCCAAAGAAATTAGCACACACATGGGAACTAATAGAAATTTGGATAGTGGCAATATGGTGGATCAAAAGTTGTATCGGTCAATGATTAGAAGCCTACTCTATGTGACTGCATCAAGACCGGATGTCATGTTTAGTGTATGCATGTGTGCAAGATTTCAAGCCTCACCAAGAGAAAGTCATTTAAAGGTAATAAAGACAGTATTGAGGTATTTGAAGCATACACAAAATGTTGGATTGTAGTATCCCAAGGGGTCTAACTTTGAGTTGATTGGATATTTGGACTCTAATTATGTGGGATGCAAGGTGCATAGAAAGAGCACATCAGGCACATGTCAATTGTTGGGAAGGTCACTTGTATCTTGGTCATCAAAGAAGCAAAATAGTGTTGCACCTTCAACCGCTAAAGCAGAGTACATTTTGGCCTGTAGTTGTTGTGCACTACTTTGGATGAGGCTACTTATGATTTTGGAATCAAGTTTAAACAAGCGTCATTGATATGTGACAATGAGAGTGCCGTGAAACTAACCAACAACCCGGTTCAACGTGCAAGAACAAAGCACATTGATGTTCCATCACCATTTCATAAGAGATCATCAACAAAAGGGTGACATTTCAATTGAGAGTGTGGGCACCGAAGATCAACTTGCTGATATATTCACCAAGCCACTTGATGAGAAAAGATTTTGTAAGCTAAGGAATGAATTGAACATACTTGACTTCTCAAATATGTGTTGATACACCCCCCACTTATATGACATGCGTCTCCTTTGACAAAGCAAGTTAAAATTGTTTGGCATGGCATACATCCTTTGCTAAGGACATGTTTAGTGCATCTAATCATTCCTCATGCTGATTAGGCTTATTCATGAAAATCAAATGAATTTGATGCCTATATGATGCCACTATTGCTTCTATGCTTGATATGATCTAGTGGTAACATATGATATGTTTGTGGGCTTATGAACCTAGTCTTTAATCTAGAAAATAAGCTAAAAGTGTTTAACTCAACATGGGCAAGATAACCATTGAAAGATGTGTGAAGAAGCTTGTCCTTGGATCAAACCGAGTTAAATGTCTTATGCAAATGATCTAGATTGAACCAAAGTGAATCAATGATCCTCACATACACATATTCATCCCATTGATTTCAAGTTGCCTAACTCAACCTATCTAAAATTTGAGCTCAGCTTTTTGTGTTAATTAATGACAAAGGGGGAGAAGTAATTCACAAAGATAAGATAGGGGAAAGCACTGACTAAGGGGGAGATATGACAATAGAAGGAGGTCAATTAAAATTTGAAGCACACAAGTAGGGGGAGCTCATGCTACCAATTCAGGTTTATGAAACTTGTCCAAATCCTTTACACATGGCAAATATGGATGGGCAAGCAATATGAATCCAAAATGATTTTAATTCATATCTTTGTGAAATGTTGTCATCAATTACCAAAAGGGGGAGATTGAAAGCCCTAATTTAGTTTTGGCTAATTGATGAAACCTATTGGACTAACTCTTTATCTAAGTGTATGATGAGTTAGGGTGGTCCAAGTCTAAGTGATGGAGCTAGATGGCACTCAAGGCGATAGAGCTGGCCAAAAGATGGATCAAGTGCTCCAACATGGAAAAGAAGAAAGAGAAAAACAAAAATGGACTTAGGGCAAAGGCATACTTGATAGGGCCATTTTTGTTCCACCAATCAAGACACCATAGAGGGTGTGACTGGGTTTAGGATAGATAGCCGTACTATGAAGAGGGGAAAATCATGGTTAAAGCGGTCATCAAGTGCCACTAGGTGAAAGTCATTGTTGCATATGCATTAGGACCTAGTGTGTTAACATTTAACCCTTGAAAAATACTTTGAAAAATGCTAACACACGTGCGCAATGGTGACACACTTTATGGTTAGCAGTTGGAAGCAAGGGTGAAGTGGAAGAAGTTGGAAAAGGAGGAGACAGGGGCTCCGGACCCTAGGGTTCTGGTGGTCCAGACCATCGGTGATGGGTCCAGTACCATACCCTAGGGGTGTAGTGCTGTGGCACTTGCTCCGGACCCTATGGCGTGGGGCATCTAGACCAATGGGGCTCGGTCTGTTTGAGTGAGCCTAGCCATGTGGCGTGACGATGTTGATCGGTGAAGCTCCAGACTTGGTCAGGTTGGGGGTCCGGACCAAGGGGCAGCCCGAAGAATTTTTTTTGGCCAAATAGAGAGTGACCAAAACTGTTCGAACTGGGTGTTGATTGGTCCGAACCTTGGGTTCAGACCTGGTCCAGAGGCTCTTTGCCACTGAAGGACCTCTCTAGATCCGTTCGAACCCTAATGCGTGTTGGTCGGAACAACTCTTGTGCTAGTCCGGTCCAGACTGTGGCAGTTAGCCATTGCGCGGCAATGGTAAATTCCAAAGAGAAGGGATGCATGGCATGCTGCGATTGGTGGCGGTGAGGAACCGGACCCTGAGTCCTTGGTCCGGACCCCTTGGTCCAGAACATGGCTCTCGGTCCGAATGGCTCTACAAAGGGGTAACGGCTAGTGAGCCACTTGGGGTTCTATAAATAGATGTTGGCTAGCTCAAGCTCACTCCCTTGGACATTTTGATCATTGTTGCATCTTTGTGAGCTAAGACAAACCTCTCCCACTCATTCTCTTGATTGATTCATCATCCAAGTGAGTTGGGAGTGATCCAAAGTGCATTTGCTTGAGTGATTGCATCTATTGGCACTTGGGTTCTAGCTATGGTTTTCTTGTTACTCTTGGTGGTTGCCACTACCTAGACGGCTTGGAGCAGCGGAGGAGCAATGGCATGAGTTGGTGATTGTTCTTGGCCACTCTTAGTGATCATTGTGAGGGGTTCTTGACCTTATCCCTGCGGGAGGTCGCAAAAGGTACTCTAGTCGATTGCTCTTGTCGGTGAGTACCCTCATTTGTGTAGGTTCTTGTGACGCCTATGTGTAAGGCTAGGCTTGTGACGCCTATTAGCTCACGAACTACCAAGTGAACGGTCGAACAACAGAGACTAGCTTGCTGACATCCAAGTGAACCTCGGGAGAAAAATTGTGTGTCATTTGTCCCCTTGGAATTCTATTGATATTGATTGATTGTCACTTGCCACGATTGGTATACCTCTCTACCACCCTCTTGTATTCACTTTCATATATACTTGTGTGGTGGTAGCTCTAGTTAGTGTAGCTAGCCTAGTTGGTTTTAGTTGTAATTAGTATTCTTGCTAGCTCACTAGTTTAGGCAAATAGAGACATAGTTCTTGTGTGTCTAGAGATCATAAATTATTAGAATTGTTGGTAGGTGGCTTGCCTCTTGAGTAGAGCTAGAGCAAAGCAATTGTGCCATTTGTTGTACTAACAAGTTGCTCTAGTGAATTGTAGAGAATTTTTATAGGCTATTCACCCTCCCTCTAGCCATTTAGGATCTTTCAGTCCCCTGTGCCGAGCTATAAATAACCCAGGACCAGAAGCAACCGGAATGCACTCCCATCTGGTTTCTTCCCAAGATCCAGCCTTCATGACCATGGTCTGGTTGGTGGAGTGGGATGGTGCCTTCTGAGTGAGTCTTCTTGTTGCTAGGCACGTTGCTTCTGTGATAGTTGGAGGATTTCAATGAAGCCATCATGGCGGCGAGGGGGAGGAGGAGGAGGAACTGCTAATCCTAGATGAATTCTTGTCCGGTTACGAAAAGATCATTAATATTAAGAGCATCTTCAAGAGTCTTTCTTAAACTTACTTTCTAAATCTTGATTTGGAGAACCATATGAATAAAATTGCTCTCTATATTTGTCCACTCTCCAATCTTGTACATACTCTGGAGAACCATTTTCACTCTATTTTTAGCTAGCGAGAAATCAGGGATATAGGATGATAATATTTAAAGATCTAATTAAAGAAATGTTAAATGACAATTTTTTTTACTAAAATCTCTATTTCTATTAATATGGAACAATGTAAAGCGATTCTTGGAGTTGTTCTAACCAGTGGTTACATTATGATCACAACAATAGCAACTCATCGTACAACATATGTTTCTTATTTGTTGTATTTTCTTTTTTAGGTTATAGTAAGACGGATCATGCTCGGTTTGATGTCTAGCCAGAACAGATTATATTGCGTCTGATATACAGTTTGTTACTGTGCTTATTAGAAGGAACCACTGGTTCTTGCCTCTAGAATTATTTTCAGCTGTTGATCATACAAAGAATTGACTTATTGTAATTAAGGGTATTTTAGTAATTGTATACTTTGGTCATTTACCTCTAATCTATCCGTAATAATAAAGAGACAAAATTTCCTATGTTTTTTTTTACCCATTTTGTTGTCTGGGCTATTGGCCCCCTCGCTCCATCCTTCCCACTGCACGGCCACACGCCCTGGTTGGCCTGCTCTATATACACCTCCCTCTCCGTGTGCTCACAGGCAACACATCCGTCTAGAACTCTCACCAAACAATCCACGCAGGCAACGCAATCACATATTATATGCTACAAATCAAGACCACCACGGACCAGACCGAGAAAAAAATCAAGACACCACGAACCGGATCGAGAAAAAAATCAAGAAACCATCAAGGAAATCTGATGTCAAATTTCAAATCGACCACAAATCGAATACAACATCTAGATAAAGAATTACATGTGCCCACACCTGATCCACAATAAATTGAACACTAAAAGACCCAAAATCAAATAAAAGATCGATCGAGTCAAATCGGACACCCCATCAACAAACTCGCTGAATCTCTACCGACGAAATCACGACGCATGCACTAATACCATAGCCGTCCAAGTCCCCACAATTGGAAATTCAAGAACAAAAAAGGCGACACAGACTACCAACTCCTGATTTACATGGAAAATCAAGAAAAAAAAGTGTGACCCTAGATCTTTGAAGCTTTGGAGAGCCACCATGGAGATGAGTTTTGACCGGTGTTAAGCGCTCCGCATGCCGCTGTGTTTCGACAGAAACGTCTTGCGCCGTGGGCAGCCAGAACCGCCATCGACTGAAATGCCTCGCGCTCGGGATGCCAGAGCCGCCGTCGCCTCCCACACGCGTGGGCCTCCAGAGCCGCTGTCACCTTCGACGCGCTGAGCCGCAGGAACCGTGCTCGCGCGTAGGCCAGGGCCGCTGGTGTCACGCTCGCGACTCGCAAGGTTGTATCTAGAACCATCGTTGGGGTCGTTCTCGAGGCTCGCATGCTGTGGAGCGGTGGCCATCTCACGCATAGCAGCTGGGCGGAGTGAATAGGACAGGACAGGCTCACATGCTCTAGGTAAGATAATAGGACGAAATGTTCTTTTTTTATTTTATTTTGTTATAAGATTATTAGAACATATGGACCTCACTAAAATATAAAACCATGCTCACTGCCCAAACAAAGGATTTGACTTTTAAAACTTTAGCTCAGTTTGGTCCATAACTTCTCAGGAAGTTCCCAATTTGGCCCTTTAATTATACGTACATTTACTTAGGGACTGCTTAGATTAGTACTATGTTTGATGCTAATCAAAAGAACTAAACGTGAACTCATCTTAAAACTAATTGCATAAGCGGTGACTAACTAGTAAGACGAATCTACTAATCCTAACTAGCTTATGTTTACTATAGCACCATATAAGCTTAATAGATTCGTCTCGCCAATTAATTATCGCTTATGCAATTAGTTTTGAAATTAGTTCACATTTTATCCTTCTAATCAGCATTCAAACATAGTGCTAATTTTTATTAGCACTAAAGATACAAACAAGCCCTTATTACATCTGCTATGCTAACTGATATTTGGTAGAGTTTGACGTTTGATAACTTTTTTTCAACCGTTGCAATGCACTCGGTCATATTTGCTACTGACACAGTCCACTATCGCGAGAACCTGAAGGAAACACAGATCAGCCGCCAGGGCTCGCCGCCGCTCGCCTGCCCGGGGGTCGCTGTCGCCTGCATGCGAGGGCCTGCCTCTGGCTCCGGCAAGGATCCCACCACCGCGAGCGGCAGGGGCTGGCTGCCCAGGGTCACTGCCGTCAATCCAATCGACCTACACGGCTTCCTTCATCCATTCATGTTGGTTAATTCCTGTGTTAAAATGCTTGGCTACCCGTATAGCAAAGATGCAAATTACATTCTCTCTGTATTATTGTTAATTACATGGTTGTTCAAATATTATTTTTGCTTTGCTACTTGGATTCCCTCTTGAGCAAGGTGCTGTCAGTTCTGAAATCGGAAGAGTTACTCTGCTTTCAGGGGACTATGTTGAGCCAGTTTAGTTGGCCACCCAACCCAAAAAAGTTTACGTAGTACTCGTCACATCGAATCTTTGGACACATGCATGAAGTATTAAGTGTAGGTAAAAAAATAACTAATTGCACAGTTTGTCTGTAAATATCGAAACGAATCTTTTGAGCATAGTTAGTCCATAATTAGATAAATTTTGTGAAATAATAACGAAAAGTGCTACAGAAACTTACCTAAAATTTTTTACCAACTAAACAGACCCGTTTTCTAGATGATTTCTTTTGGCTGCACGGCTTTACTCTGATAGTACAAAGCGTTAGCATTGTTTGAACAGGGTAGCAAATTTACGAGGTGAGGGAGAAGGGAAAGCAAGATACAGAGGCCTGCCGCGCCATCGCCCAACGCCCGCCCGCAGCCGCTGCTCCGGCTCCTACACTGGAGGTCCACGATTGGACGGCTTGAGTTGGGGGCAGCTCGGCCTGTTATTTTCTTTAGATCGATCTAGGTGCAGATCGGTGGGGATAGATCGTTCATTTTAGAATGAGACAGTGGTGCGCCATAGTGGCGCACAAAATTGAAGAAGGAGAGGAGAGAGAGAGAGTATGGAGACGTACCTGTGAGATTTGGAGACCGCCATCTTGATCTTTGATGGAGGCTGCGCACGGGCAGCGACGGTTGGGGATGAGGAGGCAGTGAAGTCGCTGGTGGCACTTCCCGTCGCTTCAGCACTCCCTCGATCGGTAGGGTTAGGAATGGTGAGTGGCGGCTGCCGTTGAACCTCATAGTCCGAGCCCTGCCCCCCACCTCCTCTTTATAGTGCAGCGCGAAGGGGGCCCACCAGCCATGCTTGACTGGGCATCCCCGATCAGGACGCGGTCAATGGGTCCGAGTTGGCCGTTGGGCCAAGTCGGTTGAGATCAATTCCAACATTCTCCCCCTTGATCTCATCTTATCTGTTAACTTTAAACTTTGACTTAATTGCTTTCACTTTTATTTGTTCCATCACAAATCAGTGTATAGAGCATGCCTCATCGTCACGGTCAGTCGCCGATAGATTTAACAGCTACAATACACATCTCTGATCTGAAACAGATTCTTTAACTTTGGGCTTTTATTGTCCGGAAATCATAGGCTATACCATAAACCCATGTCGACTGTGTGTTCTCTGAACACACAGGGTGGTAAGCCTTTAGTAAGCGGATCCATAAGCACTTTCTTGTTACTTATATGTTCAATACCTTTTAGTATGATTCCGGACTTTCTCCTTTACAACGTATAACTTTAATGTCAATGTGTTTGACAGTACACTTGACCCGTTGTCTTAGGAGCAAACTACTAAATGGTTATTGCTGTTGACAACCATTATCAATTTCGGGTAAAGTTCTTTAACCATTTTGCCTGTCCCTCAGCCTCATATCATGCTATATTATAACTTTACATCACTGATGATACTAGAACTGTTTCTTTTGGAGCTTTTCCACAATAAAACTCCAACTACGAGTGTTAGCTACTATGTGGGTTTCACTAAACATCTCGCCAAAAAAAATTAACATTGTACTCACAACTACTTGAGAGTACTTGTTCTTTCTTTTTAGCATGAGGCCGACATTTTAACTCCATTCCAGTGATCTATATCTGGACTAGACTTTTACCAAAACAACCCGGATACTTGAACTATGTCAGGGCAATATCTTATCTGTGTACTCATTAAGCTTTCAACAGCCAGAGCATATAGGACGTCCATCTATAACAATCTCACATTGCCTTTTGGAACACTAAAGTTCCCAAAACTATTACCCTTGACTATGGAAACAGGCGTAGGTTTACCCGCATAGGTACTTTATTTCTTTAGAAACTTTTCTTAGCATGCCTATGCGATATTTCTAATACCCCTTTTCTTCTATCTCGGTGAGTTTCAATTCTTATAACGAGAGACATTTCACCGAGAATTTTCTTATTAAACCTTGAGGACAAGAACTTCTTCTCATGCAGTAGATTGACATCACTATTAACAATTAAGGTGTCATCCACACAAGATTAGGAAATAAATTTTCCCTTCTATAACTTTGTACAAACGCAATTGTCCTCTCATTCTCTTTAACCCAAAATTTCTAATTGACTCTTCAACTTTAAATGCCACTGTCTATAGATTTGCTCCATTCCATAAGAGATTTCTACAGGTGGCATCCCTTATATTCTTTCTTTTCATGACAAACCTCTGGGTTGTGTCACATAATTATTTCATACAAATCCCATTGGGAAAAGTTGTCTTTACTTTCATCTGATGTAAATCAGATCTTGATGTGCCACTAGCACTCATTATAATCTATTTACTCGCTTCGCGCAAAAACCTTTGATTCAAGTCGCACTCCACATCTTTACATATTCCCTTTGGAGTCACATTTTGTCTTGTAGACCCATCACAGCCTACTGTCTTGGCTCCTTAGGAATTTATTCTAGATCCCAAAATATTATTGGTATTATCGATTCCATTTCATCTTCATTTACTTCTTGCCACTTGGACGAGTGAACGCATCTCATGACTTCTTCAAATTAGGTGGGATTACCCTCCATTTGAATTTCACTAATATAGACTTTATAATCGTCAGACATATCTAATTTTCTTATTCTTTGAGACTTTCTGGGGCCTTAGTTACTAGCATTTCTTGACCTTTATTGCCAAAAGACAATTGATTCTATAAGGTCCTGTGTAACAAGATCCTTGTTTACATTATTCATCCTCCTTGTGGAGTCAGGTTTCTTTGTACCACGCTCCCCCAGATTGTTCCATCTTTAATTTTCTTATTTTGGGTTCAATCTGCTAAAACTCATATGGTGCATTTAGCACCGCCTTTAAAACTCTGAACACGTCCAGTATGAATACTGGCTGACTATGCTATCGTTTCTGTTGGAACTGTAAAAGGTCCATGAATTTAGCTATATCTTTACTTTAGGGGTATCGATATTATGACCGTCTTACTCCCCCGACGATCACATTCATCCTTTATAGATCACTTTAGTATGCATTATCTGAATAATGGGAAAATATTTTTCTTAATTGTCTTTCTTAATTTATCTCACCTTTCTCCCTCTCGAAATGTGGTACGAACTTTTCTACCACAATTTCGAAAACTATTCAGAACTCTTGTGAATAAGGAAACTTTGATTACTTTCTTCATCCACATGATTACATCATGCAAATGAAATTATTTTTTAATTCGTTGGGAGTACTTTTCCCTCATTTCAATTTCAAGAACTCAACAGAGTCTTTTATCATTGATACTTTCGCAAGTCACGCTTGCATGTCATTCTTATCTTGAGGTTCGTCTGTAACTTTCTGTTCTCCTTAAACTTATACTAGGATAGCATAAGAGCTACCCTAATCTTTCTCCCTGCGCGGGATACATTCAAAGCACATGAGTCAGCACAACTTTCTCCCGCCATGCAGGATAAATACTATGTCAAATTTCTCCCGTCATGCAGGATTGATTAACATAAGTACTATGCCAACTTTACCCCGTCATGCGGGTATCTTTTCAAACTTTTCCCGTCATGCGGGCACTATCACAATCTTTTTCCCGCTATGCGAGATAATTTTCTTGAAGGGACACAAATGTCATTATTGGCTCATATCCAATCAACAAATTTAGAAATAAATCCAAATTCTCTTTAACACATATGGTTAATCCGACGTTGGTCAAATTAAACATGCATGTCACTTATTACATTTGAAATCATGATGATTAAGACTAAAAAATTATTTTACTTATTACATCTTTTATCATGATGATAACTAAAATCTTCTTCATAAGGAGTACATAAAAGGCATCTTTTAAACTAAACTCTTATTATTCTATTTGGATCAATATCCTAGAAATCTTTTCCTTTTGAAGCCATTCTTTAAAGAGACCGCAGTCCCTTATACAATGGTCTTCTTTCTGCAAAAAATTGCACTTTTCATCTTCTGAGTCACAAGTACCCAGCTCATTTTCTTTTCACCCTTCAAGAATAAAGGTATGAAGTTCTTTATCTGAAAAAACATCATCAATAATGAGCATGAAAATAACCCTACATTGGTCTTGTTAAAAACATGCACATTAAACTTTTAAACTTTAAGTTCTATTCTATATCACCGTTGGGCAGAAATAGAACAAAACCATCAATCTTATACATCAATTCCACATCACCGTTGGGCAGAAATGGAATTAACATATGAAAACTCAATTATCTTATAACCCTCTTCAAAACTAAATTCTCCCGTTGGTTTGAATTTAATTTTGAAGATCATCATCATCATTGCAGCGGAAACATGAAAATACATTACATTCTGCTCGCTCTGGAGCATCTATTGTCTCTTATCTATTCTCTAAAATTGGTCACTTTGATGCAAAATTCATCAGAGATTTAAACTTTAAACATAAAATTCAGAATTATAATATTGTTATCATCAACGTTGGTCAGAAAATAATAACATCATAATTTTCTTTAAACTTAAACTCTTAAATAAACTTATAATATTATTATCATCAACGTTGGTCAGAAAATAACAATATTATAATTTATCTTAACCATAAATGGACTATTCATCCAATTAAAATTTTCCTATTGGTTTTAACTTTAACTGGAGGATAACTTTTCATCATTCACTGGATAACTATAACTGCTCTTCAAATTAAATCCTCTCGTTGGTTCGGATTTAATGAGAAGACAATGAACTTTAACTTTTGCAGCGGAAACATGAACAATTGTTAAAATAATTCTTATTCAGAAGCATCACTTTGTACTTTTCTTCTCTCTAAACAAATTAACTCGTTGGTTCAAACTTGATTAGAGATAACATTCGTGTGAGGACGATGCAGCCCAGCAGTCCCGCAGCCGCAATAGCAGCTCGGCCTAGTATCGCCTGCGGCCCAGCTGCAGCAGCAGCTCGGCGCTTTGGCCCGGCCCGCTCACGCGCACTGCAGCGCCCCCGCGCCCAGGCCGGCGCGGCCCAGCGGCCACCACTCCGGCGTGGCCCAGCTCTCAGCGGCTCGCGCAGCTCACGCCCGCGCCCAGGCCGCAACCTGGGCCTGGGTCGGGAAAGTGGCCACCCACCTAGGCCACTTTTGGCCCGATTACCCTCAGCCGTTCATGTAGATCGGACGGCTCTCCTTTCTTGTCGGCTGAACAAAACGGCCAGTCGTTGCCTCCCCTGTAACCCTAGCCTCCATTTCCTTCCGTCTCCACCTGCTCTCTCGCCGCACACGCAGCAGCGGTGCCGCGGTGGTGACCTTCACCGGCGGCAGGGAAACGGCCACGTTGAAGCACGCGCCGGCAGCTCCCCGCCCGCCTCTTTCCTTTCTCGCGCCCTAGCAGCCAGCCGCCGCAAGCCAAGCAAGCCGGCGCCACAGACTAGGAAGCACACAGAGATGGTGGCGCCGCCACCGATCCCTTCGCCGGTACGCGCGCCCTTCGAAAGGGTGGACGCGCCGCCGTCGAGCGGACTAGTGGTGGTGCCCTTTGCCGCTGAGCTCGATGAGGAGAACGCGCGATGGCGCGACTTCCCGGTGCTGGCGGTGTTCTACCCGCGTGATGCGCGGTCCTCTTCCCTCTCAACGGCAAATCACCGCCGTGCGGTGGTTAGCAAGTGAGCGTCGCCCTTTACTTTCGATTAGGGTTAGGGTTACACGTTTCTGTCCCGATCCGGTTCGAATCGGTCGTCTTTTCTGTTTTGCCCTTTCTAGGGTTAGTTCTGAACTCGATTCCTTCTTTCTTTTTGATTCTTTTCAATCTACCCCAACTGGATCTACGTGCTAGAACAGCCCTGCTCTGATACCATTGTTATTTTCTTTAGATCGATCTAGGTGCAGATCGGTGGGGATAGATCGTTCATTTTGGAATGAGATAGTGGTGCGCCATAGTGGCGCACAAAATCGAAGAAGGAGAGGAGAGAGAGAGAGAGAGTATGGAGACGTACCTGTGAGATTTGGAGACCGCCATCTTGATCTTTGATGGAGGCTGCGCACGGGCAGCGACGGTTGGGGATGAGGAGGCAGTGAAGTCGCTGGTGGCACTTCCCGTCGCTTCAGCACTCCCTCGATCGGTAGGGTTAGGAATGGTGAGTGGCGGCTGCCGTTGAACCTCATAGTCCGAGCCCTAGCCCCCACCTCTCTTTATAGTGCAGCGTGAAGGGGGCCCACCAGCCATGCCTGACTGGGCATCCCCGATCAGGACGCGGTCAAGGGGTCTGAGTTGGCCGTTGGGCCAAGTCGGTTGAGATCAATTCCAACACGGCCATGGCTGGCGTGCGCCTACTCAGGCTGGCATTGGCCGGTGGTGGCACGGTGTCGGGGTGTGGTCGGGTGGCCGTGGCGGCGGGTGAAGAAGAGGAGATAGCACACAAAGGAGATGACGAGGAGCTCCTTAGAGTATGAATGTACTGTTATACCCTTGGGATTAAATTGAGGACTAGTACACGGTCCACGTATTATATGTTTCGGCCCACAACTTAAGTTTCTCAATATTGGTTCTTCTTAATTTGTAACTATTAGAGCATCTCCAAGAGTTCCTCAAATCAACTTGCCATCCCATAATTTTTGGCAAAACAAGAAAAATCCTTCTCCAATGGCTTGGCAAATGGACTTGGCAAAGTTGGCAACTTGCCATCCAACCGGTCCGCACGCGCATATTTGCGCGCTGGGCTTCACTTGCTATCGCGTTTTCTGCCGCCGCCAACTCCTATCCCGCGCGTGCGAGGAAACTTCACCGTGGCCCCAGGACTCGAATCGATCAGATCTCGACGGAGTCACCCAGCGCCCTCCGCCCGTCCTCGCTACGGAAGCCGAGCGCCGCCGAGCTCTCCACGCCGAGGCCGCCCGGGCGCTGCCGCCGCAGCACCGAGTCGCCGAAGTCAAGGGGCTCGACACCGCCGCCGTCGTGCTCGCCTGTGACCTCACCACGGCAACCTCCGGGATGCTGTCGAGGAACACGGAACACCGCGCAGCCCATCACCATCCTACCTCTTTGCCCCGCCTCGTCTTGCTCCACCCGCCGCCGCAGCGTATCCCGCCGCCGGAACGCCGCGCCACCGCCACCACTTCACTGATGTCCCACCACACCACCCTGCTCTGCTCCGTCCGCTTCACCCCGCGCCCAGCCTCTGCACCTCCGCCTCCGCCCTGGCCCGCGCTCACCGTGACCCAGGCAGCACCGCGCGCTGCTGCTCTGGAGCCAAGCACCGCCAGAACCACCCTGCATCGCCGTCATGTCCTGCGCCTCCACCTGCTCTCTCTCTCTCCCTTCCCCTCTCTGCTACTCGCTCCGCTCACGATGACGAGGAAAGGACAGGGATGACCGACGGACTGAAGCGAAGGCATCCGAGACCAGGCAAGAAGTCGCGACGCACGGCCAGGCGAAGAGACGGCGAAAAACAGTTGATCTGTTGGTTGGATGTGGGCCTACTTTTCTAATTTTACCAAGTCTAAATAGCAAACTATTGGAGATACAATCTTTTTTCACTTGCTATATGTTTTAGCCACCTACCAAATCACAAGATTTGCCAAGTGAAATTTGACAAACTCTTGGAGATGCTCTTAGATTTATTCGAATGGATGGCACTAGTTTTTTTTAAGCACGGTAAAATTTCTCTTAGTGTAATAGCAAGAAATTGCGTGTAATGCTACAATTTTTATTTAAACAAATACACCCACATGTATATGATGCTGTATATAAAAACAAAAGAACCATAGTAAGGTTAATAAAGTTTTTCCTATTGCAAGACACGAGTTCTCACCTAGTAAAATGCAAAAGTGAAAATATGACGTTCCTATGGACACATGGGTAAAAGTTAAATAACCTATGGTATATTTAGCTCAAGAACAAGTGATTGATAAGATTAGCAGACTCCTATGTACGTGTCATAAATCTAATTTTTTGCACGCCTTGTATTAGTTCATATAAAAACGAAATAAGGTTGGCTTTTGCGGTGCAATTGTACAGAAGCGGCCGCACACAGCAAAAGGCTAAAGTGGTTGGGTCCAAGTTTGACCGCACCAGGAGTCCCGCACGCCGCAAGCAAACAAAAACGAAGTCCAAATGTGCCCCGGCAATTTCGTCATAAGACTAACCGCACCGGGATCTATGTCCACCAACATGTAGAGTAAAATTCATCTGCAGCGGATACGGCATCCGGTCCTGTAAAGCGAGGACGTCCGCGTTATTTAGCGTGACAGAGAGCAGATAGTGTGCCGGACGACGCTGCTGCCCACACACGCGCGTGAGAGAGAGCAGGAGAGAGAGCACTACCAGCACGGGTCCCACTAGTTTAACGACGAAAAAATGTTATAACTCACAAACCAAAAAATCAAATTAAATTTCGATTATACCATTAAATTCGTTTCAACAAATACTTCAAAATAAGATGTCACATGGATATATTTAGATAAAGTGACAAGTGGACCCCACAGTGGATAGATGATGATATAGATGATGGATGAATGCGGAAAAACTGTATATTTTGTGATGACTAGGATGGAATATTCATTTTAGAGGATGAATATAAAGGTCCATGAGTGCTGATAGTCTAATCTTGCCAAATCATCCCGACTACTCGTGCACTTGTGCTCCATTTTCCGAGCTATATCGCTGTCAGTAAAGGGGGTCAAGGTTTTGTTTTTGTCCGGCCAGCAGCAGCCTCCTGCTGTGTTCGCGACCAGTGTTCTGCTTGCCCCCACCCCCACTTCGTGGCTCCGTCTCCACAGCTCTCCAACTGCAACGGCGAGGAATTCTCCTCCCCTTCTCTGTCTACGAAATGCTATGTTCTTGATGCGGCTTACGGCCACGAAGAAACTATTGAACCGAACCAAGGTTGGATTTCTGTATATGTCTCACCTTTCTTTTCTTTTATAAGTACATAAATAACATCCATTTGGTTTTGTCTTATTTGCATTTCTATCGAACATGTGGGTAGACTTACTCATAGTTTAGCAGTTATGTGCTTCCTATCTGAAAATTTCACACTGTTCAAATGTTTCTGGGTGCCTAACGCTTTCCTCCCAAGTATTGTTGCCCCACTTTTCTCCAAAGAACGATCCATTTATAGATTACAAACTGCAAATTTGCACCGGGTTGTTCTGGGCGGGGGATCCCCATCGGATGTGATTAATTTTTAACCAAACTTGGTTCTTTCCCTTCCAGGCGCACTCGAATTCGCTCAGGATTAATCCCCCTTCGATGTGAAGCCATCCAGAGCGCCAATTTGTGTTCTTCTTCAATCATTTCGACAGCAAGAAGAAGCATCCATGGGCGCCGCTCGTATGGCGGCGCCGGTCTCTATGCTCCTGCTACTGCTGCACCTGGCGCGCGCGGTTGCTGCCGGGACAGACGACGAGGCAGCGGCACTGCTCGCGTTCAAGCTCGCCTCCGTGACTGCCGACCCGGCCGGCAGGCTCGCGAGCTGGGGGGAGCCTGACTCTACCTCTGGCTCCGGCTCGCCGTGCGAGTGGACCGGCGTCTCGTGTGCGGACGGCCGCGTCCGCGCGCTCAACCTCAGTGGCATGTCCCTCGTCGGCCGCCTCCACCTAGACACGTTGCTGGCTCTCCCCGCGCTCCAGAGCATCCTCCTCGGCGGCAACGCCTTCCACGGCAACCTCACCCACCGGGCCTTGCCTCGGCGGACAGCGCCGCCGTGCGTGCTCGTGGACGTCGACCTGTCGTCGAATGCCTTCAACGGAACGCTGCCCCGGGCGTTCTTGGCGTCCTGCAGCAACCTGCAGCTGCTGAACTTGTCCAGGAACACCCTTACCGGTGGGGGCTTTCCGTTCCCGCCGTCGCTGCGGACGCTTGACATGTCCAGGAACAAGCTGTCAGATACCGGCTTGCTGAACTACTCCCTGAATGCCTGTCATGGTATTCAGTACCTCAACCTCTCGGCCAACCAGCTAACCGGACGGCTCCCTGAGTTTCCACAGTGCAGCCAAGTTTCTGATCTTGATTTGTCAGGGAACCTCATGTCCGGCGCCCTCCCTGGCAGGCTTTTGACCTCAGCGCCCGCCAATTTGACACACTTGAGCATTGCTGGGAATAACATCTCTGGGGACATCTCCAGGTATGAGTTTGGTGGTTGTGCAAACCTCGCTGTGCTCGATTTTTCATACAACAGACTGAGTGCCATGGGGTTGCCACCAAGTCTTGCCAATTGCCACCACCTGAAGGAACTTGACATGTCTGGGAACAAGGTTCTGTCGGGACGATTACCGAAGTTCCTGGGGGGCTTCCAAGCATTGGGGCGACTTGCACTTGCTGGGAACAACTTCACTGAGGAAATCCCAGATAAGCTGAGCCTCTTGTGCGGAACGCTGGTTGAACTAGACCTATCAAGCAACCATCTGATTGGTGGTTTGCCAGCAAGCTTCTCAAGATGCAGATTGCTTGAGGTGCTTGATCTCAGCAGCAATCAACTGTCTGGTGACTTTGTTGTTACTGTGATCAGCAAAATCTCTTCTCTGCGTGTGCTGAGACTGCCATTCAACAATATCACAGGGACAAATCCTCTGCCCACACTAGCAGCTGACTGCCCTTTGCTTGAAGTTATTGATCTTGGGTCTAATATGTTGGAAGGAGAGATCATGCCTGAATTGTGTTCATCTTTGCCATCACTCAGAAAGCTGCTCCTACCGAACAATTATATCAACGGAACTGTGCCACCATCACTTGGCAGCTGCAGTAATCTAGAGTCGCTGGACCTCAGCTTCAACCTTATGGTTGGTCAGATTCCGTCTGAAGTAATGTTGCTTCCTAAGCTTGTTGATCTGGTCATGTGGGCAAACAATCTCTCTGGTGAGATACCAGACATGCTATGCTCCAATAGCAAAACATTGGAGACACTGGTCATAAGTTACAACAACTTCACTGGAGTAATCCCTCCATCCATTACCAAATGTGTGAATCTCATATGGTTGTCACTTGCTGGCAACAATATGACTGGGAGTGTCCCCTCCGGCTTTGGGAACCTCCAGAAGCTTGCCATTCTACAGCTGAACAAAAATTCACTCTCTGGCCCAGTGCCAGCAGAGTTTGGTCACTGTAGCAACCTCATCTGGCTTGATCTCAACAGCAATAACTTCTCTGGTGCAATACCACCGCAGTTAGCAGCACAGGCAGGACTTATAACTGGAGGTATTGTTTCTGGGAAGCAGTTTGCATTCCTAAGGAATGAGGCTGGCAACATCTGCCCTGGTGCCGGAGTGCTGTTTGAGTTCCTTGACATCCGTCCAGAGCGGCTGGCCCAGTTCCCGGCTGTGCACTCATGTGCCTCCACGAGGATATACACTGGGATGACAGTATACACCTTCAATGAAAGTGGAAGCATGATCTTTCTTGATCTCTCATACAACAGCCTTACAGGTACAATTCCGGCAAGCCTGGGGAACATGACATATCTTGATGTCCTTAACTTGGGACATAATGACCTTACTGGTGCAATTCCAGATGCATTCACAGGGTTGAAGGCGATTGGTGTCCTTGACCTCTCACACAATCACCTCACTGGTGTCATCCCTGCTGGACTTGGGTGTTTAAATTTCCTAGCAGACTTCGATGTCTCTAACAACAACCTGACGGGTGAAATACCCACGTCAGGGCAGCTCATTACATTCCCAGCATCCCGTTTTGAGAACAACTCTGGCCTCTGTGGCATCCCCTTGGATCCTTGCATGCACAATGCCAGCACTGGAGGTATTGCCCAAAATTCCCGTAACGGGCGGATGAAATTTCTCGAAGAATTCGTGCTCCTTGCAGTGTCGCTCTCAGTGCTCATGATGGCCACCTTGGTTGTCACTGTATACAAGCTCAGGAGGCCCCGTGAAAGTAAAACTGAAGAGATTCAAACTGGGTATAGCAACGGCCTTTCATCGTCCACCAGTATAAGCTGGAAGCTTTCTGGTTCCCGCGAGCCACTAAGCATCAATTTGGCGATATTTGAGAATCCATTGAGGAAACTAACATATGCCCACCTGCATGAGGCCACCGATGGCTTCAGTCCGGAAGCTCTTATTGGCACAGGAGGATTTGGTGAGGTTTACAAGGCTCAGCTTAAGGATGGCAGTGTTGTGGCTGTCAAGAAGCTGATGCATTTTACAGGCCAGGGCAACCGGGAATTCACTGCAGAGATGGAAACGATTGGCAAGATCAAACATCGCAACCTCGTGCCATTGCTAGGCTACTGCAAAATTGGTGATGAGCGTCTCCTTGTGTATGAGTATATGAAAAATGGAAGCTTGGATGTCATGCTCCATGAAAAGGGCAAAACTGATGCGAGTCTTGATTGGGCAACAAGGAAAAAGATTGCAATTGGTTCGGCAAGAGGACTAGCCTTCCTCCACCATAGTTGCATCCCACACATCATACACCGGGACATGAAGTCAAGCAATGTGCTTCTTGATGATAACCTTGATGCCTATGTATCGGATTTTGGAATGGCACGGCTTGTGAATGCACTTGACTCGCATCTGACTGTGAGCAAGCTCTTAGGAACACCTGGTTATGTGGCACCTGAGTACTTCCAGTCAATTATTTGCACAACTAAGGGTGACGTCTACAGCTATGGTGTTGTTCTTTTGGAGCTTCTCTCAGGGAAAAAACCAATCAATCCAACTGAATTTGGTGATAGTAATCTCATTGACTGGGCAAAGCAAATGGTTAAGGAGGACCGATGCAACGAGATATTTGATCCTGTATTGACCGATACAAAATCCTGTGAATCGGAGCTGTACCAGTATCTGACGATTGCTTGCCAGTGCTTAGATGATCAGCCCAATCGCAGACCTACAATGATCCAGGTCATGGCAATGTTCAAAGAGTTTCAGATTGACTCAGGCAATTTCTTCTTGGATGGCTTCTCAATCGATTCAGATAGAGGAATCATCTGAAAAAATGTAAATATTATTGATCCCTGCAGATTATGATTCACTGGATTGAGATATTAGCTTAGTCATTTTTAACTCAAGTTAGCAGAAAAGAGAAGTAGCTCCTTCTGGTACAAAGAAATGTAAAGTTGCTGTACATAATACACAACAGCTTGAACACAGATACAAAATAGAGTTCTTTCACAAGATGGCACCGGTTTAGTAGACGAGATGGCATATAAGTTTGGAACTCAGTTTCCTTTGTTTGTACATCTGTCTTCCTTGTCCTTGCTAAGAAAGTAAAATTTTAGTTTTTGCCAGGTATATTGCCATTATTGACTATAATTAGTTTGTCTCATTCTGAATCATGCTACCTTCAAAAAACTTAGCAACTGAAAGATTATATGCCTACTGTGCTAACTTGTTATAGAACCAGTTCATGGTACTAGGTGGTGTTTGGTTGGTGGGATGAAGCAGGATGGGTTGTCGATTCTGAATGGAAGCTGCTGGCAAAGTGAGGAGCTGAAGAAACAATGTGCTGTGCATTTTGGTAACAGTTGATCCATTTTCCTTACCTGTTGCTCTGTAGTGCGGGACCTGATTTTTGCTCCGTTTGATGTTTTGAACAAACATACAATTCCATATCTGAATTTGTCGCTTAGAGCATCCTCCAAGGCAAGAGTAAGTTATACAATCTCTTGTACTTTTTCCATGATTGCAGGTGTGTGGCAAATAAAATCACTTGAAGAAGATCTTATCGATGCTCGTTCATACGTGGCAGATTGGCAGTAGTCCCTATTTTCCTCAAACGTGAAGAATCTTCATTGAAGTTCTCGAGCTGTTCAGTTGATGGTTTTTGCAGCTGATAAGCCGGCTGATGCTGTTTTGTTGTGAGAGAAAAACACTATACCATGGTTGATAAGCCGGGCTGATAAGTTGAAAATGAGTCCAATAATGTTCATCACATGTGGTCAAAGATTAGCTGAAAGCCCTACATTTTTCTGCTCTGAATTCTAGACACTCACATACCCTTTATTTGGTTACAGATCAGGACCAGCTGTAATCAGGGAGTATGGTGTTTTTACCTTCCCTTTTTTTTGACTGTCAACGGGGGGAAAGGCTCCCCACCTGGTTTTTCTTATCATTGATCTAGGCTCAAGGAGCCCATCTGTTTGAAGAGTTACATCGTCATCATTTACAATTTACTGATTACATAAAGGTATCAAGAGTTGGCACCAAACATCAGCTACCTCCCTATCATTCTTTGGTAATCGAGATCTCCAAAGCTTTGCATCATTGTGCATTAGCAGGAAGACCAGTCGGTGTGTGTAGAACTCTTCTCTGAACACAACTGAATTTCGACGTTTCCACATATGCCAGTAGCAAAGTGCTGCAAAAGTTGTGAAGTATTTCTTGGGGAAGTGATCCGGACAGCTTAGATCAAATATGCAGTCGTTATTTGTGATTGACTGAATCCCTAGCTTTTCCTAGAACACTTCCGCAAACGGGCATTGGAAGGCAAAGGCAATGTGCTCAACTGTTTCATCTGAGAGCCTACAGACTTCGCATATAGGTGAATCAACAATCGTCTTACGGAATAGGTTTGTTCGGCACTGAACTCTGCCATGAACCATTAGCCAAATGAAGAACTGCACCCGTGTGGGTGCACGGGTTTCCCAGATGAATTTGGCAGCGGGATGAGGAGGCGCGTCCTTGGACTGCAGCAGGCGATAGAGACTCCCTGAGTCTAGTTTTTGCCTTGGGGAAGGCAGAACGGACCACGGCGATTATCCCTTGCACTGCTGAGCACCACCTGACTGACAATTGTCTGCAATTGGCAGAGTTCTGCAGAAGCTTGCGCCGATAGCCGAGGTACAAAAAGTCTTGAATCAGTGAGACCTGAGTCAAGGACCTGGGCAACTGAAAGTTGTTTCTTCGTGCAGTACCTTCCATTTTCACGTTACTGTGAAAGAAAACCGTAAAGTTCTGCTACCCTTTTCTTTCAAGCAAATACTGAAAATTCTGAACTCATCAAGGTAATTTATCTTCTTTCCTGGCACAGGCAGGGCGATGAGATGTCGCTTTTAGAACATCACGCATGTTAGGTGAGCTACGATGCGTTCCTTGACATGCCGTTCTTCGCACGCGCGTGCAGATGTGTGACGTCCATCAGTATTGGATTGGATCGGATCTCATCCTAAACAAGTGGCGAGTTAGTTGATGGCAGGTCAAGCACGGCATCTGATCCTTCGTCCCCTGATGGCTAATGCTGCATCAGGCCGGCCGTAGAAATTTGTGTGCACGGCTGCATGCGTGCCACTGGTTAGCTACGAGGCGGAAGACTTTCAGGACACCGGCCTTTAGTTTCGGAATTATACTGAGTAAATTATAGGTTGTTCTTAACCTTAGTTTTTATGCTTGAGTTTATTTTAAGCCATGGAAGGCGTCACTCATGAATATGGCCGGTAGAGTTACTTGGGTATGTTTTGTGCTATCTGCTATTCCCATCTATCTGTTGATCGCTGTCAAGGTTCCCAAGTGATTTATTCGGTCTATTGATAAAATACAAAGAGCTTTCACGGGGAAGGGACGGAAACAAGTAAATGGAGGTTCTTGCCTAATCGCTTGGGATAAGGTCCCAATTCCTTTTTTTCGGACGTTCTGATGAGTACAGGCCTGATCTTTCGAGAGGTAGCCGATAAGTTTGACTTGTGGAGATCTCGACGTTGGCGATTTGGCTTCAAATCAGACACGATTCGAACCCTGCAACCGTTACACCATTGCTCCATTGGTTATCAACCAAGCACAACTTAATTGACCTCGCCAAGAAGGCTTTTCCTACAAGCAAATCGAAGAGCACAAGCAAAAAGGTAAAAACACGCAATCTGAAAATTGCAAATATGAATGATGCGAATATTAATAGAGGATTCAAGAACTCGGTTCCAAAGGACTAATCGACACAGTGGAGGAGATCAAGAACAGGGGCCCTAGATCACTGTAAAAGGATTTGTCACCACAGTTACAATAAACGATTCAGTTTCTCGATGGAAAACTAAACTCTAAACAAAACTCAATTGTCTAGCAGCGGCGGCGGTTGTGTAGTCTAAGACTCGACCTAGGGTTGAGGATGGCCAGGGGTTGGGTGCCCACAACTTGGGCTTAAGACCCGACACGATACATGGCCAAGTTGGCCCAAATAGGTGACGCAGCACCTTACCGTGGTCACACAGAATGATCCACGGATCTTCTGGAGCTAGAACCAGATCCAAAACGATGGCGTCGTCGTCCCCTTTCCAACGCATCCAAAAACGCCCTATTTCGATGTCGTATGAGAAAGTTATGACCGAAACAGTAACGACGTATTTGCTGAATCCGAGGGTAACGTGGCAGCTGAGTTGGAAACGAATTGCAACTTGGGGAAGACCATAGCGTCGGTGTGTCCAGCGTGGCGATGTCCTCATCATCCTCCCCTTCTTGAATTGGAGTCGTCCTCGACTCTATCTTAGCGATGTCCTCATCATCCCCTCCTTCTAGAATTGGAGTTGTCCTCGACTTCATCCCATTATCAGCGAACTCCTGCAAAAGGTTAGTGACAGCAGGAAATGCACCAGACATAATAGGTTGACAAAACATAGTATAACATAGGGCATAAGGATTATCACATAACTCAGTAGTAGCAGAAGTTGTAGCAAGAAAAGAACCTCCTTTTAACTTAATCCCATTAATTTTAGCAATGTCAGTTAGAGGTTTATTTTTAATCTCATTAGCATATTTAATAATATCCGTAGGAGACAAAGGTAGCAATGTAATTTTCTTGTCCTTATGTATGATAGTGTATGTATTAGTTCTACCATGGTGTAAAACATCATTATCAAATTCCCATGGACGACCTAACAAAATGGAACAAGCTTGCTTAGGGACAACATCAAAATCAACAGTATCATGATAAGAGCCTGTGAAAAAGCTAATGCGTGCTGATTTAGTTACCTTAGTTTTACCACTATTATTGAACCATTAAAGTTTATATGGATACGAATGTTGTCGTGTGGTCAAGCTAAGCTTCTCAACCAAATCTGAACTCACCAAGTTATTGCAACTCTCGCTGTCAATGATAGTGAAAACACAACAACCCTGCACAATAAAATACATGTGGAACAAATTGTGGCGTTGGATCGTCATACTCAACATACGCTGCACAAGAAGGCTAGGGTAGTCTGCGACAGCAGCCACGGAGTCAATGATGATGGCCTCCTTGTCTTGATCGTCCTCGGTGGAATCTGTATCAATGTTAGCAGTAAGGGCTAAATCATCTTCAACATCACTAGCACATATCCATCCTCAGTAGCAATGAAAGTACGACGACTGGGACAATCCTTCATGACATGTCTTATGCCTTTGCATCGGTGGCAAATGATTTTAGAACTAGACGAGGAGGAGCTAATAGAAGCACCCGGAGTGGCACCTTTCTTCTGCACATTAGACAATTTACTTACCCCGGAAGAAAATTGAGGTGTAGATGGTTGTGATGCAACAGGAATCTTGGGCGTCTCCGGCTCTGAACGCTGCTGAAAATTCCTCCTATTGTTAGACCTGAAAGGTTGGTGTTGTTTGCGGCCCTGTACTTCACGTTCTGCCTTAATAGCAAGATGATACAATTGGGAAATATTACGCCAGTCTTTGTAATCAAGTATGTTCTGTATATCATGGTTTAAACCACCAAAAAATCTAGCACTAGCATCAGTATCATCTTCATTTATACCACAACGGGCTAAACCAATAAGCAATTCTTGATAGTATGCTTCTACTCCTTTATCACCTTGTTTTAAATTTTGTAGTTTCAAACATAAATCACATTGGTAATAAGGAGGAACAAAACGAAATTTCATATGTTGCTTTAAAGCATTCCAAGTTTGAGGCACAGCAGCAGCATTATTAGCATTGCAAAGATCACTCCATCAGAACAAAGCGAAATTAGTAAACTCACTAGTAGCAAGTCTAACTCTATGCTCAGCAGGAATATTTTGAGAATCAAATTTTTTTGTTGAACAACAAGCTCCCAATCTAAATAAGCCTCTGAATCAACATTACCAGCAAAAGGAGGAAGGCTAAATTTAATTTTAGCAAAAAGATCATTATTACCATGATTATTACCTCCCATACCGCGATAGTTGAAGTTGAGGTGGCAATGGGCATAACCATCAGCATCCGCATCTTTATCACCAAAATCATCCGCATCTCCATCATCAGCACGATGAGGTGGAGGGCGTTGCTCAAGTTGTTCAATGCGGGTGACCAGATTGTTCACATTACGCGTCAGCTCGGTCATAAGATTGCGTTGTTCAGTCATGAATGTTGTAAGCTCACCCTTAGACACACACTCATTGAAGTCCGTCGGAGATCCTGCCATGGTTAGAAGATAGAAAAAAACAACACCAAAGTATTATCCCTATCAACTAAAAGGAAACAAGTGGTGGTGGTGGTGAAAGTGAAATGCAAAATCACAAGCGGCTTACCACTGTCTTTCCTGTATTCTTACCAACGCCAAACAGGAGCAAAACCAAAGTGGCGAAATAATCTGTTGTTGAGCGTGGGTAATAGTTGCAAGATGAACTTGTGCTGACAGAAGAATATGTGAAGCTATGGGTAAGCACATAATATGACAGCAAGGATTAGCAATTAACGAGTGCAGATTAGCAATTGTTCAATCCGGATCCAAAGTACAAATCACAGGTGCTGACTAAAACGTGTCAAGACGTAGCGCAACACGGTGAAAACAAAGGACGGTGGAAAGAACTCACAGAACAAGCAAATAGCCCGAATTTTTCCTTTTTCCTGAATTTTTCCCGGAATTTTCCAAAAGGCACTAGTAGGAATCAAACTTTTTTATTTTTTCACTATTTTTTATATTTTTCTCTGAACAAGGATAAAAAAAATGCAACCACAAAAATTGGCACCTACAATTGAGGTGGGATGTGGTCTACAGAAATACAACACGTTCTCTGAAAAGCGTGCAAAAACTTTGACAATTTTTTTCTTTATTTTCCTGAATTTTTTAGCAATTTTGATAAAACCAAACAGGGCAAAGCCGAGTTTGGGTTGGCTCCAAATGGAGTCAAGAAGCTGCTATAAAAATTTCAGATTTTTCTGATAAACAAGCGAAAAGTTATGCCTGTTTTACCGAAGATATCTCAAGTTATATTTTCCGGAAGGCACAATACGACAGCGGCAGTTAGGGCAAAGCGTCCCTAAAATCCAACACCGATCACAAGATTGTCCCTGTGACTAACAACAGTAGGTATTCGCCTGATGATGTAAGGAGGGCTGCGATGCAGGCAAAATAAGAGCGGCTGCCAACCTATCTAGGGTTTGCGCGGCGGCGAGAAGTTACATAAGGCGGCTAGCGGGACAAGTTGAGTAATGTGGTGGCTTCGACTTGTTGGTTGGGAACGGTGGATGGGATAGCGGTGGAAAACTAAAATCACAACAACGAGCGATTGAACTACGACTACGAACACAATCCTAAACCAGCAACAAGACTCGACCACGGACACAAACTCAACAACACAAATCTGAAATTGCAAATATGAATGATGTGAATATCAATAGAGGGTTCAAGAACTCGGTTTCAAAGGACTAATCGACACAATGAAGGAGATCAAGAACAGGGGCCCTGGATCACTGTAAAAGGATTTGTCATCACATTTACAATGAACGATTTAGTTTCTCGATGAAAAACTAAACTCTAAACAAAATCCAATTGTCTAGCAGCGGCGGCGGCTGTGTTTATAGTCTAAGACTCGACCTAGGGTTGAGGACGGTCAGGGGTTGGGTGCCCACAACTTGGGCTTAAGGCCCGACACGATACATGGCCAAGTTGGCCCAAATAGGTGACACAGTACTTTACCGTGGTCACACAGAATGATCCACGGACCTTTTGGAGCTGGGACCAGATCCAAAACGACGGTGTCATCGTCTCCTTTCCAACTCATCTAAGAACGGCCCGTTTCGATATCGTTAGAGAAAGTTATGACCGAAACAGTGACGACGTGTCTGCTGAATTCGAGGGTGATATGGTAGCTGAGTTGGAGACGAATTACAACTTAAGAAAAAACCGTAGCGTCGGTGTATACGATGTCCTCGTCACGTTCGCCCCGTTCGAACCACGCGAACGATAGATGCACTGGTTACTTCCTTTCCCGTCCGTTCTTCTTTCCTTTTCTGTACGCCGGGTCTACGCAAGTACTAGAGCCGTTCTTTCCTTTTCTGTACAGCGCAAGCACTAGAGCCGTTCTATCATTTATAGCAGGTATCTCTCCCTCTTTCTATTTATATTTTCCTTTTATTGTTTTATTTCTGCTTTTTGTATTTTTCTTTTTATTTTTAACACATTGACTCATCTATTTTACATGATTGTATATGATTCATGTACACGTATAATATGATGTTGTGCACCATGTTTTATCTTTTTTTCATTATTTTTCTCTCTTTTTTTTACTTTTTCTCTTCTTCCGATCTAATTAAATCTTATGACCACAAATCTATAAAAGCTATGATGAGAAATTATGATGATAATCTTGATCTACGTATTTATAAGTTATTTCTTACCTAGTTTCATATTTTTGCTAATATGTTAATGATATTAACTTATATATCTATGTTCTTGAATATAACTTATATGTGTTTTTTAGTATTCGTTTCTTTTTTCTTTTTTCTTTTTAATTACTTTTTGGCAACGTTGGCAAATTGTATAGAATAACTAATGCACATAAGTTGTATATAATAACTTACTAGGTAAATACCGTGCGTTGCAACGGAAACACATAATATGACGATAACATATATATGAGCGTGTGTTATACTGTTATCTAAAATAGATATCGCAATCATGATGTTCCGATCACTATTACATAAGTCTTCACAAAAGATAAATAGTAAAAATATTACTCTTAAATTTGAATGCAAAACTGAAACATCAACTTCAATTGTCGCATCCTTTCATGCCTACGATACATGAAAGATAAGCTTGCACATCTTTAGGAATCAAGGGCTACGGAAAGATAATCATTACAAGTTTGTGTTTCACAGTATATGTAATCTCTCAATAGTTCGACCAAGAGGACGTGCTTTGCACGAACACCAACCAATGATGATCCAAAAGATTTTCTAGTCCAAGATGCGGTGTATGACTTCTTGCAGCTGAAGCATGCAGATGACTGAAGCTATAGTTGGAAGTATCCTGCATACAAGTTGTTTGTTAATTTTTAAAATTAAAGTACCATTGATATCCTTAAAAAATATTGTTTGACGTGTGATGCATTACCTCTTTCATGGAGTTAGAACCTCTTTATATACGATATTCTTTGTGAATATATCCTTTGTCGGTTTCTTCTTCCCCTTCTCTTTTCCTTTTCCCTTGTTCACGTCCTTCTCAGCAGCCGGCACGGCTAGGATCCTGATGTTCGATCTTGCCGTAGCTCTTGATAGCGCCACATACAATTGGCCGTGCGAGAACACTGGTTCCGACAAGTATACCCCGACGTTAGGGATAGTCTGCCCCTGTGCCTCGTTAATGGTCATCGCGAAGCTGAGTCGAATAGGGAACTGCTTTCACTTAAATTGGAAAGGGAACATCTTGTCGTCTGACGGGCATAAGGGTATGCGAGGCAGAAAAACCCGCTTTCCAGCGTGCTGTCCCAACACAATTTCTGCGTCTATGGTATTCTTTTGGAACCCTCGTATAATAAGCCTGGTACCATTACAAAGTCCGTTCGCAGGATCAATGTTCCTAAGCAATATGACCGGACAACCAATCTTCAATTTCAACACATGTGGAGGTAGACCATTGGGTGTCAAAGTGTTAAGGAATTTCTCTGGGTAGTAGTTGTGTAGATCATCCACCGCACAGTCAAAGCTATGGTACACCATCTCATCTCCATGGAAACGACCTATCATCTTCATATTAATCATATCAACCCAGTCGTTTTGCGTAGATAAGATCGCTCGAGAGGTGATATAATCTTTGCTTGTCATATTCGCATTGAGGTTAGAGAATATGCAATCAATTAGAGTATCAAGGTCACTATCTTGCCCGGTGTGCGGTATGCATATATCATGAGGAAGAATGATTTCATCATTAATAGTCGCCTCCTCAGATCCCCCACCGATGCGCAACAAGTATTCTGCAAACCACGGGTCGCTCTTTGCCCTCATGTTGCGCACCAGTTTTAGATGTCGCATTAAATCCCAAAGGTACGACATACGCAGCGAGGCACCGACCACTTGAGCCCTCGACCCTCTCCGAACAACGGGAAGAACCTGTCTGAAATCTCCACCGAACACCACGGTCTTCCCACCGAACGGCAGCTCTGGTCGGTCCATTATATCACGGAGACTGTTGTCCAGTGCCTCGATAGACTGCCTCTTTGTCATGCTAGCCTCGTCCCAAATAATGAGAGATGATGCTCGAAGCAGCTTGGCTGTACCACTCTGTTTCGTGAAGGTGCAAAAGGCTCCATTATCAATGATGAGGGGAATCTTGAAGCACGAGTGGGCAGTTCTACCACCAGGCATTATTGAGGCTACGACACCAGATGTAGTTGTTGCCACATTAATCTTTTTCTGACTGTGTATAGTAGCGAGAAGTGCTCTGTATAGATAAGTCTTTCCAGTCCCGCCAGGACCATCCACATAGAAGAGACCCCCGTCCTCGGTATCAACCGAGGACATGATCTCATCGTATGCAGCCCACTGCTCCTCGTTAAGGGTGTCTGATAAAGCCACATCATCCTCGTTAGCTTCAATGCTAGCCTCCTCAAAAATCTCTCTAGGAATATCACAAGAGGCGTCATATGTGTCGTTGATATCAGGAAGTGGGTACATCTTTATATCCTTCTGCATTGATTGTAGTAATTTTCGAATATCCATGAGGACCATCTGCTCCACCATGAAGATGGATTGATTATTGCGCCTGTAGTCCTGTGACATTGCCTCCTTGTGTTTCTCCCACAGTCCAAACACATCACTGGGTTCACAAAATACCAATATTGTTGCAAAGAGCCTTCGCAGCGCATATGGCATCATCCACCTGGTTGCCTCAGTGAGACTCTCGTTCAACGTGTTGTCCTCTTCGATTAAGCCCCTTCTTTCTGCAGCTTCACGAAAGGTCGGTAGGATTTTGCCGTCCACGGTCCTTAGACACTCAAAAGAGGTTGCACCTGCCACGTGGTTCAGGAGAACCCTAAGATAGTAACGCTCCCCCTCGGCTGGATTGGCAGACACGATTCTTCCAATCTGTCATAATGTATCACGATGTACCCTATTTTGCCAAACTTTGCCCTGTGCTTGCCACGTATAGAACTCGGGAAAGTCCCGATACAATATACCTCGAGCTGTTTCATCTGTCCTATTCTTCTCGAAGTATGCGATAAGCATTGACTTGTCAGCACCTGGACGATCAAGCACTCGTCGAATCCCCTGGCGTCGGTGAAATGATACCATGTGCATGTCTGGAAGATGTAGCTGTAAGGACAAAACAGAAGGGTATCTATCACTCAAATCAAACCCGTATATCCTCCACAAGGCTTCTGGGGGGTTACCCATCTAGCATCCTTGTACTGCTTGATCTCATCAATGTTCCCTTCACTATCCTCGTTGCCAGCCTCTCTCATAGCCATAGACGCCCGGTCATGACCCTTGTAAATGTACTTAAACAGATACTTGACTGCCTTGATGCTCCCACATGCCTCAACATTGATGTGGCAGTTGAATAGACGGAGGAGATATGGGTTGTAAGGCACAACCCATCTGTTATCAAGCTCATGTCCACGAACTTTTTCTTTTCGGCCATCTTCACGCCGTCTATAAACAAGATATGAATCCTTGCCTTGTACTGTGACATCGCAGAAAGGTCTAGGGTAACGGTTCTTATAGGAATCATGACCCTTTTTGCATGGACAATCGCGATTAAGCACTCCACAAGGGCCATGCATCATATGTTTGGTAACCATCTTGTACAAGACTAGGTACTTCTTATTTGGGAGCTCAGCTGAGATGAGGCGATCATACTGCTTTGGGCACGTGATCTTGTACTTCCTATCCATGATTAGCAAAAAATGTGCATGCGGCAGACTCCTCTTCTAGAACTCCACAACATAAACATGTGCTCGCACCTTTCCAAGGATGTCCTTTTTTAGTAGTCTATCCTTCAACTCTTGTAGTTTTGCTCTAAAGACTCGAACAACGAGATCTGGACAATCCTGTGGTGTCTGGCCAGGGTAGAGTTCACGCTTGATCTCATCCCAGTTTGGGTTACATGTCATAGTTAGGAAGATGTCTGGTTTACCAAACCTTCGTACCAGAGCCATGGCATCCATGTGCCGACGCCTCATGTCACGTGGGCCTCCAATAAATGATGAAGGCATCACAGTCCGCTTTCCAACAGCTTCTACTCTACCTTCACCGGCATGTAGGCTATCAACCAATCCTTGGTAGAGGTCAGCCCTAATATCATCTTGATGGTTGCGTATATAATCTAATCGAGAACTCTCGATCTTGATGTACGTGTCGACCGCAAACTGCTGGAATAGACGCTTGCCGTACAGTATGGGGTTAAATATTCCTAGACGCATCTGAAACTTGTAGCGGTAGTAGTCACGCACAGACACGCATAGTCTACCAGGGGAGTCTACAAAAAATAGCCATGAATTAGAGTTGTTTGTAGAATAATCACTGAGGTACATGTATGCGAAGTATTTAAATAAGAAGAATAACAAACCTGTTTCGTCTTCTGACCCACTACGAGCCTTTTGTAGGGCACGATACTCGATGACTTCTTCCATACTAACTCCTTTCTTTGGAATATCCATGTGCCACCCAAGCTCACCCTTAGGGAAGAATAGAGGGTATGAAAGAGCATCGTAACATCCATGATATGAGCGGATGCCGTGTCTACTTCTATCTTTCCCATGCAGGACAACACTATTTTGGAACTGACCAAGGAGTTCGCTTCCCTCGATCCAAACAGCAGCCACCTCTGAAGTTGACGGTACATTGTATGTTCTCTGGTCCAGCCTCTGGTCAAGGTTTAGTGTAACATGATAGTCCTCGAGGTGATCAGCCTGGCCCACACTCCTAAGATGTTGTGAGTATGGGTTGTCACGAAGGATGGCCACAAGCCTCTCAATGATTTCCTTGTCTTTTTGGCACTTCTCTTCACGACATCGTCGATAGCGGTGCTCAAGGCTTGGATCATCGTCATAGAAGTAAAGCTCAAGATGTCTTGGCTCCTTATCCTCTTCTCTACCCAATGACCTTATGTTGTGATAGATCTAGTCATGTGCACGAAAGGTGTATATGCCACTATTTTTCTAGCTTGCAGTAGCGCTATCGAGGCGACAATATAGAGAAGTGAAAGAGAAATGGCCATTAAAAAACCTAATGTTGTTACGAAAGTGCCTAGCATCTGCATCATTACTTGACCAAAGCCTCACAAGCTCATGAGGTACGTTCAGTTCATTGAGCTCGACCTTTCCGTCGCTACAACAGAACCCACGTGGTTCATGCTCAAACCTTTTCACATCGCAGTGCTCGCAATTTGCAACATGTTTTAACATATGGGTATCTGTAGGCATGTTACTATACACCTCATCGTATCGGTCAGGTACTTCAAGGACAGAAGTGGTGCCTTCCTCAAGGTCATTGTCTTGGACATCATCATCATCTTCCTCTTCTGAAATAACATTTAAGCCGTAATAGTTTAGATAAAGTAGTGGAAGATTTGATTTATATTCGGTCTTTCCTACAAATACCTTGCCCAGCAAACAGGTATCCCTCATCCTCTTCCTCATCCTCTTTAAATATATCTCCCTCATCATCATCTATGGCCATCAAAGATACATGAGTTAGTAGAACTATGGGTAAAAATAAACAAAGGAGTTCAAATAATTTATAGAATGTTACAAAATAGTGTAAATTACCACTGTCATCAAATAGTGGTGTCATCGGTGCATCTGATGCAGGCTGAGGGGTAGGTCCTATCCTTTCTAATAATCATGTAATGACCATGGTTGAGTTAGGTATAATATGGTATACAATATAGGTCACCTAAATGGGGTCATGAGGCATTAGTATTTACCGTTGTTCGTCGGGACTGATTGAGGTAAGGGTGTGTTATCATTCGGGTATTCTTCAGCCATGCATTCACAATCATCAAACAATGGTGCCGTCGGTGTGGATGATGTAGCCTGAATGTTGGGTCCTGCCCTTTCTGTTAATCACGGAATTACCATGGATCGGTTAGGTATAATATGGTATATAGGTCCCCTAAATGGAATAATGAGGCATCAATATATACCGTTATTGGTCACGGCTGATTGAGGCAAGGGTGTGTTAGCACCCACTCGATCTTCAGCCATGCAATCACCATCTTTATTAGATGCCCTTGTGTTCGAACCAATGCGACGCTCAAACATCGTGTTACGACGCGTTAACAACGCATGTCTTTGTCCAGATAGAACATGTGATCTTTGTGTCATATGACCAGACAGCAACTCATCACATCCTTCATCATCGGCCTCCTCATGAGGTGGAGGAATATAAAGAGATGTTGCACTGGACTCTGGGATAACCCAATCACTAGATTTCACCATGGATCCATGAGCTCCAGATGCGCCTACAGTGGGCCACACAAGCTCAGGAACAAATAATGGGTTCTCCATGGCGAAGAATCCCTATGTAGGTTGTCCTTTTGCACCTTCCTTCGTCTTTTATTACCGGCTACTTTGACCTCCTTTCGCCTAGGCGCCCTATAACTCTTTCGTTGTTGTTCGCGTCTAGCCTCCCTCTCTTCTGGTGTCATATTTACATATCGTTCCCTAAAGTATTGTTGACGGGGTTTATCAAAAGTTGCAGGGGTACCACCATCATGACTTAGATTTGTGTCCACACAATCTTTTGTACATGGTGTTTTATACAAGTCAATGATGCTATTGTTATCTACACTCATCACCGAGCATTCACCTACATAAGCAATTTTGTTCATTAGTATGAGGCGACACCGTTATCCTCGACAACACCTCGTATACTACTCTGTCCCAAAAATAGAGTCGCCGTGGAAAGCGTGCTGGTCAAACTTTCTCAACTTTGACTACGTTTGTAGAAAATGTGTGCAACATTTATATCTCTAAATAAGTTTATTATGAAAGTATATTCAAAGATCTACCTAATGATACTAATTATGTACCATAAATATTAATATTTTATTAAATATATTTGGTCAAAGTTAAAAGTTGTTGACTTTTTGGGAAGCGAGAATGACTCTTTTTTTTTGGGACGGAGGGAGTATATATATATATATATATATATATATATATATATATATATATATATATATATATATATATATATATATATATATATATTGCAATATTGTGTTCTCCTTACCAATTCGCACAGGTTGGTATGACTGGTTACTATGGAGCCAATCATTATTCTCGGTGTCAACTGTGTTTTCAATGTCGGTTGCAACGTCACCATCTACAAACAAGTTGCATGCTATTTTAGATTGTTAATATTAAACACATAGGCATTACAGGTAGTGCGACATAATAAAGCTAAGAATGTCACCTATAGATAGTTTATCGTTTTTAGAATTGGCTTTTTTCTTGTGATATGCTTCACGTCGCTTTCTATTAATTTCGCTCCGTTGCTCTTCAGTCATTGCTGCACGACGCTTCGCAAGCCTTGCTCTGTTCCTTTGCCTTTTAAGTTCTCGAGGATCGGAGACTTGTGTATCTGGATTAGATCCACTTTCACCGCCTGCTATTTTTAGAAGACAGACTTAACATCATTAATTATCAGATGTTAAAATTTTCATATACATATACACATCGGCATCAGTATTTACCTTCATTTATCTGGTTTGACAAGTCTCTCAATGGCATGCGACAACTGTGATTTTCATTAGGCTCCATGTAGGAAAGAGGTCTAAAAATACGTGAAGACAATTTTTTAAAAAAGAAAATAGCCTTTTAGTTATAGAAATAACGTTCTTCTAAAAATATGGTTGTTCTTACAGTTGTAAACGATAAACTGTGAAACCAAAGCGGCTATAAATTATTTCATGCTAGCAAGTTAAACAAAATGATGACATATTTTCTCAAACGATAAATAAAATGATGATATACCCTATTGATGATATACCCTATTTTGCTAAATTAGAAATAATATTAGGGCACCAAAGGTATGAACGTGTCTATATGCTCCAAGTAATTATAAGACTCCTTTTGCAAAAAAAACATAGGACGAATAATAAGATTCCGCACAAAAGTATAAATAAACTTTCAAAATATTATTTGTTATCATAGTTCATAGCATGTAATGTTACATATAAAAGTTATAACTACTGTGACAGGTAAACCTAGGAAATAGGTTATACTAACTACTGCCCACCTCATGAAATATCCTAAAAATGAAAATTGGCATCAACAAGTGACATATTGTAAAACCTCCGTTCCAAAAATCAAGGAATCACATGGAAGTTTGACCAAAGATCAACATGCTACCAATATTGGCTCAAACATTTGTAGTTATACATTAGGGTCATCCTCTCATTAAACAAAACATTTCTGTTGTCAAATAATAAATCCATAGAATTGCACAAATTCCAATTGGTATCAATCACAAGTAGTACATAGTTAATCCTTTTGCTTAATAATGAATAAAAAGATGTTTTTTTAGATAAAGGATATAAATCCGGCTTCATCTATCCATAGATAGAATCAGGCCAAATATTACAAAACCAAATTCGGGCACCCAATTCGATTGCAATGAACTTACAATCACTCACTCGACTAAGTAAATAAGTAAAATGTTCTTGACTAAACAAATCCAAGATGCCTTTGCGCGAGCCAGCCATGGGAACTGAAGAATTCTAAAGCCGATGTCTCTAGGTGCTGCGTCACATAGATCATCTGATCTTTCAGATCTTCATACCGCTGCAAGTTCGCCCATTGGCGTAGCCAGTGTGTCCCTCGGAACAATACCTACAAAAGAGATTTGGGTTTGCATTTATCAAAAACTATCTCATTTCTTGTTAGCCAGATTGCCCATAGTAGTGCTGCAGCTGCTGTTAACAACAATGTATTGTACTTTTTATTGCCCAATTTAGACCAACGAACAAACAAATCAGCCATATCTGTCGGTGGTAATAAACCAAAAGGTAAATGTATAGACCGCCACAGAAATTTTGCATAAAAGCAGTCAAAAAAGAGATGATAAATCGTCTCTGAGAAATGGTAGAAACAACAGGATTTGTCTCCAGACCAATTCCTCCTAGCCAGGTTATCCTTGGTTAGAGTCACTCCTTTTTTCAAGTACCACATGAAAATTTTTATCTTCATTGGAAGCTTCGTTTGCCAAATATCCTGTGACACTCTCACCCCATTGTTGATTAAAGCAGCATACATGGACTTGACTGTGAAAACCCCAGAGGCCTTTAAGCCCCAAACAAGCACATCCCTTTGCTGTATTAGATTAACTTGTTGTAAAGAAGCCACAATTCGATGCTAGTTTGTTAGATTTGCACCCACTAGATTTCTCCTAAAAGAGATATTTAGTACAGGAGAACTCATAACTGTAGCAATAATGTCCTGTTTTCTTCTTACAATATTAAACAATGTAAGAAATTTATCTTTGAGAGGTTTATTTCCCAGCCAAGTATCCAACCAAAATCTAGTCTGTGACCCATCTTTGACATCAAAATGACCTAACTTCATAAAGGTGTCTTTAATATTCATCAAACTTTTCCAGAAATGTGAGTCCGTTGGTTTCTTTTGACAACTTCCTAAAGTCTTATTTTTAATATACTTATTTCTTAGTAACTCTTGCCACAACCCATCCTCATTTAACAGCTTGAACAACCACTTGCTAAGCAAAGATTTATTTTGAAACTCTAAATTCTGAATCCCAAGACCTCCCTAGTCTTTAGGTTGACACATAACTTCCCACTTGACTAATCTGTACGTTTTTTGTGTTGATCATTTTGCCAGTAGAAGCGAGACCTGAAACAATCGATTTTTTCCAACACACCTTTCGGAAGTTCAAAAAAAGACATCATAAACATCGGTAAGCTAGAGAGCACCGAGTTTATAAGGACCAAACGACCACCGACGGTTAGCAGTTTCCCTTTCCAACCAGTGAGTCTTTTCTCAATTCTCCCTTTAATGCACTTCCAATCTTTGTTAAATAATTTCCTGAAATGCATGGGTAATCCCAGGTAACGAAATGGGTATTTGCCAATGGCGCATCCAAACAGCTGCGAATAAAATTCTTCGTGATCTTTAGCTTTTCCAAAACAAACGACTTCGCTTTTGTGGAAGTTTATTTTTAAGCCAGATAGTTGCTCAAAAGTGCTTAGCAGCAATTTCATATTGACTGCTTTTCCAACATCATGGCTCATAAAAATCACAGTATCATCTGCATACTGAAGGATGGACAAACCATCTTGAACAAGATGGGGGATGACCCCTTCTACCTGACCTGCTTCCTTTGCTCTGGCAATTAGTACAGCCAACATCTCAGCCACTATATTGAATAGTATAGATGATATGGGATCACCTTGCCTTAGACCCTTTTTAGTCTGGAAGTAGGGCCCTAGTTGGTCATTAACCTTAATATTTACATTGCCTTCTTGTGTAAAGTTCTGTACCCACTCACACCACTTTTGTAAAAATCCCTTCATCCTTAGTGTTTGCTGTAAAAAACTCCATTTCACTTTATCATATGCTTTTTCAAAATCAATTTTGAAAATCACCCCGTCTTGTTTTTTCGTATGGAGTTCATGTAACGTTTCACGCAAAATAACTGCACCCTCCATAATATTTCTTCCTGGTAAAAAGGTTGTCTGAGTCGGTCTTATTAACTTCTGAGCAATAGATGTTAATCTATTTGTTGCCACCTTTGTGAAGATTTTAAAAGAGACATTCAGCAAACAGATAGGCCTGTATTGTTGAACAACTCGTGCATCCTTCTTCTTAGGCAACAAGATTATATTTCTGAAATTTAGATGATTGAGAGGCAAGGTTCCATGATAAAAAAATTAGAGAACAACGCCATCAAATCATCTCTAATTAAAGCCCAGAAGACTTGATAGAACTCCGGTGGAAATCCATCCGGTCCAGGTGCCTTGTTATGTTCCATTTGGAAAATCGCCACTCTTACTTCCTCATGAGTAAAGGGTTGTGTTAAGAACTCATTTTCCACATCAGAAACTTGAGGAATATCTTCCGTCTGGGATTCTTCTAGTGAAAATAGGGAATCTTCAGATGGACCGAACAAGTTTCTGTAATAACTGGTAATATGCTCTTTAAGTTGAGCATCACCAGTTATAATACTCTCACCATCCTCAAGCTGGAAAATACGAGTTTTTCTGTGTCTACCATTGGCTAACAGGTGATAGTATTTTGTATTTGTGTCTCCTTGTAGGAGATGTTTCACCTTAGCTCTTTGGTACCATTTGAGTTCCTCTTCTCTCAAAAGTTCTACAAGTCTTTCATTTAGCACATGCTTTAGATCTCGCTCAGAGTCATTCAGAATGGTGTGTTCTGCTTTTTTATCCAGTTCGTCCAACTTGTTTAAAAGTGTTGTTTTTTCTTTTTTATACACACCACTCTCATGCTTCGCCCATCCTCTGAGATGCTGGCGGAGCCTTCTAATTTTCATTTGCCATCTCTCTATGGGTGAGCCAGATACTAGAGTATTTTGCCACACTTCTGAAACCATCTCACAAAATCTGTCTCTCAACAACCATCCTAGTTTGAATTTAAACTGAGGCTGGTAAGTTGAGGTTGAGTTATTTGTAGATAAAAGCAGAGGTGTATGATCAGAAATTTCTCTAGTTAGAGTATGTACAGTTGTATATGAGTA
The DNA here is from genome assembly GCA_038087645.1 of Saccharum hybrid cultivar R570. Lineage (NCBI taxonomy): Eukaryota > Viridiplantae > Streptophyta > Magnoliopsida > Poales > Poaceae > Saccharum > Saccharum hybrid cultivar. Next base: position 2,484,701 of record JAQSUU010000568.1, read on the forward strand.
TTTTAACTCAAATTCTGTGCATACTAAAACTCTATCTATTTTTTCAAAGGTTTGGATAGGCATATTATTAGCCTAAGTGAACTTCCTTCCTGTCAAATCAATTTCTCTGAGATTTAAGGCATCAATTACTGCATTGAACATAAAAGGCCATCTATCACTGTAGTTATCATTCTTTTTCTCGTCAGGTCTACGAATAATGTTAAAGTCACCACCCATAATAATGGGTACGGTTTCTTTTGAACATACTCGAACCAGCTCAGACAAGAAACTAGACTTATCATCCACCTGAGCTGGACCATATACTGAAATAAGATTAAAAATAAAATCCTCTTCTCTATGTCTTAGTTTAAAGCGAATGAAAAAATCTCCCTCCTCAATTTCCCCAATGTCAAACGTCAGCAAATGAACACCTAACATCATGCCACCGGATCTACCACGTGGAGCCATACAGTGCCAAATAAAATCCCTACCAGCACAAATAGTGTTGAGGGTATTTTATGGAAAAGTAGCTCTACCTGTTTTCGATAGGGCAATGACATCTAGATTTTTTTCCTTTGTTAAGTCTGACAAAAATCTGTACTTTTTAGCATCAGCAAAACCATTACAATTCCAGAAAATACCTTTCGTCTTGAACTGCTTATTTTTATTTTTGATTTGTGTTTAGGGCTCCTTTTATTCTTTTGTGATATAGGGGTATGTAAGATCAAAGGATCACAACCCCATCACCAAGCCCTTCTGCAATATCCGCACAAACAAGATTTAAAGCTTCAAGATCTACACTATCTTCATTAGAACACACAGTTGAAGCCTCTTCTACTAAAACAAAGTTGTCCTCCCTCATTTTGGCCTCAATTATTCTATTGTACTCAATGTCTTTTAAAGATTTTAAGGAGTTAAAAACATCTCGATCAGTGTTACCTAAGGCAATGCCTAAAGACTTTGTTGAATTAAACAAAGAGGAATCATCTCTAAAAATAAAAGAGGGAGGTTGCTGAAATTTACCTTTGTCAAGTGTAGACTCTAGATTTTTCTTTGCTTTCATCTTAGCCGCCTTCTCTGTGGAGTCCAGATCCACAGATGAAGCAATCCTCTTGCTTGTTCTCACTGAGGCGGCTGTCCCATTATTTATATTCATGCTAGGAATCCCAGAGTCGGACTGTGAGGGCAGCATACTCGCTTTCCACGCCCCAATACTTCCTGTAGGAGAAAGTAAGACCATTGGTTTGTTGTTTGGCTTATTAGTAGATGCGCCTAACTCTTCCAGCTGTGCCGCCCCCTTGGGAGCACCCTGCTGGTCCGTAGGTGATGCATCACCACTGCCACTACCATTGCCAGGTGTATGAGCATCTCGGATTTTACCATCAACATCCATCTTCTCCACCAGATTTCCATTGTTGAGGTTTTCATCTTCCTTTGGATCACCCTTGGGATCATCCTCCTTAGGATCATCTTCCTTGGTAGAGTCCATATCAATGATTTGTGGCTCACCATTGAGGATATCAACTTCCACCCCAAACTGTAGCTCATAAACATAGTCCCCAATAACCACATTGACAAAATCTGGGATGAGTTTGGGGTCCAGCACTGCTACTTTCAACCTTGCCCTGCCAGTTTTCTTTGTAAAGACAGTGTCCACGGCCCGAGGTACACCCAGGATAGTTCCAACTGCCCAGATAATGGGAAATTCTTTGAACTCTCTGGGTAGTCCTCTGAACTGTACCCACACTTTGTCTATCTCACGTTTGTACACCTCATTATTAGTTCCCTTCTCAAAACGGATCTTACCCTTAACTGCCTTAGCATCCATAGGGCCCCAGTTCACCACTATTTCCAATAGGTCAGCGGAAGGGAAATTAATAATAAAGGCACCAGTGCCTATTGTCTGAATCTCCCATTTATGATTCTTGTCTGGTAGTAGCTTTTCCAGTTCCACTGTCAACTGGTCAACAGTAAAAGAACCTTCCAAGACACATACCACAACATTCTTTTCTTGAACATTCTCTTTTGGGTTTTCAACCACTGGAATAAAATAGAAACCCAAACCTTCCACGGCATAACCACAATGAATAGCACTTGTATTAGTTTTTTTGCTGTTGGGGCATTGCTTAGTTATGTGGTCTCCAAAACAAAGCTCACAACAAAGAATAACAGTACACTCATGAATTGTATGTCCTTTAGTGCGACACCGATAGCAATACGGCTTGCCCTTTTTTTGTGCCCCTTTCTCATACGACTCTGGGATATCTATTGCTTTACCTTTCGGCACTGAGGTCGATGGGACAGCTAGCAAGGGGATCACTGGAGCCTTCCCGTGCGCTGCGTCCACCACCATGGCGGCGTTGGGTTGAGTTGCTGAAGAAGCGGCTCCCCCCTGCCCCCCGCCGGCCTCCAACTGAGAAGGCAACGGGTGGGCGGCAGAGGGAGTCCGACGATGCTTCCTCCTTGCTGGTTGGTCACCAGCGCGTGTGTGGTTGCCGGCTGTTGATAGCCGCCTCCCTGCGCCTGAGCTGGTGGCACACCACTAACTTGATGTGGAAGGGGGACCCCAAAGAGTGCTTGCTGCCCCTCCATCTGGGCGGCCTGAGGAAGCCCCCCACAGCGTGGTGTTGTCCACCAAATGCCGGGTAGCCACCGACGGCCCTGGTGACGCTATGCTGGGTTTGCGGCCCAGGATGACGGGGGTGCTGGTAGCCTGATTGCCACCCACCACGACCCCCGCGACCTTCATAGCCACGCTGGCCACCAAATCCTCTTCCACCTCCATAGTTGTGCGCCACACCATTGTTGCCGCCGTAGTTGTTCCCTCCACCTCTGTCGCGTCCGCGACCGCGCGGCGGATGGCGACCACGACCACCTCCCCGACCTCCAGATCCCGGATTAAACCCCGAGTTGAAGCCGGGATGAAAGCCGCCGCCCAATCTGCCAAAACCCCTACCACCGAAGCCGGTGTTGTTATCTGCCATTGCACGTCCGCCCCGAACGACGTCCGCGTAAGATTTCTTGGTAAGTTTCTCCGGCGGCTGCGGTAGTGCTAAGGGTTTTCTCGTGTTTCTGGTGCCTGTCCTCCTGAACAAAGCACAAAGGCCTGGGGTGGGCCTAAAGACCTTGCCAGGCCCAAGAAGCACTTGTTTTGGTAATTGGCATACATCATGCACCCGGTTCTGCGTCTCCCCACGCGCTACGGTCACACCCAATTCAGTCGTAGACGTAGCGATGTTCACGGGATCACACATAGGATCCGAACGCTGCGGGGTTTGTAATTCAAATTTTTTTGAACCCTGGAATTGGCTTGCCGGATCCATCCCCGCCGGCGTTTTTGCCGAGCGAGAAGACGACGCCGAACAAGACCTCGCCGGCAAAGGAACCGAGCAAGATGTTGGAGCCGAATTCCTATTCTGTGATCGTAGGTACGTGGCTGTGGCAAGGTAGTCACCCAAGGTTCGCGGCGGCGAGACTCGAGGAGACGGAAGAGGACCTTGCCACAGCTTCCCTACGATCTTTCTTTGAACCAAATTTGAAACGATGGACTTAGAAAGCTTAACATCACTAGGAATCGGAGTAGTACCTGAGTCCAGAGCTTTTTCGGCCCTGGATAACTCATCGATGGTGAAGCCTGCGTCGAGTGCTTGACTGATGAACTGTGGCGTGGAAGGTTCGCTCAGATCATCATCTTCAACCACGGAATCCTCCTGTTCTCCTGGCTTTGCCCAAAACTTTGAAGGAATCGCTCCGACCAACTCGACTCCGTGAATCGGCTTTGGACGCTGAGAAAACTCAGCCGCCAGGGCCACAGCTCGAGAGAGTGCCTCGCGGCCTTCCGCACAAAGGCGCTCGTCATCCTCGTCGGCCTCCTCCTCGCCGGACTCACTGGCCGTAGTAGCAGGACGTAGAGCACGCCTGGTGGCCGGCGCCAGGGTGAGGCGACGACCCGTCCGCCCGTTGCTGGACGGCCTCCACATTCGACGAGTCCCTCCAACCGATGTAACAATGATTGGCACCCAGCTATCAAACAGATGCATGCAAAGCTGATATGTACAGGAACAAAATGGATGCACATTGTTTATTTTTCCACATCTTCTTCACTGATTTTCCATGATGGAATCTGTAACAGAACCGACCAAATTATAAGAGCACAAGTACAAAAACAAGCACCGAAGCGCTTAAATTTTCGAACTTGAGCCCATATAATCCCGGTAGTCAATCGAAACCACGAAGGATTTCAAACCAACTTGCTTACAACTAGGATCGCATCATTCAACATACAACATCATACGTTACATTTCACAAGTAGTTCTGAAATAAGTTTACACAAACGGAGTCGCAATTATTACAAACCAAGTTTATAAAAGTAGCGGAAGCAAACGTACACCAGTTGTTTAACTACTACCAGTCTTGATGATCAACAACCCGCAAAAGCATGAGGAAAGTACATAAAAGATGATCACGCCCAAGTGATCTAGTCTTCTTCACCCGCAGGGTGGAGACAAGTTTTGCAGAAGCCTTGATAGAGCATATCATCTGCAACAGGAGGGAATAAACCCTGAGTACTGGAATGTACTCAGCTAGACTTACCCGTCGAAAACCAGAAATAAGATGACACCAAGGATTATGCAAGGCTTTCACAAGAGGCTAGCTGACATCACATTTTTGCATAAAGGCATAAGTAATTGAGACTCTTATAACCTGTACTAGCAGTTATTTTTAGCATTTACCTGTCATCTATCTTAGCACTTGTACTAAACATTCACTTGATTATAATCAAACAATTATCATCATTATATCCAGAACAGGTATGAATTGTGGCAACATTGTATCATTCCCTTAACCACCGGTTCATTTAATGAGATCTACGTTGCCGCTGCTCAAGTCAAGTGCTCACTAACCGGGAGCGACGGCGATTCGAATCGAATTCCTATCCAGCTGGAGGGGTATTTCTAACACTCACCGCGCAGGCCCCTGCCAGGGTCGCACAAGCCACCTTTTCATATGATTCAGGAATCGCGGGTCCGAATGATGTCGCGACCCCAAGGGCGACACTCTGCCAGGTGATAGGGACTCTAACCCCCCCTTGGTCTCACGCCAATGTCCCCAAGCACATCCTTTCTCTCCTCCAAGAAGCAACCTACCATTCGATTCCCGGCCTGAACCACATTACTCGGCTTCGCGGTCGGAACGACTTATCCGGCCAACTAAGTGTTAGACTGTGTTCAACATGACTCAAGGACATACAGCGAATCGGTCCTTAAACGACTCAGACGGGCATAGCTCCACACCCAAGACGTGAAGTGTCTTGCGGCTGTACTATCGAACTCCCGCCCAGTCTCAATTTCATTTTTTTAAGCATGGTTCCATCCACGATAGCCATAAAGTCACTCGTGACTCCTTCCTACATCTCGCGGATGACCGAAAATCACCCGACTTCTACCGTACTAAGCAGGGCTAAGCATTGACACGTGCCTAAACCTAATATAGGATTAAGTACGATATCTGGACAAGGACAGGTGTAATGCAACAAGTGTTTTCATATAACTCCTACAACTTAATGCAGTAAACAGTTAAAAGTACTCAAGATTAATTTATAAATCAGTAGGTTCAGCATGCACCGGGGCTTGCATTTTAGAAAGGTCGAAGGCCGGTGGTCTGGGCACTCAGGAAGGTCGTCTGCGGGCACTCCTTCGCCTGCTGGATCCTCGGGCTCCTGCTGCTCCTGGTCCTGGACTTCCTCCGGAATCACAGGCTCGAACTCGAGGAGAGTTACCCCCTCCGGTACACCTATTGCATGAATGTACAATAAATATCATGAATGCATAAATGGGTGCAACATGCTCGGAATGAAATGCATTTCAGAAATAAAATACTCTATTCAAGTTACTTTATTAGTACGTGCAAAACTCTTCTCCGGTGGAGAAGTACTTACCTAATCTACCCAACCTAAGATATAGTTGTTCCTCTTCGGTTAAGGCCCTAGCACCTAACAATACAAGAGTAATATTACTTAGGTTATCACAGTAAGACATTCTGGACAGCAGCTACTTGTTTCTAACATAACTGGAGATTCCCAAATCCAAAAGATACGATCTAAGACAATCTGGAAAGCTTAAGAAATTTACCACAAAATGTTTTCAGACTACAACACTAAATTTCAAAGTTTACCTAGTTGAAATTCTAAAGTTTCAGAATCTGTTCTCTCTAAACAGAGAGCAGTCAATTCTGGACTGTCACTTTAAACAGCAATAACTCCCAAGCCACTAAGCCAAATGCTCCCAAATTTTGACACAAGCTCATTTACAACTTTTACTACAACTTTGGTATTTACAATTTTTCCAGCAACCACCTTTATCCAAGATCAAGCCTAGAAATACTATCAGCTGTCCAGAAAACCTAAAATTGCAAAGATTAAATATTTATTTATGTGGCAAATATTCTCTAGGACTAAACTAATACTACTACAAGTTCACAAAGGTCACAAAACACCAGAAAATAAGGTGTGCCCACCTAGAGTATTTATTTAAACTCATTTCTTAATTTGCTTAAGTAATTAAGTGGAATTTCAAACATATATGTAAACTACTCCTAAAATTCTACAAAAATTACAGGGGACTCTCTGACCCAAAAAGAGACTACTGTAAAAATTTGAACTCAATTTATTCAGAGGAACTCTCTGAACAAAATTCGCAAGCCCAAAAGGCTGATTTTTGTATAAATAACAAAGCATAGTAAAAAGTGTCAAACAACAGATTTCTAAATTTTCTTGGACACTCTAGGGTACCAAGACATTCTCCAAAAATTTATATGAACATTGCATATGTCGACAAATTACTAAAATTTATTTAAATATTTCCTAGAATAACAAGATAGCATTATAACGTGAAAAGTACTTAAGCACTACTGCCCAAATTTTTACCAGAGCTAGAGCAAGTATAAATTAGCCTACCCACCAAATTTCATAATTTTTGGAACAACGAAACTCAAGATATAATTTAAACAAGTTTGCATGTGATTTAAAACACATTTCAAAGACCTATTTAAATATCTCAGAAACTACTCATCACATAGCAAACTCATATTTTTCTAAAATACTACACATCAAGTAGATTCTAATAAAATTTATCTCATGATTTTTGAGTAAGTGAAACCCTAGATCTACATTTTTCAAACTACCACAAGAATCTGTGACAAAAAAGAAAAATCAGAACAACACTCTATGCGACAGTGCCGGGCCGGACTTCAAGCCGACGCGGCCCAACTCCCTCAGCGTGGCCCGTTTTTGCGCACGGCCCGCTACGCAGCCCGGCTGGGCAAGCCAGGGCACTGACATGAGGGCCCCGCCCGACAGGGACACGGGACAGGGGAGGGGACGCTCGCCGGCGATTGCTCGCCGCCGGTGACGACTCCGGCGAGCCCGAGGGCACCGGCACGCTCACCTCAACTGTGTGCAACGATTGGTATAGCTAATTGACACTATGACCGTGGCTAGGGGGGTGGCAGTGGCAATGGCGGCCACGACCGTGTGCTTGCCGGCTCCGGCGAGCTAGCAGCGGCTCGACCCCAAACGACCTACCCCGTGAGCACCAGCACATCGAGGCAAACCTAGAACACCGGAGAAGGAAGGTGGTAAGGGCACCGAGAAGCATGGCCACGTGCGAGCTCAACTTGGCGGCGAAAATGGCGGCCGCGGTGGAGGCGCAAGCTCGACGAGCTCTACCTGAGGTCAAGCGGTCGTATGGTGTGGTCCGCGATGTGGAGGAGCTCACTGTGCGACTGTGACTACAGGGAATTGGGTGGTGGTGCTTGACTGTGGTGGATTTTTCGGTGGCGGCCGCTGATGCTCCTCCGGTTGCCGCACGCTCGGTGGAGAAGGAAACAAGGAGGCAGAAGAAAGGAGCAGCGAGGAAGGGCCTCCGTGCGTCGTGGCGTCTTTGGGCAACCGAGGTGAGCACCGCGTCGACGCGTGTTGCCACGCGGCGGAGGCTTCCTGTCCCCAGTCGGCCACGCGCCGAGTTCAGGTTTCTGAACTTTCAGAAATGACTGAACAAGGTCATCGGCGTTCCACAGCGACTGACAGAGGGATTTCATCGCCTCATAGCTCATGATCGAGGCTGATTCGGTGAGAGCCGTAGTTCACAAAAGTGTAGAGCTACGTGAGGGCTTCAATATTGCCAATAGGGTCATGAGCCAATTCGGCTTGGTTAGTGAGATACAACGCTCCAAAGTGAGGCACACGAAATCTGAACTGAGTTTCAGTTACTTTCCCCGACTGAAACTCGATTTTTGAAGCACTCTAACCCATAAACCGTTGGGAACCAGGCTTGGGTGATGTTGACAATGTTGTAGAGCTACATGAGGGCTCCAACCTTGTCAATTGGCTCAAGGACTGGTTTGGCCTGGTTTGTGAGTTATAAGGTGTCAAAGTGAGGTACTGTGAAACGGTTTTCAGCTCCACACTTAGCAAAAATGGCTAAGTCCCAAAACAGCCTCTAATACTGACTTGTGGGCCATTTTTGAGCATGTTCTGATCATTTTCATGAGATGGCCATATTAGAACTTTTGTTCCTTATGAAATTCTCTACAACTTTGCTTAAGGTTGCTCCTCCATGCAAGATCTCTAAACTAGACTTTTTAATTGGTCAAACCAGATCACTCTAGGGGTCCAACTTAGTCAACAACAATTGGAAGGGCAATTTGGTAATTTTGGTCAACATGAACATTGCTCCACTACTTACCCTAAATGTAATTAAGGTGTTATAAGACCTAATTAACCACTCTACATATTTGTTGCACAAAGTTCCTAATGTCACATACTTTGGAACAAGAAATTCCATACTTTCACCCAAATGTTGCAAGCTCATGTTGCACATGTTGCATGAGTGTGTTGCATAACATTTGCTAATTATGTTACCCTAAAGTGGTTGACATATCTCACCAAGGAAATTGCACATAAGATACTTATGTTTTGCACACTACTCACCTCTTACTTCACATGAAATATAAACATATGTGGCATTGTTTCCAAAGCATGTTTTACATATTATAAGCTTATGCATGAAATGAATGATGCTTGCTTATGCTTATGCAAATGCAATGCAATTAAGGAGCTAAACACCTGAGGTGTTACAGCCCTCCCCCCTTATAAAAATCTCGTCCCGAGATTTGGAAAGTGTACCATTTTTCGTAGAATTCCTTATAACCATCCCGCAAATAGTCCTCTCGTTCCCAAGTAGCGTCACTTTTACTACCCTGATTACTCCACATTACTTTATACCACTTAACCACTTTGCTTCTAGTCACTCGTTCCTGAGTATCGATCACTCGGACTGGCTTTTCTTCGTAAGTTAAATCGGATTCCAGTCTGATATCTCCTAAAGGGACTCTTTCCTCAGGAACTCGAAGACACTTTTTGAGCTGAGATACATGGAAGACGTTGAATATGGCACTCATTTCTGGAGGTAACTGGATTTTATACGCAACAGCTCCACTCTTGCCTATGATCTGGAAAGGACCCACGTATCTCGGCGCAAGTTTCCGCTTAACACCAAAACGTTGGACACTTTTCATTGGAGAAACTTTCAGATACATGAAGTCTCCAACTTCAAACTCGAGTGGTTTTCTACGACGATCAGCATAACTTTTCTGTCTAGCTTGGGCTGTAGCCATATGTTTTTGGATGGTACGGACTTGTTCCTCAGCTTCATGAACAAAATCAATACCATAATACCTCCTTTCACCAGCTTCTACCCAGTTTAGTGGAGTTCTACACTTACGACCGTACAAAGCTTCGAATGGAGCCATCTTAATACTTTCTTGATAACTATTATTGTACGAAAACTCGGCTAGAGGTAACCATTTTTCCCAAGAACCCTTGGATGAAATGACACATGCCCGCAACAGATCTTCCAAGATTTGGTTAACCCGTTCCGTCTGTCCTGATGTCTGGGGGTGATAAGCAGAGCTTCTCACTAACTTGGTTCCCAGAAGGTGATGCAAGTGCTCCCAAAAGCGAGCAGTGAACTGGGGACCACGGTCAGATATGATAGTACGAGGTATCCCATGGAGCCGGACTATCTGATTGAAGTACAACTCAGCATAGTCAGTGGGACGATAGTCCACTCTAACTGGAATGAAGTGAGCTGATTTGGTCAAACGATCCACAATTACCCAGATGGAGTTATGATTTTTGACAGTAGGAGGAAGACTGACAATGAAATCCATACTTATCTCTTTCCATTTTCAACCTGGGATAGAAAGTGGTTGAAGCAACCCAGCTTTCATGTGCACAGCTTTAACTCTACAGCAGGTGTCACACCTGGCCACATATGCAGCTATCTCCTTCCGCATTTTGGTCCACCAATAGTATGGCTTCAAATCATAATACATCTTATTGCTACTAGGATGGATGGACAACTTAGAGGAGTATGCTTCAGACATAATATCATTTCGAAGCTCCCGGTCCTTAGGCACAACTAACCTATCCTTGAACCATAGTACACCCTCTTCATCTATCCTGAACTGTGTAGTTTCTTGCTCTTTTATCTTACGCTTGATGTGGAATATACCAGTCTCAGTCTTTTGGAGCTCAATAATTCTGCTTTTAAGAGTACAACTGACAGTGATGTTGTACAAGACTGCTGGATGTAGAAGGCGAGATCGATAAAAATCAGTTTTAACTAAGGAATGGCAATGAGACTTACAGCTTAAAGCATCCGCAACCACATTTGCCTTGCCAGGATGATAGTGCACTTGAAGGTTATAATCTTTAATCAACTCGAGCCATCTTCTTTGACGCATATTTAACTCGGGTTGGGTGAAGATGTATTTGAGGCTTTTGTGGTCTGTGTAGATATTGCAAACATTGCCCAACAGATAGTGTCGCCAGGCTTTTAAAGCATGAACAACCGCGGCGAGTTCTAAGTCATGCGTTGGATAATTCGCCTCATGCTTCCGAAGTTGTCGAGAGGTATATGCAATTACTCGGCCTTCCTGCCTCAGAACACCTCCCAAACCTATGCCTGAGGCATCACAATAAACATCAAATGGTTTCTCGATATCCGGTTGTGCCAAAACCGGAGCGGAGGTTAGGAGAGTTCGCAATTTGTGAAAAGCCGCATCACACTCAGGGGTCCAGACAAACTTGGTGTCCTTTTGTAGCAACCGAGTCATTGGCTTGGCTATTTTGGAGAAATCCGAGATGAAGCGACGATAATATCCAGCCAAACCAAGGAAACTTCGGACCTCGTGAACCGAGATAGGAGCTTTCTAGTTCAGTACTTCTTGTACCTTGGCGGGGTCCACTATAATTCCTCCATCAGACAACACATGCCCAAGGAAAGGTACTTCTTGAAGCCAGAATTCGCACTTACTGAACTTTGCATATAGTTGATGTTCACGCAGTCTTGTGAGGACTATACGCAGATGTTCAGCGTGATCTTCCTCATTTACAGAATATATCAGGATGTCATCAATAAATACCACCATAAACTTGTCCAATTCAGGCATAAACACCGAATTCATCAAGTACATGAAGTGTGCGGGGGCATTTGTCAAGCCGAAAGACATAACAAGATACTCATAAAGACCGTATCTGGTAGAAAAGGCTGTCTTTGGAACATCTTCCGGGCGGATTTTAATTTGATGGTAGCCAGATCTTAGATCGATCTTGGAGAAAACTTTAGCTTTAGACAACTGATCGAACAAGATGTCGATGCACGGTAGAGGGTACTTATTTTTGACAGTGACTGCATTGAGAGGTCTATAATCTACGCACATCCGCAACGACTGATCCTTCTTCTTTACAAAGATAGCAGGACATCCCCACGGCGACGAACTAGGACGAATCAACCCTTTCTTCAAAAGTTCATTTAATTGCACCTTAAGTTCAGCTAGTTCATTTGGAGGTATCCTATAGGGTCTCCTAGAGATAGGAGCTGTGCCAGGTAACAACTCAATTTTAAATTCCACATCCCGATCCGGAGGGAGTCCCGGCAAATCATCGGGAAAAACGTCTGGAAACTCATTTACTACTGGAATTTTGGTCAATGCCTTTGCTTGCACAGCATGAATTTCCCCAGACAATTCAACTTTTCTAGGAAGTTATACCAGAAAACCCTTTTGATCTGTAGGATTTCTGAGCATAACTACCCAAGTGGATGTATCAATGAGTACCCCATTCTGACTCATCCAATTCATGCCCAAAATAACATCTATGCCTAAGCCCAGCAAAACCACTAAGGCAAGCGAGTACTTTCGCCCTTCTATCTCAAGCTCAAGATTCCCCACTACTTTATCTGTGGAAATATTCCCACTTGCTGCGCTAATACAATAACCCCCACCTTCAACAGTATGCAATTTGTGTGCAAACTCTGATGCAAACTTAGGACTGATAAAGGAATGCGAAGCACCCGAATCAAAAAAGTACCACTGCAGGATGTTGGTCAACTAGGAACTTACCAGCAGTGACAACCTCATCAGATGGGATTTCCTCAATACTGTTATAATGAGCGTGCCCCTGACGGCCACCTTGGTTGACATTCTTCTTGGGGTAAGGACAATTCCTGGACCAATGGCCTGGCTTGTTGCAGTTCCAGCAAGGCATGTTGCTAAGAGGGACACTGGAGCTGCCTTAGCCCGAATTACTCTTTGGCAGAGCCACTGTATATGCCTTACGAAACCCAGTCTTCACTGGCGCCTTCTTTTGTGGAGGACGGAACTTAGCATTCGTGGCAGGAGGGCGAGGAGGAGCCCTCGGGGCAACTGGAGCTCGAGACTGTGAAGCACTCGCCTCAATGGCCCTTTTGCGGCTCTTAGAGGCAGAATAGATAGCATTGTTGTTCTCTTGAGTCAGAGCATCACTGATAAATTCATTGAAAGTAGTGCACTTGCTAGTGCCCATAGTCTTCATCAGCTTTGGGCCGAGGCCTCTTTTAAAGCTAGCAATTTTCTTGGCATCGGTATCCACAAACTCGGTGGCATACCTTGCCAGGTTGTTGAAAGATTGCAGGTATTCAGTCAAGCTTTTATTACCCTGCGACAGCCTCATAAATTCTGTGTGCTTGATAGCCATAAGACCTGGAGGAATATAGTTCCCATGAAATGCGGCCTTGAACTGATCCCAAGCAATCGAAACATTTGCAGGCAATGTGGAACGATAGTGGCTCCACCAAATACCCGCTGGACCATGTAGTTGGTGAGAAGCATATTCAGTTTTCAGCTCATCGGTCAAGCGAAGCAGACGAAACTTTTGTTCAATAGTATTCAACCACTCATCAGCTTGCAGTGGTTCCTCCGCCTCCTTAAAGAGCGGGGGCTTAGTATCAAGAAAGTCCTTGAAATCACTGTATTGATTGGGTTCTGGGCCCTGGCGGCCAGGACGAGCTTCCCGGTTGGCCAGCTGGCGCATAACATCTGCCAACATGCGCTGCCCTTCGACCACTGTCTGCATCAGCTCAGCCGGGGTAGGTGGTGACGGAGGGGGTGGCTGTTCCTCATCCTCATTGCCACGACCCCGACGAAGATTGTACGACATCTACAAAATGCATAGCCAATGAGCACTGACGATGTGGGAAATTTGTAGATGAATTATTGTAAATATGTCAAACTGACTTCATAAAATGGACTTCTCAAAATACTCATGGCACAATAATTCATCATAACCGCACAATCCATTCAAGCGGATCAATTGGCGCAATCATGCGAGAGAATCCAAAAAGATGTACTTTGATAAAGGCTCACACACAAGGAGCACAGCAGTTACTGAACCGTTTACGTTAAAATCTATGTGATTTTTGATCTTTTGCCCGGTACTTGGATTCGATTTCAAAGTTTTTAGTTGACTGAGAAAGCTACTTCAAACTGACCACAAAGAGACTTCTTAATGGTAGAGTTCCATGGTGGATCATGACTAGCCACCTTGATACCAGCGCGTGCCAAGCAGCACAGCCTTATGTCACGCGCCATAGGAGGCCCTCGGTTTCGTCGCGGCACCGAAGGATACTAATCGTGACACCATCATCGAACGCAACACAATAAGACAGCCAATTGCGATCGAAATTAACAGGTTCCAATAAACATCTCGGAAACATAGGGTTCGACCTTACATCCCAAAAGTCAAGTTATTACAAAGCCTCACTCCAACACCAGAAGGGCACAAACGATGATCCTAACACCATAGCTACGTGATAACTACTCTAAGCATCGTCCTCAGAGTCGGTGTCAAGGATCTCCCCACCGTCCTCATCACTAACAGGCTCTAACTCCTCATCTTCCTCTTCTTCTGGCTCTCCTTCTAGTGCTTCTTCTGGTGCGGTATCTTGGGGCCCATTGACCTCCACTTCATCATCATTTTCAGCTATGAAGATTCCCGAACCCATGTCCTCATCTGCGTTGATATTTCTAGGCAGCAGAGGATTTAGCTGGTTGTTCAGGCGGTGCACTTCTTCATGAAGATTGTCATTGTATTCTTTAGCATTCTCCAACTGCTGTTCGAGCTCAAACTGACGAGCTCTCAGAACGTTCTCCTCGTGCCAGGCTTCATCCCTCTAGTTCATGACATGGACCAGCATGCGTTGACAGTTGCGGTTTGCTACTGTCAATCTCTGGACTGCAAGGGTTTCCTGGTCACGATCACGGATCACACGCTCCAGTTGCTGACGCGCTGCATTCCTGGCAGCAGTCACTTCAGCCAACTCTACCCTCAGCCTTTCCACCTCAGTAGGCTCAGGGCGGGGCTCACGTGGAGCGAGCTGGTGACGCGGTGCCCTGCCCCCAGTGGACTTACGAGCGGTCCTCTTGGTACGTGCCATCTGTAGCAACAAGATAAGATACGACTTAAAGTGAGGATCATTTAGGGGATACGAAATTTACTTTAGTCGGGAGTACAGAAATTTTTAAGGAGGGAGTAAATGATATGTATGATATAATTAAACATGATGCATGCACGTTCCGTACGCCCTCTCACCTTAGTAGAAACCTAAAGTTCTAACGCTAGGCGGTGGCATACATATGTTCTCTCATATAAGCGAAACTATCGGTCTACTCGTTACGCTGTTAGTGTACCTGCAGAAAACCTCATTTCAGCCCAATAGTTTCCCAATATATGCACACAAGAAAGCAGTAATTTAAATACTTTCCATATACACATCCCCAGATGTATATACTTTAGTATCAAAGCTACCCGATATAAAGGTTCCCACAATTAAGTGCTTACGTAATTACATGGTTTAAACATGTAAGTATGCAAGTCACCAAAACTACTCTCCCCTAGATCGCCGGTTGGACGATCATGCTCTCACAACTCACACTTACCAGCGCGTCGAGGCAATTGATCCATACATTACCACCCAAGTGGATGGCATCCATACAATATCACGCCGTATGGACGACGAAACAAAAACAAACAAGGCCCCCAAGTTAGTCTTTATAATAAGCCACCTAAGAGTCCTTATTTGGGCTAAGGGATGTGATCACTGGCATACCTAAAAATAATTTTTTTAGTGTTTTAACCCTTTTTCATAATCAAATACTTTTGTTTTTAAATACTCGTACGATGTGTTTAATGTTGAATTATGCTCCGGTACCAGCTGTAACAGAACCGACCAAATTATAAGAGCACAAGTACAAAAACAAGCACCGAAGCGCTCAAATTTTCGAACTTGAGCCCATATAATCCCGGTAGTCAATCGAAACCACGAAGGATTTCAAACCAACTTGCTTACAACCAGGATTGCATCATTCAACATACAACATCATACGTTACATTTCACAAGTAGTTCTGAAATAAGTTTACACAAACGGAGTCGCAATTATTACAAACCAAGTTTATAAAAGTAGCGGAAGCAAACGCACACCAGTTGTTTAACTACTGCCAGTCTTGATGATCAACAACCCGCAAAAGCATGAGGAAAGTACATAAAAGATGATCACGCCCAAGTGATCTAGTCTTCTTCACCCGCAGGGTGGAGACAAGTTTTGCAGAAGCCTTGATAGAGCATATCATCTGCAACAGGAGGGAATAAACCCTGAGTACTGGAATGTACTCAGCTAGACTTACCCGTCGAAAACAAGAAATAAGATGACACCAAGGATTATGCAAGGCTTTCACAAGAGGCTAGCTGACATCACATTTTTGCATAAAGGCATAAGTAATTGAGACTCTTATAACCTGTACTAGCAGTTATTTTTAGCATTTACCTATCATCTATCTTAGCACCTATACTAAACATTCACTTGATTATAATCAAACAATTATCATCATTATATCCAGAACAGGTATGAATTGTGGCAACATTGTATCATTCCCTTAACCACCGGTTCATTTAATGAGATCTACGTTGCCGCTGCTCAAGTCAAGTGCTCACTAACCGGGAGCGACGGCGATTCGAATCGAATTCCTATCCAGCTGGAGGGGTATTTCTAACACTCACCGCGCAGGCCCCTGCCAGGGTCGCACAAGCCACCTTTTCAGATGATTTAGGAATCGCAGGTCCGAATGATGTCGCGACCCCAAGGGCGACACTCTGCCAGGTGATAGGGACTCTAACCCCCCCCTTGGTCTCACGCCAATGTCCCCAAGCACATCCTTTCTCTCCTCCAAGAAGCAACCTACCATTCGATTCCCGGCCTGAACCACATTACTCGGCTTCGCGGTCGGAACGACTTATCCGGCCAACTAAGTGTTAGACTGCGTTCAACATGACTCAAGGACGTACAACGAATCGGTCCTTAAACGACTCAGACGGGCATAGCTCCACACCCAAGACGTGAAGTGTCTTGCGACTGTACTATCGAACTCCCGCCCGGTCTCAATTTCATTTTTTTTAAGCATGGTTCTATCCACGATAGCCATAAAGCCACTCGTGACTCCTTCCTACATCTCGCGGATGACCGGAAATCACCCGACTTCTACCGTACTAAGCAGGGCTAAGCATTGACACGTGCCTAAACCTAATATAGGATTAAGTACGATATCTGGACAAGGACAGGTGTAATGCAACAAGTGTTTTCATATAACTCCTACAACTTAATGCAGTAAACAGTTAAAAGTACTCAAGATTAATTTATAAATCAGTAGGTTCAGCATGCACCGGGGCTTGCCTTTTAGAAAGGTCGAAGGCCGGTGGTCTGGGCACTCAGGAAGGTCGTCTGCGGGCACTCCTTCGCCTGCTGGATCCTCGGGCTCCTGCTGCTCCTGGTCCTAGACTTCCTCCGGAATCACAGGCTCGAACTCGAGGAGAGTTACCCTCTCCGGTACACCTATTGCATGAATGCACAATAAATATCATGAATGCATAAATGGGTGCAACATGCTCGGAATGAAATGCATTTCAGAAATAAAATACTCTATTCAAGTTACTTTATTAGTACGTACAAAACTCTTCTCCGGTGGAGAAGTACTTACCTAATCTACCCAACCTAAGATATAGTTGTTCCTCTTCGGTTAAGGCCCTAGCACCTAACAATACAAGAGTAATATTATTTAGGTTATCACAGTAAGACATTCTGGACAGCAGCTACTTGTTTCTAACATAACTGGAGATTCCCAAATCCAAAAGATACGATCTAAGACAATCTGGAAAGCTTAAGAAATTTACCACAAAATGTTTTCAGACTACAACACTAAATTCTAAAGTTTACCTAGTTGAAATTCCAAAGTTCCAGAATCTGTTCTCTCTAAACAGAGAGCAGTCAATTCTGGACTATCACTTTAAACAGCAATAACTCCCAAGCTACTAAGCCAAATGCTCCCAAATTTTGACACAAGCTCATTTACAACTTTTACTATAACTATGGTATTTACAAGTTTTCCAGCAACCACCTTTATCCAAGATCAAGCCTAGAAATACTATCAGCTGTCCAGAAAACCTAAAATTGCAAAGATTAAATATTTATTTATGTGGCAAACATTCTCTAGGACCAAACTAATACTACTGCAAGTTCACAAAGGTCACAAAAACACCAGAAAATAAGGTGTGCCCACCTAGAGTATTTATTTAAACTCATTTCTTAATTTTCTTAAGTAATTAAGTGGAATTTCAAACATATATGTAAACTGCTCCTAAACTTCTACAAAAATTACAGGGGACTCTCTGACCCAAACAGAGACTACTGTAAAAATTTGAACTCAATTTATTCACAGGAACTCTCTGAACAAAATTCGCAAGCCCAAAAGGCTGATTTTTGTATAAATAACAAAGCATAGTAAAAAGTGTCAAACAACAGATTTCTAAATTTTCTTGGACACTCTAGGGTACCAAGACATTCTCCAAAAATTTATATGAACATTGCATATGTCGACAAATTACTAAAATTTATTTAAGTATTTCCTAGAATAACAAGATAGCATTATAACGTGAAAAGTACTTAAGCACTACTGCCCAAATTTTTTCCAGAGCTAGAGCAAGTATAAATTAGCCTACCCACCAAATTCATAATTTTTGGAACACTGAAACTCAAGATATAATTTAAACAAGTTTGCATGTGATTTAAAACACATTTTAAAGACCTATTTAAATATCCCAGAAACTACTCATCACATAGCAAACTCATATTTTTCTAAAATACTACACATCAAGTAGATTCTAATAAAATTTATCTCATGATTTTTGAGTAAGTGAAACCCTAGATCTATATTTTTCAAACTACCACAAGAATCTGTGACAAAAAAGAAAAATCAGAACAACACTCTACGCGACAGTGCCGGGCCGGACTTCAAGCCGATGCGGCCCAACTCCCTCAGCGTGGCCCGTTTTTGCGCGCGGCCCGCTACGCAGCCCGGCTGGGCAAGCCAGGGCACTGACACGAGGGCCCCGCCCGACAGGGACACGGGACAGGGGAGGGGACGCTCGCCGGCGATTGCTCGCCGCCGGTGACGACTCCGGCGAGCCCGAGGGCACCGGCACGCTCACCTCAACTGTGCGCAACGATTGGTATAGCTAATTGACACTATGACCATGGCTAGGGGGGTGGTAGTGGCAATGGCGGCCACGACCGTGTGCTTGCTGGCTCCAGCGAGCTAGCAGCGGCTCGACCCCAAACGGCCTACCCCGTGAACACCAGCACATCGAGGCGAACCTAGAACACCGGAGAAGGAAGGCGGTAAGGGCACCGAGAAGCACGGCCACACGCGAGCTCAACTTGGCGGCGAAAATGGCGGCCACGGTGGAGGCGCAAGCTCGGCGAGCTCTACCAGAGGTCAAGCGGTCATATGGTGTGGTCCGCGATGTGGAGGAGCTCACTGTGTGACTGTGACTATGGGGAATTGGGTGGTGGTGCTTGACTGTGGTGGATTTTTCGGTGGCGGTCGCTGATGCTCCTCCGGTTGCCGCACGCTCGGTAGAGAAGGAAACAAGGAGGCAGAAGAAAGGAGCAGCGAGGAAGGGCCTCCGTGCGTCGTGGCGTCTTTGGGCAACCGAGGTGAGCACCGCGTCGACGCGTGTTGCCACGCGGCGGAGGCTTCCTGTCCCCGGTCGGCCACGCGCCGAGTTCAGGTTTCTGAACTTTCAGAAATGACTGAACAAGGTCATCGGCGTTCCACAGCGACTGACAGAGGGATTTCATCGCCTCATAGCTCGTGATCGAGGCTGATTCGGTGAGAGCCGTAGTTCACAAAAGTGTAGAGCTACGTGAGGGCTTCAATATTGCCAATAGGGTCGTGAGCCAATTCGGCTTGGTTAGTGAGATACAACGCTCCAAAGTGAGGCACACGAAATCTGAACTGAGTTTCAGTTACTTTCCCCGACTGAAACTCGATTTTTGAAGCACTCTAACCCATAAACCGTTGGGAACCAGGCTTGGGTGATGTTGACAATGTTGTAGAGCTACATGAGGGCTCCAACCTTGTCAATTGGCTCAAGGACTGGTTTGGCCTGGTTTGTGAGTTATAAGGTGTCAAAGTGAGGTACTGTGAAACGGTTTTCAGCTCCACAAGCAAAAATGGCTAAGTCCCAAAACAGCCTCTAATACTGACTTGTGGGCCATTTTTGAGCATGTTCTGATCATTTTCATGAGATGGCCATATTAGAACTTTTGTTCCTTATGAAATTCTCTACAACTTTGCTTAAGGTTGCTCCTCCATGCAAGATCTCTAAACTAGACTTTTTAATTGGTCAAACCAGATCACTCTAGGGGTCCAACTTAGTCAACAACAATTGGAAGGGCAATTTGGTAATTTTGGTCAACATGAACATTGCTCCACTACTTATCCTAAATGTAATTAAGGTGTTATAAGACCTAATTAACCACTCTACATATTGGTTGCACAAAGTTCCTAATGTCACATACTTTGGAACAAGAAATTCCATACTTTCACCCAAATGTTGCAAGCTCATGTTGCACATGTTGCATGAGTGTGTTGCATAACATTTGCTAATTATGTTACCCTAAAGTGGTTGACATATCTCACCAAGGAAATTGCACATAAGATACTTATGTTTTGCACACTACTCACCTCTTACTTCACATGAAATATAAACATATGTGGCATTGTTTCCAAAGCATGTTTTACATATTATAAGCTTATGCATGAAATGAATGATGCTTGCTTATGCTTATGCAAATGCAATGCAATTAAGGAGCTAAACACCTGAGGTGTTACAGAATCTTACAGCGTTTTGGCATCTCACCAACACACTCTCGATTATATAGACGATACGATACACGCAGATAAACAAATGGAAATACAGCCTTGCAAATTTCTCATGACAGGCACGCTGGCATCATATCTTTCCTGTTTCTTATAATTATCCATGAAGGGGGATGCTTTAGAAATCTGATTAGCATTTCATTTGTAAATTTGCTAGTTCTGATTTGCAAATTACCCAAACAGCATGACATATATTCTTGTTCAAACAAATGAGCACACTCTGAACTATCAAAAATGCACTAAATCTAAAGCACCGCTATATTGCAGAGATAGAAAAAAAAGAAAAGGAGCATATTTAGCTTCTAGTTGAGTACTTGACCATGCTGTAATGAAAAATGTAATTATGAACATTACGGTCTCGGCAACCAATCATGCAAAAGGAGACTATTCTAGTTTCATAAACATCCTCAGAAAATTGGCAACAACTAACAGGATGCTTATTAGAATGTCTCATAAAAAACAAAACATTGAACCTAGCTATGGCAATGCAAATGTATGGAAGAAAAATACAGATCATTTTTTAAAGCTCCAGATCAGCTCTAACGGAGAAGCTCCGGCTAGTATATGTTAGAATTGATATTAAAACAGAGAAGCTAGCAGCATGGCCATCTGCTAGTGAAGTACGTAGCAGCTTTGATACAGAAGCGATGCTCTGGCACGCATCAGCTGGTAGCCATGGCCATATATATATGCAGCTAATTAAGTTTATATATATAAGCGTGTACGTTGTTTACTAAGGTAAATAAGAGTCGTTGAGTTGCTCTAGTTCCTAGCTAGCAAGTAGTCAATCGTGTGTTAGTTGTGCGTCAGTGTGAACTCCCATGCATGCATATGGCTTTGTTGACTCCCTAGTCCTACTTAGCTGCTGCTGCTAGTAGTACTAAGTACTCCCCTAGTATGTATTATATATACTATAGTTCTTCGCTAGCTAGGGCCTAATGATCATCAGAGGATCGACGACTTCGAGACGACTATATTGAACTCTATCGGTCTGTAACTGTAATGGTTGTGATCTGTTCAAAAAGCTATATATGTACTGTATTTTATAAGTAAACTTATACAACAAGGTACAGGAACCACATGATGTTCAAAAAGCTAATATGGCCGTCGTCCGAAGGGCTCGGGCTGCCACCCGTGATTAAGGATGCAAGTGGGGCGGCGGTGGTCAGCCCACCCCGCGTCCGCTAGAGCCGTGAGAGAGCTTGCGGATTTTTGCGGCAGCCCACGCAGCGCCGCTAGCTTTTGTGGGCTTGCGACAGCCCGCACAGCACCGCATAAGCACACACACCTAAAACAACAACTGCGTGCGCGCTTTTCGGGACGGCCGCCGCCGCGGAGCCGCGGAGATCATGCGGGACAAGCCGGCAACCCCGGGCACTACGTGGCGCTCGTCGTGCTCCGCGTCTCGCAAAGCGAAGCAAGGCACGACTGCGATGCACACTGGCATGCGGCGATGGGCTCCATTCCGTTCAGTGGCTCATCTCCATGGACCATGGTTGGTTGCACTGCAGAGGCGCGGGCAAGCAGCTTTTCTTGAATCCTCATGCTCATGCATGGGCACGGCACGGACGGACGACGACATGGATGGATCCAATGCATGACATGGCAAATTCCGACGGATGGAGGACGGACTAACGGAGAGAGACGCCGACGGCAGTGCCTGTGCATCGCTGCCGACCGACTTGCATTGTCATGGAGAAGATACTGATGCTGATCAGTTCGCCGCTGGCCATGCGCGTGCAGGGGTGGCGAAGGCGATACAGACGAGGCGAGAGGACAAGCTGCGGCCATGCAGCGGCGAGGTGGTGGTTGACGGCAAGCGGGCACTGGGACGACACGCCACCGCGACAGGCAACCAAGGGCAGGGGGGCGTTCCACCAACCGGGAGCGGAAGCTGCCGGAAAAGTCAGACCGGCAGCACTGGAGCGACGGCGGCGGGGATGGCAGAGAGCAGCACTAGCAGCCGTCACTGCAGAGCATCTCTGACCCCGAGGCGGTGAGCTGACTCGACGCGGGTTGTGGGTTGCCGCTGGCATATGCGGGCTACCCACTTCAGCCCACTCAATCTAAGTGGCCTACTTTGTGGGCTTACATGGGTTGGTGGCGCAGGCAGCTCAGCGGGTTGGTACGGCGGCCCGCCTCACCTTGCATCCCTACCCATGATGTTCTTACCTTGACAAAGCTGTTGATTTGTGTATTACACATTATTTAAAAGTATATGTTAAGTTTTGGTACTTTTTTAAATCTTTTTACTATTTATCGTTAATTTATTTGATTTAATTGAATTTCTCCGATAAACGCGTGTTTGAACTGTAGGTGCATCGAATCTCCGAATTGGACGGTTCGAAAATTGATATTCGCATTACTTAGCATATGTTAAGGCCGTATCCTGGAGCACGCATGAAATATCGAACATCTAGCGCACGGAACACGGCGACCAAGTTGCGCGTGAAGTGCTATTAAATTAAAAAAAAGCAAACAAAGTTCGAAAATCATGAAACTTAGCGAAACATCTTTGGAGCACATGTGGAGGCTATGGTAAAAATTTGGTAAAGTTTCGTGCACGTTGTCACGTTAGTTAGAAACCTAGACATCTCACATGTGATAACTTGTGATCACATGTGAGATGTCTAGTTTTCTAACTAACTTACGTGAGGGCATGACGCTAGGCAAAGGAGTCATTGCCGAGTGTTTCTCTTTGCCGAGGGCATGACGCTAGGCAAAGGAGTCATTGCCGAGCGCATTTTTTGCCGAGAGCCCGACGCTAGACAAAGGTGACCTTTGCCGAGCGTCCGATAAATAGTGCTCGGCAAAGACCCAGGCGCTAGACAAAGACACTGTCTGCCGTAGCGAGGGCAGGGGGCACCGTCGGCTCCACGAAGTTGTCGTGGCGGGGTTCTCGGATCAGATTGGCACCGTCGTCGCAACGTCGAGGACGAGCAGCGGGCTGCAGGTGAGGGCTTTGTTCGAGTCGTCGCGTCCCAGCAGGGACGCGGGCACCCTTGGCTCAACGAAGTTGTCATCGCGGGGTTCTCGGATCAGATCGGCGCCGTCGTCGCAATGTCGAGGACGAGCGGCAGGCTGCAGGTGAGGGTGGCGAGGACGAGTAGCGGGCTGCAGGCAAGGGCGGTGTGCAAGGGGTCGGGGCAAGTGCTCGGCTGCGACGAGGTTGAGGTGATCGTGATCTGTTTTAGTCCTCGCTTGATTGCTCTTGAGGGCGTTGGTGGTGGGATTGATTGCGTCGAATGAGGGTAGTTTCCTCATGAGATCACGGGGGTTGACAGGGAACGCAAGCGAGCCACGAGGGAGACAACGCACCACCGCATGGAGGATTTTGCAGAAGATCTTTGACCGGGGAAGGAGGGATTGATTTTCTAATTTCCTTTTCTGCCGGGAGCGAGGCGTGGGATTGTGCCAGGCGGTCACGCATGCGAGGGAAGTCGGGTGGTAATACCAGCTCCTGCATGCCCCTCCCATGATTGATTGCATGCACGGATTGACGAGGGTAGTTTCCTCTTTCTTTGGATCTGCAGGATGCTTCCTTTTTTATTGCATGCACGGGTGGACGGAATAGATGGAGCGGGTGTGGTGTCGCACCAACGATGCATCGGAGGGAGCGGCTTTGGTGTCACACGTGTGGACGGAACAGTTATGAATGTTTTAGTTGTAGAGATGTACACAAATTGTATAGAATAACTTATATGCCCAAGTTGTGTTTGATAACTTCTGTACATAAGTTGTGTTTCGTAACTTTTGTGTTTTAAGTTTTGGCATAAGTTATAAGTTAATTCGTTCCTTTGTGTTTAATAACTTTTGTACATAAATTGTGTTTCATAACTTTTGTACATAAGTTGTGTTTTGTAATTTTGTACATAAGTTATATATTATAAGTTAGTACACATAAATTATTGCTAAAATAAATTTCTTCAAAACATATGTAAGTGGGGTCTAATTTTGTTCGTCTCGTCGCGTAGAATACAACGGTGCAGACAGAATTGAAAATAGATACACCGTTCAGAAGTTATATTAATTTAAAATAAATATTTTGCTTTTTTAAAATGACATCAACACTGACATCACAGAAAAAAAAGGTGCGGGTGGATGCTTGCACATGTTTCTCGGCAGAGGTGCAGTGCTGTGCAAAAAGCCAAAAATAGAAAACAGTGGGATTTATTTTTTCTAAAAATAGAAATTTTAGGATGTCTGAAAATTGATCGCCCCTTTTGAATCCTATGATCGTTCGCCAAATAGTCTGGTCGGGACCCATTCCTAGAACGTGAAGAATTCTTCTTTCCCCGCATCATCGGTGGCCATGATCTCCGGTATCAGCCCCTCCTCCCTCTTTTGCACCAGGAGCCATGCGATGTACTCTGGGCCGAGCTCGATGGGCCGGCACTGGCATGGCCCGGTTCACATCGTGCCCGTGCCTAGCACGGCCCGGTCGTAGTGCCTTGCCTGGGCCGCCATGTCAGCCCATAGTGTCGGCCCAGGCATGGCACGGATAATAGGCCGGCACGGTGGTGGCTCAGTTATTTTTAGTCGTTAGATCAACTTCCAGCATTCTTGATCGTTGGGTGTAACTCTTGATAGAAAACCTAGGTATAAAAGTTGTCTTCTCTCTGATTCTCTCTCATTTTCTTCCCTCCCGCCGCACTTTCTCTCTCGCTCGCTCCGTCTCCAACTCCCAGATGACCAAACTCCTCCGCCTCTCGCTTGCTAAGCCAGTGGCCACAGGTCCCAGGCCACTCCCTCCCCTTCTCCCTACGTCTTCTCCCCTCCAGACGTGGCTACGACGACGGCGCGATGGCATGGCAAGGCGCTGCAGCAGCGCGGCTGCATTCGCCCGAGGCACTACTGCAGCATCGTGACAGCCTCGCGCAAGATGCAGCTGCTGCGGCGGCGGCGCGGCGGCCACGAGCGCAAGACACGGTGGCGGCGTGATGGCGAGTGTGAGGCACAACTACGGGCTGGCATGGGCACGCACGGGCTATCGTGCCTAGAAGCACGGCACGGCTAACCTCCTATAGTGTCGTGCCTAGGCCACAACCTTGGCACGGCGGCACTGACAGGCACGGCACGGCTAAGCTGCAGGGTTGCATAGTGGCGTGCCTGTCTGTGCTCGTGCTCGTGCCCATGTCGTGCCATGCTGTGCGGCCCGGTTGGCCATGTATACGTTAAAGCCTTCAGGGACCATGACACAGCCGTTATGGTCAAAACTCTCATGGACCCATTCCTAGAACGCGAAGAATTCTTCCTTGCCAGCATCATCGGTGGCCATGATCTCCGGTATCAGCCCCTCCTCCCTCTTCTGCGCCAGGAGCCATGCAATGTACTCCAACAGCATCTCCACCCACTTGATCTCAGGAGCCTGCTGGCCATCACCACCGCTAGTGGCCTCTGCCTTTTCATCAGAGGAGGCGCCCACAGCTGCAATCTGAGAATCGTCCGCCTTCCTCTTGGCAGCGGTCAAACTATCCTTCACCTCATCACGATCATCCTGCTTCCCCAGGATATGCCTGCCAAACCATGGCCTCAGACCGTCATACACCAAATCAGCCTCCTCCTCCTCCTCCATCGGAGTATGCATGGCCTCAGACTGCCATAAACCAAATCAAACTCCTCCGTCAGCGTATGCCTGCTGCTGCTGCATGGAGACATCCAGCCAGCCTCACGGAAATTCTTCATTGGATCCTCTTTCTCTTTGTCAGCCATCCAAGGAGCTGATCCACTGCGCGAGAACGGGGTTGGTCGTAGAACCCTAACTTTTTTTTTGAACCAATAGAACCCTAACTTTGGATTGGGGATCGCAAGGAAGCAGCGGTGCCTGGCTTTTTGTAGCCTTTTAATGCATCGAAGCAACCGGACCACGTTCATCTCGGAGTCAAAACTGATAAAGACCTAAACACGAGCCCGTATCCAAAACCGAGCCCCCTTCTTCGTCCCTCCGCTTTCATCATCCATCAAATTGTGCATCATATATCAAATTATGGGAAGGAGATAGTACGTTCCAATTCATATTGAAACTGAACTCTGTATATCATGTGTGAACATATGTTGTTCTAACTCAGACATAATTGTTCTAACTCGTATTAACATAGGACGCCTGGAGATTTATCAATTATCAGACAGTCACATGAAAGTGATGGACAATTAACACTCCGTATTTTAATCCACCTTAGGATTAAAATGTCATGTGGTGGGCCTTGGAAAAGCACTATGTCCCAACTAAGTACGTTACCCTCGTCAAGGATATATACAGAGATGTGGTGACGTTTGTCCGAACATGTGATGGCGACACCAGTGACTTTCCAATTAAAATAGGACTGCATCAGAGGTCAGCTTTAAGCCCTTATTTATTTGCTTTGGTGATGGATGAGGTCACAAGGGACATACAAGGTGGTATCCCTTGGTGTATGCTTTTGCTGATGATGTGGTGCTAGTTGACGACAGTAGGGCAGGGGTTAATAGGAAGTTAGAACTATGGAGGCATACGTTAGAGTCGAAAGGGTTCAGACTTAGTAGGACTAAGACCGAGTACATGAGGTGCGATTTCAGCGTGACTAGGCATGAGGAGGGAGACGTTAGCCTCGATGGGCAAGTGGTGGCCAAGAAGGATACTTTTCGGTATTTAGGGTCGATGCTACAAAAGGACGGACACTTTGATGAAGATGTTAGGCATAGAATTTCAGCCGGCTGGTTGAAATGGCATCAAGCTTCTGGCGTCCTCTGTGACAAAAGGGTGCCTCAGAAGCTAAAAGGTAAGTTCTATAGAAGATTCGTCTGGCGATGTTATACGGTGCTGAGTGTTGGCCTATAAAAAGGCGACATGTCCAGCAATTGAGTGTAGCAGAGATGCGTATGTTGCGTTGGTGTTGTGGGCACACAAGGAGGGATAGAGTCCGGAACGACGATATTCGGGATAGGATTGGGGTGGCACCAATTGAGGAGAAATTGATTCAACATCGGTTGAGATGGTTTGGACATGTCCAACGGAGGCCTCCTGCGGCGCCGGTGCGTAGTGGAGTTCTAAAGCGGGCCGATAATGTAAAGAGCGGTAGAGGTCGACCTAAACTAACTTGGGACGAGTCCGTTAAAAGAGATCTTAAGGAGAGGAATATCTCCAAGGATTTAGATATGGATAGGAGCACTTGGAGATTGGCAATCAACGTGCCTGAACCGTGACTTCTTTTTGTCTTGTGCCCTTTATGTCCCTTTATGTGTCTCCCTGTTTGTCGTCTCTTTTGGGTTTCATCTCTAGCCTACCCCAACTTGCTTGGGACAAAAGGCTATGTTGTTGTTGTTGTTTAGGATTAAAATTTGCATCATGTCCAGACATGTTGCGTATGGCACGGGGAAAGTGAAGAATGACGGAAACACTCAGTACCTTTAGCTACCATATATATGCGCTTAAGAAAATACCTAAAGTTTTACCTAAATACTAGTTTACAAGCGCGCGTTAGCGTTTGGGAATGCGCACCGTAGCTACCGTCTGATTCTGATCTCTCCGTGCGGATGCGGCCACAAGCCCACAACGAAGCAGACATGACCCACAAGCCACACGTATCAACGGAATCTACCGTTTCTGGTGGGTCCGACTTTGGGAGCTGCGTTCGTTTGGCAGGCGCGCTCCGTCTGGCCCGGGCACGCAGAGCCCTTCCACACACGCTTCTTTCCTTTGTTGGCAAGCAGGTTAGTTGGTTTTCTAAAATAGAATGTGCAGTCGGATGGTGGGTTTTCTGCACATCCACGCTGTAGTAAAGTTCAAAGTTTTAGGATTAGTGCTACGATTAATACTTAGACTAGTTAGAGGCCGTATTAGTGCTTGCTCTAAGTTTAGACCTAGTGAGTCGTAAAAAAAAATTTAGACCTAATGTCTATTGTGGCTTGTATACCTTTATTGATGCTTGCGAGCAACAAGTTTTTACATATGAGGCTAATCTTGCGAGACCACACCAACTGACTTTGTGGTGTGGCCGTCGGTAGCATACGGGGACAAGAGGCCTTTTGACACTTCATCCAAAAGCTCTCTTTAGTGAAGCCAGCGGGGAGGACCCACTTGCGCATGGGTAAGACCTATAAAGTATCTACAAAGTTACCAGACCATAGAGCTTAGCCCTTGCGAGGGATTTCAACGAGGACTAATGGAAAACTTGAGCTTTTTGATGCCCTGAGAAAAAAATTACATTCTCTAACTCAATTTACGTTCCGCATTTACTTATTTAATTCTTTGGTATATGCTTTGTCTTCCTAGTCTAACTTACTAAATTAGTTGATAGGATTAAAATGCAGAACTCTTTTTTGTTCTTAGAAAACCTAGTTCTCATCTAAATAGAACTTGTATAGGTTTTTGAAATTGTGTTTTAAATGTATAGATTTTTTAAAGTGCTTTTTATACCTTGGTATTTAAGGGTCCGTTTGGCAAGCTGAATCGTTTTATATTCTAGGTTGGAACCAGCGAATCGGTGCCGAACGGTAAAGCCACGAAACATTTCAGCTGAGAAACGTTTCTGGTTTCTTGCCTATGGAGGTGAAACGGCTGGAGGGTAGTTTCGCATGTATTGTCCCCTGTTTCTCTTATCTCCCTTCTGTGCTAGTAATTGTATTTTTTCAGTTCTAATCCGTTTTTAGTGCAAAAAATTAAAATGAGTTGTATTTAAGTTCTACTTTGCGTACACAAAGTTTGTTTTTAAGAAACATGTTTTTATTTATATGAATTTTTAAGAAAAAATATTTTTCTTATGGATCAGCTAGCCAAGCGGTTATAAAGTGATTCTGCTGAAACGTTTCTCTAAAAAATTCATAGATACGAAACGTTTCTATGAGAATCTGGATCCCTACCAAACGCACCCTAAATGATCTAATTCACCTTTCTCTTAGGCATAACCGTCCCTTCAAAATATCTATAGATTTCATCACCAGATTGCCCAATATTTGTCCCATATACTTTATGGGTCGTTGTGCATCGACCCACAAATTTCCTTTAGTTTCGTATCGGTGAAGACCGCATACTCTTTTTTTGCTAAGTTCGAGCATCTCTAAAAGTTTCCAAAACAATCTTCCAATCCATACTTTTTTGATAAGATTGAAAACAATATATCTCCGACAACTCCCAATCTCACCTTCCAATTTTTTAGCACTTGAAAAAATCGACTCATTCGCGCCGATAGATATGCGCGCTTATCTACCATGCCAATCTTTTCTCTACAACTAAAACATTTATAAGAGAATCGTTCACAGGCATGCAATCGCTCGCTGCCTCCCATGCCCGCCCGGCATCGCACGCGCGCTCGCTCCCACGCCCGCACCAGCCCCACGCCCACGGCCGAGCAGCCCCGGTTCGATCCCTCACATCATCTCTTTTTTTCCGTCCCTTTTTTCTCGAGCGATCGCGGGATCGGCTCCTCTCCGCCATGCTCATCACTAGGGAACCGCCGCCGCTGGTGGTACAGGGGGCCACGCGGGCTGACCGCCACCCGCGGTTTTTGCTCAAACGACCACGGCATCGACTCCTCTCCCCCATGCTCATCACCAGGGAGCCGCCGCCGCCAGTGGTACAGGGGGCCGCGCGGGCTGCCCACCACCCGCGGGCGCAGGACCGCGCAAGGGAGGCTGAGCGTCGTGCCAGCCGGAGCGGCGGCGGCCAGGCAGGTAGCCGGCGTGGCCAGCTCGACGGCGGCATGGCCAGCCGCGGCACCCTCCCCCTCTTACCCGCCTCGCCCTTCCAGAAGCTTTCGAAAGCCAACCCAAGCAGGTAGCCACGTTCCCCTTCAACCCAAACCCTAGCTCGACTAGCCCCTCCCTGAGATTCCAACCGTGCCCTTCGCCTTGCCCCCGACGCCGCCGCCGCCGAGCGCCCCCGACGCAGAAGCAGATTGCCACCGAATCCCGCCCTCGCGATCGGATTTTTGCCCGATAAATGGCTCTCGGCAAAGAAGCCTTTGCCGATCGGATTTTTGCCGAGGGCGCTTTGCCAAGAGCTGCGCTCGGCAAAGGCTTTGCCGAGAGCCTTAGAGGCTTTGCCGAGAGCGTGCGGCCCTCGGCAAAGCAGCCGGCTCCGGTAGATCGCCTACTCGGTTCTCGCCGCACCACTGATTCCACCCGGACGCAGCAACTCGGCGCAGAACGGCCGCCACTCCGACCCACCACCGCCACCGAGTCCACCCGGCCGCAACAACTCTGCGCGGAACGGACGCCGCTCCGACCCACCCTCGCCACCTTGGGCCCTCGCCGCCGCCGCATCTGCCCCGGCTCCACTTCAACTCAGCGCGGAACTCCGGCGAGGAACGGCCTCCGCAGAGGTGCTGATTCCGTCTCTCACGGCTCCGTCGCAGCGCACGCGTGACACCACGGTGTGCAACTTCCTGCAGATGCTCAACGTCGTCTCCAAGCGCTACAGCTCCATCCACAAGCTCGAGGTCGAGAGCGCCGTTGCAGCTAGCGAGGCTCTAAAGCCGTTGCACACCTACGTGCAGCTCCCGACGCCTTCAGGGCGCTCCCCGTCACCAACGAGGATTTGGTGAGTCGGTTGTCACTGCGGAGGAGAAGCTTTTTGCCGTATTGTCAGATCCCAAATGAATGATTTTTAGAACTTTTGAATCTGTAGAACGCAATGTTTTCAGATCGTATTATCGAGGCTAGTCGCATGACCACCGATCAGACGACTAATCGTGATTAGTCGTCGATCAGGGTCGATTAGTCGGTCTGATCGGTCTGATCGGCTAGTCGGACCAATTAGTCGTCCTCATGCCTGGATGACCTGATCGACCCTGTATATACTATATATATATGATGTAAATATATGTAAACATGGCCATAAATAGGTAAATGGTAGAGGCAAACAACCAAGCACAGTTTGACATGTAATCATGTCTGTAATGAATCGTTATCATGGTGATTTGGCCACTTACCTGTAACTGTTGCTTGGCGATGCGTGATGCTTACTGCTGACTGCTGAGTGCTGACTTGTGGCCAATGTTGAAGCTGAAACTGAAATTACAAAGAAAGAAGATAATCGGTTAAATAGGCAAAAACAAGAAATTAATGGTAGTCCTTAGATGTGTACACACTAGACAGTAGAGCAAGGCAAAACAACTTATCGAAGTACACAAATTTAACAAATAAAGACTAACAGCAGTTCAGCACCGTGAAGTCGTGCACACTGCACACTTCACAACAGTACATTACAATAGTACATACCATAATTAAACTTAACAAGTTCTTAAATCTGAAATGGAAATAGTTCTAAGCATCCAATCCACTGATTCATAGAATCAGCAATTGAGCCATTAGAAAAGTAAATCTGCGTCCACATCGAAGTCTTCATCTCCATCATTTCTTGCAGGTCCGCCTAAGTCTTCCTCTTCCTCCCCTTCCTGGTCCTCCATCCCTTCCTGGTCCTCCATTTCTGCATCTGTTGCACTTGCACCTTGTGGCTGATCTGGTGTTGCAGCCTTGTGTTCACTGATGACTGATCTGGTGTTTCACTGATGACTGATGACTGATTCACTCACTCCTCTTCTTCTAACCCTAATGGGCCAGCCAAAGGTGGGCCGAATTCTATCTACATCATGTACCTGTAGTCCTGTACTGGCCCAACTTATCGTCCAGCTAGCCTTATCGGACGACTAATCGCGATTAGTCGTCATTTATCGGACGATAAGTTTTCTGATCGAAAAAAACTAATCGAGGGCCATTATCGAACACCTATATACGATAAGGACGACTAATCGCGATTAATCGCGATTAGTCGTCCGATCTGAAAACATTGGTAGAACGACGTATGTTAAAAAAACCATCCATTAGCTGCTCAACCATATTATTGGATAGACTATGCGTGTACCCTCCGCCCGTATTCGTGCACATACAGCTTTGATTTATGCAAACTCTGCTCTTACTGCTTCATGTGTTCAGTTTCCTACTATATTTTCTTTTTGAGTAAACACTGCAGAGGACATGCAGCTGCTCCCAGATTTGAAATGCTCAAGTACTTGACTTTGCTTGCAGAGGATGATAACAATTGGACAAGCTGACAGGGCCGGGCTGGCTACTCATTCTCTTGTCTAACTATACAGATGAGGTAAAAGCAAATTTCTTAGTGCTCATTTGGAGGATCTGTTTGTTAGGAAATAATGTTAAAAGCTAATGGCAAGGGGTTCAGTTGTTTTCCTAACCCGGTATATGGACTCTCTGTCTCTATATCACCTGTCCAACAATAGAGGCAGCAGGTTGATTACCAAAGTTTGTACTTACATCATTGTGTCATTGTGTTTTCCGGTCGCTTGATTCAAGACAGATAGGCAGACAGTGGTGTTCACTTTGATATAACGGACCTCAAACAAAAGGTGTGCATGTTTTTTTTAGAAAATTCCCAACAAATTGACCAATACAGAAACCTCACATGTGAAGATGTATTTTATCCCACATGCAGTCATACCTCCTGTGAATTATGAATGATATTTAGCCACATGCTGTCACACCTACTGTGTGTGCTACCATGTTCTCCGTAACAACTAATCAATGGACCAGGTTGTATATGTTACATTCATTTTTGATGAATTGCTTGATATGCTTTGCCCTGCTACAGGTTGCCAGGCTTTCTATGCAGTGGATAAAAGAGCTATTCTCTGCACATAATTAGTGGATGAATCCTAACTATATTAAGTGGAAACTTTGCAGATGTGTGGATGAATTTTATCTATTTTTAGTAGTTTAGCATTAGCTGTAGTTAGAGAGAAACAATGACAAACTAAGAAAATTTAGTAGTTACAAATATATTTGTAGAGCTATGGCAGGAATGTTATATCATATGTTTTGAAAAGGCATTAGAAAAGCAAGATGCGGGTGAACAACTTACAGTGACAAGTCACTGAGAAGTAGGATATTGCAATGGTTTTCTGCTTTCCTCTCAGTCTGATGCCAATATGTCATACCTTAGGTAGAATCAGGATTTATATCGGCATTTCTATAACACTTGTAATTCTGCATTGATTTTATGAAATGTGTTAAGGAATCAATGCTCTGATTATCACTGCCCTTGGGTTGGCAATGTATTGGAGTGGTCAGTTATGTTGATGTATTTATTTTCTCATAGGAAACGAGTTATGGATTCATTTTTCTTAACTTTTATAGCCTGACAACTATTCCTATAAAACTTCCTAGGCTTATCTGGTACTTCTTTGTTGGTGGCCTCACTGGGTTGCATTCTTACCTTATTGTAACAAAAATGGTTAGCCCTCCAAGAAAATGTGAAGGCATAACTCCTAAAGGAAGAGGGCTACTTTTACTTGCTGAGATGAGCTTTGCTGGCAACCTAGCTCATAGAGATTACACTGCTGCTGTTGTAGAAGTTGCTGAGCAACATTCTGACTTTGTGATGAGATTTATATCAGTAAATCCTACATCTTGATCAGTAACACCATCAAGCTCGATGTTTATCCATGGCTCCATGCCACACCTGGAGTTCAGATGGTCGCTGGAGGAGATGCTCTTGGGCAACAATACAATACTCCTGATTCTGTAAGTACCACTCTACCTGTACAATCTGTTTGTGTGACTATTAGAACATTGGTGTCTATTCATACATCTTAATGCTTTTAGTTTGCTGTATACCTATGCACATCCTTGAAAATTTTGAATTTGGTAATGACACTGCATTATACAATTTGTAGAGTATCAGTATGTTTAGATCATATAATGACCACAATCATTAAAAATCTATCATTTTGTTTAGCACCAAAGTTTTAATTTATATATTGTTGCTGCAGAGACTATTCTCCTTTTGAAATGTCCAAATCTTGATATATGCTTCAGTTGGACGTTTGACATGCCAATGACAAAGGAAGATTTGACAGACATGTTGTGTGACTATATCATGACAATTAATGATGCTGAGACATTGGAGTAAGCTTCTTATGATTTTTTTTAACAGTAATATAATATTATTCAAATGATCATATTCTGGGTCATAACTTATTATCTTATAGGACCATTTGGGTACGAAGCTTCCAACCTTACAATGTCTCCGTAATAGTACGTCAACTCCAAGCATCACTAAGGATGAAACAACCGATGCCCAGAGAATGTTTCAACATTGGTGTGCGGCTTCTTGCATACAATGAGAATAAAAGGTTGACAAGTGCTAATGTGAAGGTTTCAAAGCATTACATGGACCTGAGATTCTGCGTGAGTAAACTGTTTCTAAACATTTTCTTAAGTAGTATATCCATAATAAGAAGTCTTTCTCATGTTTCTAAACATACTTATTTTCTGTAGACTACGTCTGAATCTATGGAACTTAATGTTCAAGAGTTGGCTAAATCATTAGAAACTTGGCCATATATGAAATATGATGCCTCACGTTGCAGATTTGTAACGATATTTCTCTATGATTATTGTGAGCCCTTTTCCGAAATTCTAATTCCTATCATTTTGCAGGTTCTTATGCCCCGGAGAAAAGGAGGCATTTATAACCTTTTTGTGCTGGACCGTGAGAAAAAACTCTAAGCGTGCTTGAGTACTCCTATTCCTGATTGGTGTAATGATATGCCATACAAGTACTATGTGCGTAAAATTATCGACATTTCCAACTATTATAGACGTGCAGCAGGAGTGAAAGCAAATGAACGTCCTATTGATGTCTTCTATTGGAAATGTATACTCCAAAGTGGCAACCCAGTCATAGAAGATAGGTAATTTTATTTGAACCACATTTTATTATGCTATATATAGAAATGGACCGTTAAGAGTTAATTGGTTGAACATTTATTATGCTATAGGAATTTATCTGCCTTGATCGTTTTGCAATGCATGTCCGCATGGAACAATGGACAGCTCATGCCAATCTCTACGGTGAGCACAATACCTTATGTTTGTGGTCATATATATGTAATTCCAACTTATTATTACTTTCAAAAAAACTTATTATTTATGTTTGTCTTTTGCATAGGATGGTCAAAGACTGCGGAAGAACTTTGTGATCGACCTACTGGCGTATGATGGGAATTCACGGCGGTGTATGATTCCTGTATCGGTACGAGAATATCTTAGCCGCATCACGGGCAAAAGACTTTGAAAGACATAGTTGTGAAGGACTTATCTATCATACACTTATTTTGACATTGTTACTTGACGCTTATTTATTTGAATGTGACTTGAAACAATATATTGCTAAGCCAAGTTAAAGTTCATTTGTCTTAATTTCGACAACTTTTTTTAAGCTCTTACTGTGTTGAAAATTTGAGGCTTCTAACATATTTTGTTTCTTACTTTACTGTGTAATTACATTGAAAATTTTAAGGTTCCCGTAGCAACGCAAGGTCAGGGACATTAATATTTATCCGTAGCAACGTACGGACATTTTCCTAGTCAAGTGAAAGAACGTGGGAAAGAATAAGAAATAAGACATATTCCTGATGCAAATGTACGAGAGATAAAAAAAAATATAAAAGTGGTTAGAGCGATTTAGAAATAGTTCGAAATTCCTGATGTATGCCTTCTATCTTTTAGGAGTGATTTTTTAGAAAATGTTGGAAAAACTTTTCTTTGGTCCTAATATTTTTTGGCCACCTGGAAAACTCAAAAGGTTTTGGGAAGAATTTTTTGATACTCTTGGAGATGCTCTAAGTGCGTGGAACAGGACATTATAACTCTGGATGTTACAGCTCAGCAGTTTATACATGATACATCAAGCGAATTACTTGATCTAGTCCACTAGGCATTACATTAGATATTAATAAAGATCGGTCTAGATGTGCCGAAATAGACCAAGATAACCTTGTTCACAGATGTGCTACGGGAGAATGGGCGAACGATTGCACCCCGCACATGTTAGACGAAATTCCTCTGATTTTCCAGTGTGCCCTTGATCAGTTCATGCATCTGCATCGAGCTAGCAATGCGTCTCAACGTGATTTGCGCTTGAGTTGTTCAGGTGGCCTCTGGGAGAACACATGGCTGTCTGCAATATGCGGAAGGCCTTTCCCTCCAGGGCTGTGAATGCTAACCGAGCTGACAGAGAGCTGGGAGAAGACTGACGAACTCAAGTGATCTGCAGGGCTAAGCATGACCCCAGCAGAGTTGAGAATCGGTGGGTCTTGGTCAGATATGCTGAAACCACTCAGTTGCTCAGATACTATCTTGAATGCCTTATCTAGTATCGTGTCGATGTACTTCTGGTTCGCCTCCATTCGGATCTGCATATGCTTCTGGACCTAATAAACGCAAAAGTGCAGTAACCAGTCGTTATTAAGAGATTATACTGCACAGCTTCAAATGAACTCAAAGAAAGCCATGGGCATAAATTGATTCGAATTGAATTAGAGGAACCGGAATCGTTAACTCAGGTTTGACTGTCTTAAAGCTAAAATGAGTTCATTTGGTTCATCCTTAATTAGGAGGAGGTTGTTTCAATCCTTCATCAGTCCTTGTCAGTCAACTAACCCACAACACTGTTTGCTCTTGATAAATTACAGATTAGTAGACAGCAGAGTATGGATTCCTCTCTAACTACGAAGTAGGAAGCACCCAAGTATGTGGAAACTACTGAGTTCCAAATGGCTAGGTAGTCAGAATAATCATACACCTCAATTTATCAAGCAAAATCAGTATTTGGTGATTACTATCTCCTTTAGCATTATGTATGCTAAGGCAGCAATGGAACTAACTGAGTTCAAGAAAAGACAAGACATACTGGCCAGATTGGGAACTCATGTTACCTCCACTTGTTCGTGCAATCTTCGTTGCACTTCCATTTGTGCTCTGAGTGCTTCTTTAACTTCTTGACTCCTATACAAATGTAATAGGAGAATGAAATTTCTCTAGAGCTCACAAGTAACTTAAAATCCTAAATATGTATGTGATGGGCAAACAAATATAATATAATTTGTTGGATATGTGCTGATGCAGCTTACTCTTTCACATCTGGAGTAGAACCTCTAGGAGACAAAGTTGTTCCACTTTGAGCTTCCATAAGGTAAGAAGCTGCAATTGTGAGAGAACAGAGAAGGCCATACATGTCACTACGAATCTGGCCCAACTTTATAGTGTTAAGCTCACAGTAATAAAATAATTATACACATGGTTCACGAGATCATATGTAAACAATGTTTTGACGATACATATGTTAACAATGTACAAACAGCCTTTTAGTACTAGCTGTGAAATCTGATAAAATATTACAGAATTTATTGAAAATTTCTACCTACATCTATTCAGTTTGTCCGCTGAACTCCCTATAGAAAGTTTCTCATCAATAACCACCTCCTCCCGACCCCCACCCCCACACCCCCACCCAAGAAAAAGAAACATAAAATTCTCTTCAGATAAGTTGCATTTTAAGTTCAAATTGCAGATTGTGGGATGATATATGACATCATAAACTATGCTCAAAATGTACTTCACAATTTTCGTGATGCATCCCCTAGTGGAGCTCTATTGGGCATAATGGCAGAGATGACGGCACAGTTTAAGTAGTGTATAAGGGTGGAGGTGCTATTCAGCCCAGGGAGGATCACCACACAACATCGCACGGACATGGTTTGCCAATGCCAACATGCTTATTAATATTGGCCATTTCACAATTATGGCTTATAGATTGAAGGAAAGTAGTAAACAGTTCCACTTATTAAAGAAACACTATAGGAGTAGAGAAACTAATTACCTAACAACCATATCTTTAAATAAATATGCTTTCCTTGTTATGCATGTCATAGTATAGCACACACTATGGCAAATGAGCGGCAACTATGCATTCCAAAGGAGGATTTGTGGTATAAGAGTCTTAACTATGGATGACATGCATACCAAAATGGATACTGCTCTAAGAATGTTAATAAATGAATAACACACAGCAAGGAAAGGTGTAGCATGGAAGTTTAAAATATCATCAGTACTTATTTGTAACTTACCATCTTTTGATTGCTCCGTCAACTCTTTGCCAGACTGTCTTCCCAGTCTGTATTTCTGGTAAGTAGAAATAAGAAGTAAACTTAAGAGTGATGTTGCACTTATGAAATTACAGGACATAGATGCATGAACAACTGCATGTACCTGAAGATGGCTTTTCAAGTGAAAAAGGGTGAGCCCCTTCACTCCCATTGTCCTCATGATAGCTTTTGGTGTTGCTTCTGCAGGATTGATATTGCAATCAGTCTAACAATGATATATCATCATCAGGAAGTTCAATTAAGATAACCAATACATGCCAACCTAACAACAGCACCTGACTCATTAGCATCCTACAAATTCATACTAGCAAGTGTTAGGGAATGATTCTCAAATGATTAGGGCTAACCCTAGAAGGGTAGCTATATAGGTCCCATACATGGGCCACATGGGCCTTAGCCACATGGGCAACACATACTCCAACACCCCCCCGCAGTCTGAACTACCGACGCAGCGGAGTTCGAGGCTGAACAAGAAAGAACACACAACCCCCCACAGACGCAACTAGCCACCGGTGATGTTGAGGCTGGAGCGAAACTCGGCGAAGGTCGAGGACGGGAGGCCTTTGGTGAAGATGTCTGCGAACTGGGAGGTCGTCGGAACATGAAGAACCCGCACCTCGCCCATGGCCACCCGATCACGGACAAAATGGAGGTCGATCTCCACATGCTTCGTCCGCTGGTGCTGGATGGGGTTGGTGGAGAGGTAGACCGCACTGACGTTGTCGCAGTAGATCAGTGTGCTCCGGGAGGGTGGAATGTGCAACTCAGCCAGCAGCTGTCGGAGCTAGGCGGCCTCCGCCACGCCGTTAGCAACGGCGCGATACTCCGCCTCAGCGCTGGACCGGGAGACCACCGACTAGCGCTTGGACGACCAAGACACTAGGTTGCCGCCCAGGAAGACGGCGTAGCCGGAGGTGGAGCGGCGAGTATCCGGGCACCCGGCCCAGTCAGCGTCGGTGTAGACGACGAGGTCGGTGGAGGAGGCCGTAGTCGAGTGTGCCCCGGAGGTAGCGGAGGAGGCGCTTGAGAGCCAAGAGGTGAGGCTCCCGGGGATCATGCATGTGGAGGCAGACCTGCTGAACTGCATAGGTGATGTCCGGCCGGGTGAAGGTGAGGTACTGAAGGGCCCCGACGAGACTCCTGTACGCAGTGGGATCGGCCACCGGTGGCCCCTCAGCCTCAGACAGCTTGCCCTGAGTGTCGACCGGAGTGGAGCAGGGGTTGCAGTCAGTCATCCCAGCCCGCTCCAGAATGTCCCGAGTGTACTGTCGCTGGTGAAGGGGGAGCCCGGCAGGACGGTGCTCAACAGTGACACCGAGAAAGTGGTGGAGCTCACCCAGATCCTTCATCGCGAACTCTTGCTGGAGAGCGATGATGATCCGGCGGAGAAGTGGCTCGCTGGAGGCGGTGAGGACAATGTCATCAACATAGAGCAGCAAGTATGCAGTGTCGGCTCCATGGTGGTAGACGAACAGGGACGTATCAGACTTGGCCTCCATGAACCCCAGGGTCAGCAAGAAGGCGGCGAACCGGTGGTTCCACGCCCGAGGTGCCTGCTTGAGGCCGTAGAGGGACCTGTTGAGCCGGCAGACCATGTCAGGACGGGTGGTGTCGACGAACCCCGCCGGCTGACTGCAGTACACCGTCTCGGTAAGAAGGCCGTGGAGGAAGGCGTTCTTGACGTCCAGCTGGTGGACGGGCCAAGACCGAGCAAGTGCCAGCGATAGCACGGTACGAACGGTGGCCGGCTTGACCACCGGGCTGAAAGTCTCATCGTAGTCGACGCCAGGGCGCTGAGTGAAACCTCGGAGGACCCAGCGAGCCTTGTAGCGCTCGAGAGAGCCGTCGGCCCGGCGCTTGTGGGTCCAAATCCACTTGCCGGTGACGACGTTGGAGCCTGGCGGCCGGGGCACCAACTCCCACGTTTGGGTTGGCGAGTAGCGCGGCGTACTCCTCTTCCATCACGCGGCGCCAGTGAGGGTCCAACAGGGCGTCGCGGACGGAGGAGGGTACCGGAGAGGCCACCGCATCGCCGGTCGAAGCCTCGAGGGCACGAGGCGGTAGGGTGCCGGCCGCGTGTCGTGTCACCATCGGGGTGAACATGCCGCGGGTGTCGGTGCAGCAGCGGCGGGTGGTAGACCGGCGGGGCACCACGAGCCGGCGGAGACAGCGGCGGTGGTGTCGGTGTCCCCAGTGGAGAAGGGAGCGCGAGCGGCCGCGACCGCGGCCTGCGCTGGTACACTCGTACCGGCGCGGCGAACCTCGACGGAGGTGTCGGGGCAGGTGCCGGGACGGGATCCGGCGTCGTCGACCGACACGACCCCCCGGGGCAGCAGCGGGGGACGAAGGCCCCGGGTCTGCACCAACCGGAGAGGACGGGGCCGCGCCCGAGGACGACGGACACGGACCTGCTGGGGATCCGGGACAAGAGGCCGGCCCGGCGCGCGGCGAAGCGGTACCTGCAGGAGACCACGAAAAAGGTGGTTGGACCACCGGGTCAGTGGGAAACAGGGAGGGTGGGTCAGGTACCGGAGGGGTGGTGGTGCTAGAAAAGGAAAAGACGGACTCATCGAACACCACATGGCGAGAGATGAGAACCCGTCGGGAGGTAAGGTCCAAGCACCGGTACCCCTTGTGATCCGGGGAGTACCCGAGGAAGACACAGAGCGTGGAGCGAGGGTCCAGCTTGTGAGTAGAAGTGGCAGCGGTGTTGGGGTAACACGCACACCCAAACACGCGGAGGTGATCGTACCGAGGCGGGGTACCGAAGAGGGCGTGGTGAGGAGTGGGAGCGGGGCAGGCCGCGGAAGGAAGGCAGTTAAGAAGATAGGTGGAGGTGTGCAGGCCCTCAGCCCAGAACCGAGCGGGAAGAGAGGCCTGAAACAGAAGGGTACGCACGGTGTCATTGGTGGTGCGAATCATCCGCTCAGCCTTGCCATGTTGCGAAAAGGTGTATGGACAAGACATGCGGAGCTGAACACCGTGAGAGAAGAAGAAATCGCGGGAGGTGGAGTTATCAAACTCGCGACCATTGTCACACTGGACGGCCTTGATGGGGACGCCGAACTATGTAGACACCCAAGAAAAGAAGTGGAGCGTGGTAAACGTATCTGACTTTGCACGGAGAGGAAAAATCCACGAATAATGCGAAAAATCATCAACAACCACAAGATAGTACTTATAACCGGAAATACTCAGAATAGGAGATGTCCATAGATCGCAATGTACAAGATCAAAAATACGGGCCGCATGGGAAGTAGAACTAGAAAACGGAAGACGAACATGTCGGCCCAATTGGCACGCATGACACAGTTGCTCATTATGAGCTCGAGTACATGGAAGACCGGAGCTACGACTGAGCTGT
Organism: Saccharum hybrid cultivar R570; assembly: GCA_038087645.1. Taxonomy (NCBI): domain Eukaryota; kingdom Viridiplantae; phylum Streptophyta; class Magnoliopsida; order Poales; family Poaceae; genus Saccharum; species Saccharum hybrid cultivar. The sequence goes on from JAQSUU010000568.1 coordinate 2,526,639, forward strand.
ATCAGGGCATCACGTCCAGGATGGCCGAGGCACCGGTGCCAGGTAGTAGAGGAAGTAGAAGCGACGAAGGCAGCTGACAAAACGGGCGGCGAAGAAGACGAAGGAGCCGCCGGGAAGCGAAGAGTGTAAAGGGGCCCGGTGCTGTCACATCGGAGCAGAGGACGCCGGGAAGCCAAATCCTTTACAGTAAGACCAGAAGAGTCAAATTCCACAGAACAAGAATTGTCAGCTGTAAAACGTCGAATAGAAAGAAGATTATGAACCATAGAAGGCAACAAGAACATCAGGAAGACGAAAGGAGCCATGAGCACCGGCGGTACCCACAGACGAGACCGGAATACAAGAACCATTTGCGACCATAATAGACGAAGGAAGAGAGAAAGAGGGAGAGTGAATCGACGAAAGTATACCGGGGTTAGGAGTAGTGTGGTAGGTGGCTCCCGAATCAGCGATCCACTCGGGTCCGACCGGAGGTGTCAGGCCCATGGTGCTGAACGAGCGAGCCAGGGCCGCCTGGTCCCGGCCGGTGACCCCCGGTGGAGTCCCGGAGGGTGGAACCCACGGCGTAGCAGGGAAGGCGCCGGGTGGAAGACCAGCAGGAGGAGCTCCGGTGAGCATGGCCACTGGTGGGCGAATGTCGGCTCCGGGGGCGTGGTAGGGCCACATGGAGATGCGACCGGACCACGGGTTCTGGAACGAAGGCCATGGTGCCCCCCGTGTGTCCCGGCCGGTGCCGGAGCCTGGGGGTGACCACCCCGGCCACCCCCGCGGCCCCCTCCACGGCGACGACGAGAGCCACGACCCCCCCCACCTCCGCTCGGCCCGGAGGGTGGAGGGCCCAGGAGAGACGACGGTGGCGGTGGAGCGGTGGACCGCGGTGGAGCAGACGAGCGCGGCGAAGAGGCAGCCAGGGCCGTCGAGGAGGACGAGGACCCCGCGGAAGTGGTGGATCCCGGCTGGAGGCCCTGCGTGAGCTCCTCCATGACGAGATCGTCGCGGACCTCCAGGAAGGTGGGGAAGGGCCTCTGACGGGTGATCCACGTCCGGAGGTGGGCGTAGCGGTCGCTGAGCCCCCGAAGGACGTTGAGGATCAAGATGCGATCCTCCACGGGCCACCCAAGGTCCCCCAGGGAGTCGGCCATGCCCTTCATCCGATGACAGAACTCGCCGACGGAGAGGTCACCCTGTACGAAGGTCCGGAAGCTCGCGTCGAGGCGCAGAGCCCGGGCCTCAGCGTTGCCCAGGAACTGGCCCTCAAGGGCGAGCCATACCATGCGCGCGTCAGGAGAGGTGCGGACGAGGTCGTGGAGGTCCAGAGAGATCGTCCCCAGGATCCAGGAGAGGACGATGCTGTCCAGACGAAGCAATGACGGGGTCTGGACGACGGCCAAAGCGTCAACGAGGACGTGGTCGTCGAGGGCGTAGCGGCGAAGGGTGAGAAGCACCAGGTCCTGCCAGCGGGCGTAGGAAGGAGACTCCGGCTCGAGGACGACCGGAACGAGGAGGCGAATGTTCTGGACCCCCCCGGCCTGGTAGTGGAGCTGGGCCACGAGCGGGTCGGCCGGGTCGTGCCAGAGGACGGCGGTGTGCGACACGCAGCGTCCCGGCGAGGCGGAGGAGGTGGCTCCGGCGTCCGGGCCCGCGGGAGAGGCGAGGAGCTGCTCGGCCTCGGCGATCTGGCGGGTCAGGGCGTCGGCCGCGTCGCGCTCGCGCTCCCAGGCAAGGGTGGCCGCGCGCACACGGGCCTGGCCCTCCGCGGCGGCGGCCCGAGCAGCGACGAGGGCTGCGGCGAGGGTGGAGTTCGATCCAGTCAGGCCGAGAGGGAGACCCCCAGGAAAGGCCGACTGGAGACCTCCAACGACAGCCGCATGCAGCGGAGGTTGGGCACCTTCAGGAAGGGCCGGCTGATGGTCTCCTTTAGGCAGGGGCTGCTGCTGTAACAGCGGCTGGAGGCTAGCAGCAGCCACACCCGCCGCGACCCCCTCCGTGGTTGGTCCCCCCGCGCCGGGACTGGAGAGGGCGGCAAGGGACTGGGCGGCGCCAGCGGGCTCGGTGTGGAGCGCAATCCCGTGCAGGGCACCAGGAAGCGGCACAGGACGAGGCGAGGTTCCTGGCGGCGCAGCCCCAAGCGCGGCCCCGAGCGCGGCGTCGAGGGGCTCCGAGGGGCGCGGCCCCGAGCGCGGCGTCGAGGGGCGCGGCCCCGAGCGGGCGGAGGCCTGGAGCGGCGGCGGGTGGGGCGCCAGGAGCTGTAGCGGCTACCTGGGCCCACGAAAGAGGGGAGTGGGGAGGGAAAGAGGAGTGAGGGGAAGGTGGACGTCCGGCCATGGCGCCGGCGGCAGAGGAGAAGCCACCGGCGGCGGCTGGGAGGAGGGGAGGGAAGAGAGAGAAAAACTTAGGCTGCTGATACCATGTTAGGGAATGATTCTCAAATGATTAGGGCTAACCCTAGAAGGGTAGCTATATAGGTCCCATACATGGGCCACATGGGCCTTAGCCATATGGGCCTAAACACATACTCCAACAGCAAGGAATAAGATCTGCAGACACAAGCCTACAGTTGATGATATTGTGGTTAAACAGTTTTACTACCTAAGTTACTACAGAAAATGGAATGGATTCCCTCTGTATTTATGCCTCCTTCACCAAACAATGGGAATTCAAATTATGTAAAGAAGTTGACATTTACTGAGAGCTCCACCAATCACGTTAGGGGCACCAGGGCAGTAAAGTGTAAAATACTAAAACCACAATGAAAAAAGCATAAAAAACAACAGCAAAAAATCTAACAAAACCACAAGGTTTTGAAAGTCACACTTATTTAACAAAGGAGCAATAAAAGTAAGGAACACCTAAACGGCTAAACCACGTTCAAAATTCAAACTGCTAGGAAAAGCTGATGCCACAAAGAAACAAACAAAATGGACTATAAAAAAACGACTGAAGAAAAGATAACATAATGCAATAGCCAAAAAGATTATTGGTGACTGGTGAACAGAAAATAATCACATGTTTCTAATGGCGAAATAGTGTATAATCTAGAAAAGATATTCACTGTTATGGACTGGATTAGAAGAACATAGGTTTTGTGATATATTTATGATCAACCAAAGCATAATAACAATAACCTGATTGTGGATATCATACGGTTTACTGAGATGTAAGCTTTGGTTTAGAAAAGGCATCAATTGCAGCATCCAAAACAACAAACTCAAATCCCTAAACATGATCATGGACGCAACAGTTAAAATGAAACAAGGAGCCTTTGCTCAAATGCAGAGAATCATAAACTCAATGGCAAGCACAACTCTTTTTTTCTTTTCTTGAACTACGCAGGAGGGCTGCGCGCCATTTCATTAAGAAAGAAGTGAACAATTACAAAAGATTAGGGGAGACCCCCAATCCTTGCACACCAGCGCACCCACCAAAGCACAAAACAAAAAAATTGCCAACAAAAAAAACGCGGACTTGACCGGTAGCCACGGCGCTTAAGTGCCAGCACAAGCGACCTAGTGAGGAGCCCCTGGAGCTTTGAGGCCCCAGCCATATACCACAGGGAGCTCTCATTCGCCGCTGTTTGTAGTAGTATCTGGATGCTTGGACGTACTCCTTCAAACACGCAGAGGACAAGGATGTTTGGGGCTACAGATGGGGCTCTAATATCTTTTCCTCCACCAAAGTCTACAAGATCCTTGTTAAGTTGCACGCACCGACCAGTTCAACCCAAAAACATAAGCTTTCAGACAGAGGTGGGCAATGCACTTATACACACTTCAACGCCCCCACTCACGTGCAACCCGAGAGAGGCGCGCAGCGAGAGAGAGGCGCAAATGTGGAAATAAAGGGGCAGAGGACTTAAGTTGCCTCTACCAGGATTCAAACTCGTGACCTCTGGTTCTGATACCATGTTAAGTTGCACGCACCGACCAGTTCAACCCAAAAACTTAAGCTTTCAGGAAGAGGTGAGCAATGCACTTATACACACTTCAACAATCCTGATGGGGCACTCCTGGGTTGTTGATCCAGCCTTTAAGTGGATTTGGAAATCTTTTTGTCATCCAAAGCACAAGATGTTCTAGCTTTTGACCAAAGACAAACTGAGCACCAGAAACATTCTAAGAAGGAGAGACATGACCCTCGATTGGTACAACTGTGCTCTCTGCAATCTGAATGAGACAGTTCAGCATCCGTTTCTTCACTGGCCCTTTGCTCGAGCTTGTTGGGAGCTACTACACCTAGATGTTCCTCTGGACAGCAGCTTTCCAGAGATTGTCACCTTCTTCAAGGTCAATCTCCAGACTGAGTTCTTCATGATTGGAGTAATCCTAATGTGCTGGGTTATTTGGACAGCAAGGAACGATCTAATTTTCAGAGGAATTCAACCAAACCTACAAATTTGCAGAGCCCTCTTTCTAAAGGAAGTCTTGCTACTTTCCACAAGAGTCAGTTTAAACCTCACAGCTTTGTTTAGTCTATGGACCCAAGCTCTAGAATGATTTGGTGCTTGTTTTTTTTTATTTTCTTTGTCTCTTTTTTCGTTTCCTGAACTGTAACTTATACCTTGGTCACTTTATGACCCTGCCCACCACCCCCCCCACCTCTTTGTTTTTAAATGCATACCCTGTAGGGCCACGACCCCTCCAGTTTCATAAAAAAACAAGTTAAAACGAAACAAACTTTGGTTAAAGTACAATAACAAGATAATGGCTGGTGAGTCACCAGAAAGTAATCACAGCACCAACACAAATGAGAAGACACATCATGACAAGAACACTCCCAAGAGACCGAATTGCTCCCAGCTCACCAGCCTCATGTTCTCTGTCATCATCCCAAAAATTATGAAAGATGCATGCTCTTTATGATCATGTTACCTGAAAAATAACACACTGCCTGAAATGATGACCTTACACTTGTGGATTCATACGAAGCAGAATGCTGCAAGTGTGCACTTAAACATTGAAAAGATCATATGCATAGATAAATTTACCGATTCTTCACAATACAAATTAACAAGGTGCACAAAATTCCTCGACTAGACACCCAAATTGAGAGCACAAGATGGCTAAGGATGCATTACCGTGAGGCCGTGACTTGAAACTCAGAATTCGTCAGCCCCCATGGCTAACAGAGCAGTGCATTCAATCAATTGAAATAAAAGAGCAAAATTCACCACCGGTCCCTGAACTTGGCCGGTAGTGTCATCCAGGTCCTTGAACTTCGAAAGCAATATCTGTGGGTCTCTAAACTTGGTATACGGTGTCATCCAAATCCCTAAACTTTCAAGGTAATTACCGCAGGTCCCTAAACTTGGCTGGCGGTGTCATCCCAGTCTCTGAACTTTCAAGGTGATCACCACAGGTCCCTAAACTTGACAAGCGGTGTCATTCCTATCCAAATATAATAATATTAAAAGTTCCCTATAGTATTAAAAGTTTTCTTTATTAAATGTTACTTCTAATTTTAGTATTATTTTAAAAGTTTTAACAGTAGTATTATAGAAGTAACTTTTCTCTGCTATTAATACTATAACATTATTATAAAACTTTTAATACTATAATATTATTATTAAAAGTTCTAATACTATAATACTACTATTAGAAGTAATAGTATTATAGTATTAATAATAAAGAAAAGTTACTTCTATAGTATTACTATTAAAACTTTTAAAATAATACTAAAATTAGAAGTAACTTTTAATAGAGAAAACTTTTAATACAATAAGAATTTTAATACTATTAGTCAAAGTTTTGCTAGGCGACAGGCGGAATCTAGGCGCTGACCCCTAGCCTAGGGAGTAATCGGGATTAATCGCGCCTAGGCGTTCCTAGGCGTTTTTCTAGGCGTTTTGTGTATATACTAATATACATGTATTGTCTTCTAAAGAAAAAAAATAAACAACTGAATAGTGGGTCTAGATAGATAGAAAGGCTAGCCTAGATAGATAAAAAGGCCCAAGAGGCAAGGGCCCAGCCCATCTCCCACTCAGACTCCAACCCTATCCATCTCTCTGTTCCAGCCGCACCCGCAGTCTGCAGTCCGCACTCGCCCGTCCTCATCGTGCCGCCTTCTCCCGCATCAGCCGCCGTCGCCTTCTCCCGCATCCCTTGCCGCCGCCGTCGGTTCCTCTCCCTCTCTGGCATCTCTCTCCTCTCCGCGCCCGCCGCCGCCCGCGCACGCCCGCGCTCGCCGCCATCCGCGCGCGCGGACGCTCCTCCACCCCCCACCGGCGCAGCCGCCGATCCTCTCCCTCTCCGGCATCTCTGTCTCCTCTTCGCGCCCGCCGCCGCCTGCGCACGCCTGCTCTCGCCGCCGTCCGCGCACGTCCGAAGCTCCTCCGCCACCAGCAACCTCCGTCGGACGCTCCTCCACCCCCACCAGCGCCGCCGCCGCCTGGGGGTCCGCCTACCCCCATAGGCGAGGCGGGCAGCCTTCGACTCGCGATTAATCGCGCCTAGGCGCGCCTAGGCAAGCGCCTAGCGGAACTATGCTATTAGTAATACATAATGATTGATTAATTGACACATGTTGGATCCACGTCTAAGGTACAGTCAGCATACTGCGGTGATCACCCTAAAAGTTTAGGGACTTAGATGACACCGTCTGTTAAGTTTAGGTACCCACGTATATCACTTTAGAAAAGGACCTAGATGACACTGCCTGCCGAGCTGAGGGACCGGCGGTGAATTTTGCTCGAAATAAAACCTCAAGATAACTCAAGCCCCCCCTCCGAAAAGACGCGCAGTACCAGTCAATTGTCCTAGAGTCCTAGGTGAATTACACATTTTGCTTGCCGCAATGCCGCTGCGCCAATTCCCACATTTCATTAGCCGCAACGAACTGAGCAACGCAGCCAAATGAGCTAGGAACCATGAAACAGACAGATCAAGAAACGGGCGCAAGTGACCACGGAGCAATAACGAGGCAGACAGAGCAAAGGATGCGGGAAAGAAGCATGGGGAAGAGCTGTCGAAATGCTCACTATCAGGCCCGCCGAGCTGGGCGACGGCATCGACGAAGCGGTCGTGGAGGTCGGCCGTCCAGCGGAGCCTAGGCTTGGGGTCCGCCGTGAGCACCACGCTGGGCCCGCCGCCGTGCCCGTGCAGCCCCAACCCGCCGCCACTGCGCGGTGCGTCCTCGGCGGCGGCGACGTCGGGTCGGGCGCGGCCAGCGTGGTGGATCAGGCTGGGGAACATCTTCCCCGCCCGGAGCTCACCTGCGCTTTTAGACTCTCCGCGCCCGGTCCCTCCTCCGAACCGCGAGAGGGGGAGAAAGACTGGAGCTTTTCTTCTGATGGCTGCAGCTGTTCTTCCCCGCTTTCCTGCTCCCTTTTTTGCCTGTGCAGCAGACAGCTAACACTTTCGGAGCGAGTTTTCTCCGAGAGATTCGACCGGCCGCGGCGCTCACGGACGGGCACATCGCGACGCCTCGGGCTTTCACCGTCGCAGGTACACAGCAAGCGAAGCTATCATCGGCCGTGTTCAGTTCGGAAGTTGGGGCGCCGATTCGGCGCCTACGCGCAACAGTGTTTTGATCGGAACACGGCAGCGCGTTTTATTTTTTAGTGCAAAAAATTATGTAAAAATTGATTAATTAGACTTAAAATGTTCGTCTCGTAAAGTACAACAAAACTGTGTAATTAGTTTTTGATTTCATCTATATTTAATACTCTATGCATTTGCCGACATTTTAATGTGATGGAGAATCTTCTTTTTGCATAGTGAAATTTTAGGTAGGATTTAGGAACTAAACAAGACCATCACTCATCATCACACACCACGCTTCTCACTTCAGAACTTCAGGCTTCAGACTACCACTTGGGCATAAAACAAAGGCTTTATCGCATGGACCTCTATATTCATCCTCTATACGTCCTAGTCAGCAAGATTCTCTCCTCTATACTCAATTCTCCCACACACATTCATCCTCTATATCATCCTCTATCTCTCTATCCACTGTGGGATCCACTTGTCACTTTATCTAAATATATCCATGTGTGATCTAGTTTTAAAGGATTTATTGAGACGAATTTAATGGTGCAATCGAAATTTAATTTGGATTTTTGGTCTGTGAGTTATAATATTTTTTCCCTTTGTTTAGCTAGTAGGGCCGCCACTATAGAGTATAGAGTATAGAGTAAGTATTGTACTACTCTAAATATAGAGTGAGAGAAATGATAGAATATTATTTTAGAGTATCCAGTGCATCAGTTTTTACTCTATATTCATACTCTAAAACTTTAGAGTATCATTTTAGAGTACCCACTGCGGGTAGTCTCACCGGAGAAAAAATGGATTAATTTGAACCTACCATCTAAAAATCTATTATTACTATTTATCAATTTACAACCATGCTATTATAATTCTTCATCTATCCAAGATATGTCATTTTATACATTTCAAATGCAGTTTGACATGGTTTGACTCGTTCCATATTTTTATATGGTCAAAAATGCCCTAGCTGCTCTCTTCTGTCTCCACTCAATGATGCATGGCTCCCATGTGACCGTCATTGGACCACTCGTCAGTTTTATCACCCATTTTCAGTCCCCATTGTGTGCCCTACCCCTTACATGGAGGCCACCGTGCCCTGCTGGGCCGATAACCGTCCCCCGCCTTTGCCCCCACCAAATGGAGGTTGACTAGCCGTCTGAGCTCTGCCTACAACTATCACAGCCCCCACGCCACGCGCACTGTGGACCCATGTGTGCTGCATGCACGTAGGCCCTGCCGACTTATGCTCCATGGATGCCGAAGAGCTCAAAATAAGGTCCAACCACTCCAACCGTCTTGTGGCATCCATGCATGACCTGCACGAGCTAGTAGCGGAAGGTGGTTCTACATTTTTTTCCATACCGGTAAAACCAAATTTTATTACCAAGGCAACGAAATTACAAGAGTTATCGATTAGAGATACACCAGAAACATAAACGACATATAGATCATTCAAACATACAATCACACAGGGACCAAGAAGGTGGTTCTACATGAGCCAGTAGCGGAAGGGGAAGTGTCGAGTAGAACACAGAGGCGGGAAGCAGGTGAGTACACTCGTCTAGATGTTTATGGCTTGTGATAGATGTCGCCCTGGATGTGACGCGGTTGCGACATGCGCGTTCAACAGATGTTGGTATTTCTTATGCTCAAGTAAAGAATTCCACGAGCACACAGAATATATTGTGGTAGCACTTCACCTAGGAGTATTTCAAGATATCGTTATTTATTTTATCCCAAGAGAAAGTGATGGCTAGGAATGACAATAAACTAGAGATCTCAAGATTTACCACAAACTAGTATCAAATAGTGTAGAGGGGTAATCGAATGTTGGATAGTAAGGGTGATGAAGCAAGTGCAAAGTAGCTTAAGGATAACTTAGTAAGGTATAGCTAGGTGAAAGGACAACAAGAGAGTATATGGTTCCTATGATTTAGACTCTACTCCTATGCTTTATCCTAATCATAAAGTTGTAATATTATAGATTGAGTCCACACAACGAGTAGCTAAGACAATACGAGATGTAACTCCATAGTGTCAACTCATAACCTCACAACTAAAGGATATGACAGCAGCTCTCTAACTCATCAACCATGGCAACGAAAGGGATGTACCTGCTTTAATTTCTCCCCCTTTGGCAACAAGCGCCAAAAAGACAGAAAAAGAAACAGAGGTACTAAAGCTCACTCCTCGTCCTCGAGGTCATCCCATGGGATAACACTAGCTCCGCTATCATCATCAGAGACGAGTGCCTTGCTAGCGTAGTGGTGAAAGGTCCTAAATGTCTAGAGGGGGGTGAATAGCCAAATAAAAATTTTACAAAACACTAGAGCAAAGTGTTAGACAACTAAATAGCGATAATGCATTTTGCTCTGGCTCTACTCAAAAGGCAAGCCAACTACCAATATGCTAGTCACTATAGTCTCTATTTCAAATAATTGAGCTAAGTCACTACTTAACTATCTAGTGAGCTAGCTAGCACAAGAAAAACAACTAATTACTTCTAGCTACTCAACTAGTAAAGCAAGCTACTACTACACTAGATATGTAGATCAATGAATGCAATGCTCAAGTGAAGTAGAGAGGTATACCAAACTGGCAAGAGACAAATCAACCAAGAATACCAATTTGATAACACAATGATTTATCTCGAGGTTCAATTGCTTGCCTGCAATCTAGTCCCCATTGTGACGACACACTCACTTGGAGGTTCACGCGCTAATAGGCACCACGCCTATCCCAACACTTGGTCGCCATAAGAACCTACGCAAATGAGGGTACTCAATGTCACAAGCAATCCACTAGAGTACCTTTTGCAATCTCCCATGGGGACTAAGGTCAAGAATCCCTCAGAAGAATCTTGGATATGGCCATGAACAATCACCAACTCGTGCCAACACTCCTCCGCTGCTCCAAGCCATCTAGGTGGCGGCAACCACCAGAGTAACAAGAGAAATCCACAGCGAAACACAATCACCAAGTGCCACTAGATGCAATAACTCAAGCAATGCACTTAGATGCTCTCCAATCTCACTAAATGATGAACAAATTAAAGGAAGTAAGTGGTGGAGTTCTTCAGCTCTAGGGGTTGTTCAATATGTCAAAGTGCCAAAGAGGGCGACCAAGGCTGGCCCTTTCACATAAATAGACACCCCAAAGCCACATAGCTGTTAGGCTCACAAACCGACCGTCGGACCGACACTCACAAGACCATCGAACCATGGTCCATGGGTCCAATGCCCTCCCGCATTCAACGTGGAGGCACCATGTGTCCCAGTCAACCAGTGGAGCCTCAATGACTCCCTGCCACGCCACACGCGCCATCGTCGGACAGAGCTCCAGACACACGCAGTGATAGTCCGGCAAAGGGTCCGATGCTTGTGCCAAACTACACTGAGAGGTCCAAAATGGTGAAAATCCCATTGGACTCAGTCCAACAATGCCTACCGTCAGACCTGCACAGTGATAGTCCTACGTGTTTTGGCTGCTCTCTGTTTCAACTCATGCTTTCTGGTCATCCGTCGGACCAACGGCCGAAGGGTTGACGCCCCCACTGGCCTGGGGTCGATGCCCACACCACTCTCTACCACGCCTAGGGTTAGACATTGGACTCTGAGCCATTAGTCCGACACAAGATGAGCCAGGGTCTGACACCCCTATCTCTTCTCGTTTAAGCGCAACCCTTCAACCTTTGCTCTCATGTGCAATATCAAAGTGTACCCAACACTTGTGTATGTGTGTTAGCATTTTTCAAAGCAATTTGCAAGGGTACGTTAGCTCACTAGCATCTAAGTTCATATGCAATGAGTTTGAACTCATAGTGGCACTTGATAACTGACTTTCATCATGAATTTTTCCCCTCTTCATAGTACAACTATCTATCCTAAACCTGGTCACACTCTCTATAGTGTCTTGACCGGCAAAATAAAATAGCCCTATAGTTTATACCTTTGCCTTGAGCCCATTTTATTTTTCTCTTTCTTCTTTTCCAAATTAGAGCATAAGATCATCTTCTTTTGTCCACCTCCATCACTTAAGTGCCATCTATCTCCCTCACTTGGACTTGGACCAACCTATCTCAAATACACACTTAGAGCATAGGGTTAGTCCAATAGGTTTTATCAATTAGCCAAAACCAAACTAGGGCTTTTAGGTGGTGAAAGCCCTAGTTTGGTTTTGGTTAATTGATGAAACCTATTTGGACTAATCCTTGATCTAAGTGTGTAGACTAGATAGGATGGTCCAAGACCAAGTGATAGAGCAAGATGAAGTCCAAGGTGATGATGGTGAACATGCGATGATGATCAAGATCTAAACTTGGAAAAGAAGAAAGAGAAAAATAAAATGGGCTCAAGGCAAAGGTATATTTGATAGGGCCATTTGTTTTGCCACTCAAGACACCAAGTGGGTGTTAGTGGGTTTAGGATAGATAGCCATACTATTAAGAGGGGAAAATCTTAGTTAAACGGTTATCAAGTGCTACTATGTGAAATCATTGTTGCATATGCATTAGGATCTAGTGTGCTAACTAACACCCTTGAAAATGCTTTGAAAATATGCTAGCACACGTGCATAAAAGGTGAGACACAACATGTTTAGCACTTGGGAGCAAGGGTGAAGAAGTTGGAGAAGAAAAGGAGGCGAAAATAGGGACCAGACCCTAACTTGGTCAGGACCGACCCTGAGGGGTGAGTCTGGTCCTGACATAACCCTGGACGAGGGACACGCGGCTTTCGCTTTGAACCCTGCTGTGAAGGGCAACCGAACCATGATCGCTGGGTCTGGTTGGGCAACAGTGTAGCACAGTGGACGCGTGGTGGCTTCATGTGCTCCAGACTCTGTGTGCGGGTCCGATCATGGTAGACCAAACTCAGTTCGAAGTGTGCTAGAGCTCTCGGTGTAGATTTCACAGCAATCAGACTCTAGGGTCATGGCGTGACCGGATGCGCCTATGCAGAGTCCAGTCATAGTAGCTGGCACACAGGAGAGTGACGCGTTTGGACCGGACTCTGAGGCGATGTAAGGTCCTAGATGGCTAGAGGGGGGGTGAATAGCCTATTAAAAATTCTACACAAGCCACTAAGCAAACTTGTTAGAATAACAAACGACGTAAAGCGAGTTTTGCTTAGCCAATGGTTGTGATGCAAGCCTCCTATCCACAAGTCTAGTAGATTATGATCTCTAGTTCACACAAGAGCTATGTCACTATTTAAACACTAGTGAGCAAGCTAACAACTACTAGTAAAGGCTACTACTAGAGCTACACAAGATAATCTAGTAAAAGTAAATGCAAGAGATAGGATTGTGTATCTTATACCAACGGTGGAGTGAAGATGTTGCCAATCACCAAGATGATATACAATCAATCAATATTGACAACAACACAATATGGAGACCAATCACCGGGAGACAAGAGACACAATATTTTTGTTCACCCGGTGTTCACTTGTGCACCGACAAGCTACGTCACCGGTTGTGTCGACCAACACTTAGATGGTTTCTCGGTGCGACCCTCAAGTCACTTGCCCCTCAAGGCACGCCCCGCAAGGCACCGCAAGACACCACTCTCAAGTGAGGTAACTCAATGACACGCGCAATGTAATAGAGTTGCTTTTGGCGTCCTGCCGAGGAAAGCACAAGAACCTCTTACAAACAACCGGAGGTGGCCAAGAACAATCACCTTCTCTTGCCAACGCCTCCAACAATCACCAAGCCGGCTAGGAGCGGTACTCTCCAAGAGTAACAAGAAATCCACCGGCTAAACCACCCACAAGTGCCACTAGATGCCCTCAAGCTATGCAATGCACTTTGGGATCACTCAATCTCACTTTTGATTTGCAATCAAGCAAGAGAGATGAGTGGGAGGAGTAGCTCTAGCTCAAAGGATGCACAAGAGTGTTAGAAATGCCAAGTTGCCTCCCCAAGGGCCGGCCAACGAGTATTTATAAGCACCCCAAACAAATAGAGCCGTTGCCACTCACTCACCGTTTTTTCGGGACGACCGGACGCGCCGGTCGAAACTGACCGGACGCGCTCAACCGCGTCCGGTCGCCCTGCGACGTCCACGTGTCCCTCAAATTTCAAATGCGACCGTTAGATCCTCCAACGGTCACTGCGCGCCAACGGTCAAACGCTATAACCAGACGCGCTGCTCAACCGACCGGACGCGCCGGTCGCACAGCACCGCGCGCGTGAAGCAACGACCGGATGCGCTCCTCGCAACGACCGGACGCGCCGATCCGCACAGCACCCACGCCCGCGAAACAACGACCGGACGCGCTCCTCGCAACGACCGGACGTGACAGTGCCAGCGTCCGGTCGGAGTCCAGTAAGCTCCTTCGACGACCAGACGCGTTCCTCGCAATGACCGGACGCGACAGTGCCAGCGTCCGGTCGGAGTCCAGTAAGCTCCTTCGACGACCGGACGCGTCCGATCGCGTGTGACCGGACGCGCCTCGCGTCCGATCATCCTTGTGAACCGCAGTTTCCTCTGGGCGACTGACCGGATGCGCCGGTCCCGCGAGTGACCGGACGCGCCGGTTGCAAACCCTAGCCCGCGCGCCCGATACCGCGCTGTACTGACCGGACGCGTCCGGTCATACGGAGACCGCGTCCGGTGCAGCGTCCGGTCACCTCTGTGACCTCCGTTCGCTTCCGTTTCTTTTCTGACTTTCGGCGTAGTGGAAAATAAGCATTTCATTTCCCCGAAATCGCCTGAATCCCGCGCTCACACGCTCGGCGGGAGGGAGAGAGGAACCCAAACCCCTCTCTACCCGCAAACCACAGCGCGACCAACGCCACCTTTGCAAATGTGCCAACACCATCAAGTGTACATCTCCATGTGCTTGTGTGTTAGCTTTTTCTCAATCATTTTCAAAGGTTTTCCAATTAGCTCACTAGGCCCTACATGCAATGCACTTCATGAATTCACCTAGTGGCACCCGTGCATCGAATAACCGATAAGACTTCCCCTCTTAATAGTTCGGCTATCGATCCTAAACCACTCACACCCTCTATGGTGTCTTGAGTGTAAAACAAAATGGCCCTATGGTTATACCTTTGCCTTGAGCCCATTTTGTTTCTCCAAATGATATGATCCACTTCATATCATCACATGACCGTCTTGATCCATCGACCTTGACTTCACTTGCTCTTTACCGTTGCATCGGTCCGTCGGCGCTAAGTCTTGCTCAAGCTTCACCATCGCATGGTCCTTCGCTTCGAAGCCTCGACTTGCCCTTCACCTTCACAACCGGTCCATCGAGCCAAGCCTCATCTTGGTCTTCACCATCTTGGTCATATGAGTCAATGTCATGTCTCATATGCAATGACCACCTTTATCTAAATCATCCACTTAGATACAAAGGTTAGTCCTAGGTTTCATCAATTAGCCAAAACCAAACTAGGGACTTTCAGGCGAGTCCAATCTGCATCGATAGGACGCATCCGATCACAAATTTGACGCTCTAGATGCTCTTTGTAAATGTTCAGACGCGCGTGAGTCTAAGGGTCCACACTTTGCCTGAGGGTTCGGTCTGGAGCTCGCTGTGTGAAACTAAGTGGTGCGGCTTTAGTAACCATTGGAGATCAGTGGGTGTGGTTGAACACCAGGGACACACGGTAGACATCCATCAACCGGATCCTATAACAGGAGCATCCGGTCCGGATCACAGGCGGGTCTAGTCGACCCGCAAAGAGCCCAATTATGGGCATAATGGCTCTATCTTTTGGGGGCTCTATAAATACTTGTTGGCCGACTCTAGCTCACTCTCTTGGATATTTTGATCATCCATACATTGCTTTAAGTTGAGCCAAACCTCTCCCACTCATTCTGTTGCTTGGTTGTTGTAACACCCCAGGCGCCACAAAAGCCTAGGATGTCACTAACATCCCTTCCCTCAAGCCAAAGTCTAAATCTTGGCAAATAATCCGATGAACAAAGTGTAACGCAGAAGCAACTATGAGAACAAAACTATAGTTAAGTTAACCTCCAACTTAAATATTTTTATTGAACCATGAAGGATCATCCTGAAGACGAACTATGTTTATTACAGCAAGCCAAGAGTGTCATTATTATATCTAGATGTGGGTGAAAAGTGAAGGTGTGCCACTAATCCCATCCCTTCAAGCAAGCATCCAATTAAGCACCTGGAAAGATAAAGAGGTGAGAATAAATATCAGCAAGCAAACTGCCTAAACATGTCATTCAAACTACAATTTAATTAGACAATGATTTAATCATAGAAGAATACATATCATAATAAATAAAAGGTTCATGATAAGAATATTTATCCAATGAAATTCCCATAGACATGTAATGACCATGATATACAATAAATAAAAGATATCCATCTATGAATAGAACGATACTTCTCATATAAATGAAAATAATACTCCTCATATCCACTTCATGCCAACATAAGACTTCAATACGACAGAACCTCAAAAGTGCAAATGCAATGCATGTCCACTTTTACAACGCACCCCTCCTCGGGCAACGTATGATGCGTACCGGTACGGTCCTGACCATAGGTCAATGACATAATTCACAAGAGCACTCCGGAATAGTCATATAACTTTCTCACCGACCTGGCTCAAGAGCACTCCGAAATAGTTATATGACTTTCTCACCGACCTGGCTCGATGCATATGCTCATGACAAGAATGCACATGATGACATAATATGATGCAACCGCAAGAATACTTACCACATAGGTCATATACCTCCACAATCATAAAAACATATTGCTTAGCTTCTGATGATAGACAAAATACTTAACACATATGTCATATACCTCCACAACAATAAAACATAGCACTTACCTCATGATGATTGGCAATTGATGAAAGATTCAACAATGAAGATCATGTATAAATTACTTTAAATGATAAGTGATTTCATAATTATATCATCTTGGTTTCATTCATGTTAAGACAAAGTGTAGGTAGAATGAACAACAAGTCAAGTTGTAGCAACCACCGCTACGTTTACTTGCCTCAAGACGACGATGCAAAACGAGAGCTAAGTACGATCCAAAGGCGACCACCTGTTTAAACATCATCACCTCAGAAAAATAAACTCATACAAACATTCTTAAATGGCACATAAATCGCTTCTACGACCTGTGCTATCGTTTCCCCAAAACAACAACCGAACAATCAATCAACAGCAGGAACCCTGCTTCACATTTTTGTTGTGGACAAATTACTTGCTCAAAATTATGAAACTTTCAAAGAAGATGGAAAACACCATTATCTACAACTTCTATACAAAACTATCAAGCATATGAGACCTTTAAGATGACATAAACAACCCCTGAACATAACTGAACTTTTCTAACATCCCAGACAGGACAGCAAATTTATAAAATACATAACTGCAATTATACTCATCCAATAATTACAATCTCTACGAATATGGAAAGCTTAAGAAACACACTACAACTCTTATTCAGACATATATTCAAAATATTCCGTTAAGATAGTCAAAACAGATTGGATCTAAAATTGTCATGATTCCCATCACAGAAAAGCTGCCAACTTAAACAGACCGTATCTCTCAAACTACAGTGGTTATGATGGTGATTTTAGAGTCAAAAGAAATCTATTTGAGTCCTCTACAACATTTTCAAGATTTGCAAAAACTAGTTTGACCTTTAACATTATCAAAAACTGAATCACTCCACTACTGTTCAGAACATCGTCAAGACAGCAGTCAAACGCTTAATTGGCAACAATAACTTATCTTCACATTTTCACTATGGAGTGATACAAAAGAGAGGTTATAGAAGGCTTTAGCAAAGCCACGTTGTTGACACGATCTGGAATCCAAGCGAAGCTTGCCTCCCTCTACTTCTAGCCTAGTTAGTTATGCCCTAGAATTGGTGGAGCTCTAAGAAAACTAGGGTTTCTGGCTCCGATGACTTGATCAAATGACTTGGAGATGATCTGACCCCAAAGGGCAGAGCCCTGCTATATAGGCCGGTGGAATGAATCGTGGCCCTCGGATCAAACTGACTTGAATCAATAGCAAAGATGCAAACCCTAAGGCGGTGGAGGAACCGATGTAAAAGCGGGAGGCTAACGGGGGACCCCATAGGTCGGCCGACCTAGGGTGGGGTTGGCCGACCTGGCCCGCCTTCTCGTGTCTTCTAGATCCTTCTTAACTTGGGTTCACGGTAGAATATGCTTTTTACCCTGACGTCCTTAATATCTTGCCTTCTTTTCCTGATAAACCCCTATAGAAATATAAATTCACCAAAACCTATGGAATTCTATTAGTTTAAACCCTAATTCTATGTTGGAGGTTGATATATGCCCTTTTTCATGTTTGGTTGATGGTTTACAATAGTAGTTAGTGACCGTCAACAACCATCAAGACGGCTGGCGTACCAAAGAAGAACAACTCTCCACCACACCATTAGACAATCAAGGAGGAACTTGAGTTTGCATCTGCAAAGAATACCAACTCATCAACCAAAAATCAATAAAAATTAAGAAAGGTTGATGGAAGAAGAGCATGCAATTGTTCGTATCCTCATCTCTAGGATTGAGGATTAATATAAGGAAAGATCTGCTCAACAGACTACGAGCTCTCGCCAACAGGTAAATTGGATAAGCCTCCTTTAGGTATGTTTGTCACTAATCATTTCAATAAAATGAAGGAAAACGCAAGGTATATCCAACCAAGCATTATGCAACATAAAATCACATTCACAGGAGAATTCTATCATCTAAACTTGATTATGCATTCTACAAAATTCAAGTATGGGGGATGGAGTTTTTTTAAAACATCTCATGTCATGTTGCTAGTTTGTCTTGGTCATCCCTACCTTTATGATGAGCTCAACTTGCTAAATCTCCAACAAGTAAAAGTTTAAATAATCATGCTCCTTTGGGTCACCATACATATTCTTGTTTCTACATGAATAAATCTCTTGAGTCTTTCAAGCTTCCTTGTTCTATTATAAGTATGCTTTGGAATACTATTCGAACATAATCATTGGATCAACACATACTTGCATTCGGTTGTACATATAGACTAACTCTTGCAGGAAAATATTCAAATTCTGTTGGGAATGTTAGGAGATTATTCGTAGAAACAAATCAAGGTTTGAGGTATTCTACAAAACATTTTAACACATCTTTGCCTTAACCTTATTAAAAATTTGAAGTAGTAGTGAAAAATAAGGCACATTATTTAAAACATGGAATAAAGATTTTATGCTAACTAAAATGTTAAAACCAACTCTGTTATAGCATAGAGGATGACCTTTAGCTCTATGACAACACTATCATTGCTTTGAATCATTTGTATATTCCTTCAGGTATGTGTTATCCACTAATCCTTTGTAGAGAAGAAATAATGAGTAGAGCAGAAGGTCCAACACAATGCCAAGATCCACAAAAGAAAGGACAAAAGGATGGCATGACAAAAGGATGAGAAATGAGTACAACATATGAGACAAGATGCTCATGAACAACTCAAGATGCGAAGTTAAGCAAGAAAGGCTTCAAGCAGAAAGAAAAGATCACCACAAGTCATCTACCCTTCATTAAATGAAGAAGGTGACACCATCATTGGAAGCACCACCACTAATGGAGGCGCCACCACAAGAATCCTCATCTTCAAAAGTGAATCAAGGGAGGACGCATGTCTTTCTCTAGCCAAGGGTATCATGACTCTCAAGAGGCCTACCACCGCTTCGACAACAGACTCACAACCATTGAAGAGATAAATGCTACCATACAAGGTACGCTATATAATCAAACACAATGGCAGGTAAGAATGGGACACGAGATGGCCAGCCTCCAACAACAATAGCAAACAACAAAATCAAAATTGGGAGGCTCTGTTCCAACACCTCCACATCTAGCCACCTCATTGAGCAACCACGACAACATCCAGCTTGGGGGAGAAGGAATCCCCTATGTATCTAAATAAGTATTTCTTTTCTTTTTATTATTCTTAGTTTGCTTTAAAAAGCGATGAATAACTAAAAATGAAATAAAAAGTTATCTTTATAGAAATATATATAGTTATAATGTGTGATCTAAAAATGAAAACAAAATAAAGAGAGTGTGTCTAGTTTGCTTTAATTTATTTTTAGGAGCTAAATAAAGTAAAAATGACTCTAAAGATAATCTCTTAAAATAGAAATAATGAATAGTTGCTCTATTGTAATTCCTTTCAAGTACCTAGTTTTCAGCCTTGAATTCTCTCGAGTTTTGGATGAGATTGTTTTGATATAAGGATTTACTCTGAACCTAAAACTCGTGGATAGCATATGCTTGATCTAAGTCTAGGTAATTAATGGATATAATATGAGATGATCTGAGTTGTTGTTTATCTTGTTCCAAGTGATACCAAAGTTCTAAAGATTTATTTTTTGAAAAAACATAAAAATGCTACACGATGAGTTCCTGTATGATAAAGCTTGAATTCCTATCAGAGCATACATGTTATTTAGGCTAGAAAAACTTTGACTTATATGCTATATGTTTTGCATTGAGTTTTGTCAAGCTTTGTTGACCCTTATGAGAGATTTATCATGCTCTAAAAATCAAGATCACGTACACTCCACCCAAATATGCACTACTCTTACATTGGGGGTAGGCGGAAAAACATGCCTTTCATTTAGATCCACCCAAAAATATTTTACTCCTACATTGAGTATGAACACCAAAAATATGCTTGATAGGTTTTCCATCCACCAAATGCATTCTCCAAAAGTTCTTGTTGCTATCTCTCAAAAATTTTGTTGCAGAGAAGAGACATGGGCTATGCAAAAGTTATTCATAAAAAAAGAGTGAAAAATAGACACAAAAGTGTCCAAGATATTGAAAACAATGGGTACTTAGATGCCCGCCTGAAAAAAAGTGAAGAAACAAAATAATAAAGATAGCTCCTGTTCTCTCACAAAAATATTTTCAAGTTTCAAAAGAGAGATATGTGTCAAGGAGCATAGTAGAATTAGGTTAGCCACCATATATTCCACACGCATGCACATCTTGATTTGATTATATCATATTTTTCTCTTTGGATCCATTGTTTTGTTTATTATATATGCATTGCAAGTATGCTCTAGCTTTCTCGCTACCTATGAACTCAACATAAGCCTTAGTTGTAGGAAGAGAAAAAGGGCATAACATCATTACTGCCTTTGGTGAGGATCCACAAATACCATATATATTGAGAGACTTGAGGGTGTCATACAATAGAATCTCTGAGTTTTATTTTGAAAACTTACAAAAACTCTGGAACAATGGTGGAACAAAGAACTTGAGACATAGTGCTTGACTTGATTGTTCTATCTTTTAATTACTGAAGACCCAAGTAAAGGCTAAGAAGCCTTATGGTTGAAGGTAATATTAGAATTTTGAAGTATAAATTTATTTCAAATTTTAAAATTTTAAGATAATTACCCATTTACCTTCGGCAAGGGCTCGACGTTTATAGTCCGTCGGGCAGGACTTCTCCTTTATCGATCTGTAGCTGCATGAACATTTTCGAGGGAATTCTCAGGTTGCCCCGAGATTTTCCCCAAATGATTGATAAGAAAAGTTGCAGCTATGTTGGCATTTCTTAGCACCTCTACTAAGTATGGGGTTTGAATCCATCCTTAGCAACGGTGCCAGAAACGATTGTTGGTTTTACGTAGCAACTTCACTATTAACTAGTGTTACTAAGTAACATCCTTGATAGTTCCTTGATAATTTTAGATATTTATCCGCAAGCGTAGGGAGCTATCATTGTAGCATTTTACCTGGAAGTATTTGGGTATCATTCATTTATATTTTCCTAAAGGACAACAATGATTAAGAGTCTAGTATGGATATAAAATTGAATAATAATGCTTGCAAGTACACCAATTGTTTATAACAGGGGTAAGAATGATATATTCAAGATAGTGGGCACACACTTGACATTCCTCGAGGATAAAATAGAAAATAAAAAATAAATAATGGTCCTAAGTTGAGCAGGCAATGATCTACTATAGTCATACAAAGATAAGTTGATAATCATACAAATTATATAATTAGTATTAGAGCTAAGTGTGAAGCTGGTCGGGAGGCCACCGAGTACTGGTCTGTCAGCAACCTCATGTGACAATTTAGATTCTTACACCCCAGTCAAACATGAGGGAATACAAGGGATGGATAGGGTTGTCACCACCTACCGCCTACCCCTCTACTATGGAAAGGGACAATGCAATCACCTGTCTATCCATACCCAAGCACCACGCTTGCATATACAGATACTACCCAAATTCCCCCAGTCCCCGACCCTACGGATCGACAGGTAAAGAACTTGGGCACACCTGACGGCACAATGAACCGCCACCTCAACTTTACACTAATTCCAGTTATACAAGTTATATGATTGGTTAAGCATAAAGTTAAATGTGCTACTCTCATGACACATAAACTCTGCACTAGTTCATATATCATGATCATAACACAAAAACCAAACTCTAATTCATAAGTATGACTATAAATGTAATATGAGAGCATAGCTTTGGAAGAACTCATAATTCTATTCATACCCAAGAGTCACTTCTTCCGAGGAGCCAAGCTCTCCAAGGTAGCTTTGCCTTGCTCTAAACAACTAAGAAAGTAAAAGCTACAACTAGAGAGTGAGGTGTGTGAGCCAATGCTCAAGATGAGTGTGTGTTGAGAGAGGGGTGTGCCCCTCTATTTATACATGAGCTATGGTGGTGCTTCTAGCTATCTATGGCATGGAGACATGTGATGCACCGCCTCAGCATGTGTCCATGCCACCGCCAGAGGAAGGAGTGGCCAAGAGGCGCCAGTAGGGGAGTGGTCGGCCCTAGGGAGCGGCTGGCCCCTGACTGAGCCACCTCCCCACTGGTTTCGCGTGGTGGGCTCTGGCCTAGACATAGACCACTGCTCCGTGGTGTTTTGCCCTGTTTGAAATGTTTTGGTGGGCGTCTCCCTTATTCTTTTGCAAAAATCGATGTTTGTGTCCTGCAAAATAATAATCTCTAAATACATGTGAAACTTGGTTAAAAGTAAATGCATATGTGACTAAGTTTGCTAATTTCTCCCCTTTTTGTCACTTAATTGGCAGTCATATTTGATCGATAAAGACCGCCAACAAGCTATTTGAGCAATTTGTGTTTCTATCATGTTGTTAAAACTTAATTGACTTTTCACGGAGGAGGATAAACTTTCAAGTTTAGAATTAATATTTTCTAGCATTTTATCATTGAACATAAGCTTCTTTATAAAATTTTCATTTATTTTTGCTTGGCCTAAGACCAAGTCTTTCAAGGAAGGTTGATTTGAATTGTAATTTGAGTTATAGTTCAAATTACCTCCTTGCGGGTGTTGACGGTCACTAACTACTATTATAGACCGTCAACGAAACATGAATAAGATATAAATCAATCTCCAACATAGAATTAGGGGTTAAACTGATAGAATTCCTTAGGTTTTGGTGAATCTGTGTTTCTGCAGGGGTTACTTAGAAAAAGAGCCAAAGAGGACCCATATGTCGGGCTAAATAGTATATCCTACACGGGAACTAAGTTGAGTAGGATCTAGAAGACACGAGAAGGCGACCCATCGAAGGAGGGCCCACTGGCATTGAGCCAGGTCGACCGACCTAGGGGCCCACCTGTCAGCCTCGATCTTCTACGTCGGTTCCTTCACTGTCTTAGGGATTGCATTTTCGTCGTTGATCAAGGTCGGTTTGATCCGAGGGCTCTGGTTTATCCCATCGACCTATATAAGCAAGATCCTACCCCCTGGGTTCGGGGATTGAAGTCATTTGATCAAGTTATTAGGGCTAGAAACCCTAATCTCCTTAGAGCTTCACCATATTCTAGGGCATAACTAACTAGGCTGGAAGTTGAGGGAGGCAAGCTTCGCTTGGATTCTGGATCATGTCAAGAGCGTGGCTTGGTAGAGCCTTCTGTAACCTCTCTCTTGTATCTTTGTGTATTTATTTGCTAGCTACAATGGATTTGACATTACTCTATATATTGTTTATGTTCTCAGTTATATTGTTCATCGTCTACTTTGATTATATGCTTAGTATAGTTAGATTATCTTTATATTCAAGCATAAGATCATATAGCGCTCACCTAGAAGTACAAGGGTGAGTGGTCAACATTGTGTAAGCGTGGTGCTTATACATTGTTTACCTACAGATGCACCCTATATTCCAGGTCATGTGGTAGATCATGGATGTGATACTCCTGTTAAGTCCTTTGTAGTCCACTCTCTGAATATAGGACAAGTATGACCCGGTTATGAAGGAAGACTTGCTCTGTTCTTGTTCTTCCTTAGTAATATCCCTTATGTGTAGATATGAAGTTATCTTGCAATGATTGCTAGGTGTAATTGCACTAATCATAGTATACTTTGACATGTAATTAAGAATGACTTAGGAATATTCCTTTATCTAAACCATGCCAATGCTATAGAAGGGAGTGCTCTAGGTGAATTATGTTATTTATGACTTGACATTTATCATTCATTATCATTTATCTTATGACTTATCCCTGTTATGAGTAGATGGATGAGACATGGTTAACTCTCCATTGCATGTACAAGTGATCATCACATTTCCTTTAGTCATCCCTTCCTAGTGGTAAAAATATAAATAACGATCCCTGGAATACTCCCGGGTAAAATGCTACAATGGTATAATTATCTGTGCGCTTGCGGATACCTTTCCATTCTTATCTTCATATTCTTTCGAGTCACATGAAATAATAAGATAACTACTTAGTAGTAATGCTAGATAGTGCCTACAATCACTTTTAGCTCCAACACTTGGGATGACAACCTAGTACAAGTAAGCTAGAGGTGCAGGTAATTAATAGGTGGCTACTAAAATAAGTGTCAAGTTAATAAATACCAACAACGGGCGCGTCTAGTTGTACCACCCGTTATTACCTTGTTGATGAAATTTTGTTATTAATGTATGTGGCATCTTCACGAGTCTTGGAGTCGTTCCTCAAATATACTCTTTCACCATAGACCTCACATGTCATATGTGAGTCCATGGCCTTGACGGTGCCGTGCATTGCTTCCTTTTCGTTGGCACGCACATCAAGTCTTTTCATCAACAAGTCCATTTTGCGGTAAGCATATCTGTCTCCTTCATGGTATGCGTGCCTTGTTTTTGTGTTCTTTCCTCACACCAGCTTTGATTTGACACTAGTTTCTCGATGAGAGTTGTAGCTCCATCGATGGTGAGAGAAAGGAAAGTGCCTCCAGCAGCGGCATAAATGTGCCCTCTTGACATGGGTGTTAACCCATTGTAGAAATTCTAGAGCATGAGTTAGTTTTCTATCCTATGGTGTGGGCATGCTTGATGTATTCCTGCAGCATCTCCCATGCCTCGGGGATAGTTTCCATCATATTTTGCTGGAAGTTTGAAATTCTTCTCCTTAGGGCATTGGTTTTGCCCATGGAGAAGAACTTCACGAGGAACGTCATGAAACATTTGGTCCATGTGTTGACAACTTCCCTGTCCTTGTAGAACCACTATTTCACCTTTCCCATGAGGGAGAAGGGAAACAGATGGAGCCTGATGTTTTTAGGTGTGACGTCTTTGATGACGATTGTGTCGCATAGCTTGAGGAAGTGTTGCAGATGGGCATTCGCATTCTCACTTGGCAAACCATAGAACAGGTTTGCCTGCACCATCGTGATGAGGCTAGTCTGAAGCTCAAAGTTTTTGGTGCCTGTGTTGACAGCGGACACATTGGCAACAACTGGGACAGAGTAGTCGTGAAGTGACTTGGCCATGAAGGGGTAGCGGATGGTGTGGGTGCGACTAGTTTGTCTGTTAGCAGAGTAGCAGGAGAAGAAGCGGGACGGGACTGGCTCTTCCTTTGGAGTGCCTCCAAAATTTTTGATGTAGTTGTCCGGCAGGTCAAAACCGGTCATACACTATCCTGTTTTCATCCACAATAGGAGAAAACACGAAAAATTATCCTGCATAAACAATGGCTACAATACATGCATATTATCATGAATATGTCCTACTAGATTTTGTTTAACCAATGCCTTCCCCTGCAACGGCGCTAGAAATGTTTGTTGGCATTTCTTAATGCAATCACCAAGTATGGAGATAGAATCCATCCCCGGCAACGGCGCCAGAAATGCTTGTTGGCATTTCTTAGCGCAATCACTAAGATTTAGTGAACCTTAGCAATACCGCCAAGAAACACCATTACGATAGTTCTTAACGATTATAGAAAGAATATCATCAAGCGCACGGATCTATCGTTGTAGCATTTCACCCGGAAGTATTCAGGGTATCGTTATTCGTAATTTCCCAAAGGAAGGCATGGTGTAAAGAGTCTAGTATGGATATAAACAAGATTACATGCTTGAAAAGTGAATCAAGGTTTATAATAGGGGTAAACATTGTATAGTTCAAGATAGTGTGACACACAATTGGGCCAACCTCAAGGATAAAAGAAAAAGAAAGAATAAAAGAATATTCCTAAGTGAAACAAGCTTGTTCTAATATAGCCGTGCAAAGAATAGTTAATGATCGTACAAATTACATGGTTAGAGCAAGACCTAAGTGTAAGATGGGCAGGGAGATCTCCGAGCACTAGTCTGCCAGCAAGCACAAGAGACTTTACGAACTCCTATACAAATACCCAAATGTGGGGGGTTATAAGGGATGGACAGGGCCGTCACCACCTGCACCCTCAACCGTGGAGCACCATCACATCCGAAGGTTCCTGAGCACCCGAGCACCATGCTCGTGTATAATGAAACTACCCATATCCTCCCGGGACTCTGACCCTATGGATCGACAAGCATAGGACATGGGCAAACCCAAAGGAATGATGAAATGTCACCTCAACTTAGTTATAATTCTAATCATATAAGTTATATGAATGATTAAGCTTAATGTTCTACATGTTAAGTTCATAACATAGAACTATATGCTAGTTCATATGTCAAGATCATAACATGAAAACTATACTCTAGTTCATAAGCATAACAATATTGATAATATGAGAACAAGACTTTGGAAGAACTCATCATATTATTCATACCAAGAATCTCTTCCAAGGAGTCAAGCCCTCCAAGGTAGCTTTTTCCTTGCTCGCAAAAGACTACTAAAGGGAAAATACAAGATGTGGTAGTGAGGTAGAGTGGCTCCAAATGAGGTGTGTGTGAGAGAGGAGGTTCTCCTCCTCCTCTTATACTGCTCTCTACGGTGGTTTGGTGGAATATTCGGAGGAGATCCCCTGAGAACCGCCTTCTAGAGCATTAATGATACCGCCTCATGAAACCTAGGGCTGAGGGGCGCCAGCTAGGGTGTGGCTACACCTGGGCTGAGCTGCCTCAGCATCGCCTTCACCAGGTGGGTCACTTGTTGGTCCTGGAGTGTAGCCACGTGGGTTTGGGGCCCAATTGGGATAGGTAGGTGGGCTACACTCTTGATCCTTGGTGCTAATCTACATTACGTTTTCTTGGATCACACCTTTGGAATGATTTTCCACTGTATTTGTGTATAGGCCTGCAAAACACTGATTTTCCAAATACATGTGGAATTATGTTAGTGGTAAATGCATATGTGTTAGAAGGTTGCTTATTTCTCCCTTTTTGAATCCTAATTGGTGGTCGGATTTGGTTGATAAGGACCGCCAACATATAGGTTATGTATCAAAATTGAAAAATCTCTCACGTACAAGAGCTTCATTCCACTGGTCACTGGCTGTCAAAAGTTGTGAAATTACAGTGAGCTGATCGCCGATTGGAGGTGTAAGCAGACAGCTAGTTGGATGATTAGAAATCCACCGATCATACCAGATGTTTGTATTCTAACCATCGCCAATTCTTCTTAGCAATCCACACCGAAAAGTATCCCTACCCACTAGGACAGCATCACAAGTTTGGCTCATGTGCCATTTCTAAGTCGCAGATAGGAAATCACCATCGTGATAATACCGGCCTTTCAACACCCCAGCACAGAACGAGTTTAGTCTCATCATCAAGCACCATCCTTGCTTGCCTAACATAGCTTTATTAAACAAGGGGAGGTCACGAAAACCCAAGCCCCTTGACTCTTTCGGTCATGTTAGTCATTCCCATCGCATCCAATGCATACGTCTATTGTTCGCTGAGCTACCCCACCTATAGTTGGCAATAGTCACCTTCATATTCTTACATGTACTGACTGGAAGAAGAAAACAACTCATTGGGTAAGATACCACCACCTATGATTTTGATTTTAGCAGGATCTCATGACCCACATAGCTAGCTTGCAGCCTCGACCAGCAGCCCACTAGTCCCTTGATCTTTGTCAGCATATACTCAAAGATGCCCTTCAAAGAACGGCCAAGTGCTATTGGCAAACCCAAATATTTCTCAGCCAGCGCCTTAATCTAAATCTATAAGGTGCCCATACTACAAGCTTCACTTCCTCATGGCAGTTCTACTATGTTTTACATGAAAAGTACAATAGATCATTCAACCATATCTTGTAGATATCAGAATGCTGGCTAACTTTTTTTGAGGGGAGAATGCCGGCTAACTAAGCTTGATAACTTGATCATCACGTCTGCTACTTCACCTGGTGCTCTTAGGCCTCATTCCTCATCGCCTTTGGCCCAAATGGCAGATTTGGGCCAAAATACAGGTGATGAGGTATCCCGGTCCCATATATTCAACACCTTTTTGTGTTCATGTGCTAAACCATTGAAGACCTACGCATCGACCCACGTCCAGATCATTAGGTTACTACTGTGGAATTAAACCCACGACACTGACCCACTGATGTGTTGGGTCAGTGTCATGTTATACTTTTTGACTCATGACCTGATCCAAACCTAAAGAAACCAATCTAAAGTAGAAAACCCAAGAAATAGCTGGACATGACCCAGGGTTAGGTTCAAGCCAAATATTTTGACGTGATAGTTTTTTAGCTTGACCCGAACCGACATTTGATAAGCTCTAGTTTCTTCAAGCATGCACTTTGAACCGGCTAAGCCAACGCTATCAAAATCTAGGAGAGTATTAGAATCATGCTATTAATAAGGATTGACTAATATACCCACATCCACTTGTTCTCTGCCAATAATACTAAATAATATTAGCACAAGAATTTTCCAAAATACTTGAAAATTCTAGATACCAGTTGGAACGATTATAGACAATTAGAAAATCTCTGTGCCTTCGTTAAAAAGAACCAATTTTGCTTCTGCTAGGATATATGTGTAATTTCTGAACTTTCAGGGCGTGTTTGATAAGGTGGCTAAGGTTGGCTTGGCCCACCGGATAGGCCCTGGCCAGCCCAGGCCTATCTAACTTGGTGCAACTGCGCATGTTTGGCACTATGTACCAAATGGGCCTGGCCAAATTGAGATTGTGTTTGATTCCCTTCATGCAGCCTGGCCAAAGGACCAACTACCTCCAACTACGAAACTAAAATTGTGTATGTATCAGGAAGCACATAAGAAGTAAAACAATGTATACAAGAGCAATTGCAAATGAAACTTAGATTGACAATCCAATACAATAATAGTTCATAATTAATCCATACAACTAGGACTATTAAAACTAATAGGCCTTAGACTAATAATCAATTCATCACTAGCTATTAGCTAACACAACTGGCTCAAAGTTCACAGAACAAGTAGGAAGAGCAGTAGTTCTGCCATAGGCAGCCAGCAAACTCAAGGGCATGTTTGATAAGGCGGCAGAGGCAAATCATAGATATGGATTCCACAAAACAAAAACACATGGAGCTAGCTAATCCTCCCTTTGAGTCATCATCGGCCTATGTACTGCAGTTACAGTTGCAAGACATGGACAACCTGATCCAAAGACCAAACACCAGCATGAGTAAAGACATAATGATAACATTTTTCCAAGAGCCTTAGTAGATGGTGTTGATGCTCCAAAATAGGAATTGAAATCACTCAAAGCAATGTCATAGTTATTGTACTTCTTGTAAATGGCAATCTTGACGCTAAGAACTTGTTCACTGCACTCATGCCAAGCCATATAAATCCTAGGTTTCTTCCCCTTGAAAACAACATAACAAGTGCCCATTTCCTCTAAAATCAAACAATGTTTTAGCCTCAGTCAAATGTAAGGGTTGAAGCTAGCCATGAGTGCGGATCTTGAAATTCTATAGTTTGCGATGAAACAAATTGTTGATCCCAAATTCCTCACCAATGACCAGTTTCATCAAAACCATCAGAACAAATATGACATCATAGGCATTGAATAAAATAAGTGGCCTCGGCTTTAGAATTTGGTGCTATAATTATGTCTACCCAATCATAGGTGGGTATACCCAAACCTAGAAAACCAAAGAGGTGGAGGAACTATACATCTCAACTGTCATCCCCCTCTTTGGCCATGCAAACCAACATGTAGTGCATCTACATGTAGTAGTTCTTGGCAAGGTGGTTCGTAAGCCAAATGGTCCACTTATAAACTCTAAGAAAATAATATTGAAGTTAAGTATCAGCAAGCGCATAGATAAATTACCATTGTAGCATTTTACCCGGGAGTATTTCGAGTATCGTTATTTATATGTAATCCTCAAGGAAGAGTTATGGGGTTAAGTTGACATTGAGACATTGACCATAACAGAACCGCCTAAATTATAAGAACATAAGTACAAAAACAATCACTGAAGTGATCAAATTCCCGTACTTAAGCTCCCATAACCCCAGTAGTCCAAAAATTTCGAAGGATTTCAAACAACTTTTGACATACAAGCCAAGATCATAGTGATTTAACACAACACATCATTCGTTATAACAGTTCACAAGTAGCATACAGATTACATCCATCGGAGTTCAAAATAAAAATTTTGCAAACCGAGCTTGTTTCGCGGAAGCAACATAGTTTGATATATAACTTCATAAGTTTAAATACATTGCCAGATAGTAGTCATGTCCACAAAAGCAACTTAGATAAGATAACTAGTAGAGATCATGTCCAACGATCTAGTCCTCATCTCCGGCTGGGAGAAGACAGTACTTGCAGCACCCAGAATAGAACAAGTCATCTACAATAGGTGGGAAATAAACCCTGAGTACGAGAAGGTACTCAACTAGACTTACCCGTCAAAAACCAGAAATAAAGTGACACCAAGAATCATGCAAGGCTGATATAAGTGGGCTAGCTTGACAACATTTTGCATAAAAAGCTTAGTACAGGTAAGTAATCATTAATGTTAAAGCATCAAGTTAATACTCATTAACCTGTCATCTATATTAGCACCTGTACTAGAGCACTCACTTGATTAGGAGCAAACAATATTAATCATAGCAAGTATAATAAGGCTATCATAATCATATCATCATTCCTGAACCATGTTAATAATTAGTGAGATCTACGTTGCCGCTGCTCTGTCAAGTTCTCACTAACCAGTGAGAGACAGCAACTCGAATCGAATTGCAACTCAGCTGAGGGGGTATTCCTAACTCTGACCCTAGCATACTTTGCAAGAGTCACCGTGGGTCACCTTTGGTATGACTCAGGAACCAACTTCGTGGGTTCGAACAGCGCCCGCACTCTCAAGGATTACCCTTATGCTAGGGCGATCAGGACTTTTAAATCACCTGCCCTTGGACTCATGCCTACGGCTCCCTTCCGAGGCACACTTTTATACTTACTGACTCTCGGCCTGAGTTGAGCTACTCGGATTCGCGGTCAAACACTCGAGTTTTGCTAGCTAAGAGAGAGGCATGCGTTCAAAATAACAAGAGGACGTACATCGACTGTAAGCCTATCACTCTACAAGTCTCCGCCCGGTCTTCATTCATATTATACCAGGTTCTTTTTCATGATAGAAAATATAGCCAATTGTACCACATGTATATTCCTATAGCTCGCAGGTGACAGGAAATCACCTAACTTCTACCGCTTAAAGCAGGGCTAAGCAATCTACTCGATCCTGAGCTACATAGGATTCAGGGTAATAATATCCAGACAATGATTGGATATTAATGCAACAAGTGTTTTCATCCAACACCTAAACTTAATGCAACAATATATATATATATATATATATATATATATATATATATATATATAACATAATACTTAATTTCATTTCATAAATTAGGAGGCTTATAATGCTCCGGGGCTTGCCTTTCATGAAATTGCACAGAACGTGGTCTGAGCAGTCAACGATGACCTCGTCTACCACTTCTCCTACGGCCTGCACCTTCTAAACACCGGGTTTGGGCTGCTGCACCTCTGGAGCTTCCTGGCTCGTCCCGTCGAATTCTAGCAAGATCACGCCCTCCGGTACACCTATTGCATGCGTATGCAGAAGATGAATACAATGAATGCATAAGAGTGACATGATGGTTATGATGTATGAATGACAGCAAGTAACAACACATCACAAGACATTCATTGATCGAGTAGGTGCAACGTTCTATTCAAATCACTTTAAAACATATCTCGATCTTTCTTCTAAAGAGCGAGATTAAACTCACCTAACTTGCACAACCTAAGATAAAGATGTTTATCTTCAGTTAAAGGCCTAACACCTGCACCTAAACTCACCTTAATCAAATTTAAGCACTCATACATCACCAATATACTTAAGTATAATAAGGACACACTTAATCAGAAAGTTCAGGTTTCATATAGAAATGAGCAGTTCATTAAACCAACCAAACATGAGTTCTATGAATCCAATTAAAGAGGATGGAAACCTTATGAAATTCTCTACAAATCATTTATAAACATCAAAGCATGATTCTAAAGTTTACTAGGTCGAATTAAAGCAAACACAGAATCTATTCTGTGTAAACAGAGAGCAACCCAAAGCTGAGAGTCAAATTTGAACAGCTATAACTCCTAAACTATATAATCAAATGCCACCAAAATTTAACAACAACAAGATCATGAAATTTACAACAACTTTGTTATAGACCACAAGACATGAAACCATCATTCACATAGAATAATTAACAACATCTTGGAATCTGTCCAGAATTGGCAAATTCACTAAATTAAATATTTAGTGATATAGCAAAAGCACACTTAAGCTAAACTAAGTTTACTAAATTATTACACATATGAAAATAACACCAGAAAGTGTGGTGCCAACATCTAAATAATTTCTTTAATGCCCTTTATTAATTTATTTTGATAATTAGGTGAATAAAGGAACCTATATCAAAACTTCACAATTAAACCTATATCAAAACTTCACAATTAAATTTATAAAAATTACAGTGGCTACCACATACATCCAGGAGACTACCATAGAATTTTCATAGCATTTGAGTATGTATATTTTCCTACACTAAAAATAATAGACAGAAAGGCTGATTTTGGCATAAATGATAAACCATATTGAAAAGTATCAAACAACAGATTTCATATTTTTCTTAGGTCCTTACTAACATGAGAATAGCACTCACCAAATTTTACCTTTACTAGATCTATAGATAAGTTATGAAAATTTACACAAGATTCACCTAAGCAAACAAGATAAATATATAACTCCACCATACAGTATCCAAAATTAATGAAATTTAAACTACAGGCTACTCGAGGCATAAACAGAACCCCATAAAACTTTCAAGCCATTTGGAGCTGTATACAAAGAGATATGATTTTCAACTATTTGCACATGCATTAAAAGCACAGTTTATAACTCTACATTTTCCATAAAACATATCATGTTTTATATTTTTCCTACATAGCACATTACATATAGATCACAACAAAATTGGAATTAACATTTTTGGAGCTACCAAACACTAGCTATGCAATTTACAAAAATTAGTACAAATCTGCAATTAAAAGAAAAGAACAAAACAGGAAACATTTAACAGGCCTGAACCCTAACTGGGCTTCCTGCTGCTGCTCGATCTGGCCCAGCTAACAAAAATAGAGGGAGGCCCGCGCTGATAGGCTAGCCCCACCTGTCACACACCCACCGGAGTAGAGGAGCAACTCCGGCCGGTGATAGCCCACCGCTGGCGGCTCCTCCGGGTAAACCATGCACACCATCATGCTCACCTCCCCAAACCGCACCTAGGCATGCCATCTTCCACAACTCAACCTCACCAGAGCACGTTTGCCGATGGCAAAGGCAGATGGCGACGCGTGGCTCCCGTCGATGACGACGAAAACAACTTTGGCTAAGACAATCGATGGCACCTACACGCTCAACGTCGCACTACGAACACAATGGACCCGATAGCTAGGTGAGAGGAGGGCCTAGTGGCATAGCCACGGCGGTGCTCCAAGCATGGTAGTGGCGGCGGTAAAATGAATTCTTCCGCTCTACCAAGGCTCGGTTGGACTGGCCAGTGGGAGCAACATGAAGAGGAGGTCACGGCGGAGGTTTTGGCTGGCGTGATTTAACTGCAACGCGGTGGTGGCAGAGCTACATGTGATGGAGCTCCCTATGGCGACGATGGCGCATTCCTCCACTTCAGCTTGCACAGAGGGGAGGAGAAGAGAATGAGAGAGGGGACAAGCTTGCAACGTCGTGGCAATCATGTAGGCTGCCGTGGCCCAGTCTGTGGGCCCATGCTGGCATACGGCTTGCTAAGTGGCGAGCAGGGCTTGAGCCCAGTCGGCCACTACACCTCCCCCTTCCTCTCCATTCAGAGCAAAGGAATCGACTGAAACCACCTCCTTCTTGACCCTCTAGCTCCTAATCTAGCCGGATTTAGCAAGAAGCGCAATTAACAAAGTGGTAGAGCTACAGGTGTACTACAAGATTGTCAATTGGAGCTCAAGTTGATTCAGTCCAGATTGGAAGATACAAGTTCCCAAAGAGGGGTCATGAAACTATAAGTCAGTGAATGACTTAGAAACTTTTCTAAGTGTAGAAACAACATGAGATCCTAGCTTGTGGGCCCTGTTTGAGCATGTTCTAGCCATTTTCATGATTGACCATAAAATAACTTTTGTTGCAAAACAAATTTGCTACAACTTTGTTTGAGGGTGCACCACCATGCATTGACTTCTAGCTGCACTTTTTAAATAGTCAAATAGAATAGTCCTAGGGTCAACACAAGTCAAACTAGCACTTAGAAGCATAATTAGGGCTAATGACCTTTATGAACATTGTTCCTAATGACATCCTAAGTGTAGCTAGGGTGTTTTGGTGGGTCACCACCTTCATTTGCATGTCACACCTATACTTTAGCTTATCAAAGCCACTGAAACATTCATTTGCAACATATGAAACATTCAACTAAAACAAGTGAAACAATCAATTGAAACATTGAAACAAAGGCATACAAGACTTGAAACATGGCCTATGGAGTATGTTCAACCCCTCTAGGGTACTAAGGGTAACAAAGGGACACCACAACTGATACCCCTATGCATAAGCACTACTGAAACATTATGTTGCAACATTGAAACATAAGATGATGCACATGTGATAATGGAATGAATGTGCTTATGTTATGCAATGCACATGCACAAATGCAGGCCAAACACCTAGGGTGTTACAGCCCTCCCCCTTATAAAAAAACTTTGTCCCGAGATTTGGAAAGCGTACCATTTAGTATAAAAAGCAGAATAATTTTCCTCTAAATAATCCTCCCGCTCCCATGTTGCATCACGCTCCCCATGATTACTCCAAACCACTTTGTATAGTTTGACTACTCAACTACGAGTTACCCTTTCTTGAGTATCTAGAACATTTACAAGCTTCTCCTTATAAGGAAGATCGGATTTCAATTTGATTCTCCTCATTGCTACTCTTTCCTTGGGAAGACGGAGACATTTCTTTAATTGAGAAACATGGAATACTGGGAAGATAGCCCCCAACTCACAAGGTAGATTAAGTTTGTAAGCTACTCTCCCACTTTTCTCGATAATTTGATAGGGTCCAACATATTGAGGTTCAAGCTTTCTTTTTATTCCAAAACGCTTCACACCTCGCATAGGTGATACCTTTAGATAGACATGGTCACCTACTTTAAATTCAATAGGTCTCCTTCTCTTATCTACATAGCTCTGTTGCCTAGCTTGAGCGGCTGCCATATTTTTCTGTATATCACGAACTTGCTTCTCGGCTTCTTCTACAAAGTCAATCCCATAGAATCTTCTTTCTCTAGGTTCCACCCAGTTTAAAGGAGTTCTACACTTGCGCCCATACAAAGCTTCAAATGGTGTCATCTTGATACTCTCTTGATAACTGTTGTTATAAGAGAATTCAGCAAGTGGCAACCATTTCTCCCAAGAGCCCTTGCAAGAGATAAGACAAGCCCTAAGCATGTCCTCAAGAATCTGATTAATATGCTCAATCTGCCCAGAGGTTTGTGGATGACAAGCAGAACTATGGATTAAATTAGTACCAAGATTCTGATGTAAGCGTTCCAAAAAATGAGCTGTAAACTAAGATCCCCTGTCAGAAACAATAGACTTGGGAACACCATGAAGATGTACCACTTGTTGGAAATATAGAGCAGCGTATTGATGTGAGCGATAATTAGTTTTTACTAGAATAAAGTGAGCAGACTTGGTTAATCGATCCAACCCTAGGAGGTGCAATGTGAGCCCTTGGATCAAACCGACTTGAAGGACGGTGTAGATGCAACCCTAGGAGGAAGTGGAGGAAGCTTCTGGAAGCTAACAGGCAAGGGCCACCGTGGGGGACCGGGCGGCACCATGGTGGGGCAAGCCGGCCCCACCTAGTAGTCTCTCAGGGTCTGCCGCAATGTGGTGTCTTCTGGTGTCCTCTGGAACCTTCTGGAGTAGTTTTCGTCACGGTTAAGTTTGGTTCTTTTTCACATTTTAATCCTCCTTTCCTATTTTCTAGAATAACCCTGCTGAAAATACAGATTCATCAAAACTCATGGAAATTGTTAGTTTAAACCCCTAAGTTTCTATTGGTGATCCATTTCAAACATTTCTTCAAGTTAAATTGATGGTTTGTGGTGAACGATAACTACCATCAACACAAAGCCCCTACCTTGGATCTTGTCCAGCAGGTAGGAGTAGGCCACTATGAGAGCCTTCTTAGAAAAGCCATCCATCTCCATAATAGTAAGGTACAGATTAGCATCAACAGGGGCTGGTCCAGTCTCGTAAGTGCATTGGCAATATTGTTGACAACATCTGTCATGTTGGTCATCAAAAGCATCTCATCCTCACTAAAGTTTACTCCTTTCTCTTCCCACCCACAGTAGAGTTGAGCAGCTCTGTAGCCTTGATGCGCTCACCAACTTCAGTGGTGGTTTTCTCCTCATAGACATGGTTGAAGGTAGAGCCATCAGCCTTAGCAACAACACTCTTAGCTTGGTTAACCCCAAGAGGCTCACCAGATCCAACAGCAAACCTACGAGTAGCCATTGCATGGCCAAAGATGGCCTCCATCTCTGAGTAGAACCTTATAGGAGTGTTTAGAAACTCTGCATCCTTAGGATGGTCCTACATTAGGGGATACAATTAAAGATAACAAGTTGGAAGACATAGAAGTGGTAGAGGAAGGTAAGAATTAAGTATTCTACCTTGCAGTGGCCAAGGTAGTGCTCCCCGAGCTTTGAAAGAATTTGGTGAACAATAATGAAACAAAGGAAGATGGTGCCCCCCTCTCCCTCCCTTCCCTCCCCCATCCTTGCCTTCGCTGCAACCTCCTCTTCCTCCGATGATGGCGCTCGCCGGAGCTGAGCTGCTTCTCTCTAGGTTCCCTGTTGGGCCTTCTAATGGGCTCCTCATCTGGCCTAGCAGAAAGGATGGACTTCTCCATCGGTCTGGATTTTGAGCGGGATGTTCATCATCGTTTCAGAGTTCAGGTGCACCATCACTCTCCTAGCCCATGAGGCTCTTTCTTTTTGCTTACCACTTTTAGGCACTACCTTTTTCGGCTTACAGAGGAGAGCGTAGCACTAGTGCTTCAATCTTGCTTGGGTGGGCATGCCCCATTCTTTCATGTGGTTGAAGTGAGTCACAACCATTTTTGGTTCTCGGTTTCATGCAAGGCTGTGGGTTTTCTGATCTATGCTTTGAGGAGAGTTGTTGGTTCTTCGTTTGATGTTTATTTTCATTTGTGGAGTAATGGGGCTCCACACTGGGAGCGTGAGAAGAGAATCTGGGAGGCTAAGGAAGCAAAGAAATGGACTGAGGTTTCATCGAAAAATCAGAAAATTGTAGCTAAGCATCGTGCACGTTCTGAAAAGAAAGTCAGATTTGCTCATCCAGTAGCTTCTGTTCTGTCTGGTAAAAGGAGTGATACTGTGCTGTCAAATTCTTAGTCCATTATTTTTGGCTCTATCAGGACTGCTATCGATCCTCAGCCCTCTTCGGCTCAGTCTCTAGTTTTTGGTTCACCTGTGTCTGTTCAAGCTGTTCATGGTCTGGTTCTAAATTTTGGTTCCGCTCAATCCACCTTTCAGCAGTCCTTGGGTGGGACGGGGTTTCCAAGGCCCATTTTGAAAAATGATTCTGGTATTTTGAATCCTGGCTCTTCCCCCGTTAAAAATGTTTATGATGCTATCATTAATTCAGAAAACGGCGAGCTGGTCAGTCTTAACTCAGTTTGGTGCTCGAGGTGCATGCGCTGGGGTCACACAAACTGAGTGTGTCGCTTCGTGGTTAGGTGCCTAAACTGCTACAATTATGGTCATCGGGCTAAATGGTGTCGTTCAAAACATAGTGGCAAATTTTATTGGAAACTGAAATCTGGGGAGTCAATTTTTACCAAATCCAGCCCAAAACTATGTTGGAAGCCCAAACGTGCTTTCCAGAGGCCCAACAGTGTTCAATGTGAACAAGTTTCGGGCGACGCAGTTGTTTCTCCTCAGGAAGTGCAAACGCCAAGCTCCTCGACTTCTCAGCTGCTGGCAAATCCTTCCCCTTTACATACTGAGAAAACCCCAGTCGCCGAAGTGAATAAAAATCTCTGCATTCCATTGCATACAACACCCCCCACTTTGATCGACCAAGAAGACATGGCGAACTTTGAGTGTGATCCCACACCCTTCCTCCCTCTGGGTGCCCATGTTGTGGATGGTGGGCTGCGTCCGGCACGGGCGCGGGTGGCGCTTGGTGGCGAGCCGCCACGTTGTCACGAGGAGTACGCGATCATCTCGATGGATCTGCCACCGCACCCAATGCATGCAAGATTGGCGCTGGCGGACGCCGTGCAGTTCCTGGAGGAACACTATCTAGTCAGGGTATTTTCTTCTTTCCTCTCTCCGCTGGGTCTGGGGCTCATCGAGATGGGATCGTCAGTTCAGAGACAAAGCTTGCTTGATGTCAGTCCCATTGAGTTTGATGGAGTGTCGGTCCTGAGGATAGTTAAACATGATGAGGCCATCAATCTTAGAGTTTGTCCTTATACCAGGGAATGTTGGGTCATGTTTCTAGCTTTTCCACTAGATTACCAGCGGGAAGAATTCATTTTGGCTGTGGTTGCTCCTTTTGGTCGTAAACTCCATTGGCACCAGGGTCCTAATAAAAGCAGAACTCTTGTGCGTTGCTTAATCCTCGCCCCTGAAAGAGTCCCGCACAGTGTTGTGATTTCTCAAGGCACCACTTTAGGGGGAAATGGTCGATCCTGGTCTGTGCCCACCTATATTCTGGGTGGTCACTTTGCTAATGAATTGCCTGGTGATGAGGATCCTATTCTAGCAGACGGGATTCCACGCCCTTTACACGGTCCACCCCTGGCTGGTAACCCTGACAATTTTCAGAATTGGATGCACGATAATGCTGGGGCTGCTGCACAAGTACTTGGGGATGTTGGGATCAATTTGGAGCAAATGCAGGATATCAACATGGACATTAATCTGGCAGATCACAACAACTTGGCGGTGAATGATGAAGGGGTTGATCAGATGGAAATGGAAGTGGTGCAGAACTGGGTGCCTCAGCATCCTGAACAGCCCCAAGACACTATTACTTTTGATCAGTCAGGGTGCACGGTGAACTATCTCAGGGCGACTGGACCTGACATTCATTTATCAGTTGAAGAGATTTTGGTTGAGGTTCAGTTGTCAGTTGACACATCTTCTTCTGAGGATTCTAGTGTGGTGTCTTCAGTCAGAAATGCCAATGTGGTGGTGCCTCCTTTCATCATCAAGGCATGTCAGAATCTCCCTTTTCATAGTCTATCAGTGCTAAAGGTTTGGAAGGAGGATATTCAGAAGGCCATCATGCCTATTTACCCAGTCATGGATGCTATTCTGATCAAGCTGTGGGCTGCTCTATTGGGTGACAAGGTGGTGGCTCCTGCTACTAGTGGGCTTAGGCCAGTTTCTATTCCTACTGTGGTTTCTCGTAGGCCGGGTTCAAAGACCCCTCTAGTGGACACTCTAGTCTGCAGAAGCTCCCGCCTCAATCCTGATGTTGTGGGTGGTGTGCAAGTTGTCAAGATCAAGGAACCAACTCCAAAAAGAAGGAAGAAAGTAGTAACAGTGATTGACCTAGAGAATCCCCCCAAGACTATGGTTGAAGCAGATGGTCAGATCCCTCTCGATGTCCTCCACGAGTGGGCTACAAGCTGTGGAGTGTCTCCTTCAGAGCTCTCGTAGGATGCCCTCATGGAAGGGCATGTTAATGATCAGGATTAATGATAGGAGTCGGTGTTTGGCCCTGCTGCTGGAAGCTTGGTCTTTGGGCCATAGTTATCTTTAAGTTTGTCGTTAATCTTTTCAGTATTATGTGGTTGGCTATGCTTGCTGGTATTATGTTTGCAAACTTTATGAAGTTATCTCTGTCCTTCTGTGAAGGTCAGGTTATTTCGTCTTATTATTATGGTTTGTTCAATGAGTAGATCCAGTAATATTCTATGTTGGAATGTTAGGGGTCTTAATGCTGTGGAAAAATGGCCTCTGATCCGTAACAAAATAGATGAAAGCAACTGCGAGATTTTTTGTTTCCAGGAAACAAAGAAGGAATTGTTAGACCTTACCTTTATTAAAAATTTTGCACCAAGATGTTTTGACAAATTCATTTTTGCTCCCTCGATTGGTGCTTCTGGAGGTATCCTAGTTTGCTGGAATGGCAGTCTGTTTGATGGAACTGTGATTGATGTAAAGCCCTTTGCTATCTCGATCAGTTTCTCTTCCCATTTGGACTTGAATGTCTGGAATCTTACTTCAGTCTATGGACCTTGTTTGGAGCCTACTAGAACTACTTTCATTAACTGGCTGCGTAATCTGGACATTTTGGATGATTTTAATTGGATTCTGATGGGGGATTTCAACTTCTATAGATATATGGACAACAGAAATAAAAGTGGGGGCAATTTCCATGATACTCAAATTTTCAATGAAGTTATTGATTACTTGGGACTAGTTGAGTTACCACTGAAGGGAAGAGCCTTTACATGGAGTAATATGCAGTCCAACCCTTTACTAGAGCAATTGGATTGGTTCTTTACCTCAGCTAATTGGACCTTGGATTTCCCCAACACCATGGTCACTCCTATGGCAAGACCCACCTCTGACCATGTTCCTTGTAGAGTCTCAGTGGAAACCAAGATTCCCAAATCTAATGTTTTTCGGTTTGAAAACTTCTGGGTCTCTCATGGTGGCTTTCTTACTACGGTGGAACAGTCCTGGAACCAGAGCAGTGGAAGCTCTAATAACATTGCCTCGGTTTTGTTAGCTAAGTTTAAAAAACTAAGGTAGGATCTGAAAAGGTGGAGCAAAGGCATTTCGAATATTAGACTTCTTATTGAAAACTGCAATAAAGTTATACTGTATTTGGACACAGTAGAGGAATTCAGACAACTTTTTAACCCTGAGTGGAATGTCAGGGCAATGGTTAAGAGGCAACTCGGTAATCTGTTGAAACAACAGAATACTTATTAGAAGCAAAGAAACACAACCAACAGAATCAAGTATGGGGATGAATGCACAAAATACTTTCATTCTATGGCCATTGTTTCTTATAGAAGAAATCTAATTGCCCAAATTCAGGATGAACATGGAATTTCTCTTATTCATCATGACGACAAAGCCAACCTTCTTTGGTGTTCCTTTAAAAACAGAATGGGGACTAGCAACAATGTTGTCATGTCTTTTGATCTAGATTCTTTGGTCTCTATTCCTGAGAATGTGGATTTATCTGAGCTTAACTCTCCCTTCCTAGTCTCTGAAATTGAGAATATCATCAAACAAATGCCCTCTAATAAAGCTCCTGGGCCTGATGGTTTCAATGGGGATTTTATTAAGAGGTGTTGGCCCATTATAAAAACTGATATACTCAGGTTGTTTATGGATTTCTTTGATAACAGGGTTAATCTTGCCCCTATAAATGGTTCCTTTCTTGTGCTAGTGCCAAAGTGCAGCAACCCCACAATTGTTAATGATTTCAGACCAATTTCTTTGTTGAACTGTTGTGTTAAGATGATTACTAAGCTCCTTGCTGAAAGGCTCCAAAAGATTATCCTTAAGATCATACACAAGAACCAATATGGTTTTATTAGGAAGAGAACAATACAAGACTGTCTAGCTTGGAGTTTTGAGTACATTCACCAATGTCAGCAGTCCAAGAAAGAGATCGTGATTGTGAAGCTTGATTTTGCAAAGGCTTTTGACACTATTGAGCACTCAGCAATTTTTGAAATGTTGAGTATTCTTGGATTTCCTCAGCAATGGATCAGTTGGGTTAAGTGTATTCTATCATTAGGCACCTCCACAGTTCTACTTAATGGGGTTCCAGGCAAAATCTTTAATTGTAAAAGAGGGGTCAGGCAGGGTGACCCCCTTTCTCCATTACTTTTCGTGCTTGCTGCAGAAATTCTTC
The DNA here is from genome assembly GCA_038087645.1 of Saccharum hybrid cultivar R570. NCBI lineage: Eukaryota > Viridiplantae > Streptophyta > Magnoliopsida > Poales > Poaceae > Saccharum > Saccharum hybrid cultivar. The sequence continues at coordinate 2,568,839 of JAQSUU010000568.1, forward strand.
AGTACATAGTAAATGGGCTCAAAGACAAGGGAATTTTGAATCTTCCTATTCCTCAGCCTTCCTCTAACTTCCCTATTGTACAATATGCGGATGACACCTTATTAATATTGGAAGCTGAGGCCAAGCAGCTCTTTTGCCTGAAAGCTATTCTAAACTCTTTTTCCTCATCAACTGGGCTGGTGGTGAATTTTATCAAGTCTCTTCTGGTCCCCATAAATGTCCCTGCTGAGAAGACACAAGTGCTTGCTAGAACCTTTGGTTGTCAAGTTGGTACCTTTCCCTTTACTTACCTAGGGCTGCCTCTAGGGACAACCAAACCAAAGATAGAAGAGTTTGCTCCTCTTCTGGACAGAGTAGAAAGAAAGCTCTCGGCTTGTTCCACCTTTTTATCTTATTCTGGAAGAGTGGAGTACATAAACTCTGTTATCACTCCTACCATTAATTATGCCATGTGTACTTTAAAACTGCATAAAGGTGTCATTGAAGGAGTGGACAGGGTAAGAAAGCAATGTCTTTGGAGAGGAAATTCAGAAAAAAAGAGGTGGAAATCTAGTGGCTTGGTCTTTGGCTCAAAGGCCTAAGAAAAATGATGCACTACTCATGAAATAGCTACATAAGTTTTATTCCAAAGAAGATACTCCATGGGTCCAGCAGGTGTGGTTCAAATACTATGCTAATAGGGTGCCACATTCCCACAGAGTTGTGGGCTCCTTTTGGTGGAAAAACATATTCAAATTGAAAGATCTCTATATTGGCATCACCACTTGTCAGTTGGGGGATGGATCCTATATTCTCTTTTGGAAGGATAATTGGACTGGTGATTGCTTAATAGACTTCTTCCCTGTTTTAGCCCATTTTGCAAAGCATGTGGATATCTCTGTTAAACAAGTCACTGAAACTGATAGTCTGGAGGACCTATTTCACATCCCTATCTCTTAGCAGGCTGCTTTAGAGCTAGAAGAACTAAAAGTTATCATTCAAGATTATGCTCTATCTGAGGAGATAGATCAGAGAATTTTTTGCTAGGGAAATAACACTTTTGCTGCTGCTAAGCTCTACAAACTTGCCTTTCAGCCTGTTCAGATTCCAGTGACTTTCTCCTGGGTATGGAAATCTAAAGTTACTCCAAGAGTGAAGTTCTTTGCATGGCTAGTTTTGCTGGACAGATTAAACACAAAGAATATGTTGTCTAGAAGAAGATTCAATGTTCAACCTAACACTTTATGTGTGCTTTGTGGGCAAGGCTTAGAGGAAACCATTGAGCATCTCTTTTTTGATTGTCCATTTGCAAGAGATTGTTGGACGAAGATTGGGATTACTTGGGATAACGATGTGATTATCCATAAAAGAATTGAAAGAACAAAGCATCTATCAGGAAGACCGTTCTTCATGGAGACTTTCCTCATAGCTGCCTGGGAAATTTGGAAGATCAGAAATAGATTGGTTTTTGATGGGGTCCAAGCTAGTTTCAACAGATGGGTCAGGAACTTTAAGGAGGAAGCCTCTTTGCAATCCCTTCGCATCAAAGAAGCTGATAGAGCTGCTGTTCTACTTTGGCTTGATGCCTTGTAACTTGTTGTTTTTGCTTCCTCTTTCTCACTCTGGTTGTAGGGTTGTGTAGGCGTCCGGCTTGTTGCTCTTCCTCTTTCTTTCTCCTGTATGTAAGTTGTTCTGTACTTTGTTGTTTTGTTTTTCTATAAAGGCACCATGGGGAACTCCCCCACGGTATTTTACGTCAAAAAAAGGTAGTGCTCCTCCTCAAGCATTATAGCATTTGTATCAGTGTCAAAAAGGGCTCCACTAAGGTCTTTAAGCTTACACACCCTGGGTCTATATGGATGTATCTCATGGTCACAAACATGGTAAACAAACCAAATTGGCAGAACCATCAACAAACAATCAATAATAAACATTTGAGATAAAAAATATTTGGTCTTAGCCATATCCACATTCATTATTACATAACCGACCATACAACCAAGAGTTCCACAGCAGGGTAGTCAAACTGAATAAATACAATAAAGTAAATACATGATAAGGTCCTAGAGGTACCCCTTCCTTCCCACATAGCATTACATATGGCATCCCTCCTAATAGCCATGGTGTTGGGCTTTTGAGAATTGCCTATCATCCAAAGGCTGGCTATGAAGAGGATTAGGCTAGTTAGGTGTCCATTCCTCCTCAGTGGGCACCATTGGGTCAGTGCCAAATCCAAGAATCCAATTGTGCAAAATGCTGCAGGCCAAAACTAGTGTGACATGTGTCTTATATGGGTGGAAGGGTTTGTTGTCTAATATACGAAACCTATTCTTCAGTGCACCAAAAGGCCTCTCCATAGTGACCCTTAGTGAAGAGTGTCTTAGGTTGAAAAGTTCTCGAGCATTGGTTGGGTAGTTTCTGCTTCCATACTCAGACAAGTGGTACCTAACCCCCCTTAGGGGGTAGGAAGCCACTGCAGCATGCATAACCAGCATCTACAACGTAAAATTTACCTACAAGTGGACCAGAGGATGTGTACAATGAGTGTGTGCCATGGTAAGGACATATGTGCAATGACTTGGTAGTGCAGTTATCTTCTGGGACAGTTGTAAGGTCCAAATGGCTAGAGGGAGGTGAATAGCCTATTTAAAAATCTACAAGCTTCACTAAACAACCACGTTAGTATAAAAGATGGCTAAGCTAACTCTAGCACTAGCTCAACTACACTAAGCAAGCCACCTATACAAATCTAGTAAAACAAGGCTATGATCTCTAATACACACCAACAAGACTAAGTCACTAAGCTACTTACTCCTATGTGATAAAAGCTACACTAAGCAAACTACACTAGGACTAGTACAAGAAAGTAAAGAGCAAGTGACTTGATTCTTATACCAACGATGTAGAGAAGTAATGCACTCAAAGAATCAATCACAATGATCAACCACAAGAGAAATCCTCGGTAAAGAGATGACACAAGATTTTTACCGAGGTTCACATGCTTTCCAGCAAGCTACTCCTCGTTGTGGCGATCCACCCACTTGTCGGTTCGCGAGCTAATCAACTATCAAGAGTTGAGCCCTCGGCGGGCGCCACACAACCGCACACAAGATGGGGATCCTCCAAGCCATGAGCTCCACTAGAGTATCCAATTTGCAAACTCCTGTGGGGAAGGATCAAGAACCCCTTACAACACTTGGTGAGGGCTCCAACAATCTTCAATTGTGAGCTCAATCACCTTCGCTGCTCCAAGCCGTCTACCGTGTCGGGAAACACGGAAGAGTAACAAGAAATCCACAGCAACTCGAAGATCAAGTGCCTCTAGAATGCAACTCTCAAGCAATGCACTTGAATCTCACTCAATCTCACTCAAGATGTGCAACCAAGCAAAGAGATGAGTGGAGGGGTTGTTCTCTAGCTCAAAGGATGTCTCTAGGTCTCAAAATGTGCAAGAGTTACCCTCAAACCCTGGCCAACTTCTATTTATAGCGAAGGGGTACGCAGCTAGCCGTTACCGGACGACACAGTTCAAAACGAGCTGACCGGACGCACCGGTCAGGGTGACCGAACGCGTCCGGTCACTACAAGACAAGCGTGAACAGTGCATGTCAGAAGTTACCATTGCCATGACCAAACGCGCTCGAGCGTTTGACCGGATGCGCTGCACCTGGCGTCCGGTCAGAGTCCAGAGAGCACCCACCGCGACCAGACGCGTCCGATTGCACGTGACCGGACGTGCCACCGTGTCCGATCGCATCTGCCCTCCGTGCTGATCTCCTGGGTGCATGACAGGACGCGCCGGTTCCGCGAGGGACCGGACGTGCCGGTCCGCGACCCTTCTCACATGCGCGTCTGTCTGTGGTTTGAACTGACCGGACGCGCCAGCCGCGTCCGGTCAATTTGACCACAGCGTCCGGTCACTGTATTTTTAGTGATAATCATTTTGGACTTTCACCACCTTTTCTCGCCTCCGGCGCAATAGAAAATAGCATTTCATTTCCTCAAAAATGCCTGAATCCCACGCTCGCAAGCTCGGCGGGAGGGAGAGCGAACCCCAAACCCCTTACTACCGCTCAAACACCACCGCCTTCGCAAATGTGCCAACACCATCATGTGTATATCACCATGTGCATGTGTGTTAGCATTTTCACAGTCATTTTTCAAGGCGTTATGTTAGCTCTCTGTAAGTGCATCTAGCCCTTTAGTGGGTTTTGGTGAATTAAATGACAACGCCATTAAAGATCTGACAAAGTTTGCAAAGTGTTGAACAGGAAATTGAGTTTATTGCATAACTTGTGGATTGTGAAATGAGAAGTATATATAGGTTCAACAAGAAGGCAAACCATATGATATTTCACATATCAAGCTTAATTGATCTCAACATTCATATCAAGAAGATATTCAAGCAATAAGGATCACAATATTGAAGAAATGGTTTTTCAGTTGATGCTTAATATGATGTGACTTGAGTATGGCTCGATAGGGTGAAGATAGCAAGGAAAGGGCTTCGAGGGACTAAGTGAAGGTGAAGGGCAAGCAATGGCTTGTAGACCAAGGTACCATGGCTAAGGTGAAGAAGAGAGTACTTGCATTGAGTCGAGGTACTAATTGAGCCATGAGGAGTCATATTGTATTGAGGATCAAATCATTAGTGGAAGTGACTTTAAGCCATGGATTGAACTCACATGTGTTGAAATGGTTCAAGTCACATGCTCAAGCTATACTTGCTCAAAGAGAGAAGATGAAGTTGATTGCATCCCCTTATGAAGTGATATTGAGAAGAAGTGACATATGAAGACATTGAAGACTCAAGTGGTTAAAATGGTAATATTCTTTTGATCTTGAGTTTAGGCTATGCCGCACTATAAAGGGGGATGTCAATCTAGTTGGTTTGAGGAAGATAGAGTGTTCAAGTATTAAAACTAAATTATAAGAGAGACACTCTAGCACCTCACGAGCACATAGAATAGTTTTAGTGACTTTTGGTGTTGGAAGTCCCGACGTATGTCGGGAGTCCTGACGGTCGGAAGTGCTGACTTGCGCCGGGAGTCCTGACGTCTAGTCACTTAGCCTGTGCGGTGACTGAGGACGTCGGAAGTCCTGACGTATGTCGGAACTCCCGACGGTCAGGAGTCCCGACCATTGCCAGGAGTCCCGACGCTAGGCCTATCGGCTCGCTCTACTGACTGCTGCGTCGGAAGTCCCGACGTACGTCGAAAGTCCCGACGGTCAGCAGTCCCGACGTAAGTCGGAAGTCCTGACGTTGACATTTGCGCAGTGTTTTTAACCTTGCATGAACAGTGTTTTCTCTAAAGGCCAGTAGTCTCGAGATCTACGTCAGCAGTCCCGACGTAGATCTGAACGGTTAGATTTCTACAAAGAGTATAAATAGCTCTCCCCTCATATCTAACTGTTGCCCACTCATTCCACTCGACCAAAACTTCAGAGAAGTGCCTCCTAGCACCCAAGAGCCTCTCTCTTCTCTCCTCTTTGCTCCTAGCTTCAAATCTTGAAAGAGTTTGAGTTGAGAGAAGGGATTTGGTGAGAGAAACATCGAAGAAAGCTTGAGCACTTGATTTCTTCGTCAAGCCGGTTGGATTTGCATTTGTTACTCTTGGGTTCTTGGAACCCTAGCCGGCTAGGCGTCGCCCGTGGAGCTTCCAACTTGTGTGGTAGCCCTGGGAGGTTTGTAATCACCCCAATCATCTAATGAAATCACCCCTCATCTCAAGAGATTGCTCTCTTGACTTGAGAACGAGGATAGGGTTGAAAGAGACCCGAAAAGCCTGTGTGGCTTCCTCAACAACATGGACATAGGCAAGCCTTAGTGGCGAGCTGAACCACGGGATAAATCGGTGTCTCACTTGTGTTCTTGTGATTTGCATTGATATACTTGGATTTATGGTGATTCTAGGGTTTGGTCTCGATCTATGTTTGGAGGCATCTCGGCTTCAAGGAAGTGAGCTCACATCTTCACCTTACCACTAGGAAGTGGGGTTGTAAGTTATTGGCTTCACAAAGTTCATTTGAGCACTTATAGTTCATTCCCCGTAGGCGTTGGGACTACTGACAGTTTGCGTCGGAACTGCTGACGACGTCGGGAGTTCCGACCTGAACTATCAGGACTTCCGATAGTTGCTGACAAGTGACTTCGAGTTTTGTGTAGAAATTTTTAGACACGCCTATTCACCCCCCCTCTAGGCGACATCAAGGTCCTAACACTCTCAACTAGATCCTAATGCATATGCTCAAGACATTGATCTAGTGGCACTTGATTCCTGAGCTAACCGTGATTTCCCCTCTTGATAGTCGGTTATGTATCCTAAACCCGGTCAATCACTTCTCTACTCATCTTAGACCAGCAAAAGAGAAAACCCTATGGTTATACCTTTGCCTTGCGCTTTTAGATCCTTCTCCTCCACTTGATCATCATGTCCATCATTTAATGTGCATCTCCACCATGATCATCATTTCATGTCCATGCACCATCTCTTTGTGATCTTGTGGCCACACTCCTTGCCACACACACCTTCATCACATGTGTTGCTTATGCCTAACTCAAAATACTTAACATATGACATTAGCAACTTGGTGTCATTAATTACCAAAACCAAACTTAGGCTTTCAACAGTGAACCCATCATTCCTCTCAAGTGCATTAGCCAAGATAAGTGCATTATGGGCAGAGCCCTCCCAGCCAGCAAGAACATATGTGAACTTGAGATCAAAGTCCATAGCAGCCATGACATTTTGTGTAGGGTTGTGTTTCCTACCCCTGAAAGCCTGTTGCTTGTGTCTAGGCACCCTTGCCAACACATGTGTGCCATCAATGGCACCAATATAATCCTAAAAAAATATTAGGTGAGACAGCAGTCCATGTGAATGTGCACATCTACCTAAGGCAGAAACATGTGAATCACAAGTACCTGCATGAATGGATTCCATCTATGGCTTCCAAGTATCTTTGGGTGGATGGCAGTGAAAGGAGGCTTGATCATTTCATTCCTAAGTTCACCAACATCATACAACACTACACAACATGAAGAAATATTGGTGCACAACCCTAAACCTCTGGTTGTGACCTACAACATGAAGAAATATTGCAACTAGCTCCTTAACTGTGCATCCTTCTGTTTCAGGTATAAGGCCCCTATGTCTAAAAAGGTTGCATAAAGCAAAATGGGAGCCCCGGTCATTCTAAGCATAGATAGACACTCTACATCAATGGAGTTGTAGATTAGATTAAGGGTTTGCTGTCTGTGCTTTTCATTTTCTTCCCTAAGTGTCAAAGCAAAGGGTTAGGTTCACATTCATCCCTTCTCCTTTTAAGCCTACTAGTTACAAATGACACCATGACAACAACCAGGGCAGCTGCTTGTCTACCCATCAATTCACAACTCTCAGAAGAATCCATCTACATGCATATGACATTGAAACATGAACTCAGTTCAACATACCCTGCCTGGCTTCAACATGGAAGTATAGTGATTTAAAAAGCTAAGCAGGCATGGCTGCATGTAGGTACATGCCTCCAAGTGTCATGGACAACATCATCGACCACAGGACACAAATACAGGGCCAACCAAACAACTAGCAAGAACCAACAGAGGCATCATTAACCGAAAACAGTAAGCATACCATCGACCACATGACACAAATACAGGGCCAACCAAACAACTAGCAAGAACCAACAGAGGCATCATTAACCGAAAACAGTAAGCATACCATGATGTAATGCCAAATAACACCATCGCCACCATGATGTAATGCCAAACAAAGACCGATTGAAACCCTAATCCATCATGAAACATCAACATGTACTAAGATTAAATGAACAAATCATCAAGAGCAAGTAGTATAGCAAACCCTAACACCATCACCATCACAGAATAAGGGGGTTGGGGATCGATTTCACCTCGGGGTCATCGTTGGAGAAAAGACCAGGCACCACGGAGAGGAAGAAGACCAGGCGACAAAGAGGAAGCAGATCTAGACGGAGAGGAAGCAGATCCGGCCAGAAGAACACCAACCGCACCAACGGAGCCGAGCGGAAGGAAGAAGACGACCGCCTCTTGGAGTCCCAACAATGAAGAAGGTGCGGCACCTTTGGTGCAGATCCCGAGCGGGGAAACAGAGAGGGAGCCCGCCGGGAAAGAACGTCGCCTCGCCAGACACCACACCTCAATAGCACCGCCGGTATCTCACGGGATAGGTGGGAGGGAGGCCAGCGCCGAGCGGCCGCTTATAAAGGCGGCAAGATTCACCGAAAGAGGGAGCACGTGCGGAGGTTTCAACCTTCCCGCGTGAGCCCGCGCGAGCCACCTGCCACAACAGCTCAAAATCACCCCAAATCGGCCGCCTCACACGTGCAGAGCCAATCCCTAGAAAAAAAGGGTCGTTTCCCTAAAGCGGAGAGGGAAGGGTTTTGCACCGAAGCCGGGTTAGGAGACGGACAAGGCCATCAAACACAAGCCCATTAGGATCTTATATAATTGCGCACCAATCAGCATTTCGCAGGCTTTCCTCGTGAAAAAAAGAAAAATCTGCTCGTACTCTCCCCGGATAGATTCTGCCCCCAGTCCGGCGGCGACCATGTCTTCCGGCAGCCGCTACATGGCCTACTCGCCGTCGCCATCCACCGGCCCGCACTCCCCTCACCTCCCCCTTGCCGACCATGAGAAGTACGCCTAGCCTCTGAGCCCTCTTGCCCCCTGATTTTATCCACTGCCCTTCCAGCTCATTGCTGTGATATTGTTTTTTTTGTTCTAGTACCGTGATTAGGGTCTGTTTGGTGATTCTGTGGTCGAATATTCTAAAAAAATGGATCTTGGAGTCGATTGGTGGTCCCTGTCTGGTTTATTTTGGCTTGGGATTGGATTGATTGAATGACTGTTCGTTGTGCTAAAGATTACTGATGGCCCCAATCCGAGTGGATTTTAGATGATCAAGGTGCGAGATGGTGGCTCAATAACTGTGGTCGTCGAGTTGGACTTCTGCCATGTCTAAGACTTGTTTATAGATTGAGTGAAGGACTTGGTCATCGAGTTGGACTTTTGCCATGTTTAGAACTCTAAGGCTTGTTTATATAGATTGAGGACTGAAGAACTTGTATAGTTACATGAATCTTGAAAAATTATGCACTAAATTACGATTTTTAGGCTTTTGATGGCTGCGTTGGCGTTGATACTGGGAGATGTTTGTTGGTTTCATATGAGTTTTTATTGTTGGAATTGAAACATGGATCTTTTGTTTTTTTGGGGGATTTGTAAGAGTGAAGTTACTGAGCATTAGTGAACTGATCCGTGCAATTTTCAGCTGATTTCCTGGTGTTTGCTTAATATATTGTAGTTGATATGAACTATTGATGTTTGGTTGGTGTCACAATCTGTTAGAGTTATTAGTCCCTATTTATTGTTGCCAATTCCCTAGGCCAGACTGGCCCCTTGGGGCGCCGCCTCCAGGCTGGCCAGGCCCTTTGGGCTCTCTTGTACTCTCTCTATATATATGTAACACCTCTGCTGTAATCATTCATTTAAGCTAATCAATCTCAGCCTTTGGCTTCTATCATGGTATCAGCCGCTCTCTCTTGAGCCGTACCGCCCACCCTCCGTTTTCGCTCTCCCAGGCGCACGCGCGTTTCCCAGGTGCACACGCCCTCTCGGCCGCTGCGCGCGCCGCTCTTCTCGGCACCCGCGTCCGCCCGTTCGCTCGCCGCGCCCGTCTCCTCTCTCTGCCCGGCTCCCGCGCGTGCGCCCCTCGGTTGGTCGTCGCCCGTGCGCACCCATGGCCGCCACCTCTGCCTCCGGTGCCCTGGATGCCTCCGCCGCAGCCAAGCTCCGCGATGAGGCACTCGCCGCCGCCCAGAAGCTGGAAGATGAGGCTACTTCCCTGCGCTCCACCAACACCGAGCGCAGCCTGGCCCTTCAGGCGGAGGCTGACCTCCTCAAGAACGCTGCCGCGGCCCAGGAGCGCATTCGCCTCGCCGTCGCCGCTCTCGCCAAAGAGCGCACGCAGGCAGACGCCCTAGAGCAGCAGGTCGCGGCCCTCCGGGAGCGCATTCGCAGCGACTCCCATCGCGACGAGGACCCGCAGGACGATGACGACGCCCGCTCCTTCTCCTCTAAAGCAGCCACCATCGCCCATCTACACAGCCAAGCTGCCGCTGTCCAGAATATCAAGAACCTGATCCCGATCGTCCTCGATCTTCAGGCTTCCAACTACTCCAAGTGGCGCGGCTACATCCTCCTCATCCTCGGCCGCTTTGCCCTGAAGGATCACATCCTCTGCGACGACTCCCGCCTCTATGATCCGGCGTGGTCCCGTATGGACTGCATCGTTGTCTCCTGGATCTTCAACACCATCTGCCCCAACCTTGTGGACGTCGTCCATGAGCAAGAAGGCATCACCGCTCAGGGGGCATGGCTCGGGCTGGAGCAGCAGTTCCTGAACAATCGTGAGTCCCGCGCCATGCTCCTCGACGTCGAATTCCGCACTCTCGTGCTGAACGTCCTGCCGCAAGATGACTTCTGCCGCAAGATGAAGACCATGGCCGATGCACTTGCTGATCTTGGCGAGCCCGTCCAGGACCGCACCCTCGTGCTGAACGTCCTGCGCGGCCTTAATGAACGTTTCCAGTTCATGTCTCAACTCGTCACCTGCCAGCGACCATTCCCTTCCTTCGCCGACGTTCATGCTGACCTACGCCTGGTTGAGCTCAACATGGCACCGCCTTCGGCGCCTCCTTCAGCTCTCGTCGCCTCTACGCCCCCAGGACGCCCACCCTTGCTGCTACGTCCCCGCGACCTCCACCAGCTGCGGGGGGGGGGGGGGGGGGGGGGGTGCTCCGACTGGTGGCAACAGCGGTCGTGGCCGGCGTCGCCGCGGTGGTTGCGGCCAAGGCAACTTGGCTGGCGGCCCATAACCCACCGGCGGTCCTCCTGGTGGCCCACAATGGCCCTCAACCCGTGGACTGGGTCCATTCATATGTGGCCTGGGTCCTCCGGCGGCTCTCGTTGCCCACCACCGCGCCCTGGCCAGCCACCACAGCAGGCCATGATGGCTGGCCCTGCTGCCCCCGGCGCATATTATCCTCCGGCACCGGCTGCCTTCTACCAGCCGCCAGCCCCGGCGCCCCCATCTGCGTGGTCTCCATGGGATCCTCAGGCGCTCGCCAACGCGTTCAGCACCGTCTCCCTCACTCCGCCGATGAGCGCCTCGGACTGGGTCGTCGATTCGGGAGCTGCTTCCCACATCGCTTCTAACTCTGGTATGGTCACTTTGTCGCCATCCTCCTCCTTCCCCTCCTCCATTGTTGTCGGCAATGGAGCCACTTTACCGGTCATGGGTACTGGCTACTCCACTCTCCTTGGCCCCTTTCACCTTAATAATGTTCTTGTTGCCCCTGATATTATCAAAAACCTTCTCTCTGTTAGACAGTTTACCACTGATAATCTTGTTTCTATTGAATTTGACCCTCTTGGTATTTCTGTGAAGGATCTCCGTTCCAAGAACGTCCTCCTTCGATGTAACAGCTCGGGGCCTCTGTACACCCTGCAGCTTCCATCATCATCCTCCAGCTCCTGCGCTCTCGTGGCCACTCCATCTCCGACCACTTGGCATCGCCGCCTCGGACACCCCGGCAAAGCTGCCCTTCAGCGTCTTGCTCAAACCTCTTCTATCGTGTGCAGCAAACCTGATGATGATTCTATCTGCCATGCGTGTCAGCTTGAGCACCATGTTCGCTTGCCCTTCACTAGTTCCCTATCCAGAGCAATCAAAAAATTTGACTTAATTATTGTGATCTGTGGACATCACCTGTCATCAGTGTATCCGGATTTAAATATTATTTAGTCATTATTGATGATTGCTCACACTTTGTTTGGACATTTCCTCTTCGCCTGAAATCTGACACTTTCCCTGTTCTCTCCAATTTCTTTGCTTTCGTGCTCACTCAGTTCTGGTGTGTTATCAAGGCTGTGCAATGTGATAATGGCCGCAAGTTTGATAACTCTGCGTCTCGTGCTTTCTTCCTTGCTAAAGGTGTCTCTCTCCGCATGTCCTGCCCCTACACCTCACAGCAGAATGGCAAAGCCGAACGCATGATTCGCACCATCAACAACACCACCCGCACCTTGTTGTTCCAAGCTTCCATGCCCTCCTCATATTGGGCCGATGCTCTCGCCACAGCCACCCACCTCATCAATCGCCTCCCCACCAAAACCTTGCACATGAGCACCCCCTTCTTCGCTCTCCACGGCACCCTTCCCTCCTATCATGATCTCCGGACCTTTGGATGCTCCTGCTATCCAAATCTCACCGCCACTGCCCCTCACAAGCTGGCCCCTCGGTCCACTTTGTGCGCCTTCCTCGGCTACTCTCCGGATCACAAGGGTTATCGGTGCCTTGACCATGTTCTATCACAATCAAACAATCTTGTTGAACTGAAACATTGAACGAGGAAGCTTGATCATTTAGACTGCACCTCACCACTTTTGTTGAGTCCAATTTTGATTATTGAATGCTGAGTTGCAAAATCAACTGGTAGGTTGAACAAATCCATGAATCCACTTGACCTGACTCTAAGGGATCTCCCTCCATGATTCAATACGACATTTCAGTTGATGAGCATCCACTTTCTGTTGTTACATATGTGTGTGGGCTCACTGATTGTGATTCTTTTCTAGGTACATTGCAGAGTTGCTTGCAGAGAAGCGAAAGCTTGCCCCTTTCATGCAAGTTCTTCCATGCACATCTCGATTGTTGAATCAAGGTAAATCATTAGTAACACATCCACTAAATTTAGTTTCTTGTCTACCTGGAAAGAGGCATATTTATTTTCCTGAGTGAATAATTACTGGAGACATACAAATCATTATGCAAATATTTTTCTCCCATGTGCTGTTGGTCTAATTTCTTAGAATCACTGCAGACATACAAATATATACCTAAAATTCTCAAATCCGGGTTGTAGATAGAAAGAACAGCTTGAATTTTTTTTGTGAACTGAAAGTTCAATCACAGCCATTATGAACTTACTCACTTAAAAGAATCCTCAAAATTCTACATGTGCAGTTGTGCACGTGCGAAACCATGCACACTTAGTGTTTCTATGCATATGTGTTCATTTGTTTATTGTGCAAAATAGATGAGAAATGCAAAAATGAATATATTTTGCACAAACTTTATTGGTTTGTATGATTTGGCATGATGTACAGGTTTTTTCTCGAAAAACGCAGGAGAGCTGCGCATGATGTACAAGTAGAACTTTTAAATCTGGAAATATGCAGTGGTGGACCTATAATGGGTGTAAATGAACTAAATTTGCAGAAATCCCCATTCGAGTGTGGTTCCATCTGCTGTGAGTGTGAACTGGTTGTAGCTTGACTATGGATGCACCTGGCAGCTTGGCAAGTACCAGGGTTCCAATTTTCTTGCACATTATAAATCTGATGCTACAGTTGTGTAGGATATTTGACGTTTTCTTCCCATCCCAACTTTATACAAGGAAAAAAAATTCAAATTACTCCCTTCAAGTTTAGTTATCTGGATAACCCCTTAAACTAACATGTGGTTCGATATACTCCCCCCACCCCCCATACAACTATTTCAGTTGGTCCGATTTGCCCATTAACAAAATTTATTTTGTTTTGTTCCTTCACATATGAGTTTAAATTTCAAATTTCGTGAGGTGATAATTGACATCACAATTTCTTTTTGTAAAACATTATGAACTTTCCATCATTATGTTTCATACAAATTTGTATTTCTAGTATTAATATATTATTAGGTGTCCTAACTTGTCAAAATAATGATAAAAAATTATGATGTATTTTTTAACATAAATTATGGTGTCAGCTATCACCTCACAAAATTTAAAATTAAAAATCAACTTGAACATGGAGAAACAAAAATAACAATCTTGTTAAGGGGTAAACTGGACCAACTGCAATAGTTGAGGGGAGTAAGCTGAACCAAACTGGATATAGGCTTAAACATTAGTTTATATAATGGAAGCAACTTCAGAAAAGAGTAGCTACTTACTGTGGTACAGAATGGAGAGAAACATAGTTATAGATACGTAGAGAAAGGCTCCTGACATCTTTGTATGGTTGTTACTGTTATTTAACCAGTTCCACTTTTTTTTCAATTATTCCCTTGATTTTCCTTTGTTTGAAGCATAGCCATCACGTTGGATTTAAATAAATTTCAAATTGTTGATTCGTGGAGGGTTAAGACTTGGGTCGTAGAGCCATGACTTGGCAGTAGTGGAAGCTCACCCTGCTTTAGTTTCCTGAGGCAATAGTGCTGTGCTTTGATTGCTTCTGGGTAGCTGATGCTAATCCTGGCATCTACAGCCAATGCTGCTCTGAAAATTTATTTGTGCTCATGACTACAAAAGTTTGAATGAACTTTAAAAATGTTGAATTCAAGTTGATGTGCTTATCCGTCAACTTCTGACTCGTCTGCTTCAATGCGTAATGCTAATTTATTGGTACCTGTTATGCTTGATATTGCAAACTGTGAGCAGAAATATTGCATGTGTCGGCACTCTTGGGGATTCCTGTTTTAGATCAACCTGGCTATCAGCATGCATGGTAGCCCCCTTATAAATGGAGGAACAATGCCAAATGGAAGACCTGTTGAAATGAATGGTTGGGCGCCAGCAATTCCATCTGAAGTATGGTTACTGACCACTGACGTAACTATTGCTATTTATTCTTATGAGTTGTGGTGAATGTGAAATATCTAAATGAACTAATGGCTCGTCTCTTGCTGTTGATGTTTATCAGTGCTGAATACCCTGCAATATTTTTTTTGTCCACCAGGCAATTGATAATGAAGTGTTGTAGCCTCTAGGGATAAATTCTTATCCCACCTCTGAAGTTGATGACTGGTTGCGTATTAACTTCTCAAAAAGCCACACAAAATTTTCAAACCTACTGACTACACTTGTATTATAAATTTAGAGGAATGACTTATCTACCATTAACACCTTAGTTTTTTAGGAATGGTGTGTCTTATGCAACCACTGGTGAAATCTAGCCAAGTTAAAGATGGAAATGTCTGTTGTAGATTATTTGGAATTGTAATTTGCGGTGTATAATGACTAAATGATTAGCTATGTTCTCATTACAAAATTTACTCCAGTTCATTAAATAATTTCCAGAAGTTGGAATTTCGGCATTAAAGTGTAAAGCTGCTCAAGTGTGATTTAAGTACAATTTCAACTTAGATTTGGGCATTTTGCTGAATATGAAAATGAATTTGACATAACTGGTGAGATTACAGTGCACACATATTTCTTGCCAGCTCTTGACTTGGGGATTCTGCATCAAGTTAAGCTAGAATGTTCTTGTTTTCAAATAGTTGATTTTCTTGGGGCCAAATTTCGTTTTATATTTCAGGGAGCAAGCATGTTCCATCCTCCATCTAGAAGTTGGCTCAACCCACAAGGCAGCTCCTCAGGATTTATTGTGAAGAAAACAATGAGAATGGACATTCCTGTGGAGAAATACCCTAATGTAAGAAGTTGCTTCCGTATCTTAGTTCCTTTGTTGTTCACTACGGATGAATTTTGCATGAGTGTGGCATTGTGCTTTACAGTTCAACTTTGTGGGGCGACTACTTGGTCCAAGGGGAAATTCCCTTAAGCGAGTTGAGGCAAACACCGACTGTCGAGTTCTGATTAGAGGCCGCGGCAGCATAAAGGACGCTGCTAAGGTAGGTTTCATCTTGGTTTATGACTTCTGCTTGTGACATTATAGATTTGTGTCACTGCTACTATTCTTATTGTAAATTCTTGAGTCATTATACACCGTGTTGTTTCCTTGTCACGAATTCGCCATTTTTAGCCACTTTGGAGAAAGACTTGCTCAGTCGTCATAGTATATTAGTATCTTAGTGTGTGTTTGGTTTAGGAATGAGGTGGTCCATCTTCTGCTCATTCCTCACCTTTTTTGTTTGGTTTGTGGAATGGAATAGGTTGATGCATCATCACCTCATTCCTCACAAGCTAATAATTAGTACTAGTATAGGAATGGAGTCATTCCACAAAATTTGAGGAAGTCATGATGCACCACCTCATCTAGGATGGAGTGGCTTCTCAAACCAAACACCCTATTAATTTGGGTTGTCCATCTATGTGTTGTTTTGTCCTATGGATAGTTACATTATTATTCCCTTCGTTCTTAAATTATAGTTTGCTTTGGTTTTGACCTAACTCGAACTTATCAATCTTTGACCAAATTTATAGAAAAATGCACCAACATCTAAAACATCAAATTAGTTTTATTAAATTCTCCATGAGATATGTTTTGATAGTGTGTTTATTTGGATTTGTAGATGTTAATTAATTTTTCTAGAAACTCAATCCAAGTTAGGGTAGTTTGACTTACGACAAAACCAAAGTGAACTATAATTTGGAACAAAGGGAACAGTGGATATGACCAAAACTGGCATCCTTACTAACCACATCCGAATAGAGCAAGCTAATATTGCATTTGGCTACAAACTTGATGTATATTGTATAGGAACAGGTGTATGTGCCAAGTCCTTGGGTATTAGCTTTAGCTTAGTAACTTTGCTTTTACGTTACGATTTATTTGTTTAGCTCATGCTTCAGGAATATCCAGTGTTGTGTACCTTGTCCAGATACTGTTGTTATACTTCCTTTTTTATTTTATTTGACTGTTGAGGTCACCGCATGTTACTGCCTTCAAGTGCAGGAAGAAGTAATGAGGGGAAAACCAGGATATGAACACCTTAATGAGCCTCTCCACCTTGTGATTGAAGCTGAGCTGCCAGCTGAAATTGTTGATATCCGTCTTATGCAAGCCCAAGAAATTCTCGATGACATGCTGAAACCTGTGGTAGGACACCTTTGCCTATGTTTTTTTTTTTGTGAATCTCCCATTTTCAGTTCTAGTTCCAGTTTCAACCATGTTGTCAACATATTCTGGTCTTGGGTTTATAATAATCTATGCCTATATGTTCAAATATTGCCAGGATGAGTCGATGGACTTTTTCAAGAAGCAGCAGCTTCGAGAACTTGCCATGCTAAACGGCACCCTCAGAGATGACAGCTCGCAAAAGTCTGGGTCGGTCTCCCCGTTCCACAACATGGGCATGAAGAGGGCCAAGACTCGTGGTTAAACTAGGGTGGTCCTGGTACCTATTTGACTATCCGAAGAGGAAATCTGTCATGTGACTTGGATTTGCTGCTTGAACTGCGGTGGCTGTGACTCTGGCTGTGTAGTGTACTAGACTACTAGTGTTTACTCTAGAGTTCTAATCTAGGGGAAAGAATGTGCTATGCGATTTTGGTAGGCTTGTATAGCTCAACAGGTCGGTCACCTATGTTATTGGAAAGAACTGATTGTATAGAGCCGTACTCGGTAATGCTTTTGTGTGATCTTAGTGCAGAGATGAACATGGAGTATTTGTTAGAAAAATTGTCATATACAGTGTTTCTTTTCTGGTACTAGTATCTTGTAATAAGCAGCTTTACTGGGCTGTGGCTGGATCGGTTCGCAGTAGCTCTTAGAAGCGCCTTGTTTGACACTTCCCATCAACAGCGGTCCAGTTAATGGACTGCATTCAGTATGGTGGCCATTGTTTGAGAACTAGTACAAGCTGCGCGCCCCTGCGCGCGAGCCCAGGTGACCATTTAATCTTGTGATTGGTATTGGTATACCTTATTCACATAAGCATGGCAAACCTGTAGATGTTAATGGATCCTGGCAACAGGAATGGATACTATTTTCTTTCCAAGTGCAAACCTTGAAAACTAAACTGTGAAAAGTAAAAAGGAAAAAAGATCAAGAGAACAGAATGGGAAACTGAGACAGAACCACAAATGTGATCTGCATAAATCTCAAATGAATCGTGCAT
This sequence comes from Saccharum hybrid cultivar R570, assembly GCA_038087645.1. Classification (NCBI taxonomy): domain Eukaryota; kingdom Viridiplantae; phylum Streptophyta; class Magnoliopsida; order Poales; family Poaceae; genus Saccharum; species Saccharum hybrid cultivar. The sequence goes on from JAQSUU010000568.1 coordinate 2,586,706, forward strand.
TTGTAGCAGCAGCTAAATTTGCTTGCAATAAGTGCACACTAAGAGTATTTTGGGTAGCTTTGAGCAGTACCACAAAAGAGCTGCAGCAAAAGTTACACTTTAAGCAGGCCATGTTCTAAAACTCTCTAGAATGTAAGATGAGTCATGGATGGACGTTAACTAAAGTTGCCTTTGCACTCCACTCAGTCCAAACAACCGCTGTACGATCAACCAAGTGTGAATGTACTGCATCTGCGAAGCACGCAGCTATTTGTCCTCAACAGTCTGCAATGAGTGAAGGATTGGATCAGTTGCAATAGAAGCTAGTAAAAAAACAAACTAATCATTACGCTGTAGTACAATAACATGTAGCGCAATTGAATTTACTCTGTACGTTTCAAGCATCAGATGACCAACGATTTGTTTGTCACATACACTCTGAAGCCCCCACCCCAAACAATATTGTATTGTTGTTATATACATGCACATTGTTTACTGAAGCCCATGCTGTTACATATCAGCACGAAAAGGTAACCATCAGCTACATATATGTACATATGAGCAGAAATCTAGTCGAAACTGTTTTGTCCAACTCTGCAGGCTGGATGAGTAATTTAAATCGTTATTTTGATTCAATACTTGGTGGACCTAAGTTAGTATAAGTTTGCTTCTTTAACATTTAGGTGGCAAATCTTGGTTAGCCCCAAATACAGTAGACCCAAAAGGTAGTCTAGATACATAGCCAACTATATGTCGTTCTGCTTTTAAGATCAGTAGGGCGCCTGCAAACATGCACGTATCCATAATTCAGATACGTTGTCCGTGAAGAAAAAAGAAATTAAACAAACTATTCGCATGACCCAAACCTTGATTAAGAAAACCTGCATATTCAGAGAAAACTAACCGTGGGCAACCTACTGGCATTGTCCTCAATCTATTCTATGAAGCATAGACATTGTTTTTTCACAGACGCACAGTAGACTCATAAGTGGTCTGCATAAGATTCATGAAAACATATTCGATTTTCAGAATAAAATAGCTATGATTTTTACTATTTTCATAAATAGAGGCAGGCATGTTAGTTCACTCATTGAGAATACATAGTGATGTACCTAGGATAGCTTTTATGGTCATATTCCTAGACTAATTACAGAAGGCATTGAACTAAGCAAAAACATATATGAGTTCTGAGTTGAAGTAGCTACCGTAAAAAACAAAAAGATGAATATTTCCATAAGGCAGTAAGTAACTGAATATATTTGCTTTGTTAGCCGCATCTAACTTCGAACTGATGCAAGAGGGACATGAAAAGTAGCAATCACTGGAGCAGCGGAATTAAGAAAGGAAACCAAATTGTTTAAAGCAAAATCGCAAATATTATTTTAGCAAAAAAGGGGAAAAACCTGACAGAAAGAAACACCAACTGGACATGAATCTGGTTTCTTACTTTTGTACATAGCTCACTGTACCAGCAACCCTCAGAACAGGGACACTTTGTTACCCACATACTCACAGTAAGTTAGCAATACATATCTAAATTATGGGAATAATATTCAGAAAACAAGAAGTCAGTGCAACAGATACTTCATTAGTTGTCATTCAAGTGGTGTTGACAAGCACTTAGACTTATGAACTCCCAAATCTCTGCTGCTCATACCCTTAAGATATAGCAACCAGAAAATGTCATGGCACCCAATCATTTTTTCAATGCCAAACAGGACCTCTAGAGGGAAGAACAATAATAGTAGGTAATAAGACTACTAGCTGAAAGCAAATTCACTTTTAGAAGAGGAAACCAAAAGTAAGGAAAACTTGTTTTGAACGAAAAGAATATCCAACCTGAACCATGATAAAGATCTCATTTGAACAGGATAGTAACACGTAGATATCTCATACTGCGCATACGGTGTTGGAGTGGCATCATCAAATTTGATCTGAGCATAACAAGCTATTAGTATGCCGCAACATAACATAGAGATCCCATTATCTATCCTGGAAGGGAAAGGCAAACTTTTGTTTTAAACTAACAAAAAGTGGGTAACACGTGAGATTCTTTCTAGAAATCATCTATCAATGGAAGAAATCTCTATTTGATGCTACCTATAGGTGTCAATACAATCAAAATAAGGTGGTATTAATTGTAGAAGTAGTAGAAACCAATTCATTCGTAATACCAGTTGATTGATGTACTATTATTATAAAATAGGAACAAAGCTAAAAAAATCACAAATTAGGGGTTCTACAGTTAGCTCCAGTAAACAAGAAACAAACTATAGCTAGCTTCACTTATCCATGCACAGGCAGCGCATGCGTATTGTGACTTGTGAGCGATGAGCATTGCGTTACTTGGAACCAGGGAAAAAAGGTCATAAAACAGTGGTAATCATGACTGCACATTCTCATATGGTATAGTTGGGAAGAATATATCTGTTTCCAGCATTATTGTCATTGACATGTGGCAGAAAAAAAACGCAAAATAGCAATGACATGGAAATATTGCTAGATTTGACATATGGGGATGCCCCACATGCAATATGAAACAAAAGATCACAAAAGAGTGATAATCATGACTGCATATTTTCAGAAGCACCTCACAGCTATCTACGTCGGATACTGTTCCGGATGCTTGTGTGAGTGTGTTCCGCCCTGCGAGGCGATGAAAATAAGTTATGTAAAACTCTCTATTGTACTCTGATATTCGAGCATGACTTTATGTATTACTGAGATTTGGGTAAATTGACAGAATGTTTCGTCATTTTACACTTCGTTTCTGTGGATTTTCCTTCGAGGAAATCAAAGACGTTTCAGTTGGTACCAGAGCCATGTTGACCCTAGGACGGACCCATAGGATTGGACAATAGAATTAGGAAAGATCTTGACACTTTCGGTTATATTACCGATCGTGCTGCATTTTCGTGCACGGCTTATCTCAATTTCACACTCTCTTACCTACATTTCGTTCTACCTTACCTATCACAATCGCTCCGTTCCACCCTGAATCACCCTATTTCACTCAAGATTTATCAAGTATCACTCTGAGTTACATAGTTTCGCCTTGTCTTATCAAGTTTCACTCTGTAATACTCAAGTTACTACATACACAACAAGGTACTGACTCCGTCTTATGGTTAATTTGCAGATGGCCCCTGTTATCGAGCTTCCTGTGGACGGACTGGCCTACCGTGGGCTCGCCACGATCCTGTACGACATGCTGGACTCACTAGGCGTTCCCACAGAGCAGATCGAGTACGTGTGCCGGGGTGAGCCTGGACCCGACGGGTTCAAGGGACACATCGTGGTCCACCTCAAGGTTCCCGCCAGCGAGTTCGTACTCGTGCTGCGTGCCTTTGAGACCCTGGAGGTGGAGAACTCTATTGCTTCGTGCGTACAGTCCGTCTCACGCACAGCTCTTCGCAGTGTGATGCGTGACGCACACGACTACCTCAAGACGGGACCGTACCGCCTGCTACATGCCGCTCTAGACCTCAATAGGTTCTCGGAGCCGCAGATCACTGCTGCAGACCGTGCTGTGCGTGACGAGGTCGACCCCTATCTGAGGACCTCCGCGCAGTACATCATCGCCCAGGATCGCTACATCATGGATGTAGAAATGCAGAACCGCCGCTATCGAGACCTCCTGTTCCGTTGCGACGAGGAGTTCCTCAAGGTGGAGCGCAAGGAGGGGGAGATGGTCGGCAAGCTCGAGGAGGAGCGCATGGGCTATGATAGGATGAAGACCTTCTACGAGAACCGTGAGCAGTCACTTCGGAAGGAGATCGCCAATCTCAAGGACAAGGTTGGGGAGGCTGAGCTTCGCCATGACTATCTTGAGTCCAAGGTGCTTGAGTGCGAGGATCAGATTGAGCGTCAGAGGCTTACCCTGAGAGAGTTCCACGAGAAGGAGAAGCAGCGTGGCATCAGGAAGCTCGCCCTGGAGGCCCGTTGCAACACAATGGAGAAACTAGCTGTGGAGGCTGCCATCACCACCACCTACAACATGCACCACCTGGTTCACTACATCAAGAGCACCGAGTACCTTCAGGACAAGGTGAACCGCATCAGTCAGGCTTGGATCGACGCTGATCGCAAGCGCGTCCAGGAGATCGGGATGGTCCAGGACGTCCTCTTACCTGGGATGCGCAAGAAACCGCGCAGACAGCCTTTCCACGTTGAGGCCACCAAGCTCAACTTCAAGGCTTGCCCGACTAAGGGTTACTCAGAGGTTCCGAGGACCGAGATGCTGGATTACGCTCTCACCTACGTCGCAGGGATCCACCACTCCGACGACGAGCTTCGTGCCATGGAGGGCACTCCCGAGGCTTCCACTTCTGGTCCTTCTACACCACCCACCACTTCCGGACAGGAGTAGTTACCTTTTAACATAATCATGTAATAAGGTAGTAGTAGACATGTTGAGCCCTGCGTGGCCAGAGATATGATGATGCACTTATGGAGTAATGTAGGATGTCCCACTTTTGGAGCTGCCTGCGAGTAGCACGATTCCCGCGAATCTATCAGTGTAGCTACTGGAGATATCGCTATGTAATAAATTAATGTAATGGATGTTTTAGACCTTATCGCATCTTATGGTTCTTATTTGCATCTTTGTATGAGTGTTGGATAGTTATCTCTTTTGAAATTAATAAATCGCTTAACCATGCACCTAATGAAAATGTTAAACAACGAATTGACCCTGCAGAGAGATGTCTTGCCGCCGATCCGCTCGTCTAAACAACCGCTCGCTTTCCCTCGCGTCTACGGCCCGTGGTCATGGTTGAAGCCGTGGAGGAGGCCGAGGAGTTCCCTTTGGTGTCATGGAGGAGCCTGCGCCAGAGGAGCCTCTGCTCTGGGGGTGGGTGCCGCCCAGCATCCTGATGGAGAAGCACCGCCGCCGCCGCCACCACCACAGTTGGCAGAGGTGATGGACCGCCAAACCTGCCTCTTGGAGACACTGGCTCAGGGAATGCTTCACCGCCACGGGGGTCCTCCCAATGACTTCTAGCAGAAGTTGGAGGGTTTTCTCAAGCTGAGGCCTCCTACTTTCGACACCTCCGACGATGACCCCATCGCCGCCGAGGACTGGCTCCGTGAGATAAAAAAAGCTGGATCTCACCACCTGCACTGACGAGGAGTGCATGGGGGTAGCCACCCACCAGCTCACTGGCGCTGCACGTGCATGGTGGGACAGCTACTACGACGCCCACGAGGACCCGGGGAGTATCTCTTGGGAGGAGTTCGCCGAGGCTTTTCGTGAGCAACACGTGCCTGAGGGCGTCATGGATGCCAAGGTGGAGGAGTTTCGCAACATCTCCTAGGGCTCCCAGAAGGTTTAGGAGTACACTACTCGTTTCACCCGCATGATGAGGTATGCTCCAGGTGAGACCGATACCGAGAAGAAGAAGATGTACTGTTTCAAGAAGGGGCTGGACTCTCATCTCAAGGTGGCCCTTTTAGGTCATGCTTGTCGCACCCTTCATGAGATGGCCAACAAGGTGCTAGAGATGGAGAGGGATCGTCTGGAGGCGGATGCCCTCCACAAGGAGAAGAAGCGCCGGTTCGAGAGTCCCTCTCGTAGCCCAGCCCTATAGAGGCCACGTGCTCACGTGCTTCCTCAGCCCCGCTCTCGCTACACCCAGGGGGCAATGACCGCTCCGAGCCATGGAGGTGGTACCTACACCGCCAACTACCACCGCCCCGCTCAGGGCTGTCCAGCTCTGAGTCGCCCCACTCAGGGAGCTGGCACGTGGAGGACCGCTACGCCTACCTCCACAGGTAGCGCGCCCTTCACCTCCTTCGATTGCGGCCAGCCCGGTCACAAGATCGCTGAGTGCCCCATCAAGAACGGCACACCGCCTGCTTCAACCCAGACAAGACAGACTGCTACACCTGCTGCTCCACGCAAGAACGTTGTTGGGGCTGTCCGTAGCCGTCTCAACCACATGACCGCGGAGGACGCCTAGAACGCTCCCGACGTGGTGTATGGTATGTTTTTGGTACAGGGAGTTATAGCTTCTATCTTGTTTGACTCTGGAGCTACTTGTTCTTACATATCCACCAAGTTTGCACGAGAACATAGCATACCTGTGACTCCCCGCAAGGAGCCCATTGACACTAGCTCACCTTTAGGTCGCATTATATGCACCAAAAGATGTCAGGGAGTGAGTATCACCATTGAGGGCTACCCTTTTCTAGCCGATCTCACCTTACTTCCATCCGAGGGGCTAGATGTCATACTGGGGATGGATTGGTTGACACAGCATAAAGGAGTGATATCTTGTTCACCAAGGTATGTGGAGATCACACACCCGAGTGGACACATAATCCGCTGTAAGCCAAATCAGAGAAAGAAAGACTCTATGTTGTGTGTCCTAGAGGCCAAGACAATCGAGGAGGTACCCGTTGTGAGCGAGTACCCTGACATGTTTCCTGAGGAGTTGCCAGGCATGCCACCTGATCGGGATGTAGAGTTTGTGATTGACCTTCTGCCTGGTACCATGCCTATTGCTAAGAGGCCCTACCGCATGTCAGTCGATGAGCTAGAAGAGCTGAAGAAGCAACTCAAGGAATTGTCAGACAAGAGATACATCAGACCCAGTGCTTCACCCTAGGGTTCCCCTGTTTTGTTCGTGAAAAAGAAGGATGGATCCATGAGGATGTGCATTGACTATTGGAACTTGAATGCCGTGACAGTCAAGAACAAATATCCTCTGCCCAGGATCGATGACCTCCTAGATCAGCTGAAAGATGCTAAGTTCTTTTCCAAGATCGATCTCAGGTCCGGATATCATCAGATGAAAATCAGACCCGATGACAATCCTAAGACAACTTTTGTCACCAGATACGGGCAATATGAGTTCATAGTGGTGTCCTTCGGACTCACTAATGCCCCGGCTTATTTCATGAACATGATGAATAAAGTATTCATGGACGAACTGAACAAGTTCGTAGTGGTGTTCATTGATGACATCCTTATCTATTCCTCCACCGCCGAAGAGCATGAGCAACACTTGAGAGTGGTTCTGGAGAAGTTGAGGCAGAATCAGTTGTATGCCAAATTCAGCAAATATGACTTTTGGCTCGAAGAAGTTGCCTTCCTTGGTCATGTTCTCACCGCGGAGGGAGTCGTTGTAGATCCCGCAAAGATTGAAGCGGTGAAAGAGTGGGAACAACCCCGCAATGTGACCGATATCCATAGTTTTCTTGGATTGGCCGGGTACTATCGCAGATTCATCGAGAACTTCTCAAAGATAGCCAAACCCATGACCAACGTACTGAAGAAGACTAATGAGTTTGAATGGACGCCCGAGTGTGAGCACAGCTTCCAGACTCTGAAACAGAAGCTCACCGCCACTCTTGTCCTTGCCTTGCCTGATATCCAGAAAGACTTCATGGTCTACTGTGATGCATCCAGACAGGGACTTGGCTGTGTTCTAATGCAGAGTGGAAGAGTCATTACCTATGCGTCCCGACAGTTGAAGGACCATGAGCAACGCTACCCAACCCATGATCTGGAGCTTGCCGCTGTTGTGCATGCTCTAAAGATTTGGAGGCACTACTTGATCGAAAACAAGTGTGATATATACACCGATCACAAGAGCCTAAAGTATTTCTTCACTCAAGAGGATCTGAACATGAGACAGCGCAGATGGCTAGAGCTTATTAAGGACTACAACCTGGATATTCACTACCATCCGGGAAAAGCTAATGTAGTCGCTGATGCTTTGAGCCGAAAGAGTTATTGCCACAATCTGTCCATGGAAGCTATACCACCCAAGCTATGTCAGGAAATGGGTGAACTTCGTCTCGAAATCCTACCCAAGGGTATGTTGAATGAGCTTCGAGTATAATACAACCTCAAGGATCGGATCCGCAATGCTCAACTGGAGTGTCCGGAAATTTGGGAGATCCAAGAACTCATGAAGAAGGGCAAGTGCCCCGAGTTCAGAGAGGATATACAAGGAGTGTACTGGTACAAGGATAGAATTTGTATACCATTTGATTCCGCCTTGCGGCGAGAAATCTTGGAAGAGGGTCATGACTCCAAGTATTGTATTCACCCGGGAAGCACCAAAATGTATGCCGATCTAAAGAAACAGTTCTGGTGGAAGAACATGAAGGCAGATATTGCCGGGCATGTCGTGCGATGCGACATCTGCAATAGGATCAAGGCTGAGCACCAAAGACCAGTCAGGTTGCTTAAACCCTTAGACGTTCCGATGTGGAAATGGGAGAGCATATCCATGGACTTTATAGTAGGTTTACCTCAAACCCCTAAAGGCCATGACTCGATTTGGGTGATCGTTGATCGACTAACCAAGGTAGCTCACTTCATAGCTGTGAGGACTGACTACAGAGTTGAGAAGCTAGCAGATATGTACATCGAGCACATTCTCAGACTCCACGGAGCCCCCACTAGCATAGTGTCTGATCGTGGTACACAGTGCTGAAAGTCCTATGTTTGGTGTTGGTAATTAGTGACAATGTCTAAGTACTAATCCTATGCCTAAGTTGTATGTAGCATATGAGGATTAGTATATTCCAAGGTTGGTGGCAAGATGGATATGGTGATCATGATGGCCACACTTGGATTTGGACGCAACCTTATGTGATCAAGGCAAAGGTATATGCTTAAGGGTTATGTTTTAGTAACCAAGACACCTAGTGGGTGTGGTTACATTATAGGATAGATAGCCGTACTATAAAGAGGGGAATGACACGGCTATTGAACTCCTAAGAGCCTCTAGATGTGCATTTCATGATCATATGCATTTGGATAAAACTAATATCACCTCTAACAATGATTGTGAAAATGCTAACACACTCACACATGACGAAGATCACTTGGTGGTGTTAGCACGTTTGCGAAGGCGGTGGAGTTTGAGCGGTAGAGAGGGTTTAGGATCCTCTCTCCCTCCCACCGAGCTTGCGAGGCGGGATTCAGGCATTTTCGAGAAGTTGAAATGACTATTTTCCACTACGCCGAAAGTCCAGAAAAGAAACGGAGGCGAACGGAGGTCACAGAGGTGACCGGACGCTGAACCGGACGCGGTCCTTGCATGACCGGACGCGTCCGGTCAGTGTTCAGTGTCTGCGCGTTTTTCAGTTCGATGATCGGACGCGAGGCGCCTCCGGTCACTGATGATCGGACGCGTCCGGTCGTTCAGGGAGCTTACTGGACTCTAACCGGACGCTGGCACTGTCGCGTCCGGTCATTTTCTTCAGCGCGTCCGGTCACTGTTTCGTTGAGCGCTGCTCAGGCGACCAGCGCGTCCGGTCATTCTCGGGACCAGCGCGTCCGGTCGTCTCCAGCGCGTCCGGTCTGCGCGATGAGCGCGTCCGGTCGTTGCTTCGTAGTTAGCCGTTGGGCGACCGGCGCGTCCGGTCGTTTGGACCAGCGCGTCTGGTCAGTACTTCGCGAGTTAGCCGTTGGGCGACCGGCGCGTCCGGTCAGTTGGACCAGCGTGTCCGGTCAGCCCGATTCCAGCTGTTTAAGTTTCTAATGACTCTATTCGAAGGGGTACGTCTATAAATACTCATTGGCCGGCTCAAGGCTCTCTCTCTTGGACACTCTTGAACATTTTGACATACTTATGAGCACTTTGAGCTAAGCAACTCCCCTCCCACTCATCTCTCTTGCTTCCTTGCATATTCGAAGTGAGATTGAGTGATCCAAGTGCATTTGCATTGTGAGATTGCATCTAGTTGGCACTTGGTGGTTGATTTGCTGCGGGATTCTTATTTCTCTTGGTGGTTGCCGCCACCTAGACGGCTTGGAGCAGCTTGGAGGCGTTGGCAAGAGTTGGTGATTGTTCTTGGCCACCTCCGGTGATTGTGAGGGGTTTGTGCCTACCTCGGCGAAGCGCCAAAGGCAACGTTAGTATATTGCTCATGTCATTGCAACCTTTTGCCATTTGGTAGGTTCTTGTGGTGCCTTTTGAGAGGCTCGGTGTGTGACCGAATTAGCCACCGAACCACATGGTGAAGAGGGACACAACGGGGACTAGCGTGCCGGCAAGCACGTGAACCTCGGGATAAATCTTCGTGTCATCACTTTCATATTGTGATTGATTGATCCCGGTGTTCGGTTATCTTGGTATTCATCTCTTGATTATATTGATTGGTTGGCTCAATTCTTCGCCCCTCGGTGATACCCTCCTAACTCTCTCTTGTATTAATTTCTTAGTTATCTTTGCTAGCGAGTTAGCTTTGCTAGAGTAGTTTCCTTGTGTAGCTTGCTAGTTGTAATTTCCTTCTCGGTTTGACTTGTGCGGTTGAGTGCAACTACACTAGAATTGTGTTTTGGTTAGGTGGCTTGCAAACACCCCGTAGGCTAAGCAAAACTCGCATCTCGCTATTTGTTTTATTGATAAACTTGTTTAGCTTGTCTTTGTAGAAAATTTTAATTGGCTATTCACCCCTCTAGCCATCAAGACCTTTCAAGTGGTATCAGAGCTGTAGTCACCGTTTGTAAGGCTTAACAACCTCGGTGTAAGATGGCTCAAGTTATGTTCAACCATGTCGGGGGCAAGCCTCCATTCTTTAATGGTGTCACATCTTTTGATCATTGGAAAAGAAAAATGAAGCAATATCTTGGCTCTCTTCATGAGAACGTTTAGGGGGTGACACACCATGATTATGCTATCATTGATCCTGACAACCTCACCAACAATGACCGCATCAACAACCAATGCAACACTATGGCTCTCAATACTCTCTACAATGGGATTGATGCAAAGGTCTTTGAGCAAATCAAGGATCTTAAAATGGCAAGTGAAGTATGGACAAGATTAGAGGAAACATATGAGGGCACTTCAACGGTAAAGTGTGCCAAACTATATATGCTCAAGGACAAGTTCTCCACTTTCAAGATGAAGGATGATGAATCCATCCCGGAAATGTTCTATAGGCTCCAAGTCATTGTCAATGATCTCAAGGGGCTTGGGGAGAAGGTTGAGGACAAGGACTTCTCACATAAGTTCTTGATGTGTTTACCTAAGAAGTTTGCTACCTTGAGAAGAATGATCTTTAGAGAGGGATTGGACAAGGTCAAACCAACCAATGTGCTTGGAGATATAATGACCGATGCCCAATACAATGATGATGAAGTTGAGGTAGAAGAGAAGAAGGAAACCAAGGTCAAGCAAGAGAAGCCCATTGCATTCAAGGCTTCATCCTCTAAGGGCAAGAGCAAGGTGGAGAATGATGATGATGATCCTTTTGATGATGAGATCATGGCCCTTCTAGTGCAAAAGATGGGTCGGTTCATGAAGAAGAGAGGCTATGGTGCAAGAAAGAGAAGGGACTTCATGAAGGCAAAGGAGGTGCTTTGCTACAATTGCAATAGCCCCGATCATGTAGTGGCAAGGTGCCTCTATGAAGACAAAAGATATCATGATGGGGAATTGAAGTTGAAGAAGAACAAGAAGGACAAGAAGGAGAAGAAAGCAAAGAAGAGCTTCACATTCAACAAGAAGAAGAAGGGTGGTGGTTATGTGGTCACTTGGGATAGTGACAACTCTGATAGTGATGATGATGAAAGCTCTAGTGATGATGAGAGGACCACTCGGCGAGCCATTGCAAACATCGCCCTCTCCAACAAGCCATCCATCTTCGACACTACATCAACATGCCTTATGGCCAAGCCTACAAAGGTAAAATATGATGATAGTGATGATGATTCTTGTGCTAGTGATGATTATAAGAGTGATGATGAGGAGGATGAGGACTACTCCAAGGATGATCTATTGGGCATAATAGATCAAATGAGCAAGGGCTATAAGAGGACAACCAAAAAATACAAAATCTTGGAACAAGAGCTCATTGCCAAGAGCAATGAAAATGATGCCTTGATGGAGGAGCTTGTTGCTCTCAAAAAGAGTAAGGAGTGCAAAGGAATTGAACAAGAGCTCAAAACTCTTAGGAAATCCTTTGATGAGCTAGAGGCTTCTCGTGAGTGTCTAAAGGAAGACTACGAGGATCTTGAAATTGCTCACACTAGGCTTAAGGAAGCCCACTCCACTATACTTGAGCTCATCAAGGAAAAGGACCTCAAGTTGGAGAAGCTCATGAAGGAAGCTAAGGAGGAGCAAGTGATTGTCACTTATGACATTGGACTAACATGTGATATTATTGATGATTCTTTATTTATTGGTCCTACTAATGCTTCATGTAGCTCATCATCATCCACCACAACCAACTCTATCTCTACTACTAGTGATTCATCACTTGTGGTTGAGAATGAGACTCTCAAGAGAGAGGTGAATGATCTCACCCGCGCATTAGGCAATGCCTATGGTGGGGATGCCCGCTTGCTAAAATGCTTGGGTAGCCAAAGGTTCTCTCTTAACAAAGAGGGATTAGGCTATACTCCTAAGAAGGGCAAGGCGGCCTTTGCTACTCCAAAGCCTCGCTTTGTGAAGGGCAATGGTCATTATTGCAATAGATGCAAGCAAGTTGGGCATCTAGAGATTAATTGCAATAAAATAAACAAGAACAAGAAAAATGCTAATGTACCTTATATTCCTTTAGATTCTTGTTATGTGCTTACCAAGGGTGAGAAAGGTGTGCATGCTAGGTTTGTTGATACACCAATTGTGGGTCCAAAGAAGAAGGCTATTTGGGTACCAAAGAGCTTAGTGACTAACCTACAAGGACCCAAGCAAGTATGGGTAACTAAAAGACATTAAATTGTTTTGTAGGTAAATTACAAGGCCGGAGGAAGGCATTGGGTGCTTGATAGTGGATGCTCTCAACATATGACCGGTGATTCAAGAATGTTCAACTCTCTCAAATCAAATGATAGTGGCATTGATAGTATCATATTTGGTGACAATAGCAAGGGTAATGTGAAGGCTCTTGGAAGGATTGCAATCTCAAATGATCATAGCATTTCCAATGTGCTCTTAGTTGAAAAGTTGAACTTCAATCTTCTCTCGGTTGCTCAATTGTGTGATCTCGGTTTCAAGTGCATATTTGGTGTTGATGATGTGGAGATAGTTAGTGTTGATGGCTCCAACTTGATCTTCAAAGGCTTTAGATTTGAGAATCTATACTTGGTTGATTTCAATGCTAGTGACACTCAACTCTCAACATGCTTGCTCACCAAATCAAGTATGGGTTGGTTATGGCATAGAAGACTTGGTCATGTTGGCATGAAGCAATTGAACAAGTTAGTGAAGCATGACTTAGTTAGAGGCTTGAAGGATGTCACATTTGAGAAGGATAAGCTATGTAGTGCATGTCAAGCCGGAAAGCAAGTAGGCAACACTCATCCATTGAAGAGCATTATGAGTACTTCCAAGGCATTTGAGTTGTTGCACATGGATCTATTTGGACCAACTACATACACAAGCATTGGTGGCAACAAGTATGGTTTTGTGATTGTGGATGATTTCACTAGATACACATGGGTATTCTTTCTTGGGGACAAAAGTGATGTATTTGACATATTCAAGAAGTTCATCAAGAGAGTACAAAATGAGTTTGAAACTACAATCAAGAAAGTGAGAAGTGACAATGGAAGTGAGTTTAGAAACACAAGAGTTGATGAGCTATGTGATGAGCTTGGAATTAAACATCAATTCTCGGCCAAGTATACACCTCAATCAAACGGCCTAGTTGAGAGGAAGAATAGAACCTTAATTGATATGGCTAGATCAATGTTGAATGAGTATAATGTGAGTCATTCATTTTGGGCCGAAGCAATCAACACGGCTTGCTTTTATAGCAACCGTCTCTATTGCCACAAGTTTCTAGAGAAGACACCATATGAGATCTTAAATGGAAGAAAGCCCAACATTGCATACTTTCGGGTATTTGGTTGCAAATGCTACATCTTGAAGAAGGGCACTAGATTGAGCAAGTTTGAGAAGAAATGTGATGAAATATTCTGTAACAGAACCGTCCAAATTATAAGAGCACAAGTACAAAAACAATCACCGAAATGATCAAATTCTCGCACTTGAGCCCATATAACTCCGGTAGTCCAATGAAATCACGAGGGATTTCAAACCAACCAACATACAAGCCAAGATCGTAGTGATTCAACATAACAAGTCACATGTTACAACCATTTCACAAGTAATTCAATATACATCGGAGTTCAACATAGTTATTACAATTTAAGTTCAAAAGTAGCGGAAGCAAAGTAATTTGAAACTAACATTATTCTTATTTCAAATGTATGCCAGTGCCACGGTCGACTTCCAACAAAAACATTAGAGATAAGGTAGCTCAGAAGGATCATGCCCATGATCACACTCCGCCACTAAGGCAGGAGCCAACCAACTCTTGCAGTCGCCATGATACATCACAACCTGCAACAAGTGGGGATAAAACCCTGAGTACGACAAAGTACTCAGCTAGACTTACCCGTCAGAAACCAGAAATAAGGTGACACCAAGGATCATGCAAGGCTGATATGAAGTGGGGCTAGCTTGACAACATTTTGCATAAAAGCTTAATATAGATGATCAATCATTAATGCTTAAGCATCAAGTAAATTATCATTAACATGTCATCTATATTAGCACCTATACTAGAGCACTCACTTTATTAGGAGCAAACAATATTAACCATAGCAGGTATAAATTGAGGCAACCTTTCCATCGTGATCCAATTAACCATCCGTTCAATTTAATGGAATCTACGTTGCCGCTGCTCAAGTCAAGTGCTCACTAACCGGGAGCGACGACGATTCGAATCGAATTCCTATCCAGCTGGAGGGGTATTTCTAACACTCACCGCGCAGGCCCCTGCCAGGGTCGCACAAGCCACCTTTTCATATGATTCAGGAATCGCGGGTCCGAATGATGTCGCGACCCCAAGGGCGACACTCTGCCAGGTGATAGGGACTCTAACCCCCCCTTGGTCTCACGCCAATGTCCCCAAGCACATCCTTTCTCTCCTCCAAGAATCAACCTACCATTCGATTCCCGGCCTGAATCACATTACTCGGCTTCGCGGTCGGAACGACTTATCCGGCCAACTAAGTGTTAGACTGCGTTCAACATGACTCAAGGACGTACAGCGAATCGGTCCTTAAACGACTCAGACGGGGATAGATTCACACCCAAGACCTCCATGCCTTGTCGCTTCACTATCATCATCCCGCCCGGTCTCATTTTATTTTATTAACACATGGTTCCTTTCCACGATAGCAAATATAGCCAACCGTGCCATATATGAATATCCCTATATCTCGCAGGTGACAGGAAATCACCTGACTTCTACCGCTTAAAGCAGGGCTAAGCATCTACTCGATCCTAATCTATGTAGGATTCAAGGATTCATATATCTGGACAAGGAATGATATAATGCAGCAAGGGTTTCCAACCAACTCCTATCACTTAATGCAACAATACTTATAACATATATAGAATTAATTGCTTTAAAGATAGGAGGCTTATAATGCTCCGGGGCTTGCCTGGGATCCGACTCAAGTTAGAGTATGTCAGATGAGTTCGCTTGGCGAGCATCTTCAAATCTACCGCTTGTCCGGTCCTTCGATCTTCGGGATGGATCCACCAACTCCATCTTCGGGTTTGGCTCCACCTTAGGTCCTTTACGTGCTTCAGCTAACGTACCTAAATGAGGTGCAACAATGCATATGTATGAATGCATAGAAGTGCAATAAACAAAGTAATCAAACAAGCATACCAAAGTTCTCCTAAACACCTAGATCTAATTAACTTAATCCTCACTAATGCATAACATAGAAGAGGGCAAGCACATTAATCAAGAAACAAGTCTCACAAGATTACAGGGTACCACTCAAGTATCATCAAAGATATGAGTCACATTTCAATACCCAAGCATGACAAAGTTAATCAAAGTACTAGAACTAGAAATTGCTACCTTCTGGACATCAACCAACAGCTGAGTAATTTAATCATAACTGGAGATCTACAACTCCAAATGACTTGCAGGAAGACATTATGGAAAGCTTATGAAATCATCTAAATTTCATTTAAAAACATCATAGCATGATTCCAAAGTTTAATATGTCTAATTTACACAAACACAGAAACTGGTCTAACAAGACAGAGAGCAAGCAATTCTGTAACCTAACTTTAAACAGCTGTAGTTTCTAAACCACATGGCCAAATGCCACCAAATTTTATCAGCAGCTGGATATATAAATTATCTACAACTTTTGTATAAACAAGTTTCACAATAAAGCACATTATCATGAAGAACTTTATCAAGTTTCCAGATCTGTCCAGAAACCTTGTTTGCAAGGAATAATTATTAACTTATGTTACAAACATATAATTTGACAAAACCAACTTTACTAACATTTCAAACATGACTAATGAACACCAGAAAACATGGTGTCCATTTCTAAATAAATTCTTTTAATGCCTTTTCTTAATTTATTTAAATCATTAGGTGGAATTATGAACACATATCAAAAGTGCACAATAAATTCTAACAAAATTATAGGGGTCTACAAATGCTACCAAAAGTCTACTGTCCAAATTTCAAGCTAATTGGACAAGTATATCAACCTCTATGAAAAAGACAAATAGCTATTGCAATAAATCATGTGAGAGCAAGTTAAACTAAAAACTCAATATTTTCTGTGAACACAAGGCCATATTATGAATCAATATGATAGAGAAACATCATACTAAGGTAATGGAACAACATTTTCTATTTTATCATTTATATATTATTTATAAGCTATTTATCAAGCCCTAAACAAGTTAAATCAATAACTAGATCATCCAATAAGTAGTGACCAAGACATTTGTACCACAGTACATCCATAACAAGACAATACTACGATAAAAATTTCACATCAATTGGAGCATCACAACTCAAGATATAAAAATAACAAGGAAAACAAGCATTTATTTTCTATTTAACAAGATCTAGGTAAAACATCCAGAAACCTGGAAACAACCTATAAGTTTTATATTTTTCTTAGACATTGCATATTACTAGAAGACCAACAAAATTGGAATCACTAATTTTGGACTTCTAAAACTCCAGATATTGATGAAAGCAAGTTAATCCATTTCCAAAACCACTTTTCACTAATGAATTTCTATAGCACAAACACATGCATACATGGCACAACTGGTTACCCTAACATACAGAGCACTTCCCAAGGATTCCAACAAAACAAATGTCACAGTTTTCGGAGCTACCAAATATGAGATATAGATTTTACAATATAAAAGAAAAATCTGTAAATTCGAGCACCAATTGAAATCGGGCGGGACCCACACGTCATACTCCCAGCCGGCCTTCTTCCTCCTCCGGTTCATACGAACTGAACAGCCGTGAAAGCGAGAGGAGGCCGGTTCGGCCGGCAACAGAGGTGGTGCCGGCGGCTAGACCGGCTGGAGACGGGGCGGGAGAGCGTCCACGGGACGGCGCGAACCCACCGGCGTCCGCAGCTTGACCCGCGGTGAACGGAGGTGGCTTGGCCACGTGCGACCGAGCGGCCGCGACGGCACAGCTCGCCGACAGTGGCCCGAGGGCGGCAGCGGCAAGCTTCCCTAGGCGAAAAGGAGCGGCGCGGGGTGCGGAATACCAGGGCGCAGCTAGCTAGGGCGGAGAAGACGCGGAGCAGCGAGGATGGTGTGGCAGCGAGCTCGGCCCGACCGACAATGGCGGCCGCATCCGCGTTCAGCGCACGCGAGCGCCAGAGAGCGAGCGAGTGGAAGGGACATGGAGGTGTGGGAAGTAAGGGGCGAGTGCTTGAGCACCTCCACATCGACACAAGGGCACATGACATCGGTGCGGACGCGCGCCGGCACGGTGGGGTGCGGAGCCGGGCATGGCCGCCACGCAGAGGAGGACGTGTCGGCCTTTCGTGCATTGTCTCGAGCACGTGGTGTGCGTGCAGCAGTCCGACTTGGAGGCCATGTTTGATCTAGTTATGGGCTGATTTGGATCATGGGCCAAAAAGGAAGTTTGTTCACCACAGAATACTCTCCAACTTTGATTAAGAGGTCACAGCCATTAAGATTATGGATTAGCGGCTAATTAACATCCAAGTTAGCATTGTCAACATATTGAAAATGGTCACGGAAACTCGCCTTCGGAGGTCAAAACTCGGTCAAACTCAGTGCAACTTTTTGCATGCTCTTCTCCATAATATAACCTTCAACTTTTATTTTTGGACCAACTCAAGTTGCTTAACAAATTTTGGAGAACGCGGAATGCCAATGTCGAAGACACTGAAATGGGGCCTTAAAATGGCTAAGTGCTGAAATCAGCCCTAAAACTGACTTGTGAGCCCTGTTTGAGCATGTTTCACACATTTTCATGACTTGACTCTTAAATAAAGTTTGTTACTTATAAAATTCTCTACGACTTTGTCAAAGGGTGCATAGTAATGCAAAGCTCCTAAGTCACACTTGAAATGGTCAAACCAAAGGGCTCCAGGGTCCATACATGGTCAACCACCAATTAGAAGCATATTTAGGCAAAATGATCAACACGAACATTGTTCTATTAAGTGTCCTAAGTGTAGTTAAGGTCTTGTAGAGTTCATCTAGAGTCATTTGGACAAGTTTGCAAGGTTTGGTTGATGATTTATAGTTCCATTAACTTAATGGGACAGATTCCAATAGGAATGGAACTTATCATTTCATGTGACTTTTTGATTCCAAACTTTACGAAACTTTTCCAGGGATCAATATAGATAGTTATTGATGTGAGACATGTGAATATACTTTGATAACAAACCCAAGCATATATCTTTTAATTGAGCCTACATGTAAGCAAGGGTGCAACATCCAACTTTAGGTCAGGCTCATCTCCATAGGTTGACCTTGACATTGTCATCTCCACTTAATCTATCATGTTTGACCTTAAACCCACCACTTAATTGGTGATAAACACCTAGGGTGTTACAGCCCTTCCCTCTTAAAAGAATCGCGTCCCGAGATTCGGTATGGAAGATCTTTTAAGGAAGAGAGACACGTTATCTAGTTCCCAACATCTGCTATAGCATTCAGCTATAAAGCTTCAACATCGACGAACAATTTGGTCAAAGGCACGTTCTGATACTTACTCTTTATGGTAAAAATCTGTCTGAAGAATTTCCTTCATTGACTTCCATGAAACATTGTTACTTTGGGAGGAATCCAAGATAGCACGTATTGCACTCTCAGTGTACGGAGATCATTTGGTCCATGAGTGAACCACTCACAAGGATCTGACTCTTTAGTGAACACAGCATAGTCCGTATGAACTTTACATCAAACCAAAGTCTTCAGAAGTATACTCGTTGAAATGACTCTATATCCACATGGTTTTGAAAAGCAGTTCTCTACCAAAATGGCTTGAGTACAACCTTCCAAAAGGGTGAGATCATAGATGACAAACATTCTCTGAGGCTATAGGATACTGACTAACCAATAGACAGGGTCTAGGTTGGTCGTAAATGTTCAAACATTCCGATATCAACTAATGGAAAACTAATTGAGGTTCCATGTGTGCAGTTCTCTTTCTCTAATGACAACACTGTATTATCTGAGTCTGTCGAGGGGTCAATGAATGTGATGACTGACTCTGTCGGCTTCGTATTCCTGCCAACAGCTACCTAATAAGATTCTTTTATCTAAGACAACAGTTATCTGGGTTGAATCAGATGCAACCTCTTGGTAAAAACATGTATAAGGTACCAAGGTATGTCATCATTGGAAAATAATTCCCAAGGAAAGATGTAACAATGCCTTAAGGACAACAAAAGTTGTAAATATTCACTAAACCGCGGGGAGTAGTCTACCATTAAGCGATTGAGAAAAATTTTCCTTCGTGACTTAGTTGCACTATAAGTTGAGTTGACTTGCAGCATAACAACTTTGTCAGGCCAACTTTCACCTTGAGGCTTCCTTTTTAGGATCAAACAGCAGCTCGAAGATAGAAAATCTGTTATTTGACACTTTTCAAATTGCTTTTGACTTGAGATGGTATAAATTAATTTACAGAACACCAAGGCTGCTCGTACATTGGGGATACGAGAAAGCAAAAGCAAATGAAAGAGTGTAAACTAGTATCTGTGAGACCTCAAAAGGGCCATCCAACAACAGATCTCGACTATAAATTTTCATACCAATCCGAGGATGCACACGCTTTGAACTTGCAGGTTACTTCTGCAGGGCAAAACGCATACTCTGCCTAGAGAACCTTTCTACAAGGATAAGGAACCGCTTCCAAATGTTCCTCGACACTTCACCTAATAAGGTTATGGACAAACCGTTTGTGGCACCTATGGGCACAAGGGTGTTGATCGAAACTAGGGCATATTTTCTCTAATTCTTCACTTTAGTTGATAGAACACTTTGCACTATCTGTGTGATTGTCCAAGACAGAATTGACTTGATCACAATGGCTCTAGAAGATAGAGCATCACTCAAGTTGTTGGCTAGTTGATTAACTTCTTGTCGGTTATTGCTCTGCAAGACATAGCCTTCGTAGCTGCCAAAGAGTCATTACCTAGCTGGAGATTAACCTTCCTATTGGTAACTAATCAGTTGTCTCTCAACACTAAAAAAGTTTCAAATCTTCACTCTTGACCACAACAACTATGGTTGACGCAAAATGAATGGTTGACATCGAAGTCCGCAGATATAGAGTCTCACCAGAGATGATTGATTTTGACGGTGTGGTCATTATGCATACAAAGGTTAAAACTTACATATTGTAACGATCGAGTCTTAGCCAACGGATGACTTGTCCAACGTTAAGTGTTGTGTGTCCTTTTTATCCAATAGAGCTGAGATACGTGCTTACTAGATGACGTTCGTCAATAGTATGACAACTAAGTAGAGTCACTTGTCTACCACCTATTGCAGTTTGTTAATGTTTATGTCAGTAACCTGTTCTTCAAAGGTTATCCTCTTAGTAACTTCAGGGGGAAGTTTTACTACTTTTGGTTCAATATAAGGGTCTTTTGATAAGATATGGAAAAACAACCAAGGAAGAAGGTCACGTGAAAATCACATCAGTGTTGTTCTGCAATGGATTATGATTAGAAACCATGATACCAGCGCGTGCCGAGCAGCACAACCTTGTGTGTGCACCCACAGGAGGCTCTCGGTTTCGTCGCGGCACCATTAGTTGCTACTCACAACACCATTACTGAATATACACCCGATGAGGAATTTCAAATGGCATAGATTGGGTTGATAAGGTAGATGCACGAATTTGCAAGCACACGCTTTAGAGACCATAGCAGAGATACATTTCGTCACAATAGCTAACCTTTGAGAGAAGTAACCAGAAGGTCCAACATGGAGTTGGGTACGGTCTCCACAACTGGCAACGTACGAACCATGGTCAAAGGCTAGTGTTGATGGAAGTTAACTTGGTGGGTCAGTCGACAAGGTCTTCACAAAGAGGGTTGCAAAACATTCACGGCTCATGCAAACAAATAGGAGAACTAAACTTTGGGCTTTCGGTCAAGCAAAGGCATGGATACATACATTCAAGGGCTAACCACCAAGTCTACAAGCTCAGGCTCCTAAGATAGAGAACCTAATGGACGACAACAACCATATAATTACGTATGTGAATGTTGTTCTAGGATAAAGCTATGTGACCCTCGTATGCTCACCGAGGACAAACGAGATGACAACTAGGGCACTACCAAGATAACAAGCATACATACAACATCACAATCAAGCAATCATTTGAGAAAATTCAAACAATGGGCTTAAGCAACCAATATAAAGCACAAGGCTCACCCAAAATAAGCATTTATCTCAAGCATGAACTAACTATAAGTTTAGTCCAAACAAACGTTAGCTAAGGAAGCCAACTTAGCATGTGCCCAGAATCTGGACAGCAACACAGTAGTTACTTGTTTCAACCATAACTGAGGTTGTAGACATCCCCTAAAGGTGATCCTAGACTTTCTAGAAAGCTTGGGAAGATGAATACACTCTAGTTATTCATACCAACAGCTAATTCCTAGATTAACCTGACCAAAATTGCTAATGTTTTAGATCTGTACCAATATGGACAGAAAACTGACAAGAACTTTGAAAATGCGTAACTGGAGTTCTAGGGACCTAACAAGGCTGAGCCTTAACTTTATGTAAAGCTTATTAAGTTGTCTATAACTTTCTTATTATCATATTAAGATGATTATATAGCTAACAAGGCCCATTAAGACAAAGAAGACATCTCTGCCCAGATTTGGGCAGATTCAGTCATTCCACTTGACAAGCTTCTAACTAGAAATTTTGACCACCAAAATTAGTGATATAGGACATTTTGGAAAGCTTAGAAAAAGTAATACACTTCTTCTATTACCTCCAAGACATGATTCCTTATGCACATAGATCAAACAAACCAAACATTCAGATCTATTCAAAGCACAAACAAAACCTGTTGGTAAACTTCTAAAATTCATAACTCCCAAACAATAAGGCCTAGTGTCATGAAATTTTAGGACAAGCTAGATAAGTAAGTTAGCTACAACTTTGGTATTCTTCATAACTACAGAAAATACCATGATGGCCACGAAAACATCACTACAACAGAAAATGTTCTAGCAGCCAACATTCAACAAGCAAAACAAAGCTTGCCTTTGTTCTACTTAACAAGAGAGCACACAAACATATTATTCTAGCAGTTCTAACTTTTGTTACCTTAGACCAACATGAATTTAATTTATTCATGAGCATCCATAATTACTTAAGTGAGGTCTAAAGCATTGGCAAACGCTTGGGTGGGCAATATAGAGTAAGGCATTCTTGTTTAGCTTCACACAAGACAGATAGTGTACTATATTGATCACAAGTTACTTATCATTGGAACAAGGGTGAGAGGAGCATAGCCATGTATAACGCAACAATCATGAAGATGCATGCTTCGTCCTATTCGTCCTCACAAGATTGCCAACCTAAGGTGGCAATCACGTTCTATGTCGGTGGCATAACACGCACTCTCTCGATATATAGCTAGTCGTCAGCTACATTCGACTTACGCATTCGTGGTTAGCGTACCTGCAGAAAAGTTTCATTGCAGCCCAACATTTCCCAATATAGCATACAATGAAAGCAGAGAAGTAAAATTCTAAGTACTCCCATGTATATATACCCCTGTATACGTACATGTAGTACCAAAACTACCCGAATCATTCGATCACCCACAATTAAGTACCTTCATATATACATGTGTGTAACATGTAAATAATCTAGTAACCAAACTAGCTCTCCCCTAGACCGCAGTTTGTACGGTCATGCTCTCACAACTCAAACTTACCTGAGCGTAGGTGCGATGTTGCATAAAAGTAAACTAGCAACATATATGGCTATTTCATATATGAAGGCTACCTCTAATCTGACACACCGGGTAGCATAGTGTGGGAGAGTCATCACACATACATACCTTGGCCTGGGCGTAGATGCATAAATGAAAAACCCCCAAGTTAGTACTTATATAAGCCACCTAATAATCCTTATATGGGCATAAGGAAATTGACCACTGGCATACTAGGTTTAGAATTCAGATTTCACAAACCTATATATAGCTATAAGTTGATAAAACTGATTTTATAAAATAAAACCTTTGTTTTAAATACACATACGATAAGTTTAATGTTGAATCTTGCTCCGATACCAGCTGTAACAGAACCGTCCAAATTATAAGAGCACAAGTACAAAAACAATCACCGAAATGATTAAATTCTCGCACTTGAGCCCATATAACTCCGGTAGTCCAATGAAATCACGAGGGATTTCAAACCAACCAACATACAAGCCAAGATCGTAGTGATTCAACATAACAAGTCACATGTTACAACCATTTCACAAGTAATTCAATATACATCGGAGTTCAACATAGTTATTACAACTTAAGTTCAAAAGTAGCGGAAGCAAAGTAATTTGAAACTAACATTATTCTTATTTCAAATGTATGCCAGTGCCACGGTCGACTTCCAACAAAAACATTAGAGATAAGGTAGCTCAGAAGGATCATGCCCATGATCACACTCCGCCACTAAGGCAGGAGCCAACCAACTCTTGCAGTCGCCATGATACATCACAACCTGCAACAAGTGGGGATAAAACCTTTAGTACGACAAAGTACTCAGCTAGACTTACCCGTCAGAAACCAGAAATAAGGTGACACCAAGGATCATGCAAGGCTGATATGAAGTGGGGCTAGCTTGACAACATTTTGCATAAAAACTTAATATAGATGATCAATCATTAATGCTTAAGCATCAAGTAAATTATCATTAACATGTCATCTATATTAGCACCTATACTAGAGCACTCACTTTATTAGGAGCAAACAATATTAACCATAGCAGGTATAAATTGAGGCAACCTTTCCATCGTGATCCAATTAACCATCTGTTCAATTTAATGGAATCTACGTTGCCGCTGCTCAAGTCAAGTGCTCACTAACTGGGAGCGACGGCGATTCGAATCGAATTCCTATCCAGCTGGAGGGGTATTTCTAACACTCACCGCGCAGGCCCCTGCCAGGGTCGCACAAGCCACCTTTTCATATGATTCAGGAATCGCGGGTCCGAATGATGTCGCGACCCCAAGGGCGACACGCTGCCAGGTGATAGGGACTCTAACCCCCCCTTGGTCTCACGCCAATGTCCCCAAGCACATCCTTTCTCTCCTCCAAGAAGCAACCTACCATTCGATTCCCGGCCTGAATCACATTACTCGGCTTCGCGGTCGGAACGACTTATCCGGCCAACTAAGTGTTAGACTGCGTTCAACATGACTCAAGGACGTACAGCGAATCGGTCCTTAAACGACTCAGACGGGGATAGATTCACACCCAAGACCTCCATGCCTTGTCGCTTCACTATCATCATCCCGCCCGGTCTCATTTTATTTTATTAACACATGGTTCCTTTCCACGATAGAAAATATAGCCAACCGTGCCATATATGAATATCCCTATATCTCGCAGGTGACAGGAAATCACCTGACTTCTACCGCTTAAAGCAGGGCTAAGCATCTACTCGATCCTAATCTATGTAGGATTCAAGGATTCATATATCTGGACAAGGAATGATATAATGCAGCAAGGGTTTCCAACCAACTCCTATCACTTAATGCAACAATACTTATAACATATATATAATTAATTGTTTTAAAGATAGGAGGCTTATAATGCTCCGGGGCTTGCCTGGGATCCGACTCAAGTTAGAGTATGTCAGATGAGTTCGCTTGGCGAGCATCTTCAAATCTACCACTTGTCCGGTCCTTCGATCTTCGGGATGGATCCACCAACTCCATCTTCGGGTTTGGCTCCACCTTAGGTCCTTTACGTGCTTCAGCTAACGTACCTAAATGAGGTGCAACAATGCATATGTATGAATGCATAGAAGTGCAATAAACAAAGTAATCAAACAAGCATACCAAAGTTCTCCTAAACACCTAGATCTAATTAACTTAATCCTCACTAATGCATAACATAGAAGAGGGCAAGCACATTAATCAAGAAACAAGTCTCACAAGATTACAGGGTACCACTCAAGTATCATCAAAGATATGAGTCACATTTCAATACCCAAGCATGACAAAGTTAATCAAAGTACTAGAACTAGAAATTGCTACCTTCTGGACATCAACCAACAGCTGAGTAATTTAATCATAACTGGAGATCTACAACTCCAAATGACTTGCAAGAAGACATTATGGAAAGCTTATGAAATCATCTAAATTTCATTTAAAAACATCATAGCATGATTCCAAAGTTTAATATGTCGAATTTACACAAACACAGAAACTGGTCTAACAAGACAGAGAGCAAGCAATTCTGTAACCTAACTTTAAACAGCTGTAGTTTCTAAACCACATGGCCAAATGCCACCAAATTTTATCAGCAGCTGGATATATAAATTATCTACAACTTTTGTATAAACAAGTTTCACAATAAAGCACATTATCATGAAGAACTTTATCAAGTTTCCAGATCTGTCCAGAAACCTTGTTTGCAAGGAATAATTATTAACTTATGTTACAAACATATAATTTGACAAAACCAACTTTACTAACATTTCAAACATGACTAATGAACACCAGAAAACATGGTGTCCATTTCTAAATAAATTCTTTTAATGCCTTTTCTTAATTTATTTAAATCATTAGGTGGAATTATGAACACATATCAAAAGTGCACAATAAATTCTAACAAAATTACAGGGGTCTACAAATGCTACCAAAAGTCTACTGTCCAAATTTCAAGCTAATTGGACAAGTATATCAACCTCTATGAAAAAGACAAATAGCTATTGCAATAAATCATGTGAGAGCAAGTTAAACTAAAAACTCAATATTTTCTGTGAACACAAGGCCATATTATGAATCAATATGATAGAGAAACATCATACTAAGGTAATGGAACAACATTTTCTATTTTATCATTTATATATTATTTATAAGCTATTTATCAAGCCCTAAACAAGTTAAATCAATAACTAGATCATCCAACAATTAGTGACTAAGACATTTGTACCACAGTACATCCATAACAAGACAATACTACCATAAAAATTTCACATCAATTGGAGCATCACAACTCAAGATATAAAAATAACAAGGAAAACAAGCATTTATTTTCTATTTAACAAGATCTAGGTAAAACATCCAGAAACCTGGAAACAACCTATAAGTTTTATATTTTTCTTAGACATTGCATATTACTAGAAGACCAACAAAATTGGAATCACTAATTTTGGACTTCTAAAACTCCAGATATTGATGAAAGCAAGTTAATCCATTTCCAAAACCACTTTTCACTAATGAATTTCTATAGCACAAACACATGCATACATGGCACAACTGGTTACCCTAACATGCAGAGCACTTCCCAAGGATTCCAACAAAACAAATGTCACAGTTTTTGGAGCTACCAAATATGAGATATAGATTTTACAATATAAAAGAAAAATCTGTAAATTCGGGCACCAATTGAAATCGGGCGGGACCCACACGTCATACTCCCAGCCGGCCTTCTTCCTCCTCCGGTTCATACGAACTGAACAGCCGTGAAAGCGAGAGGAGGCCGGTTCGGCCGGCAACAGAGGTGGTGCCGGCGGCTAGACCGGCTGGAGACGGGGCGGGAGAGCGTCCACGGGACGGCGCGAACCCGCCGGCGTCCGCAGCTTGACCCGCGGTGAACGGAGGTGGCTTGGCCACGTGCGACCGAGCGGCCGCGATGGCACAGCTCGCCGACAGTGGCCCGAGGGCGGCAGCGGCAAGCTTCCCTAGGCGAAAAGGAGCGGCGCGGGGTGCGGAATACCAGGGCGCAGCTAGCTAGGGCGGAGAAGACGCGGAGCAGCGAGGATGGTGTGGCAGCGAGCTCGGCCCGACCGACAATGGCGGCCGCATCCGCGTTCGGCGCACGCGAGCGCCAGAGAGCAAGCGAGTGGAAGGGACATGGAGGTGTGGGAAGTAAGGGGCGAGTGCTTGAGCACCTCCACATCGACACAAGGGCACATGACATCGGTGCGGACGCGTGCCGGCATGGTGGGGTGCGGAGCCGGGCATGGCCGCCACGCAGAGGAGGACGTGTCGGCCTTTCGTGCATTGTCTCGAGCACGTGGTGTGCGTGCAGCAGTCCGACTTGGAGGCCATGTTTGGTCTAGTTATGGGCTGATTTGGATCATGGGCCAAAAAGGAAGTTTGTTCACCACAGAATACTCTCCAACTTTGATTAAGAGGTCACAGCCATTAAGGTTATGGATTAGCGGCTAATTAACGTCCAAGTTAGCATTGTCAACATATTGAAAATGGTCACGGAAACTCGCCTTCGGAGGTCAAAACTCGGTCAAACTCAGTGCAACTTTTTGCATGCTCTTCTCCATAATATAACCTTCAACTTTTATTTTTGGACCAACTCAAGTTGCTTAACAAATTTTGGAGAACGCGGAATGCCAATGTCGAAGACACTGAAATGGGGCCTTAAAATGGCTAAGTGCTGAAATCAGCCCTAAAACTGACTTGTGAGCCCTGTTTGAGCATGTTTCACACATTTTCATGACTTGACTCTTAAATAAAGTTTGTTACTTATAAAATTCTCTACGACTTTGTCAAAGGGTGCATAGTCATGCAAAGCTCCTAAGTCACACTTTTGAAATGGTCAAACCAAAGGGCTCCAGGGTCCATACATGGTCAACCACCAATTAGAAGCATATTTAGGCAAAATGATCAACACGAACATTGTTCCATTAAGTGTCCTAAGTGTAGTTAAGGTCTTGTAGAGTTCATCTAGAGTCATTTGGACAAGTTTGCAAGGTTTGGTTGATGATTTATAGTTCCATTAACTTAATGGGACAGATTCCAATAGGAATGGAACTTATCATTTCATGTGACTTTTTGATTCCAAACTTTACGAAACTTTTCCAGGGATCAATATAGATAGTTATTGATGTGAGACATGTTAATATACTTTGATAACAAACCCAAGCATATATCTTTTAATTGAGCCTACATGTAAGCAAGGGTGCAACATCCAACTTTAGGTCAGGATCATCTCCATAGGTTGACCTTGACATTGTCATCTCCACTTAATCTATCATGTTTGACCTTAAACCCACCACTTAATTGGTGATAAACACCTGGGGTGTTACATATTCCTACTTGGTTACTCAACTACTAGCAAAGCTTATAGAGTTTGGAATTTGGCTAGTGGTTTACTTGAAGAAGTGCATGATGTTGAATTTGATGAAACAAATGGTTCTCAAGATGAAGAAGATAACTTAGATGATGTGAGAGGAACTCAATTGAGTAATGCTATAAAAGAAATGGATATTGGTGATATTAGGCCAAAGCAAGTGATTGATGTAGATGACAACAAAGATCAAGTGCTCCAAAGCCCAATCACTCAAGCTAGTGGTTCTCTAATGCAAAATCAAGCTAGTACATCATCTCAAGTGCAACAAGATCAACAAGTGGCTAGTTCATCATCTCCAACTCATGATCAACATCAACATCCAAGCAATCAAGTCCAAGTGCTTCAACCAACTAACATTGCAAGAGACCATCTATTAGATTCCATCATTGGTGACATACAAAGGGGAGTTCAAACTAGATCAAGATTGGCATCTTTTTGTGCTCACTCTTCTTTTGTGTCAATGGAAGAACCCAAGGACATTGATAAAGCATTGAGAGATCCGGATTGGGTAAATGCAATGCATGAAGAGCTCAACAACTTCAAGAAAAATGAAGTATGGGAACTAGTTGAAAGGCCTAAGGATCACAATGTCATTGGAACAAGATGGGTCTTTCACAACAAGCAAGATCAAGATGGGATAGTAGTAAGGAACAAAACAAGACTAGTGGCTCAAGGTTACACACAAATAGAGGGTCTTGACTTTGGTGAAACTTATGCCCCGGTTGCAAGATTGGAAGCAATTAGGATCTTACTTGCCTATGCTTGTGCTCACAATATCAAGCTATATCAAATGGATGTAAAGAGTGCATTTCTCAATGGGTACATTCAAGAGGAGGTGTATGTGGAGCAACCTCCCGGTTTTGAAGATGACAAGAAACCCAATCATGTATACAAATTGAGAAAAGCTTTGTATGGATTGAAGCAAGCACCTAGAGCATGGTATGAAAGATTGAGAGACTTCTTGCTATCCAAAGGATTTGTCATGGGCAAAGTGGATACTACTCTATTCACCAAGAAGATTGGGAAAGACTTGTTTGTGTTGCAAATATATGTTGATGATATCATATTCGGTTCAACCAATCAAGATTATTGTGATGAGTTTGGGAAAATGATGGCAAAGGAATTTGAAATGTCAATGATTGGTGAACTTAGTTTCTTTCTTGGACTTCAAATCAAACAAATGAAGGAAGGAACATTTGTGAGCCAAACCAAGTACATCAAATATATGCTCAAGAAGTTTGGCATGGAATATGCAAAGGGCATTACAACTCTAATGAGCACTAGTGAAAGCTTGGATAGTGACAAGAATGGCAATATGGTGGATCAAAAGCTATATAGATCAATGATTGGTAGCCTACTCTATGTGACGGCATCAAGGCCCGATGTGATGTTTAGTGTATGCATGTGTGCAAGATTTCAAGCCTCACCAAGAGAAAGTTATTTGAAGGCAACAAAGAGAATATTGAGGTACTTAAAGCATACACAAGATGTTGGATTATGGTATCCCAAGGGTGCAAGCTTTGAGCTAGTTGGATATTCGGATTCCGACTATGTCAGTGACAAAGTGGAGAGAAAGAGCACTTCCAGGACTTGTCAATTGTTGGGAAGATCACTTGTCTCATGGTCATCCAAGAAGCAAAATAGTATTGCACTATCTACCACCGAGGCCGAATACATCGCCGCGGGTAGTTGTTGTGCACAAATCTTGTGGATGAAGGCAACATTGAAGGATTTTGGAATTAATTTCAAGAATGTGCCATTGCTATGTGACAATGAAAGTGCTATGAAGCTAACCAACAATCCGGTTCAACATCAAAGAACAAAGCATATTGATGTTCGCCATCACTTTATTAGAGATCATCAACAAAAGGGTGACATTGCTATTGAGAGTGTGGGCACCGAAGATCAATTAGCCGATCTATTCACCAAGCCACTTGATGAGAAGAGATTTCACAAGCTAAAGAATGAGTTGAACATACTTGACTTCTCCAACATGAGTTGATGCACCCCATATATGACATCACCGGCATAGTCGTGTTCAATTTCTGGAAGAGTCTCCACAAGGCTATAGGGACTCAACTTGACTACAACACCGCATACCACCCACAGACAGATGGTCAGACAGAGAGGGTTAATCAGATTTTGGAGGATATGCTCAGAGCTTGTGTCTTGAAGTATGGGTCCGACTGGGAGAAAAGTTTGTCCCACGCAGAGTTCTCTTACAACAACAGCTACCAGGCTAGTCTCAAGATGTCATCGTTTGAGGCTCTGTATGGCAGAAAGTGTAGAACCCCTCTGATGTGGTCAGAAGTGGGAGAGAGATCATTCTTTGGTCCCGCAAAGATCAAAGATGTCGAAGAAGGAGTTGCCCTAGTGTGAAAAGACTTGAGGATTGCCCAAAGCCGACAAAAGAGTTATGCAGATAACCGTTGGAGAGACCTCGAGTTTTAGGCTGGGGACTATGTCTACCTCAAGGTCTCCCCACTTCGAGGTATCGTTAGATTTCATGTGAAAGGAAAGTTGGCACCTAGGTACGTGGGACCATACAGGGTTTGTCAGAGGATTGGCAAGTTGGCATACAAGGTAGTGTTGCCTAAGGAGTTGGCAGGAGTACACCCAATGTTCCACGTGTCTCAGCTACGCAAGTGCTTGCAGTTGCCAGAACAAGAGGTACACACAGATGCACTGGATATCTAGGACACCCTGGAGTACAAGGAGCACCCGATTCGGATATTAGACAAAGCTGAGAAGGAGACTAGAAGCACTGTGATACCCATGTGCAAAGTTCAGTGGAGTAACCACACATAACGGGAAGCTACATGGGAGAAAGAGTCCGAACTCCAGATGCTTTACCCCTACCTCTTCGAAAGGTATGTCACACCTTAAATCTCGGGACGAGATTTTAGTGAGGGGGAAGGACTGTAACAACCTAGAAATTTCCACAGACCAAAAATCACAACTACAAAATTTTTTTCCAAAACAACCTATGTTTGGTGAGTGACATGTAGGAAAACTACTACCTAGTTGCACCAGTAGACCCTAAAGTAGATATTTACATTTCTTTTTGCATTTAATTAAATATTCATGAGTTGGTTTTTGTGTTCTTTGTATTGTAAAATAAAAGCAACCACCTTTATTTAAATAAGAGCCAAATTAAATA
Source organism: Saccharum hybrid cultivar R570 (assembly GCA_038087645.1). Taxonomy (NCBI): domain Eukaryota; kingdom Viridiplantae; phylum Streptophyta; class Magnoliopsida; order Poales; family Poaceae; genus Saccharum; species Saccharum hybrid cultivar. Next base: position 2,618,465 of record JAQSUU010000568.1, read on the forward strand.
AATGTACTAATACAATCTTGTAATCTAGTGTAAACCCTAAGATACATCTTGTGGGCCCCATTGTGGTAACCAAGTGGAGGCAATATATTTGTATGCATACAAAAGCCTTGGCTTAATTAGAATAAAGAAAATATAAATAGAAAAGCTTTTTGAATAAATCAGAAAAAGGGAAAAGAGTTTCTCTCGGCCTACCTCGCCAACTGGCCCAGCCCAACTCACGGCCGCGCCCTGGCCTTCACGAGGCCGCCCGCACGCTCGCCACACAGGTCGGCCCAGCAAGGCCGCTGTGGCCTCGGCCGTTTTGCCGACGCCACGCAGGAGGCGCACCCCCCGCGTCACCGACAGCTGGACCCCGCCGCTCTCTTTCGCTGACAGGTGGGACCCACCATCATCCCCTTCCTCCCGACTCCTCCAACTCTCCGTTTCGATCGAAGAAGGGAAGGGGAGGGAGCAGAGTCATGCGATTGGCGTGGGAGAGATTCTCCCTGTCCCCGCGACCACCTTGCATGCCAAGCCACCGAGCCGGCCCCGCACGCCAGCCACACACACGCTACCCCGCCCATGCCCAGCGCGCGCGCGTGACCTCACCATGGCAGCACAGGAGCACGCACCGGATGCCTACCACCCTGACACCGCCAACTGTCTGCGGGATTCGGTTTTGGCATCACCCAATTCAAATCACGCCTCTCCTACTCGCCCTAGCACTAGCCGAGGTGGCATCTCGACCTTCCATGCCATCCGATTGCCATCGCACCGTCTGCCTTGCCATGGGCGAGCACGGGGTATAAAGCTTCACCCCATGCCAAGCCCTAGCCCTTTCCATCCTGATCGCCACCGCCTTGGTGGCACCCAACACACACCACACAACCAAGAAAGACGAGAGGGAGAAAGGGAGGAGCCAAAGACGGACGCACCACCAAGGAGCTCATCGGAGCTCGGAGGGGACGTCGATCGGCCACAGCTACGTATCTGCTCGGCACGGCACTGTGATGAGCCCCCGCTGCACTAACTCGCCCTGCATCGCTAACCTCCTACCTCGCCACCCACGGTACGCCCAACACCCATCCGTCGTCATCTTCTTGGTCACCGGCATGGTGCCACCGTCGCCGTTCTCCTACCGGGAATGGGCGTAGAGAGGCCATGACCCTAGCACCCAATTTCCACCCGCACCCACTCACGCGAAACACACACATGAAGACGCTGCCGAACCACAGGGGCTCGGGAGTGACCACGACACGCACGCCCCGCGCGCGATCACCATGTCCGGGCTCCGCCACGGTGAAACCTTGGACCGACCGTGTTAGATGAGTAGAGGTGAGGGGATAGAGCTCCTTCGATTCACCTCGGCAAGGGACGCACCGTTCACACCAAGAAGGGGGAAAAGAGCCACCGGGGTAGCCACTTGTAACCACCATGCCGACGGCGGCGTGCACGGGAGCACGGTCGAGAAATAGAGGAGGTGCCGGAGAGCCGCCGCCCAACCAACCGTGGATATGTGCTCTACCGCGTAGATAAGTCATCAACGACGGCCATAGCACCCTACGGATGTGTCCAATTAAGAGTCTCAGGGCCGAATTGGACCTCGGGGTGGCCATGGGAGCCTTGCCGTCACTCACCGAACCGGCCGAGCCGCCACCGCCGTGGACAAGCTCCCTAGACACTCAAATCTGCACCATTGACCCCTCCATTGAGTCCTATGGAACTACGCGGTGCTCTTGAGCCTACAAGTTTCGCCCGTGAAGCCCCAGAGCGTGAGCTCGGCCGCTTGCCACCGATGAGAGCGCGACCGGGAAAGAGAGAGCAAGGTAAGAGGAGCAGAGTAGCGGCTAGGTGCACTCGGAGCACCGTGGGTCGAGAGGAAAGGGAAGAGGATGGACCGGGTCCACCGTGGACCGCGTTCAAAATCTGTGGACCATCCGCGCGAGACCACCATGAGCCAAGCTCACCAGCCCGAGCCCGACTTTTGAATCCGGATAGGAGACGTGGCAGCACCAGCGCCTGACACGTGGCGGGCCCAGCCCGACCCAGTCTGACCCAAATCTGGCCCAGCCCAGGCCCACCGAGGCCCGGTCTCGGCCCAGTCAGAGTTGACCGTTGACCATTGACCAGTCAAAAGGGACCCACATGTCAGTGACTCACTCTGTTCCATCCAATCAGAGCATGACATGTGTCACTGCCTGGATTTTTCCTTTTCTTTTTCTTTTTCAGAAAATCACTTAATCTTTAGAAATTCATAACTAATTCATTTTAACTCAGAAAAATACCAAACTAGTTTCTAATTTTTTCTAAAAATGAGCTCTACATCTTAGACTTGTGTTTGAGTGCATTTGGATCTTTTGAATTTCTATTGCTTCTTTGTGCACCTCTATAGGAGTCACTAAATGCGACTCTACGTTATGTTTAACAGAGCCGGAGGACCTGCTAACTGAGGAGTACGACCCCGACTACAGCGAGGACTTGGGAGACGACCTGTCAGGTGCCACGCCCCACCCATCTCTGTAGAACCTATTACACATGCAAATATATAATTGCTAGCGCTTTACCTTTTGTGAAATATTATGTTAATAGGCTGCATGGTAGATGCTTTACTTTGAGCCCTTTACCTTGTTGCAACCTTACTCCTGCTCACCCTGCTGTTAGGCTAGATGCTCGCATGTTACATATTACTGCTTTTACTCTTACTCGCATTATATCTTTGATGTGATGTCGGTGAGTGAGAGGCGTATATGTATAAGGCACGTAGTGCCGAGAACTTGGTAAACCTGATAAAAAGAACCGGGGAGATCTTGGCGTGCGTCTTGGGTGAGTGGTGAGGGTTGAGTCGATCGGACAGGATCCTACGATGAGTCTTTGGGTCAAGTCTTGCTGGAGGGATGCGACCTGGGCATCCCTCACGAGAGATACCTGTGGCAGGTATATTGTGAGGTGAACTGGGGTGTTGGTTATCCCTGGTGGAGGTGCTGTCGTGGCACGGGGAAGACGGTGTTTCCCCTTTGAGAAGATATCCTGTCTGGTCCCCCTAAGGACTGGTATGTCTTGAGAACCGGAACCATAGGACTTTCGTGCACACCACTCGCTCCCGATGGGCGGGAGACGATTACCCGACTGACTAGGGCGGTACCACTACTACTAGGTTGGAAGGTGATAGTGTAGGGAGGTACGGGCATAGGGACCCACACCCTCCTAAGACAGCGTAGTGACCTTGGGGCCTGATACTACGTCTCACAGTCTCAGCGTTTCGGTGGACACCGGGGTGGCCCAGGGCTGAGTGGTAGGGTGGTACTGTACCGGTTGGGAGGCAGTCAGAATCAGCCTAGACGAGCCAGATCATCGAGGATGGCGATCTTATGGATTACCAGGTGTACACACTCTGCAGAGTTGATCGATCTATATGTATAGCCGCGTCCGCGGATATGGACATTCCCATGACCTACGCTTCACTTGATTAGAGAGAGGAGTCCTTTCTACCTTTCCCCTGGGTTTGTGTTGGATTCCGGCTTTGGCCGTTGAGACGAGATCTGAGCGGGAGTCAATCTCGTCGCCTAGAAACAGAGTGAGATGAGATGTGTTGTGTGTGATGAGATTGGGAAGATATGAGAATAAGATGGGTTAAAACTGATGAATGTCTTACTATTAAAATATTAACGACTTGCATAGGAAACCACAGCCTAAATAGGACTCTTTCTACTTCCCTCGATGCATTCCACTTTCCACAAAAGCATTGCAAGCATAGGGTGGGCGATGCGTGGACAGTACCAAGAGTACTGATAGATTTTTGACAGGTTCCGAGCCCGAGTACGACTATGAGGGCGATGATTGGGAGGACTAGAGGGTCTGTTCTACGCTCAAGCTGGTTCTAGAAGATCGTTTTCCGCTGCTATCTATGTCGGATGCTGTTCCGGATGCTTGTGTGAGTGTGTTCCGCCCTTCGAGGCGATGAGAATAAGTTATGTAAAACTCTCTATTGTACTCTGATATTCGAGCATGACTTTATGTATCACTGAGATTTGGGTAAATTGACGGAATGTTTTGTCATTTTACACTTCGTTTCTGTGGATTTCCCTTCGAGGAAATCAAGGACGTTTCAACAGTGCACTGAGCCAAGCTCCGATTATTTTGCCAGAACACAAACGTTATGCATGAGCAAAATAAATTCATACGTATAGTAAATGAAATCAAGGGATCGGAGACATAGAGCAGTACACTGATTTGCACTTGACAATATATCATTGCACTAATAACTTGTCGGGGTCATAACCCCGGGGTGTCTCAGGGCATCGAATAGTTAGCGGGCCGCATGGTCCACAACACAGTAGCTAGCAAAGGCCCGAACGACCGAGGCCCAGCAAAAGAAGAGCAGAGCAGGCTAGGTGCTGAGGCCGGGGGCGATCACGATCCCTTCCTCCAGCATTAGCCGCATGATGCTCAAATACGCGACCTCTTCCCTGTCACGACCCCTGGGAAAGACAGGGAGAGGTCAAGCCCTGCGCGACGTGCCCGTTCTGACGAAGGCAAGCACGCCGCACGGACCCCGCAAGGAACAATGTGACAGCAGTCACCTCGGTTCGGTCAGATGCCAACCTAGTGCCATACCTCACGAACAAGACAATATCGCACGACGGCGGCAACGGGTACAACACCCACCGTCTAGATATGAACCGATAGGACGCGCGCACGATCCCACCCACTATGGGATGGGATCCATGATAAGGGTCTTGATCTAGAGACCCTCTCGGCTAGCGGAGTGCCCGACCCCAACGATTGGGGTCATGGCCCTCAGCCCCACGAAGCGACCAGGCGAACCTAGAGACGACAGCGAAGACCATGACGGAACCTCCTCTTTGTAACGAGCCCTGTTCCCGAACTCTATATAAGGGCAGCAAGGGCACCCATCAGGGGGACGTTCTCATTCTTCATCCTCTACCATTCCATCCATTCACCATAGCAGTAGGGCTCCTGGAGCTTCTTTTCAGCCTGCCCCTCGTCTAGCATAGGTTATACCACCTCTTTCGCAATTCTTGCACCCCCCATTGTAAAAACTTCATAGCATTCAAGCAAGAAACACGTACTCGATCTTTTCTGAGACTGGACGTAGGGCTCTGGCCTGAACCAGTATAAATCCTCGTGTTTATTGGATGCTACCATCGTCTTCCTAGAGCAGCGCGGCAATCGTATAAATTTACTAGTCCAGTTTACAAAACACCGACATAACTGGAGAGAAGCACATACCTCTCATTTCGTGATTTTCACTTCACCTTTGGGAAACCCTCCACTATCATCATTTTTTTAACAAAAAAAAGCTGGAACCTAAATTTGCTTCATCCAAAAGCAAAAACAAACAGATACAACAACAAACATAATTAAATTTATTTTGAGTCTTTGATAAACAGTTCCCTTGTTAATCAAAGCAGCATATGCAGCTAAACTGCATGCATTAAAAAAAGAATCTAGATATGGTGATACGGAAGAAAGGAGACTATTCACCCTAAGAAGATATGAGGAGCAAGAAGAAATTGATAGCTGGCAGCCTGGCACTGCATCGTAACTATTCAACTAAGCAAGGTCAGGTTACTAAAAAGGCTCTAATTTAAGATTAAAAAGCACTGGAATGTTGCCCTTAATGGGTGGAGTTTAAACTAATAAAAGAGATCATGCGACAGTCTGCACAGTATTAATTTGAATTAGGCAACAGACTATTGTTTACGTAACAAATCTAATCCACAATGTTTTTGTTGAATCCGAAATTCCTATTTGTAGTATAAAACGTAATTGGTTTGAAATAGCCAAATTGGTAGAGTAGCAAGCCTCAGAGCAAAGGAACCTATATAGCAGCAAGCAGCAAAGGCAATAGCGCACAACCTCGAACCGGTACAGCGAGCATTTTTTTATCAAAACGTTGGCACTACAACAAGAGCCCCCAAAACACATTAGAACCAATCTCCACAAAGTCGATAAATGAGATAGTTTGTAGAGATAGATCATGTTCAGGTAATATTGGTAGTAGAAAGTTAATGACACTATCAGCAAATTAGAAAAAGACTGGCTCTGTTAAAATGGACCTATATCAGTATTGCGCATAGTTGCAATGAGAACTCAAAGAAACAGGAGAAGCAAAAGTCATCACAGACAAGCAAAGTGTCTGATAATGTTATCTATGGGAATAGGGTGTGTGCTCATAACCAAAAGTGTATAACCCGATGTCACAAGCAATGGGCACACACAACGATCACAAGCCTAGAATGAAGAAGAATATATCTAGCACTTCACAGGCAATAAGCAGAAGCTCAGATTGCATAATTATGTGGTATTGGCATCACAGGAAATGATCATAAGCAAATATAAGCGCAAAACCAAACGAAATGATCAGAATAGGTGCAAAGGGAGGCAAAAAGTCGAAGTAACCAATTGACCACTGCCTCAACTATCACGGAAGAAGCAGAAAGGCTCCAAAATACACAAAATAGAATAGGTACAAAGAGACGCAAAAAGTCAAAGCTACCAACTGACCATTGCCTCAGTGGTCACAGAAGAGGCAGAAAGAGGTGGAAAAAATAGAATCAGTCGGTCATAATTGACTATCGCCTCAGTTATCAATGAGCAGGTACACAGAGACAGGAAAAATAAAACCAACATTGGTCACGATCACCACCTCAGTCATCAACATAACCAATTGACCACTGCTTCAAAATACACAAAATAGAATAGGCAGGAAGAGACGCAAAAAATTGAAGCAACCAACTGACCATTGCCTTAGTGCTCATGGAAGAGGCACAAAGAGGTGAAAAAATAGAATCAGCATTGGTCATGTTCATTGTGCCAGCTATCAACATAGCATGGAGATGTAAAAGGAACCATCGAAAAAAAACAGAACCAACCAAGTGACCATCGCCTCTAGTTATCATTGAGCAGGTAGAAAGCGACAGGAAAAACAAAATCAATTGTGCTCATGATCACCACCTCAGTTATGAACACAATAGAGACATGAAAGGAAGAATCATCATAGCTCATGAGCACTGCCTCAGTTATCTAGAAAAAGAAAGAGGTGTAAATTGTGGAACGATAGCCCATGATCACTGCACCAAACATTAAACATTTATTGTGTATTCATCACAACACGACCCTATTCCCTCAAATTAATCTAACAGCAAGAGGGAAGTGTACTCATCATTGGACATTACCAAAATCATGACACTGTAGTGCACTAAGAAATGAAACAAATATGATTGCCATGGTGATGTCCTTAGATATATGGCACAAAATCATAAGCACTGCAGTGAACTAAGAAACGAAACAAATGTCATTGCCATGGTCATGTCCTTAGATACAGGGCACATAATCATGAGCATGAACAAATATCATTGACATGGTGATATCGTCAGATATATGGCACAATACGCAGTAGTCTCAAGATCCAGCCAAACCGAGCAGGTGACACGATACACAATACAAAAAATCTACTGTAAGGCAGTAACCATCTAGATTGGTAAGAGAAAAGTGGGAGAACAATAGATGGATTGCCCCCAAATCGCAAAGCAATGCCAGCTGGACGGTCAAATGGACCTTAGCTTGTCGGATTGCCTCAAAATGGCAAAGCAATGCCACCGCACATAGCAGATCCACTGCACGGAACGAGGGGGAGAGAGAGAGAACTAGGGAGTGAAAACTAGGGAGTGAACGGATCGAGGTAAAGCAGAGCCGCGCGAGCAGCGTGCAGGAGGCCGCGCGGGGGAGCAGGGGATGGGCGGCAGGCGCGGCATCACCCACGTCGGGTCTCGGTCGATCCGGGGACAGCCAGGCGATGGAGACGCGAAACCCTAGGCCGGCATTGTCGTCTCGCCAGGGGCCAGCCGGCCAGGCCGACGTGCTAGGGTAGGTCACCGTGCCTGCGCAGTGCGGGGATCGACGGCGTTCGGGATGAGGAGCGAGGAAGAGAGAGGGGGGAAGGGGAGAGACCGAGAGAGATAGAGAGAGAGGAGGTCGAGAGCAGAGAGAAGGAGGAAGGAGGCGGAGGGGGAGGGGGCCGCCGGCGTGCCACCCGCAAGGGCGGCCGTTGCCGCGCCGAGGTTCGGGCACCGCCGAGGTGCACTCGCACTGCCACCCTGTCCGTTTCGGGAGAGATCGGGAGGAAGAGGGAGGGAGGGGAAGAGAAGTGACGAGGGGGAGAGAGAGGAGATATTTTTACCGGTGTACTATAGACGACGGGGGAGTGATTCGGGAGCTTGATCACGTGATCGAAAGGCTGAGAGATTTCGGGGCGACGTGGCCTGGTTAACCTGCCGGGGTTAACCTTAGCGTTGTAGGGAGAGAAGATATGATCGCCGGTACGAGTAAGTGTATAGAAACCTCTGCTAATGTTTGATGCTAATGTTTGGTTGGTTTGTTACTATCATCTTTGATGCTAATGTTCAAATCAATTGGCTGTCTTTCACAAAGGTGGAACAAATGTTAATGGCATGTTTGGATCCTCGCCTCTAAACTTTAGAGCTCTAAAACATCTAGAGCACTTTATCTCACTTTTGAGCTATGAAGCTCTAAGAGCAAGGCTAATAATATAATCGACTGCTGGCTGTATGAAAACTTAAAGCCAATCTATCAGTCCACTCGTATAATAGTTAGTCGACTTACAACCCACTTATTTGTCTCACAGAACTTCTTGGTTCCTGTGCATAAGCTGGATGTAAGCTTACAATCCGCTTCTCTTCTCTCTCCTCCCCTCTCTCCTTCATGTCAGCATATAGTCTGCTTACAGCCCCTTATTATACTTGCTCTAATGTGAGACGGACTAAAGTTTAGAGCTAACTTTAGACTACTTGTTTAGCTCTAAAATTTAGAGCTGTGGAATTTAGAGGAGGATAGTGGCTGCTGATTCTGCAGGCCTATTACAAGTTCCTAACAACTTCAAAGCTGCGAGGTTGAAGATTTGTGTAACTGACTTTCTGGCAAAAGGAGCACTCCAGTAGGTTTGTGTATACTTCTGGATAGGGGAATAGCTTGATCATTTTTTGAGAAGGAAGAAACATTGAAAAATCATAATGTCATTAGAAGCAGTTAACAATTGCATATCCTCGAATGCTTCTTTTGAGTGATCATTAAATCTGCTCTAAGATAATCCCTCCGTTCCAGAAAAAATGTAATCCAAGAGTATAAATTTTGTCCCATAAAACTACACATGTTTGACTTATATGGGACCCACTTGTATATAACAAAAAAAAAATCATCCGAAACCGCTTCTCCACCCGCCCACGAGCATGGAGCACTCCAGAAACCTCCGGCCGCACTATTATTATAGCTCATAATAAATAAAAAACAAATATTCTTGTCCACTCGTTTCTCGCCGTAGTTCCGGCATGCACCGGTGTTGTTCCCGTCGGAGCTTCTTCCATTCTCGCGAGGAGATGCACTCCAGAAGCCATGGACGGGGCACCTGGCGAGAAGATGCACAGGAGATGGCTGCGCGCCAGGGCGAAACGGTGCTTGCCGAGGGAGGAGGCTGACCGCTGCGGGCGCAGCGACCGCGAGGAGGAGGAAAGACCGCCCGGCGCTCCAATCCAAATCAGGCAACCTCCACTATCCACAGCTCCATCCGTCCCCCGCCGCCGCGCCGTCATGGCCTCCATCCTCCACCTCCCGCTCCGCGTCCCAGGCCACTGGGTGCTTCCTCCGCTGTAGTTGCGCTCTTCTGCAGCGTCGTCAAACTCCCTCGAACCCCCGCCATGGATGCTGTCCCGCGGATGTCGGCGGTACTCGACGACGTGAGGCGTCCGGCGGACGTCGTGGGCCTCGCCGGAGAAGGCGGTGGCGCTCGCGCACATGGAGGCGCTGGGAGGGCGGCCGCAACGCAGCCGGGAAGACGGGCCAGAAGGCTAGAAAGATAGAAGGAGCGGCGGGCTGGACAGTTGGGGATGACCGGGGACTGACCTTTCAAGGGGTATTTTCGTAATTTTACATCTATCGTTGTTTTTTTTGTATTCTGTCTTTGATTGCATTTTTTATGGGATAGAGGTAGTAAGAATTTCATATATGCGCCTTTTGGGCCTTGTTTAGTTCCCCCAATTTTCTCCCAAATTCTACTGTGAAAAAGAAGATTTCTCGTTACATCAAAATGTCGGTAAATGCATTGAGTACTAAATGTTGATGAAATCAAAAACTAATTGCACAGTTTTGTTGTACTTTGCGAGACGAACATTTTAAGCCTAGCTAGTTAAAATTTGGATAATTTTTACCAAATACAAATGAAATACTACAGGAATTCTGATACAATGTTTTTCTCCCCTATTCTGTGAACTAAACGAGGCCATGGAGTGCATTTCAAATCTACTCTAAGCCCTTGTTTAGTTCCCAAATTCAACACCCAAATTCCACTATGCAAAAAGGAGATTCCCCATCACATCAAAATGCCGGCAAATGCATGGAGTACTGAATGTAGATGAAATCAAAAACTAATTGCACAGTTTTGTTGTACTTTGCGAGACGAACATTTAGAGTCTAATTAATCAATATTTGGACAATTTTTTGCACTAACAAACAAAACGCGCTACAGTGTTCCGACAGGAACACTGTAGCGCGCAGTGCCGATTCCGGGGTGCCGAATCGGCATCTAAACACGGCCTAAGGTAGTCTTCAACGACCCCTGCGAAAGTAACTGGATGAGTTGAACGAGAGACAAGGCAAAGAAACATATTTTACTACCCCTCTCTCATTCGGTCCCATCTATTAATCAGTGAGAAACTCGGATCACGAGAAATCGCTAGACGATTTGCTCGTCGCTAGCTAACCCACTCTCTCCTCCATTTGTCTTCCACGTCAGATCAAAGCTGGCGACGTAGTCTACCGTTGCGGACGCCCTAAGATGAGACAAAAATCCTTCGTGTTCTGCTCGACGAGCATATTCCTCGGACAGACCAACCCAAAGAACAGGCGGCGGCGGCATCTGGTTTCTCGGCGTCTCTCCACCGTCCAAGTCACGGCGACTCCCTTGTCCGGCTTCCGGTGGTGGGCCCCCTCTCCCAAGTCCCATGCATCGCTCACGGCGGCAAATCGACGGCTACGGCTCTGCGAGTGGTGGCGTACCACGTCTGTACCCCTTTTGACACGTGAGCCGTGCACGTACGAAGGCCATATGTTTGCGAACTGCAAATGGTAGGTGGCCCCGGTCTTGCACACATCTGAGGGGGCTGAGAGACCATAGCATGTGTTGGCGCCAGAGCCCGAGTGGGCATTCAAGGTCACTGGGATTGGATCGCTATTTCCGAGACGCATTAGTCATGTAGGAGCCTCAGTCATGTTGAACACATATTGGCTGTGTTTAGTTGTGTAAAAAGGTGTAAAAAAAGTACTGTAGTACGTTTTGGTTTTATTTGGCAAATAGTGTCCAACCGTTGACTAATTATGTTTAAAACGTTCGTCTCGCAAAGTATAACCAAGCTGTACAATTAGTTTTTTTTATTTCATCTACATTTAGTACTTCATGCATGTATCGTAAGTTTGATGTGACGGAAAATCTTTTGTTTGCACAATACTTTTTTTAAGAAGTAAACACAGCCATTGTGATGCAGATGATGGCTACTAAACATGTACTCCCTACATTCTAAGATACATTGTTTGCTATATACTGTATACACTATTTCTAGATGCATAGCAAAACTAATATATTTAGATAAGTCAAAAGTCTTATAATTTGGAGAATGTAAGGAGTAATATATACATTGTAATATATCTCCTTAATTTTTAGAATTAATATAATAATTAAATAAATTAAATGATCAGAAAAATAGAACAAATCTCTGAAATCTTAGCATATACCACATAGACCTAGCTTCCCTATTTGGTCTATGTCAATTGTCACGTGAGCAACAGAAGTAATGGGCAGCACACAAGGAGAGGTGTGACGACATCCACAGAGGGCAACGGGTGTTGATGTACACATGATATATTACTACTTTTCTAAGAAAAATAGACACTTTAGATCATGTACTTAAGTGTACACGTGTGCGGTTGAGTATGCAAGAAAATCATTTTTTAGCATGACATTGGTGTTAAAAGCGATCTAACGTGATTAGCGACAAGTAAGTCATCATAAGCAATTAACATATTGTTGTCAAAAGTGATCTAGTCATGTCAAAAAGTCATTATAGATCACGTCTTTTCACAATAAAAGAATAAGCAGAAGTAAATCATGTTTGATTTTTTACTTTACAAATCAAAAACATGTTAGAAAAAAGATATCTTAGATCTCATCTACATGTGAATTTACATCAAATAGAAAATTTAGATTATGCATCTAATAGGAAGATATTTTCCCTATTTATTACCTTCTAGGAGATAATATGTGGTTATTAATATTTAAATGATGGTCCACAGTTTTTTTGAAGATACTCTAGAAGATGACTTGCATTGTTATTCATTGTGATATAAAGTTACATAACAATTTTTATGGTTCTTATTCGCATAGTTAAATAGTACCTACTTTGGATGTCAATATGTATCTTGTTACTCATGCAATGATTAGATGTTCCAGAAACATAGAATTTAATTATGATTTATCGAGTGAAAAGTCATTCTCTTTTTTTGCTTGCATTTGTCTCGAGCTTCAAGTTTGTTGGTAGTCTCACATATGAAGAGATTCATATATATGTTTAACTAAGGATAGAATTTTGCACATAGAGAGATTCATAATTAAAACTAATAAGAGATAAAAAAAAGTTATCATGTACAACTTCTCTTGCATCACATGATCAACTCTATATATCATGGGTTTGATACATTTTTTCATTTTATGTAATCTTATGACACCAAATGGTTTGCTATGGCTTCACTCTTCATGTGAAGTGCAACCGCTTAAAAGCATAAAAACCATCTTTTTTGGCATAGATTTCTTAACAACAATCATGCATTGTTTATTGCCTTACATGGTGACACAACTTGTACCGCAACATTACAACACACTTACATTTGTCCTTATACTTTCCGTGGAGTGTACAACTACAACCTCATGGCCTGGAAACCAGCAACGCAACCTTTTCTAATGTCATATCCTGTGTTGGAACAAGCCATACAACCATACAGCTATAAACTTGCATAATATGCTACATTTTTTTTAAAACAAACTTGTTTTTTTCGCGTTAAGGAATAGTATTGTATCTTAAAAGACGCAAAGTTGCACTTAATATGACAAAATATCACGCTTTAAAACCAAGCCATTACCTAAAAGTTGATTGATACAAAGAACAAATGTTACAGCCTGTTACACCTTTCCATAAACAAACTTCTCCCGTCAAGCAAAGAAATGGAATCTTTTATGTACACGTGTACGAGTAGCTATTGCTTATAAATCGCAGAAGACACCTCAATCGATACAAAAAAAAAAACATTCCTCCAATTTCCATTCTATATTCCCATTAAACTTACGTCTCAAGATCTTAATTCTTCAGTTCCAACCATGGACATGGCTTTGGCATCTAAATCCTTCCCTCCATCAAGTGCTACCGCCGAGCAACCAATTTCAAAGCGTGAGAAAACTGTTGCAAATGATTCCTCATCCAAGGATACATACCTCAATCCTAAAGCTAATGATGTAAGTTTTCTTTTTATATTATTAATAATAATAATAGCTATTAGCTTCAGATTAATTATTGTTTTTTTATATAATACGCAAATGTAGCCACAACAAGCTAGGAACTCGTATTCTCCTAATAACCTTTTCTAATCCCCAGTTGTGGGTACATGATCTTTCTGTCCCTATTTGGTTACGCGTTTCGCGGTCGCGTGGTGCGGCAACGGACCTGCGGTGCATGAGATCGGACCCCCAATTTAATCTCATGGTGGGTGAGTCACGAGCAGTCATGAGAACGTTAGAAAACGCCAAACATTTTTGCACGATTATTTATGATTTTTGCGGCTGGAGATCCATAATGTGATTATAAGAGTCTGTTTGGTTTGGGTGTTAAAGTTTAACCAACACTGTAACACTTTCGTCTTATTTGACAAAAAGTTTACAATCTTAGACTAATTAGACTTAATAGATTCGTCTCGTAAATTAACATGCATGTAATTAATCTACATTTAGTACTCCATACATTTGCCGCAGCATTGATGTGATGAGAATTAAACTTTAACATATGTAAACCAAACAGGCCTAAACTTATGTAAACAGGGCCTCTCTTGCACATGCCATCAAAATCAAGCCAAGAACTAGGAAACTAGAATCCCTTGTCCTCGATGTCAGTCGAGATCATTTGCCACGATTAAGGCCGTTCCTGTCTCTGTCTCTCTGTGCTTCTAGGAAAAAGAAAAGAATTAAAAAAATAAAAAGATCGGGCCTCGTTTAGATTCATGAATCGGGAGGTCGATTCGGGCACTGTCGTAGCAATTTTTGTTTTTTAGTGCAAAAAATTATCTAAAAATTGATTAATTAGACTTAAAATGTTCGTCTCGTAAAGTACAACAAAACTGTGCAATTAGTTTATGATTTCATCTACATTTAGTACTCCATGCATTTACCGATATTTTGATGTGACGGGGAATCTTCTTTTTGCATAGTGAAATTTAGAGGTGAATTTGGGCCGTGTTTAGATGCTGAATTGGCTGCCCCGAATTGGCAGCTGCTGCTACAGTGTTCCGGTCGGAACACTGTAGCAGCTTTTTGTTTTTTAGTGTAAAAAATTGTCCAAAAATTGATTAATTAGACTCAAAATGTTCGTCTCGCAAAGTACAACAAAACTGTGCAATTAGTTTTTGATTTCATCTATATTTAGTACTCCATGCATTTGCCGGTATTTTGATGTGATGGGGAATCTTTTTTTGCATAGTGAAATTTGGGGTGAGAATTTAGAAACTAAGGCCGTGTTTAGTTCCAAAGTTGGCGTGGCCAACTTAGAACAGTACCGGTCACGTTACACTGTAGCAACTTTTGTTTTTATTTAGTAAAAATTATCCAAATATTGATTAATTAGGATTAAAATGTTCGTCTCGTAAAGTACAATAAAACTATGTAATTAGTTTTTTTATTTTATCTATATTTAGTACTCCATGCATGTGCCGGTATTTCGATGTGACGGAGAATCTTCTTTTTGCATAGTGCAATTTGGGTGTATGAATTGGGAACTAAACAATGGCTAAACAAGGCCTTGATATCTAGACAAGGCCTGAGTTAGGGCCTGTTTAGATGCAAAAAATTTGGTAAAATGGACACTGTAGTATTTTTATTGTTATTTGACAATGAGTGTCCAATCATAGTCTAATTAAGCTTAAAAGATTCGTCTCGTAGATTTCGTCTAAACTGTGTAATTAGTTTTATTTTTTTATTTATATTTAATGCTTTATGCATGCGTCCAAAGATTCGATGTGACGGGGACGTGAAAATTTTTGCAAAATTCTTGGGGAACTAAACTGGGCCTTAAAATCGCACAGCCACACGAGCAGTCTGACCACCGCTCCCTATCAGAGATCAGACCGTGTGTCAGCGTGTGGCCTCACTCACTCATCACCGATCCCTCGCCACGCCACAGACTCCCCGTGAGCTCCGCCACGCGGGTCCTCGTCCTTCCTCACCGCAGGAGCAATGGCGATGACCGCCATAGCCTCCCCGTCGTCCAGGACCCTGATCCCACTGCGACACCACGGCGCCGCGCCCTCCCCGTCCACCTCCGGCGACTCCTCGCTCCGACTCCTCCGCGCGCACCCGCGCCACGGCCGGCGCAGCCGCGGGGTGTCCGTCTCCACGCCCGCGGCGCGGAGCCGGCCGTTCGTCTTCTCCCCGCACGCGGTGTCCGACTCCAAGAGCTCCCAGACCTGCCTGGACCCCGACGCCAGCACGGTACGCCCCCGCGGCCCGCCTCCTGCACGGGGAATGCGGCGGTTTCTCTTGGCGCGCCTGGCCGTCTCTCGCTTGCGGCTTGCCTCTGATCCGTCGGGTCGCGCCTTCGAGGCGCATTTGCCGTTCCTGATGGGAAATTGGGACGCGCGCGCAAAAGATTGTTTTTTTAATCTTTATGAGTAACACGTTGCTCATCTAGATGCGCAAATCGGCGGCTGGGATTGTCGCCTTCACATGTGCACGTTGCGTGGTTGCAGCTTATTACAGTATTTTCTTTTTGTATGTACTAGGTACGGATGAATGTGGCAATTTTAGGATGCTAGTTGTTGTGAGGCTCATGTTGTTAAATATGATTGCTTCTAGTAGCCAATAAGAAATTGATCAAGATGTTGTCAGGGCTGTAGTTGTAGGTATTTTTGGGTCATTATTTATGGTTTAATCGTTTCTTCTTCCCATATAATATTAGATTATTAGTTTTTGGGTCTGATGCAGAAATCATGATGGCCCATTTGCTATTATCCTCGAGTGGCCTATGTTGTTTGAACTTGTCCCATCTTTTTTTTTTGGATTATATCTTTCAAATTTGCCATGTTGCAGAGATTATGTTATTGCTTGGGACAAAAGGCTATGTTGTTGTTGTTGTTGTTGTTGTTGCAGAGATTATGTTATTAGTTTCCAAGGAGTGCTAATAATTTTTGAATTTCAGAGCTGTCCTTGTCCTTTTGTGATGCTCATCAGTTTACTCACTCTTGGCTGTATACAATAACAAACATTTGTTGTTGGTTCAGAGTGTTCTTGGAATCATTCTCGGAGGTGGTGCTGGCACTAGATTGTACCCCTTGACAAAGAAGCGTGCCAAGCCTGCAGTGCCATTGGGTGCCAACTATAGACTGATTGATATTCCTGTCAGCAATTGTCTCAACAGCAACATATCCAAGATCTATGTGCTAACGCAATTCAACTCTGCTTCCCTCAACCGTCACCTCTCAAGAGCCTACGGGAGCAACATCGGAGGGTACAAGAATGAAGGGTTCGTTGAAGTCTTAGCTGCACAGCAGAGCCCAGATAATCCAAACTGGTTTCAGGTATCCATACTAATGTTGTATCCTTTCTGACTTTTTTGTCAAATGTGAAATCTACCATTTCTTTAACATGCACATTTGCCACTATATTCACATTTTCCCCATTGCATATTCTCGCTTCGCACTACATCAAATTTGTAGCCAACAGACAACAAAGGTCATTCCAGTTGGTTATTGAACATGAGTTTGAAGTGTACCATCATGCCTTAAGAAAATGCATGCTAATCTACAGGAAATTTTGCTAGTGCACTTCACTAGCTTACGTCAAGTACTAATTTTCTTTTATATTTTTTTCTCAGGGTACTGCAGATGCTGTAAGGCAGTACTTGTGGTTGTTTGAGGAGCATAATGTGATGGAGTTTCTAATTCTTGCTGGTGATCACCTGTACCGGATGGACTATGAAAAGTTCATTCAGGCACACAGAGAAACGGATGCTGATATTACTGTCGCTGCCCTACCGATGGATGAGGCACGTGCAACTGCATTTGGCCTCATGAAAATCGACGAAGAAGGGAGGATCATTGAGTTTGCTGAGAAACCGAAAGGAGAGCAGTTGAAAGCAATGATGGTACACATAATGTGCTTTCCTTTCAAGCTAACTTGATATACATTTGTGGACAATCATTTAGTAAACCTAAAACATTCCTCTTTAAAATGCCTTCACATCATATTGCTGTCTGATTGATGTAGGTTGACACCACCATACTTGGCCTTGATGACGTAAGGGCAAAGGAAATGCCTTATATTGCTAGCATGGGTATCTATGTTTTTAGCAAAGATGTAATGCTTCAGCTCCTCCGTGAACAATTTCCTGGAGCCAATGACTTTGGAAGTGAGGTTATTCCAGGTGCAACAAGCATTGGAAAGAGGGTATGCAAAGATTATTTAACCTTTTAGCTGTTTATTTTCTTCTGTTTACTGATGTTTCTTTTTTATATATAAAAAAGTACTATATACCCTTTTCGCACAAATGTCATCATGCCATAAGTTGGTACCCTGACATTTCATTTCTGAAGAAAGTTACTATTATCTAAACACTTACATTGAAGTGCATATCTGTAGTTTATGTGTGTCAAGTGCTGCCTAAGAACAGCGTGCTAGAAAGCCTAGGCAGGTTGGGTTGGCTCAAGGCAGGAGGGAGGGAAAGGTTACCACCTTTCAGAATGTTATTTAAGATTTTGTTTTTGTCTGCAGGTTCAGGCTTATCTGTATGATGGTTACTGGGAAGATATCGGTACCATTGAGGCATTCTATAATGCAAACTTGGGAATAACCAAGAAACCAGTACCAGATTTCAGGTATGCTTTCACTTCTCACTGTGCTGCAGTCAAAAGTTACAACATTGCATGCACATCAAGTCTTACAATTTCAATTAGTCCCTACTGATTTAGTGTTTCCCTTCAATCTGAATACAGCTTCTATGACCGTTCTGCTCCAATTTATACACAACCTCGACACCTGCCACCTTCAAAGGTTCTTGATGCTGATGTGACAGACAGTGTTATTGGTGAAGGATGTGTTATTAAAGTAAGTAGTGTTTTGTTTTATTGTAGCATGTTTGAAAACCTTTCTATAGACTTTTTATATTTCCTCCAAAGTAATTTCTCATAATTCATTTACTAAAACGTTTATGCCTTGATCTTGTGCACACAGAACTGCAAGATACACCATTCTGTAGTTGGACTCCGATCTTGCATATCTGAAGGTGCTATCATAGAGGACACTTTACTAATGGGTGCGGACTACTATGAGGTAAATATATACAAGTGTTCACTGCTGTCAATGCAACAAGAGAGCTCACACCTTGGTATTCTTTTTTTCCAGACTGAAGCTGACAAGAAACTCCTTGCCGAAAATGGTGGCATTCCCATTGGTATTGGGAAGAATTCACACATCAGAAGAGCAATCATTGACAAGAATGCTCGAATTGGAGACAATGTGAAGGTATTCCAGTTCTAACGGTCAAGAATATATTGGTCTATTTTTTTCTTAGGATATTAAATAATACTTGATATGTCATTTTCTCCTCTTAATTTCTACATTTATTTTTGAAATATGAACTTTAAAATATGAATAGGCTTGCATGTTCTCTTTTTCTTTTACATGGAAGATGCCTATACAATATGACTGTTCATACGTATCTTTCCCTAACTGCCTGCATAAATCTTCGTCCTGCACTTTCGCCTGTATTTAACTCAGGTAATCAAGCTGAGGTTGTTTTCCACAAGATAAAAACTGTCAACAAGTCATATATCAGTTTTTGTTATAAAAATACAAAATAAAACCTGAAATGCAGAACTTCATATCAGTTCTTGCTTTGGCTTTGCAATACTGCTCATGCATATGGCATTCAAGTTCCACCCAGAAACAGCTGCCATTATCCTGCAATCCTGATCCTATTCCCTTGCTCTATTATTGCCATTTTTTGTTAGACCTGTTGCACTTGATTAGTCATAAGTCTTAGCTTGTCATATGATTAAACAGGAACATTTCATTATTAGACTTGCCTACCACACATTTTCTATGGCAGCGATTTTTCTCACGAGACTTGTTGATCTTGTAGATACTCAATGCTGACAATGTTCAAGAAGCTGCGAGGGAGACAGACGGGTACTTCATCAAAGGTGGAATTGTCACAGTGATCAAGGATGCTTTACTCCCTAGTGGAACAGTTATATGAAGTAAGCTATCCCCCCTGTTCTACACAAACTGCTGTCAGTAAAGCTTCACTTGCGAAGCCTTTGAAACACATCTCAAAATGTTAAATCAGCTAGGTTGCAAATGCTACATCTTTGCTCGAGTTTGCAAGTTTGCCTGTTCACCAAATCATTGTTTTGCACTGTGCTGCAGGTGGATGTGCGACGTGCAGCCGAGTGTCATTGACAATGATCAGCACCTCGTTACATGCTTGATCTGCAGATCAGTATGTTGGAGATCATCGAAACCATAAAAGTGTCATTCAAGGCACTATTTCTTTCTTTTTGCTCTTTTGTGTCCTTTAATGTTGTAGGTTTAATGTTGTAGCAGCAACTGTTAGTTTCATGTTGAATCAAAATTGGATGCCTGGATGTGGGATACATCTTCGATGCTGTGTAATTGATCGGTTTAATTACCATACCGTGTTGCTTTGAGCGAAGCCCATGAGACCATGCTTTGTTTATTGTGCGTGACGAACAGAAGCGTTGCTGGTTTGCAGATTTTAAAGATATACACTATCTGATATGTTCCAACTTCCAACGACGGCCATTTCCACTGTCACATTGTCAATTCTCGACGTATTAGAAGTTGAGTCCAAACGGATTCTTGCTAAAAATTAGCTAAGCTAAAAGTTAGCAGCTATTATATATTAGCTAACTAATGTTTAGTGCTAACTAATAATTAGTAACAGGCCCTTGCATCCATTAGCACTAATAGTTAGCTTATTAGCGATGGGCTATTTGGGATTTGGATCCACCTACTAATAAGTTACTAATAGGTGGTTGACATCTATTGATACCTATTAGTAACTCTGAAAGGATCAAGATGCCCAAGAGGGGGGTGAATTGGGCTTCTCTAAAAATTAAATGCAAGAATTAAATCCTACAAGCCGGAATTCACCCCTAGTGTCTACTTGTGTTCCTAGAGAATCTACCGATACAAAGTTTTGCACCCTAGTTTCCAATCCTAGTCTAGCATGGCAAGTCTAGGAATGTAAAACAAGCAATGAAAGTAAATACGAGAAAGTAAATGCTTGAATGTAAAGGGGCAAGGAACACGGCGATATTTTTCCGAGGTATCGGAGAGTCGCCACTCCCCACTAGTCCTCATTGGAGCACCCGCGCAAGGGTGTAGCTCCCCCTTGATCCGCGCAAGGATCAAGTGCTCTCTACGGGTTGATTCTTTGACACTCCGTCGCGGTGAATCACCCACAACCGCTCACAAGATGAGTTGGGTCATCCACAAGCTCCGCCGGATGATCACCGAACTCCCAATCACCACCAAGCCGTCTAGGTGATAACGATCACCAAGAGTAACAAGCTAGAACTCTCACTTGACCACTACGAGCCCAAATGAGAAGGTGGATGCACACTTGCTACTCTCCAATCGCTAGTGAGGAACTCTCAAGCTTTGATTCTCAAATCTCTATCCTCACTAGTGCTCTTGCACTCCTTTGCACTCCAAAGGTGTTTATCAGCTGATCAAATGAGCAAGAGTGCTCTAAAAGAGGTGGTGGGGATGTATTTATACACCCCACAGACAAAACGAACCGTTACCTGCTGACTCAGCAAAACACGAGCTGACCGGACGCGCCGGTCGCTCGTAACGGTCGAAAACCGAAAAACAACTGAGTGACCGGACGCGTCCGATCGTGCAGGGAGCATACTGTACTCGCACCGGACGCGCGACCGCGTCCGATCGGTGATGACCGGACGCGTCCGGTCGTCACTGGACCTTACTGGACTGTGACCGGACGCGCCGATCACACCCAGGTCGCGTCCGATCGGGTGTTCCCTCAAGTGACACGTGTTGACTTCTGACCACCGCGTCCGGTCCTCGCGAGGACCGCGTCCGGTGTTCAGAGCTGAAACCCTAGCCGCGGAACTATACTGACCGGACGCGTCCGGTCATGCCGAGGACCGCGTCCGGTCATGGGAAAACGACCCGAAACTCTCCGAAACGCGTCACAACTTGAACCAAGTTGCTTCCAACTGAACTTTGAGCTATTCTAGAGCTGCCTAGCGCCAAGTTTAACAAGTGTGCACCACACCTAAACATAGGACTCGCCTAGGTCAAGCTACCCGCTCATGCCCCCCTTTATAGTACGGCCAAAAGAGGAAAACAAAGATCCTAACGACTATTCCAAATGTCTCTCAACACCTCGACATCCGGAACTAACCGTCCTTAATCTTGACGTCACTCTTTTGAAAACCGAAACGATTTCCATCAAGGAGCATGAATACCATGGTGCCCAAAGCAGTTAAAACCTCCATGACCTAACTTACCAAAGTTTCTGCAAAACACACGTTAGTCATGGTAATAAAGCGTTGTCATCAATTGCCGAAACCAAACCTCGGGGCCTAGATGCTTTCAATCTCCCCCTTTTTGGTGATTGATGACAACACTAAGATATGAAAGATTGGAGTTGAGGTTTTCGAGCATGCATGGTTCACATAAGCAAAAAGCAATAAACACAAAAGGATTAGGAATTGCTTATGTGCCCCAAGCCAAAAGAGTGTACTCATAAGATAAGACAAAGAACGTTAGTACACAAACAGATATAGCTCATAAGAAATCGGAGTAAGGCACGGAAGCACAACCTTAGAGCTATAATTAAAAACGGTGACAAGAGATAACATTGTGACTGGATAAAACATGAAGACTCAAGGTTTATCACACGACGACATGTCACACGAATGCAATGACTGAAAAGTAAACATGCATGATGTGTAGCACACAAGAAAAAACGAAAACCCTCTCTCAAAACTCCCCCTGAAACTACTCTCTCTCCCCCTTTGACATCAAGCGCCAAAAAACTAATCTAAGGATCTGATGGGGGGACAGACGGAGTCGTGTCGGGTGCCGAGGTGCGCGGAGTAATCATGAAGTGTAGAGAATCTCCCTCGGAATCTGAGCTATCTGGCTGACCCTCTGAAGAAGCATGTGGCTGTGTAACTGTCTGGGTCTGAACGGCAGGAACAGGTACTGTCGTAGTAGCAATAAGAGGATCCGTCTGAGTGACCTGAGCCTGTAGCGAGCCAATAGCAGGAGGATCTGTCGAGGCAACTGATGAAGGTAGAGTCTCTGTAGTACCAGTCCCTGTCACTGGAGGAATAGCTGCCTCTGAAGCTGACAACCCTGAAGAAGTAGCAAAGGTAGTGTGCGAGGGCGTCGGCTGACCAGTCAACTCGCTGTAGGTAGCACTGTAATCACCGAAGGGTGTGCCTGTCAGGAGGTGAGGGCGAGGCTGGTCTGATGGTGTAAACCCCGTGTGAATAGGCGTGAAGCTCGGGGACTGGAAAGACTGGGGAACCTGCTGCTGTGGAGATGTGAACTGGAAACCCGGCTGTCCCTGACTCGATGGATCACTGGATTGTAAAGCAGAAGTCAGGACGGAAGCAGGCGGAGGAACCCCAACAGTGACTAGGTGGCGCAGGAGGTCCAAGTACTGCTGCTGACTAGCTGCAGTCTGTCGCTGAATCTCGTACTGCTGTCGCTGCATTTTAACCTGCTGCCTCTGGATCTCAAGCTGCTGACGCTGAAACTCGTCCTGACGAGCCTGAATCTGTGCAAGTGCTGCAGCTGTGTCCTGAGCCTGTCGCTGTATCTGTTGTTGCTGCTGCTCCTGTGCCTGGGTCAACCTCTCAAGTATGGTCACCATGGCTGGGTCTGTGCGGGAGGCTGAACCAGTGCCACCGGCCTCGTGGTCGTGAGACCGAGGAGACCGGTACCTGGGGATGGGCTGGTAGTCCTCATCAGTGCTGTCAGATGTCACATCCTCAGGAAGATCAGCAGGCTGAGCGTCAAGATCGGCAAGCTCTGCCTCTGCAAGCTCATCAACTGTGGCGTCCTGCTCAGCTGCTGTCTCAGGAACCTCAGGTCGCACACGCTGTCCTGGCACTAGGGCCTGATCTCTGGTGACTGAAGCCCAAAGCTGATGGATATCATACTCAGGGAAAGCAGTAGTCGTATCTGATATCTCAGCTCGGATCTCTGCTGGTAACTGGATGGATGATCTAATGATGAAGCAAATCCAGTGTGCATAGGGCAGCTGACGATTACCCTTAAAGCCCTCAGCTATGGTGTCCTCCATCTCACTAAGTATGAGATCCCAAATGTCAAACTGTGTCTGTGAGAGGAGGTGGTGAACAACCCATAGCTGCATCCGAGTCAGTCTCTCTCTGTAGCCAAGTCTGGGAAGTAGAGTGCGTCTGACTATAGCATCCAGAACTCTGGCAAGAGGAGTCAAACTGGCAGGCGTGCGACGAGACCCTTCGCCAAAAGGCTCACGGAAGCAGGGTCGAACCAAGTCTGTAGGTGGCACTGCCCCGCCGTGAGGGCGTCTCGGTGGAGGAGTCTGACCAAAACACAGCTGATGTAGCTTCGTGTTGGATGCTGGGAGTCTGAGAATCTCCCGCACTCTGGTGCTGTATAAACGGTGATCGCGGCCTCAGAATGCAAAGTGAATGAAATCATGGGCAGGATCAATCCATAGTGAAGCATAAAACTCTCTGACCCATGTGCCGCAGTATGCACCTGTCCGTCCAAGAAGATCTGACAAGCCTGGCAGAAAGGACAGGTGCGGACGTAGCTGTTCTCCCACAACCTCAACTAGTGACTCAAGTCGACAAACCCTCTGTGGTCGGAAAGCAATACCGCTATCAACTAGAGTCCTGTAGAAATCCTCCTGAAGTGGGGTATAGAAGCCTTCTGAAGCTCTGGGATCCCTCACAGGCGGAAACCACCGACTGACCTCCACGAACCTCAACCCCTGCACCTGACGTGCTGTAGCACCCCTCAAGTCAAAATGCTCGACCGGGGGTGAACCTCTAGCTCTGGGAGGAGGACGTGCTCCACGACGCTGGCCCTCTGGCCTAGGAGTCACTTGAGTACGTGCGCGTGTGGAGCGGCGATGTGGTGGAGACTGAGCTGGCTGCTCCTCTGTGTCCTCTGTAGCCTCTAGAGCCTCTGTGGCCTCTGGAGCCTCTGTGGCCTCTGGAGGTGGATCAACTGACATGCCCTCTGTAGCTCCAGTATCCTCAGTACCCTCAGTGGCCTCTGTGCCGAGCTGTCGACCTTCTAGATGAAAGCGATGCTCACCTATACGTATGCCACTGCTCCTGCCACCTCTCTCTGCCTGCTCTGCTGCATCTGCCATGGCCTGAGCGATCTCTGCCTCTGTAAGTGTCTTCTTCTTCTTTCTGGCCAAGATCTTGACACGCTTCCCACGTGCAATCTTAGACCAACGAGGAGGACTGTCGTCCCCGTCACCAGGAGCACCACCGGCGTTCTTGCAGCGCACCATGCTGACAAACTAACCGAAAACCTCTGAAAGATGGTGAACTGTCACTCGAGAGGCTTGGCCTCAGTCCGTATCCGTAGGCTTGGCCTCGGATTCAGCAAACTGGTCTCACCCTGACACACGGACAGACTCGCTGCAGCGACGGAATAGAGAGATCTACTATAAGCACATATATAACTAAAGGTACGACACCCTAGAGATAGCAAGCATATGAGATACGATGTGAATCGAAAAGGCGAAGCTACCTCGGAACGACGAGACGACTGTGACAAGATGAGGTGACCTAGATCGCGAGATTCCCCGAAATCGCCGGACGAGCTCTGATTTGCCGAAACATGATGCAATTAGGATTAAAAGAAGGAAATACGGAAAACCCTAGCGAGGAGGTCAAGGTGACGCGAAATAACCTTGCGAAGAAGACGACGCAAGACCTTGACGACGAACGATCGAATCGGCGTTACGCGAACCCTAGGGTTAGGGTTAGGGCAACTCGACGAAGACCGATCGGAGGCAAGCGTGTGGTCGTCCAAGGTCGTCCACTATCGAAGGAGATACTGGCAAGCAGGAGCGCTGCTCACCGGCGGCAGTGGCGCGTGTGGGCGGCGGTGGCGCGTGCGGGCGGCAGTGGCGCGGTGGCTAGCGGGCGGCTGTGGCGCGGGCAGGCACGGGCGGAGCTGGCACGCGCGCGAGCGAGGGCCGGCGCGGGGCAGGAGACTCGGCTTGCCGGAGGCGAGAAAGGGGGCGATGGCGCGGCGGCTCCGGCGAGACTTCGCGAGATTTGCAGGCGGCGGGGGAAGAGTCGGGCTGAGGAAGAAACACGGCCGAGGACGAACCGGTATATGAAGGGTCAGATCCGCTCGACGCGTGATGACCGGACGCTGTGGTCGTTATGACCGGACGCGGTGGTGCAGCGTCCGGTCACACTCCAGTAAGCTCCTGGAGTGACCGGACGCGTCCGGTGAGGACTGACCGGACGCGGTCAGAGTCCGGTCAAGGGGAGCTCGGGAAATCATCGCGAATGACCGGACGCGGTGGTGGTAACCGGGACCGGACGCGGTGGTCAATCAGAGGCGCGTCCGGTGCAGCGTCCGATCAGTAGATCTGGAGATGGTCTTCTGGATGACCGGACGCGCTGGTGGACGCCGGGACCGGACGCGGTGGTGAAGCATCACTGCGTCCGGTGCAGCGTCCGGTTCAGCGTCCGGTCACTATTCTTCGCCCTTCTTCGTTCCGAACTACGACGCGACTTCTCCCAATCAGGTTCCAATTCAAGAAGACACAAATAAACACCAATTGGAACACGATATGAGTGACCTCACTCAAACCCTCAAAAATTTTCAAAATAGATTGCCTTAGGCTAGTATTATTTTTAAGAAAAATAGGCAATAAAAACCCAAGGAGCAGCGTATGGCCATGCAATAGAGTTTTTGAACCTATAGGAGCGTCAAAAAGCTCTCTCTATCCATGGACGAACACAGAGGTTGCTCAAAGCTTAACCGAAAAGAAACGACAAGAATAACAACCATGCATATGCAATGCAATACAAGAAGGTAAAACTATAATGCTTGTCAAGTTTGATCCACGGTTAGGCTTTTTCACTCCTCCAAAGAAGGGTTATCATAACCGTGTTAGCCAAGCCCTAAAAACATTGCGATAAAATAAACATGGCATATTATACAATGCAATGCAAGGGACAACACATGCTCATTTTTTAAAGTTACTAGAATCAATCACATTGAGTTCACTTCTTAACCTACAAAAAGTTGCCTCATCCAAAGGTTTAGTGAAGATATCCGCTAATTGATTTTCACTTCTTACACCTTCTAGTGATATGTCATTTTTAGCAACGTGATCTCTTAGAAAGTGATGGCGGATATCAATGTGCTTGGTGCGAGAGTGTTGTACCGGATTGTTAGCAATTTTAACGGCACTTTCATTATCACATAAAAGTGGCACCTTTTCAAGAACAATTCCATAGTCTAGGAGGGTTTATTTCATATATAATATTTGTGCACAACAAGCCTCCGCGGCAATGTATTCCGCCTCGGCGGTGGACAAAGCCACACTATTTTGCTTTTTAGATGACCAAGATACTAAAGATCTTCCAAGCAAATGGCACCCTCCGGATGTGCTTTTTCTATCAATTTTGCAACCGGCATAGTCCGAATCGGAATAGCCAACTAGTTGGAATCTAGCTCCTTTGGGATACCAAAGACCAATGCTTGGGGTGAGCTTAAGATATCTTAGGATTCTTTTTATGGCACTTAGGTGAGGTTCTTTAGGGCACGCTTGAAAGCGGGCACACATGCACACACTAAACATGATATCGGGCCTAGATGCGGTAAGGTACAACAAGCTACCAATCATAGAACGGTAGAGAGTTTGATCAACTGGTTTACCTCCCTCATCTAGGTCGAGATGTCCATTTGATGGCATTGGGGTCTTGATTGGTTTGCATTCTTCCATCTTGAATCTTTTGAGAAGATCCTTGGTATACTTTTCTTGAGAGATGAAAATCCCTTCTCTCATTTGCTTTACTTGAAAACCAAGGAAGAATGTGAGCTCACCAATCATTGACATCTCGAACTCCTTCGACATCAATTCACCAAATTCCTTGCAATAATCTTCATTTGTTGATCCGAAGATGATATCATCAACATATACTTGACAAATAAAGATCTCCCCATTAAACTTCTTGGTGAATAGTGTGATGTCGACCTTCCCAATAGTGAAGCCCTTCTCAATGAGGAAGTCCCGAAGGCGCTCATACCACGCTCTAGGGGCTTGCTTGAGCCCATATAACGCCTTGGACAACCTATAAACATGATTAGGATATCTAGGGTCTTCAAACCCGGGAGGTTGATTAACATAGACTAGTTCATTTATAAAGCCATTTAAGAATGCACTTTTCACATCCATTTGATATAGTTTCATATCATGATGTGATGCATATGCAAGGAGGATACGAATGGCTTCAAGTCTTGCAACGGGTGCAAAGGTCTCTCCAAAATCAAGACCTTCAACTTGAGAAAACCCCTTTGCAACTAGTCTTGCCTTGTTCCTCACCACTATGCCTTGGTCATCTTGCTTGTTTCGGAACACCCACTTGGTTCCAATGACTCTTGCACCTTTGGGATGCTCTTCAAGTGTCCATACTTGATTGCGGGTGAAGTTGTTCAATTCTTCATGCATTGCATTCATCCAATCCGGATCTTGAAGAGCTTCTTCTACATTCTTAGGTTCAACGCAAGAGACAAAAGAGTGATGTTCAACAAAAGAAGCTAGCTTTTGGGATCGAGTCATTACTCCCTTTGTAGGACTCCCTATGATGAGATCTTGTGGATGTGCTTGAAGTAGTGGTGAGTTTCTTCTATCAACCACTTGATGAGGTGGATGGGGGGCATCAACATCTTGAGCTTGTGCTTCGGCTTGTTCATGAGAGACATAAGTGTCTTCTTTTTCAACTCTCTCATTCTTGTCATCATCTTGAGGCACACGTGATGAAGATGGTGGATCAACAATTTGTACATCGTCATCATCATCTTTTGGCTTGATGTATCCTACCGGCATGTTCTTCATGGCCTCCCTCAAGGGTTCATCACCTACATCATCACAATTCTCAATTGCTCCTTGGGAGCCGTTAGATTCATCAAATTCCACATCATATGTTTCTTCAACCAAACCGGTGGCATGGTTAAATACTCTATATGCTTTGGACTTTGATGAGTAACCAACAAGAAAACCAATATCACAACATCTTTGAAACTTCCCTAGGTGTTGACGCTTCTTGTAGATGTAACATTTGCAACCAAACACCCGGAAGAAAGAGACGTCCGGCTTCTTCCCATTAAGCAACTCATAGGGGGTCTTGCCAAGAAACTTTTGTAGGAAGAGGCGATTTGAAGCATAGCATGCGGTGTTGATTGCCTCAGCCCACAACTTCTCCGGAGTGTTGTACTCATCTAGCATTGTTCTTGCAAGGGTGATCAATGTTCGGTTCTTTCTCTCAACTACACCATTTTGTTAAGGAGTGTAGGTTGAAGAGACCTCATGCTTGATTCCAATTTCATCACAATAAGCTTCAATGTTGGTGTTGTCAAACTCTTTTCCATTGTCACTTCTAATCTTCTTTATCTTGACTTCAAATTCATTTTGAGCTCTCTTTGCAAACTTCTTGAAGCAATTTGCCACTTCGGATTTGTCATGAAGGAAGAAAGTCCATGTATACCTTGAGTAGTCATCCACTATCACAAGACAATAGAGATTACCGCCCAAGCTCTTGTATGTTGTAGGCCCAAACAAATCCATGTGTAGAAGTTCTAGCACTCTTGAAGTTGACATGAAAGCTTTGGTTGGATGAGTGTTTGCAACTTGTTTGCCCGCTTGACATGCACTACAAGGTTTGTCCTTTTCAAACTTCACATCCTTCAATCCTCTCACTAGTTCTTTCTTCAATAGCTTGTTGAGAGTGTTCATTCCAACATGAGCAAGCCTCCTATGCCAAAGCCAACCAAGTGAGGTCTTGGTGAACAAACATGTCATCAAATTTGCATCTTCGGAGGTAAAGTCAACAAGATAAAAATTGTTGTATCTAAAGCCTTTGAATATCACTTGCTTGTCATCTATCTTTGAAACTTCCACTTCATTTGGTGTGAACAAGCATTGGAAGCCAAGGTCACAAAGTTGTCCAACGGATAACAAGTTGAAACTCAACGAAGCAACATAGAGCACATTTGAGAGTGAGTGATCATGTGATATTGCAATCTTGCCTATACCCTTGACTTTGCTCTTTGAATTATCCCCAAATGTGATCTTCTCTTGACATATTCCATTCTCTTCAATGGTGGTGAACATACGAGGATCACCGGTCATATGTTGAGTGCAACCACTATCAATAACCCAATGAGATCCACCGGTCTTGTAGTTCACCTACACACAAGAGATCAAGCTTTTTGTTTAGGGACCCAAACTTGAGAGGGGCCCTTGACTTTATCCACTAGTGACTTGGCAACCTATATTTTCTTTGGCCTATTCTTGTTTGGGGGACCCAAAAACATGACTTTCATCTTTCCATTTGAATCTTTTCTTAGCATATAATGAGCATTGAAGGCGAAGGGTCTAGCATGCTTGGGCAAGGGTTGTGGTGGTGGAGTTTTGCATTCATGAGCGAAGTGACCTTCTTGACCACACTCAACACATCTCTTTGGCTTGGGCTTTGACTTGCTTTGTTGTTGTTGAGCTTTCGCTTTCTTCTCTTGATTTGCCAAGTACCCAATACCACTTCTATCCATCTTCATTACGGTGTTCATGAGGAGCTCACTTTGCAAATGTTGGCCTCTTGTGAACTTGCTTAGGCCGGTCTTGAGATGCTCTTTTTCTTGCTTGAGCTTTTTGTTTTCTTCAATGAGTGACTCATTTGTTGGTTGCTTCTCAAGAGCCATCAAACCTTTTAGCTTCTTGTTCTCATTTGCAAGCTTCTCATTCTCACTCTTAATCTTGGCATAATCATCATGGTTGCTTGACTCAACCACACTCTTGCCTTTGCTACTAGAACCTTGCTCAATGCTTTCAATGATCAAGTCATCACATGATGTAGCTATATCACACTTAACAACATAGTTAGTAGCATCATGTGTATCAAGAGCAAGTTCATTAGCAACCACAAGACTATCATAGTCAATTTTTAATGTGGTGTATTTGTCCTTTAGAGAATTATGTCTAGTGATGAGCTCATCATGCTTCTTCTCAAGTTTATCATGTTGATCTTTAAGCTCTTTATAAGAGGTTTTGAGCTCCTTAAGAGTGGAGGACATCACTTCATTTTGATCTCTAAGCTCACCACTAGTCTTTTGAATATTTTCAAGCTTGGATGAGAGTGATTCATTTTCATTTTGAAGATCATCATTTTCATTTCTAGTCCTTCTTATGATTTTAGTGTATTTGTTTAGCAATTTTACAAGTTCATCATAAGAAGGTGAGTCATATTCATCATCACTATCACTATCATCATCATCATCACTATCATGGTTTTGTACCTTTCGTTCACCCTTGGCCATAAGGCATAGGTGAGTAGTGGACGATGATGGTGAAAGAGGCGGTGAAGGTGGTGATGAAGATGTTGGTGAAGATGATGGCCCCATCACAAATGCGGCAACCTTCTCTTTCTCATCATCGCTCTCATCTTCGGAGGACTCACAAGATGATTCAATGTCGGTGAGCCAATCACCAACAATGTATGCCTTTCCTCCCTTCTTCTTCTTGTGGAACTCCTTCTTGCCATCCTTCTTCTTGTATGGCTTGTTCTTTTTCTTCTCTTCTTCTTCATCACTTGAATCATTTCTCTTGCCCTTGTTCTTGTTCTTATACTTGTCTTTTGGTGGTTTAGGGCATTGATGAGCTAGGTGGCCAAGTTCACCACAATTGTAGCAATCTATCTCCGAGATTGGCTTTCTCTTGCTACTTGTGAAGAATTTCTTCTTCTTGCCATCGAACTTGATGCCACTCTTGTTGAGCTTCTTTAGCATCTTGGTGGTCTTTCTCACTATGAGTGCAAGTGATTCATCATCAACATCACTTTCACTTGAGCTTTCTTGCACCATCATGGCTTGGCCCTTCTTCTTCTTCTTGTCATGACTAGCTTTGAAGGCCAAGTCTTTCTTCTTGGAAGATGATGAGCCCTCTTCCAGAGTGATATGCATGTACATCTCATGAGCATTGATTTTCCCTAATACTTGAGTCGGTGTTGCGGTGGAAAGATCACTTTGGTGAAGCACGGTGACAATGTGACCATACTTCTCAATGGGAAGCACACTTAAGATCTTCCTTGCAACATCCGATTGGCTCATTTTGGTGAGCCCAAGAGCATTGAGGTCCTCTACAAGAACATTCAAGCGAGTGTACATGTCATTAGCACTTTCTTTGGGAAGCATCTCAAAAGAATTAATTTTCTTTAAAGCTATGTGATAGCGTTCCTCACGCTCACTCTTAGTTCCCTCATGGAGAGCACAAAGATTTTCCCACAATTCATGAGCGTTCTTTGCATTACGCACGCGATTGAAGATATCTTTGCCTAAACCC
This sequence comes from Saccharum hybrid cultivar R570, assembly GCA_038087645.1. Taxonomy (NCBI): domain Eukaryota; kingdom Viridiplantae; phylum Streptophyta; class Magnoliopsida; order Poales; family Poaceae; genus Saccharum; species Saccharum hybrid cultivar. The sequence continues at coordinate 2,650,438 of JAQSUU010000568.1, forward strand.
CGGTAGAGTGCATTTTTGGCCTTTGCATTCCACCGGTCGTACTTCTCCTCGTCACCACTTGGGTTAGCGGGATCCCTTATGGGGGGAAGCCCTTCGGTTGCGGCTCTAAGGCACCCAACATCTATGGCTTTGAGGTACGCCTCCATACGAATTTTCCAATATGGAAAATCGTCTCCCTCAAAAGTGGGAGGTGGTCCTTCCCCATTAGACATCTTGCTCTAGGCGGTAAAGCCTAAAAATAGAGCAACACGGCTCCGATACCAATTGAAAGGATCAAGATGCCCAAGAGGGGGGTGAATTGGGCTTCTCTAAAAATTAAATGCAAGAATTAAATCCTACAAGCCGGAATTCACCCCTAGTGTCTACTTGTGTTCCTAGAGAATCTACCGATACAAAGTTTTGCACCCTAGTTTCCAATCCTAGTCTAGCATGGCAAGTCTAGGAATGTAAAACAAGCAATGAAAGTAAATACGAGAAAGTAAATGCTTGAATGTAAAGGGGCAAGGAACACGGCGATATTTTTCCGAGGTATCGGAGAGTCGCCACTCCCCACTAGTCCTCGTTGGAGCACCCGCGCAAGGGTGTAGCTCCCCCTTGATCCGCGCAAGGATCAAGTGCTCTCTACGGGTTGATTCTTTGACACTCCGTCGCGGTGAATCACCCACAACCGCTCACAAGATGAGTTGGGTCATCCACAAGCTCCGCCGGATGATCACCGAACTCCTAATCACCACCAAGCCGTCTAGGTGATGGCGATCACCAAGAGTAACAAGCTAGAACTCTCACTTGACCACTACGAGCCCAAATGAGAAGGTGGATGCACACTTGCTACTCTCTAATCGCTAGTGAGGAACTCTCAAGCTTTGATTCTCAAATCTCTATCCTCACTAGTGCTCTTGCACTCCCTTGCACTCCAAAGGTGTTTATCAGCTGATCAAATGAGCAAGAGTGCTCTAAAAGAGGTGGTGGGGATGTATTTATACACCCCACAGACAAAACGAACCGTTACCTGCTGACTCAGTAAAACACGAGCTGACCGGACGCGCCGGTCGAACTGACCGGACGCGCCGGTCGCTCGTAACGGTCGAAAACCGAAAAACAACTGAGTGACCGGACGCACCGGTCAGGGGTGACCGGACGCGTCCGATCGTGCAGGGAGCATACTGTACTCGCACCGGACGCGCGACCGCGTCCGATCGGTGATGACCGGACGCGTCCGGTCGTCACTGGACCTTACTGGACTGTGACCGGACGCGCCGATCACACCCAGGTCGCGTCCGATCGGGTGTTCCTTCAAGTGACACGTGTTGACTTCTGACCACCGCGTCCGGTCCTCGCGAGGACCGCGTCCGGTGTTCAGAGCTGAAACCCTAGCCGCGGAACTATACTGACCGGACGCGTCCGGTCATGCCGAGGACCGCGTCCGGTCATGGGAAAACGACCCGAAACTCTCCGAAACGCGTCACAACTTGAACCAAGTTGCTTCCAACTGAACTTTGAGCTATTCTAGAGCTGCCTAGCGCCAAGTTTAACAAGTGTGCACCACACCTAAACATAGGACTCGCCTAGGTCAAGCTACCCGCTCATGCCCCCCTTTATAGTACGGCCAAAAGAGGAAAACGAAGATCCTAACGACTATTCCAAATGTCTCTCAACACCTCGACATCCGGAACTAACCGTCCTTAATCTTAACGTCACTCTTTTGAAAACCGAAACGATTTCCATCAAGGAGCATGAATACCATGGTGCCCAAAGCAGTTAAAACCTCCATGACCTAACTTACCAAAGTTTCTGCAAAACACACGTTAGTCATGGTAATAAAGCGTTGTCATCAATTGCCGAAACCAAACCTCGGGACCTAGATGCTTTCAAACTCCAAACCTTCTAATGAAACTAATAGTTAGCGGTCTCCTAACTAATAATTTATTTGTCTATTAGCAAGTTTGTTTGAATCCACTAGTAACTATTAGCACTAGTGGATCCAAACATGCCCTTAATTATGACATGCCATGTCATAGACTGATAGACACCACTTAAAAAACAATAGCTCCCTAATTTTGGCTACAAAATAAACTCCAATCATCTTTGTCCTCTCTACCCAATCCTCTTCTTTCCCACTTATTCTGTCGTAGTATTTGCGATGCTTATTCTAATTTATTTCTAGCTTGTAGTTTCTTAAACACTAGTTTTGATGCAAGACTAGTTTCATGTGAGACCCAGTTTCTTGAAGTTTTCATCAATCTTTTTTGTTTAGCATTATTGTCACATCAGCAAAATGTCCTATACGGCACTATATATTAAATAGCAATGGAGGCTGTCCTAGTCATATATAGCATTGGCAGTGCTCTTATAGAATCAAAAAGGCTCTTGATCTTATATAAGATGAAGGAAATACAAACAAGTGCCTGAATGATGTTGGCCTGGCAAAGTTAATTCTAACTAGGAGCTGGTACATATGGTGGGAACGAAGAGGCTTTGTTCATGAACAATCAGTCCAGAATCCCTCCTGATCAGCTATGTAGATTGCAGCCTAACATATAACTATACGAGAGCTCAGAGACGAACAATTAAAGTGCGTAGAGGTTGGAAGAAACCTCATGAAGAATCAGTCCAGACAGTTTATTTTCTTGCTCTCCTTCAACTCTATCGGAAATACGTAAACCGGATTGCATGAAGCTTACAACCAAGGCTGTATGCGAGGGAGACCAACAATTCTTTTACAAGCGCTAAACAACTTTGAGCTCCAGCACAAGCTCAGGATCATTTTTCTTTTGAAAAATACCATGGTCTTACAGAATACCTAGATGTTAAAATGCAAGGTATTTGGATGTCATAAATTGTAGTTTTGAAACCAGTATTGCTAAAACAACATTTTTTATACGGGCAATGCTACGGTACAAACTTTACCTCTAAGGAGGTAATATCTCAAATCAATCTGAGCCATTGATTTATTTGAATTTTATGAATTAGTTAAATAAATAAGTAACTTAGGAAAAGAAGAAAACATCCCTCCAAATCCATAGTCCTTTGAGAAATGGAAACAACCCTTCTTTATTCATGCACGGAAGCCTGATTCCATTTTTGTTACAAGTGTTGCATCTGGATGTTTCAAAAGTAGATCGGGATATTGCACATGTTACAATAGTGTTTCAACTGTATGTTTCAAATATTTCATCTATTCTAGACGTATGTTGCAAAGGTTTTATCTGGATGCTGCAACAGTAGATCAGGGTGTTGCACAGCGCGGCCGGTGCCTATCGCTGCTGCTGAGGAGCAGCTGTGGGTCAACCCACGTGGGTTTCCCGTGCGAGGCATGGGTCCCTGCGACGGACACGGGCGCAGGTGCTAGGGCAGGACGTGGGGCGTGGGGCGGAATGCGGGAGCGGCACAGGTGTCAGAGCCGCGTCCGGACGTCCAGCGTCCGTTTCCTCAATCCTCATCATTAGTCTTTTTTTCTTCCTTCGTTTTATTTCTCTAATTGGGTTCCAATCAATGCTTAGCCTCTAAGGGCATGTACAACCCAGAGATAGTGGTCCGTCTCTAAGCGCCTCGAGTCTATCATACAAACATGTATAAAGACAGATCATACAACATACAGACGGAGGTCCGTCTCTAAGCTGTTTAATACTTTGCATGTAGTTAGGATCAATCATGAATATCAACTTGTATACCATTATATGGCCGTTTGATGGAAGACATGTCCAAGCATAAATAAGATGAACATAATTACAATATTTTAAAACCACCAATATAATATATATTATATATAATTGCAGTGTACTGTCTAATTTTCTTTGTTTTCATAGCACTGCCATATGTGCTCAATTAGATCACTCTTGAGTTTCTTGCGTGTCGGCCGAGCTCTGATAGCGGAATTCCTACGAAGGACCTCTGCGAAGCATGGATTAGGGTTGTCGCTTGTATGCACTTCAGGTGGGAGCACTATCGTCGCACTAGGATTCTCGTTCAAATCTAAAGCAACTCTAACTGATTCCTTCTCATCTTCCACTATCACATTGTGAAGGATAACACAAGCATGTATTATGTTGATAACGTCCGCCTGCTTCCATAATTTTGCAGGTCGTCGAACAATATCAAAGCGTGATTGCAATACGCCAAATGCACACTCGACATCTTTCCTCGCCCCTTCTTGCTTCAATGCAAATAATTTGTCTTGAGCCGACTGAGGGGTTGTTACTGTCTTCACAAATACTGCCCATTCGGGATATATCTTATCGGCAAGATAGTAACCCATATCATATTATGTTCCATTTACATAATATTGTACCGTCGGAGCTTCCCCTTTTATAGCTTGAATGAACAGTGGAGACTTGTTTAGGACATTAATGTCGTTTTGAGACCCGGCCGTACCAAAGAAAGCATGCCATATACGAAGATCATGGGTTGCCACTGCTTCAAGGATCATAGTAGGAATGCCTTTGTCACCACGAGTGAACATGTCTGCCCAACCTTTTGGGCAATTCTTCCATGCCCAATGCATACAATCGATGCTACCTAACATTCCAGGAAAACCACGAGCCTCGTTTTCTTGTAAGATTTTATCCATTTCATCACTTCTTGGAGGACGTAGATACTCTTCACCAAAACATTCAATCACCCCTTTAGCAAATTTTCCCAAAATCTCCAAACAAGTGCTTGCAGCAATTTTCAATACTTCATCAAGTTGGTCAGCCGAGGAGCCGTAAGCTAGCATCCTAATAGCGGCAGTACACTTTTGAAGTGGTGAAAGAGAATCCCTACCAGTTGCATCGACTCTTTGGGTAAAATAAGGAGACCACCCCTTAAGACTGTCCATGATGCGTAGGAACAGCGGCCTAGTCATCCTAAATCTTCTACGGAACATCTCATCGGTATAAATAGGATTTGCTGAAAAATAATTAGCAACAAGATCATCATGACCTTTTTCTCGATTCCTTGGTATGTACCTCCTTGGTCCACTCTGTCGACGGCGAGGTATAGTTGATGATTCTCCATCGATGTCGGCCTTCAATTCATCTCCAGTCTCCCTTATAAACTCTTGTACGATTTCATCCTCAGCTAGAAAATCTTCTGCAGTAAACACCTCTGTAGGATCAAAGTCCTCAATTTCTTCTAGATCATTCAGCACATCATCTTCCTCACCATGCGGCTCCATACAATCTAACTGGATATGTGTAATGTGGCTTGGAAGAAGAGGACAATCGTGTTGTGGCTGGATGGAAGGGTATCATTATTTTATAATAACCCACCACGGCCACAGAAGGCAAGAAGTTCATGGAAACCAAATTCACACGGTAGTGCTTCAGTTCACACTTGTGAGCAGTAGCTAGTGCTTCAGTTCACACTCACACGAACTAGCTTCAGTTCACACTCGCATGCAGTAGTTAGTGCTTCAGTTTACACTCAGTAATGCACGGTAACTAAAAAACTAACTAAAGTGTACTAAACACATGCTGCTTGTTATGTCGGGCTCAGCACCAGGCTTGTTAGTGGGCGCTAGGCCCGTTAGTGGGCTGATTATCTATTTATATATTTCCTTAAAATAGTTTAGTTATTTCACTAAATTAGGATCTCATAGGCTATATATTTGTAACGTTGGTTGAGAAATAATTAAGCAAGAGAATCATAATTCTCAGCTTCCCTTAGGGAGCTGGGAGACCCAAAACCCTAGCCGCCTCCTCGTAAACAGTAAACGCAGTACTGTAGCACCGCCACGGCGCCGATCCGTCGCTCTCGCTCGCTCAGACCTCGCCCACCAATCTCTCACCCCTACAACCTTCGCAGTCAGCCCGGTAGGATCCGCAATCCTATCAACCTGGTATCGGATTTGGCCATGTCGATTCCTCTGTCCACCACCACTGTGCCTCCGCTCGCCGCCTACAACCTTCGCAGTCAGCCCGGTAGGATCCGCAATCCTATCACTGCTACTGCACCCTGAACTAAGTACAGCTAGGACATACTGCTACTGCACCCTGAAAGCATTTCAGAAAAGACATATGTGCTAAATCTCATTCAGGATTAAAAAGGTAACAGATCATCACCATCCATTTTTCAGACAATAAACAGACACTTATCAGTGCAGCAACTCGACAGTACATAATACTGGAATTTATCAGGACACTATGATGATAGTTAAACTGAACAAAAGGGACTCCAATATAGGAGAATTCCATCTAGAACATACTCAGAAATTTGTATATAGCAGAATGCCATCCAGCAAGGTAGATCATAGTAGATAGTTCAACATGTTATCAGAGCTGCAACTCAAAGAGGTCAGTCCACCTGTGCATAGAGAAGCTATTTCAGTCTAACACATTCAGTTTGGTATAATACAAAGAAGCTCTAACACATTCAGTTAGTAAATTACATACCTGTTTAGAAAGTTTCAGGAAAAAGAGTCTTCCTAAGACACTTTATGGCAGCCACTCGCTCAGCCTTTTCCTCATCTGACATTGTACTTGTATCTTGTGATATGAGATTATTATAAGCATCCATCATCTTTGATTCTCTCTCAACCTTTTTTGCCTCTAAAAGAAGCTTCTTTCCCTCCTTAGACTCTTGTGCTGTAAGGTGGGCAAGTTTTGTCGCCTCAAGCTTCTCAGATGACAACTTCTGTTGAAGTTCCAATACCTTGATGCGATTTGCATTTGTTTCCTCCTGGAATTTGCTAAATCTGTCTATCTTGTCCACATCAATTACAAATTCTTTTGAGTTGCCGTCATCTCGTTTTGACTGTTTTTTTTCCTGCTAGAGCTGCCTTTTTGGCTGCCTTCTGACCCATTGGTCGCTTTGGCATGTCATCTACAGTTTGATTATTTTCCTCATTATCTCCTTCAAGGTGAAATGATGTTCTTTTTCTGGCATTCCTCAGCTCTTCATTGTATGTTTTCCACTTCGTCACGTCTCGGCAAGTTTTCCAAACCTCCATTAAGACAAAGGGTCCTATTTTTGCTTCTTTGTTGTCTACCACATAGAACTTGTGGGCTGCGTCAATCCACATTTGATCCGAATATCCACTTGTAAATACTCTACGAGCCTTTGCATAAGTACACTCAAATAGGTAAGTCCATCTGTTAATCTTGTGCCATCGATCCTTGCTTTGCTTCAGATTCCTTTTCCTCTAGGGTGGAGCTGACTTGTAATGTTGAACAACATCGGAGCAATATTGGTTGCCACCTCTATCGGCTCCACAGGTTGAGTCCGTTGAATGTTCTATCCAAGAGCTCATCAAGCTGACATCCTCATCCTCTTTCCAGGGAGGTCGCTTCTCAGTCCTAGCATTTTCACCATCACTGTCAACTAGTTCAGGCTGCTGCTCATCCACTATCTCTACTTCTGCCGGTGAAATTCCTTCATGGTTCTGAACAGGTGCACCAACCAAATGAAAATTGTGTGGCTGGTTTCCAAAGTAGCTCATAAACCCACCAGATGGGCGTGGGTCTTTATCCCTGCAGGAAACATAGATACGTCACTGAAATGACAAACCAGCAGAACTTATGATGGTGGAAAGACAGAACAACTGAAGTTCCAATCTCACGTAGAAAAAATAGAACAACAGATCCAGGCAGCATGTAAAGAATAGTTAACAAGTTCTTCTTTTCTTGAAATAACCTATGTGATGTTGAAGCCTAAAAACTTATATGCTTCAATTGATCATGTAACTGCTAGGACGAAAATACAGTATAGCTCTGCAAATGCATAATGCCTCATTGCCTTGCCAAAGTAAGGTATATTACCAATCACTTAAATCTACAGGTGCAAATTGTTCGCACACGAACACGTCACGTGTGCCCCCGGCGACGAGCGCGATGCGCAAGACACGTCGCAAGGGGAGTCTCGTCGGGAGCGCGATACGCAAGACACGCCGGCGAGAGCTCTTGAAACCCGACACCCCACGCTCCCGGGAGGGACCCCGTCAGGGAGAACGGCGGCGATGGGCTGCCCTAGGTCGGCCTGACCGCCCCTAGGACCTTGTGCTCGCTGTCGTTAATGAAGTAGACGGCAACGAAGAACAAGAAGCAAAAACTAGAGAGAAAATAGTAGATGCAGAATAATGTAGTATATTGATATGTCGATTGTGTGTTGTCAATCGGCCTTAAGCTTACATTATATATATAAGCCGGCTGGTCTTAGCTACGGGAAACTAAAACTCCTAGTCGAATAAACTTCCATATACATGTATTCTATTCGGTTACAAATAAATCCCGTAATCTATTTGCCTTCCTTTGGCCATACGACGACGCCTTCTGGAAACCGGAATCAGAGACATAGAAACGTGACAGCTAAACTCCAATAACCGAACCTAAGCTTTGCTTTGAGTTTGCCAATCTTCTGGAGGTAAAAAGTCTTCGTGTCAGAACCGTCCCTGCCGCCATGCATATTACCAAATCTGACGCCCAGATAATAATAATAATAAATCTTCATAAATTAATTCTTCCTTTGCTGCACCACGTATTTGCTCAAGCAAGCCGTATTGCCCCTGGACTCCACTTCGTAGTAGCTTCCAGCGCCTGTGAATCAAACTGATAGAGCTCCTGCAGGAGAGAATTTCCTAGAAACCCCAAACAAGCAAGCAAGACAATTCGAACATTTTGTCTACCCTATACAGAAGCTCAGTATGCACGCCTATGCATGGCTCAAACTCGTCCAATATGTGCAGCTCCACGTATCTGTCCAAATAGAATTCTTGACAAAGATTGTCAGGCTCAAATATACCCATGATGTCAAATTTGACCATCAACACATGCCCCCCTGTTTTTTGGCAAAGCTTGCATGCCAAAAAATATACTCCTTTCTTATGCCAAGACTAAGGACGATGTCAACACAACCATCAACCATTTTTATATTTGTTCTAAGGGCGATACTAAAATATCGGCCATGTTTATTTTGTTCTAAGGGCGATAACCAAGTATCGGCCATATGTGCTTAAGCTTCTTGCCAAACGCTTGGATGAAATTTCTTCAAATATCTTCCATTGAGAGCATGTGGCAGTAAAGTACCTTGTAATGATTCTACCAAATATGAATTCCTAGGAACCACTCTTGCAATTTTGAAAGGACCTCCCCAACTTGGAGACCACTTCCCGAACTTATTATCCTTCGATCCAATTGGTAAAATCACCTTCCACACTAGATCACCAACTTGAAAGCTTTTCAATTTAACTTTCTTGTTGTATGCTCTTGCCACCCGTAATTTGTCTCTCTCAATAGCCTTCAATGCTTCTAATCTCTTATCGGTGACCTCGTCAATGTTGTCCATCATTAAATTGTGAAAATCCACCGCCGATATGTCATTTTGCTTGGCTAATCTCAAGGCGTCCAGATTTACCTCCACCGGCAAAACGGCCTCTTGTCCATACACAAGCTCATATGGAGTTACTTTAGTTGCACCATGCCTTGAGATCCTATGCGCCCAAAGAGCCTCGGACAACACCTCATGCCATCTTCTAGGATTATCTTCAATCTTCTTCTTGATGAGCTTGATCAAAATTTTATTTGTAGACTCTGCTTGTCCATTGGCTTGGGCATAATATGGAGAGGAATTCAGCAACTTTATCTTATATAATTCAGCAAAATCTTGGATTTGTGATGATATGAAAGAAGACCCTTGATCTGAGGTTAATGTTTGAGGAATGCCGAATCTATGGATAATGTGCTCAGTTATGAATTGAATTACCTCCACATGTGTCATATTTTTGAGAGGTACTGCTTCAGACCACTTGGTGAAATAATCAGTAGCAACTAGCACAAACCGATGCCCCTTTGATGATGGAGGATGAATTTGTCCAATAAAGTCCAATCCCCAACCTCTGAATGGCCACGACTTGACAATAGGATGCAACATAGCAGCAGGTGCTAGCTGAATATTACCAAACTTTTGACAAGCTTCACACCCCTTGTAATATCTGAAGCAATCATTAATCATCGTCGGCCAATAGAAACCAGCACGTCGTAGCAACCACTTCATCTTGTGTGCCGACTGATGTGTACCACATATGCCTTCATGCACCTCTCCCATAGCAACTCTCGCTTGGTCCTCATCCAAGCACTTCAAAAGAATACCATCAACAGTTCGGCGATAAAGATCATTGTCAATCAATATATACTTGAAAGCCATTCGCCGAACAGTCTTGTCCACCCTCTTGCTAGGATCTTGCAAATAATCAATAATGGGCTTCCTCCAATCTTTGTCCTTACTTGCATAAGCTTCAAAATTAGTGGCCGAATCGGTGGGCTGCGGTTCGGCCTTGCCTATGTTAGCTACACAAGACATCGGCTCTTGAGAGATGTAAAACACGCTGCGATGAACGTGATAGCCAGATGCTTGCTGCGCCAACTCATTTGCTCTGCAATTTTCATGTCTAGATACATGAGCAATACTAAAGGAATCCAAGGTAGCAATGATATCTAGACACTTATCAAGATAAACATTAAGTGATTCGTCGAAACATTGAAAAACCTTGGATACTTGCTGCACCACTAACAACGAATCACCAAAAGCCTCAATATGTGTAGCACCTATAGCAACCAACAGCTCTAGCCCGAATAGCAAAGCTTCATATTCGGCTTGATTGTTTGTGCAAAAGAATTCTAAGCGGCACGAGGCTTCAAAAACAGCACCATATGGAGAAATATAAACAACACCAACACCTTGGCCATTGCTACAAACTGAACCATCAAAATATAATCTCCATGGTACTAGAGAAACAAGGTCAAGATCAACATTATGCCTATCATCAACCCGATGCTCAACAATGAAATCAGCAACAATTTGGCCCTTCATAGCTTTCAAAGGTTCATAAGCCAAATCATATTCAATTAAAGCATAAGCCCACTTACCAATCCTACCACTAAGAATTGGCCTATACAACATATATTTAATGACATCTGTTTGACACGCTACTGTGCAAGCACTAGATAATAAATAATGTCTCAACTTTGTACAAGCATAATATAGCGAAAGGCATAATTTTTCAATAAAAGTGTACCTTGTTTCAGCATCCAATAAACGTCGGCTCAAGTATGCAACAGCATGCTCCTTTCCTTCGGTTTCTTGTGTCAAAACAGCACCAATTACTCCATCTTCCGCTGCAATATAAAGCCTAAACGGCTGTCCATGCTTGGGCGCTCTCAATACTGGTGGAGTAACCAAATAATGCTTGATCTTTTCGAATGCTTCTTGCTGTTTTGCCCCCCAAGTGAAATCAATGTCATTCTTCAACCGAAGGATAGGTGTAAAAGCATCAACTTTCCTCGACAAGTTAGCTATGAATCTCCTCAAATAGTTGACCTTGCCAAGGAACTTTTGCACATCTCTCTTACATTCAGGAATCTGAATTTTCTGGATAATTTTAATTTTCTCAGGATCTATTTCTATGCCATGCTCATGAATAATGAACCCCAAAAACTTTCCAGCCAATACACCAAATTATACTTTCTCATTCTATCAAAAGCTAAACGCAAATCGGCCAAATGTGATTCAATGGCATCTGATTTGACAACAATATCATCAATATAAACCTCCAAGATGACCCCAAGCAAATCATGAAAGATTAAATTCATAGCTCTTTGATATGTAGCACCGGCATTCTTCAAACCAAAGGTCATTATCACCCATTTAAATAAACCAAGAAAACCAGGATAACGAAAAGCCGTTTTGGATATGTCCTCTTTGGCCATAAAAATCTGGTTATACCCCGCATTACCATCAAGAACGCTAATGACCTTATGTCCAGAAGCATCATTAATAAGCATATCGGCTATAGGCATAGGATACTCATCTTTGGGTGTAGCTCTATTCAAATCTCTAAAATCGATGCACACCCTTAATTTGCCGGATCCTTTCTTCTCCACAGGCACAATATTGGAGATCCAATCAGCATACCTGCAAGGTCTAATAAAGTTAGCTTTAAGCAACCGATCGATCTCCTCCTTGATTCGGTCATACATCTTGGGATTGAACCTTCTAGCCTGCTGTTTGAAAGGTCTAAAACCACTCTTAATGGGCAGCCGATGTTCTACTAACTCTCGGCTCAAGCCAGGCATCTCATGGTACTCCCAAGCAAAGATATCGACATACTCTTTTAATAGCTCGATTAACTTCAACTTGTAATCGGCTTTCAGATTTTTGTTTATAAAAGTCGGCCTAGGAACTGATCCATCACCAATGTCTATCTTCTCTAATGGATCAGCCGATGTAAAACCTTGTCCTAGCTTATCTATGGATTCATGCACACCATTCTCTTGAGATCGATAATTTTCAAGACGCTTTTGCAACCAATCTAAGCTAGGATCCATTTATTCAGAACATATTTTTGAGCCGATCACCACCAATCGGCTTTAACATCACGGGCACAAAACCATTTTTTGTAGCACTGAGGAAATCAAACTCCGGAAGATCATTGCGTCCTGTCAAACAAGTAGCTTCACGATGTTGCCAATCCACCAAAGAATCGGCTAAGGCAACACAAGCTGATGTATCTGCATAAATAATCTCCACCTCGTCCTCAACCCATTGGATTAGAAATTGGTGCATAGTAGATGGCACGCACTGGTTAGCATGTACCCAATCGCGGCCTAAAATTACATTATAATTACCTTGCACCTCAGCGACAAAGAATGCAGTAGGCAGAGTCTTGCTTCCAACCGTGAGCTCCACATAAATAACTCCTTTGGCCTCTATCGGTTCTTTGCCTTCAAAGCCATTTAGTACCATATTAGTCTTCTTCAAGTCTTCATCTCGCAGCCCCAATTTCTTGAAAACTGAATATGGCATAAGGTTGATCACATCTCCTCCATCAACAAGCATTCTAGCAACCAGCAATCCATTAATGTGACCCTTGATGTACAGTGGCTTCAAGTGTTTCACCGGTTCTTTAGGCTTCTCAAAGATGGCATTCTTGGGGCCAAAATCTAGCTGGGCTACTTCTCCTTCCTCATCAACAGCATGATACTCAGCGGGTAAGTAATAAACCATATTAATATCCATACCTTCCCTGCTGGGTGTCGGCTCAAAATCCACCATCTCTTCGTCATCTCCTAAGGTGAATATTGATGTTTGTGATGAAGGAGATATTGTAGGTGTCTTGGGTGAGGTGGGAATAGCTTCAGACACTTCCTGAATTGGAGTAACAACTGCTGGAACAGGTGAAGGTGCTGCTGTTTTTTCATCAATCTTAGGCCTCCATACTTGTTTCGGATTGATGACGGGCCGAAATAGGTTGAAGAATTCGTCCCTATACTTCTCCATCTTTTCCTCCTCCTTTTGCTGAATTCTCATGCGCTGCAACCTCCTCTTCTTAGTCTTGGACAAGCCGGTAGGACACCACCTCGGTTGAGTATACTTAGGATCAATTTTCTTGGTGCCGCTGGTACTAGCTTCATGATCATTAGCTACTGATCCTGACTGTACAGCAGCTACAACACCACTAGATTTAGTCGGATTATCAATAATAATCGGCCCTTTACCCAGGTCTATAACCTCTACATCTTTAGTACCAATTTTGATAATGTCAGCACTTGTGGACCTCCCTTCTTGCTTGCTCGCTGGTTCTGAAATTCCAGCACTTGGTGACTTGGCACGCCATTCTTGCCTCACCATCTTCCTCTTTGGAGAAACTTGTAATTGCCGATTAGTACCATTGTCCAAACGGCCTTTTGTAGAGTGAGTTAGCCTCTCAAACACAGATCTTCTAGGTGCTGCCCACCCAGGATGAAAAGTATATGGAGCCATTGGGGGCTGCTCCCATCCTCCATAATAATTTCTAGTGTAATATGGCACATAGGGAGGTGGCGTCATCCATGGTGCAGGAGCCCGTGGTCCATATGGACCATAATGATGCTGAAATTGATGGCGTGGAGGTGACCTTGGATGCTTCAACTGTAATGGCCGATTATAGCTAGAATTGGCTGCTTGTTTAGCATACTTGGACAACAGCATATCAAATGTTGGCTTGACTTTCTTCTGCTGCACTTTTGCCTCATTCACCTTCCACTTGCCAACCTCTGGACCTTTGGGCTTGATGAATTTTGCATGACCTCTTTGCTGCACTTGCCTCCCAGGTATAGTGATTTTTAATGTCTCCGTGCCATTGGGGGCCCTCTCAAGCATAACTCTTTTTCCCAAAACTTTATCATCGGCGGCTATAACTTTGGGTTCACCGATAACAACATTTGACTTCCCTTTAGCAGCTTCGGCTTGTTCAGGCCGAAGTAACACCTTCTTGCCCTTGAAATCTAAAGTGTTCATGGGAAAGGGAGCTTTGTCAACTTGCATTTCAGCAAAACTCAATCGTCCATCATTAATAGCCGATTGGATCTGTCGCCGAAAAACATTACAATCGTTAGTAGCATGAGAAAAAGAATTATGATACTTGCAATAAGCTCGCCGTTTCAGCTCCTCAAACGGCGGTAAAGTATGTGAAATTTTAATGAACTTGTCTTGCAGCAAAGCATCAAAAATCTTATCACATTTAGCAATATCAAAAGTAAATTTCATCTCTTCTTCACGATTCTTGCGAATCAGCTTAAGAGCACTACAAGCATGTGGTTTGGCCTTTGAGGGCCAAATGAATTCAGCAGCATAGACATCAACTTCATCGTCCGAACCTGAATTATAATCAATAACATGCATGCGAGGACGATCAGTTTTAGTCTTATAACTATCTTTAACATCTTTGCTTCGGTTCTCTTGAGCCAAAGCTCGCTGCAAGACTTGGTTAACAGTTAAAAATTCATAGCCTTCTAATTTTTCCTTAATGTGAGTTTTGAAACCATTAAGCACAAGATCAGCCAAGTCTCTTTCTGCTATCACAAGACTATAGCACCGGTTTTTAATATCTCTAAATCTTTTGACATAATCTGAAACCGATTCATCATGCTTTTGCCTAACCGATGTTAGATGTGATAGCTTAAGTTCATTATCACCGTTGTAAAAATGATCATGAAATTTTTGTTCTAGCTGCAACCACGTAGTAATAGAACCAGGAGACAAAGCAGAAAACCATGAAAAAGCTGTGCCAGTTAATGATAAAGGAAATAAACGAATTTTTAGCTCATCCATAGAACCCGCTTCACCTAGTTGTGCAAGATATTGACTAACATGCTCCCATGTGGTTTTGGTATCCTCACCATTAAATTTAGAAAATTCAGGAACCTTATAGCCTTGAGGATAAGCAATAGCATCAAAATAGGATGGGTATGGCTTTTGATATGTACGTCCTCTAACCTTCGGCTCAATTCCGAAGGACTCAACAAACATCTTATGCAGATCATCCTTCATCTTTGCTAAAGCTTCTTCCATATTGGCCGAAGCTACATACGGTGGTGGCGATGGAACTACAGGGCTGCTAGTTACTGTTGCAGTCTGTAACTGTGGCATCGGCAATGGCAGGGACCTTGGTATGCTTGTGTTTGTTGCCGATGCTCCAAAAGGTGGCAGGCTCATAATAGGTTCAGGATATGTAGGCACTACCATCAGCTCACCTCCAGGTCTAGTTTTTTGTCCAGGAAAGAAATTCATCGGCATGCCAAATTGGGGTTGTTTTATTGGCGTTTCAGTTGCCGATGAATTAATTGGCTCTATAGTATTTGGGTTTTCTACACTAGCAAACGTACCAACATGACCAATAGATGAAATAGGTGTATTATTTTTAGCATTGATGATTTCTGAAAAGTATTGGCATACAAGCTTGTTCCCCTCAGTGATATGATAATTAAGAACAGCTGTTTGTTCAGGAGTAAACGGTCCACTTACAGGGATTTCTACCTGTTCCTTGCTTTGTAGAGAAGGGAACGTGATGTCGCCAACCGCTGTGATGTTGCCTAGACGATCCTTGTTGAAGTTGGCGAGATACCTGTTCATATCTTCTTCATCACGCTTCTTCTTGTATGCCTCATAAGCTTGGCGATGCTCTTCGGACAATTCATCAAAGCTAGGCTTGATGATGTTGTCGGTGCTGATATCCGTAGGCTTTGGGATCTTATTGCCGCCAGACATAATGGACAATGGCGTAGATGTACCTTGATTTTCTTCTTTCCCCAGCGGAGTCGCCAAAAAGTGTGTTCGCACACGAACACGTCACGTGTGCCCCCGGCGACGAGCGCGATGCGCAAGACACGTCGCAAGGGGAGTCTCGTCGGGAGCGCGATACGCAAGACACGCCGGCGAGAGCTCTTGAAACCCGACACCCCCACTGTAACACCCTCGGTGTTACCGCGTTAACAAATCACTAAACCATGTCATGAGCATCATGTTTATGTATTATTGTTTGTGGCAAAATGAGAAATTAAATTTTGTTGCACTAATTCTTAATTTGAGCTCTAATTTATTCCTTGTCCAAGTTGTCCTTCCAGCAGCACGTCATCTCTCTCCACGTGAGAGCTCCTTAGCCACAAAGTCAAATGATAAATTATTGTCATTCGCTAATTATTAGCATACCACTTGGTAAGATTTTTATCTCTATCAATCTCGCGACGCGCCACTGTCATCTCTCGTTGTTCTAATTATCCCGCCTTTACTTCGCTTGCTAATCACCAAAAAAAAAATCATCAGTGCACGACGCGCTACCACTGCCATAGTGTGTCGCACACGCTACGCATTAATCTCACTCACAAGTTCGGCCGGCGAGCATGCCGCTCGCTCACTGCTCTGCAAACGCGGTGCACGTACTCTTTTCTCACGCCAGCCTATAGCAGCAGGGAGTTTCAACATGTCAGAACGGTACCAGAGCAAACTTTTCTCACGTAGCAATGCAGCAGTGAAGTTTTTTCAACACGACAGACTGCAGAAGCGTAGATTTTCCATACGTCGATACTGTAGCAGTGCAGGAAGCACTGTTCACGCGTGGAAATCACTGTTCACACGCAGAAATTACTGTTCATCCGTGGAAAAATCACCTAGCCAGTGGAAAATGTTGTTTGTCCATGCAGCACGTCGTTCCCGCGGCGCTTTATTACCTTTAAGCAAGCTAGTTTAGCTACTAACCTTATGACGCGTCGTTGTCATGTCTTCGCTTCTCTATTCCTGCGTCTTCTGTCTTTAAAAGGATACGCCGAGCTATTTCGCTCCGCTGCTCACTTGTTTCTTCCTCTCAAATCAAGTTCTTCTGTTCTTGCCCGAGAGAGCTGCGTCTATCGATTTCTCCCCGAGCTATCATCAGCTGAGGTAGCTAGTTTACAATTGATCTTCTTATTCTCTAATGTTTCCTTGACCTGTGATCTCCTCCTCAATTAATTCCTTGACCTGCATAAATGAACCAGCACCCCACCGCTGAGCACGTTCAGCCCAAAGCCCACCCTAGTCCTGACATGCTCGTAAGTCCAAGACCACTCAAAGTTCAATCCTTGAATTAATTCTCTCATGACCAAGACCTCACCACCGCACACGGCACGGAGCCAGAGGACAACCCTGCCAACTCGTTTCGTGCTTCCAGACTACTTAGCTTGTCATGACCACCCACGATCAGTGCTATATATGGCTCTGCTCCACTCCACGCAGGGCAAGCATTTGCTAAGCTCCCTGGTGTCTCTCCTCTTGCATTGCCTCCGCACATCGATCACCGTAGGTGGCACTTCATTCAATTCTGAGGTAGCTAGCCTATAAGAATTCCTTCATTCTTCTTCTTTATTATTTTCTTGACCCGTGGTCTCATCTAGTAATTCTAGACCCACAGTCATGTGCAAGTCAACAAGTTCAATTGCGTGATTAGCCTCCTCCAATAATACCATTTTCTTCATCTCTAGAGCTCATTTGAATTTATGCATTTATCATGAAATAAATTTTGTTAGGTTCCTAAATTCATGATCTATCTGTTAGTGTATTTAGTTCATGCAGTTCAGTGATACCTTTAGGGTTAATTTATTATATTAAAATGCTTATTATTGTTATGGTTATTTAGAGAATGACTTTTTGTGATGCATCGGTAGAAGTGCTAGCCCTAAAAATTATACAGTAGGCTCATGGTAATATTAGATGCTCTCTATAACTTTGTAGCCTCTGAATAGCTAATTTATTAAGGTAGCTAACATACCCTGATGGAAAGCATATTAAATTATTTAAGAATTTAGTTGCGAAATTGTTCTTGTTAATGAAATGATATTCGGTGGCTATGTGATCAGTAGAGCTAGTTTGTTAGCATGATAAGTGTATTCTTATTTTAAGAGTTACGGTTGCCTATATATTAATTATTGCATCATCATCACTGCATGCATATAGAGGACGAGCCACTGGAGATCGTGACATTCGGCGAGCAGGAGTACGACGAAGTCATCGAAGAGTACGAGGAGATCCTCATACCGGAGGAGGTCCAGGAGCCACTACTGACTGACCTTGCTGACACTGCGCCTGCCCAAGGCAAGCCCCGGTGCATAACCCTTATTTTACAAATTATTATATATATATATATATATAGGTTGTGCATTTACGTTGCAGGAGTTTTATGATATCCACATGCATATATATATATCTACCCATGAGTCTTACTAGTACAGGATCGTGTAGCTGCTTTGCTTAGGTTTATCGGTAGCGTGAGTAACCTGTCGTTACTCACAATAGGTGGTTATTATTATTATTATTACACTAATGATGAAATGGTGGAAAAGGAAATGGTGACCGGGCAGGGATATGGTATGGGTATTGGTGGGTGTAACAGGTTATGTCCCGCGGCCACGGGGCATAGCTTGGTTGCACTTTTTCCCTGTCCGTGTCGATTAAGGACCGTTCGTTGCACTGGATCCCCGGTCAAGTCACAGATTTATTATCCCGAGCATATACTAGCGGATGGGGGCTAGGAAGACTTGTTACTCTCTTGTCATGGGCTCCGGCTCTTTCCGGACCGACTGATTGGAGGCGGGGATAGGTGGAGGTCTTAGCACCGTATTGAGGCCGGGCCTCAAGTACGGGAGCTAGGAGTCCAAGTTTGGACGGGGACCTGGAAACCTGTGACAGGAGGGGAACGGGTTGGTCTTGCTTGTGCCTGGGGTACAAGCGAGTCGTGTGTTTTTCGGGGTACCCAGCTGGGCACATTGATTCGCGAATCGCCGTTTCTACGTGACGGTACGGCTTGACTGCACTCTGGCACCGTAGTAAGAACTGGCATATGAAAGATGGAAAAATGATTCTGATTGCTCAACCCTTGCTTGATGATAGAACAGGTGCTTACATAGTAGGTTGGATAATGAATTTAACATGGCTGTTAATAATTTAATTAAATAAGGACTCACCCTTAGTATTGCTTTCCGCAAACAAGAACCCACAAGCCATAAAGCCTATCATAATCCTTGAGAGTCGGGAAATATATTCCCAGTCGGGTAAGTCTTGCGAGTACATTGTGTACTCAGGGTTTATTTACCCTTGTTGCAGGTGCTGCTTGAGAAGCTAACTGTTGTGTGGAGGATTCTTCTGGTGGGCACAGACGGATCCTTATACCGCTCCGCTAGATGTTGTTTTATTCCGCTGTTTAATTTATCGCACTCTGAACTTTGGTACTGTAATAAAGAAATTCTGAGACTCTTTGTTGTATGAAATGGATTAAGTATTATAAGCTTGTACTCATTATTGGATCCCGGGTGTAAAATTGTGGAACGTTTCGAGTTCTCCCGTTGGGTGTGCTCGACAGAACTGCTTGACTTGGCTCACTTTTGGGGTGCTTAGTGTCTAGTGGAAGACAGCGCCTCTAAAAGTGTGTTAATTCAGGCGGTTCTGCCACAGTTGGTATCAGAGCTAATAATGAGTTCACGAGCTTAATCACCTTTTAAAAAACTTAAAACTTTGACCAACAAAAGCTTTGCGAAAAATAGGATGCGGTAAAATCTGCGTAAATAAGTATAAGCCCTAACAATATGGTCTATCTAGGATAGTGGCACTGATTTTATCTAACCATTTTTCTGCAGGTACACTAACTTACGCTACGTAAGAAAGCGCTAGTGTTCGGAAAGGAGTGTACGATGTGCCAAAAATTCAAACGAGTGCCGCTATATTCCGGCTTGAGTGAACGCATAGGCCGATGCATGCATTATAAGAAGAAACTCTGTTAAGCTAAACCCCCTTCACGTATAATTTTGGATAGTTAAGATGATAGGGTAATAAATAAAAAGAAATGCTTCAATCCTTAGTAAAAGCCTTGTCTTTTCTCTAAGTCTCTTGTTCCTAGTCTGGAGGTTCCCTAATGGTTGGCTACTATCTGGTCGCAGATGGATCTGAGGTCCCGTCGTGTGGGCACTGGGTCTGGTCGTGGGAGCACCAGTGCCGGTGCGGGCCGTGGCCTTGGTGAAGGTCATGGTGAAAGTGGTCGCGACAATGGCAACAACAATGCCAATGGACAGAGCCGTGAGGCCCCACTCTTGGGTCCTCCTTCCCCGCCACCACCACCACCACCTCCGATGACTCCTGCGGAGATGATGGCAGAGATGTTAGCTTCACGTCAGGAGACAGCCCGTGCCTTGGAGATGATGGCACAGGCTCTTGGTGGCTTCGTCCGTGGAGGCCACGGTGGCAACGGCGGGAACGGGGGTGGTGCCCGCGGTCTTGAGAGGCCCTGTTCTTATCAGGACTTCTTGAAGACCAACCCGCCCACGTTCACGCCGACTGCAGAGCCTCTAGACGCGGAGCATTGGCTTCGTGTGCTGGAGCAGAAGTTTCTGCTGCTCACGGTGACCGATGAGCAGAAGGTGCACTTTGCCGCACAACAGCTTTTGGGATCTGCTAGCGCATGGTGGGATACTTTCAATGCCATGCAGCCGGTGGGTCATCCTGTGACTTGGCAGGAATTCACCACTGCTTTCCGAGAGTACTACATTCCTGCGGGTGTTCTGAACCGGAAGCTCTCGGAGTTCTTGGACCTGAAGCAGGGGAGTATGTCTGTGATGGACTATGCCAATAAATTCAACCATCTGGCACAGTATGCCGGGACTCATGTTGACACAGATGAGAAGAAAAGGGACCGTTTCTACCGCGGCCTCTCTTGTATTTTGCAGAAAGAGCTTTATACTGGGAACTATCAGACCTTTGGTACTCTGATGAATGCTGCCATTGCTATGGAAGGACTGCAGCGTGACACTCAGGCTGAGTGGAAGCGCAAGCGGGGAATCTCTGGGTCTTCTAGTCACCCGCAGTCACAAAAGATGCAAGTTGTCAAGAGGATGTCCTACCATCCCCCAGGTGGACAGCCGTCTCGGCAGCCTCAGCAGACTCGGCAAACACCGCCGACTCAGTACCGTGCACCTACTCAGCAGGTGCAGCAGCCCCAGGGATCGCAGTTTCCACCTCGTCAGGGGCAGATGATCAAGTCTACTGCTTGTTTCAAGTGTGGCAAGGAGGGCCACTTTGCTCGGGAGTGTCCCGAGAATCGGGCGGCTCAGCCTTCCCAGCCGTCTGCCAACTCTCGCTTGATCAAGAGGACGATTATTAAGAAAAAGGTGCCAGTGAGTCGCTCGGGACAGGTTAACTACACCGAGGCTGAGGAGATCCTACAGAATGAGCCTGTGATGGCTGGTATGTTTACCATTGACTCCCACCCAGCATTTGTGTTATTTGATTCTGGAGCATCACATTCATTCATGAGCATGGGGTTTGCAGAAAGACACAATATATCTCTTATGGCTATTCCTTTTGCCTATAAAATTAGCACTCCGGGTGCGCAGATGTGCATAAATACCCGGACGGACACAGTCAGCTTAGTGCTGGCCACTCACACTTACCGTCTCCAGTTCATGTTGCTACCTGGACAAGGCATTGATGCAATCCTGGGCATGAATTGGTTGAAGGTTTATGGGGTAGTCTTGGACCTTAAGAGGAGAGTTGTTGAGTTACGACTTCCTTCTTCTGAGGATAGGATGTCTCTCCGTATCTCTCTAAATTCTGCTTCACCAGTCGCCGCTAATGTTGAAGCTTCTCCTGATCTTGCCTCTATTCCTGTGGTCTGTGAGTTTCCTGATGTCTTCCCTGAAGATTTACCTGGGTTACCACCAGATAGAGATGTGGAGTTTATCATAGAGTTAGAGCCTAGCACTGCTCCTATTTCACGGCGTCCTTACCGCATGGCTCCACCAGAACTAGCAGAAATGAAGAAGCAATTAGAGGAATTGCTGAAGAAGGGGTTTATCCGTCCTAGTTCTTCTCCATGGGGTTGTCCAGCTATTTTTGTGAAGAAGAAGGACGACACTCTGCGGATGTGTGTGGATTATCGCCCTCTCAATGCGGTAACCATCAAGAATAAGTACCCTTTGCCTCGCATTGATGCTTTGTTTGATCAGTTGGCTGGTGCTAGAGTGTTTTCCAAAATTGATCTTCGTTCTGGGTATCACCAAATAAAAATTCGGCCCCAAGATATACCAAAGACAGCTTTCTCTACTAGGTATGGGCTTTATGAGTACCTAGTCATGTCTTTTGGTCTCACCAATGCTCCTGCATTCTTCATGTACCTCATGAACTCAGTCTTTATGCCGGAGTTAGATAAGTTTGTAGTGGTGTTCATTGATGATATTTTGATATATTCCAAGAATGAAGAAGAACATGCACAACACCTTCGCACAGTCCTGAACCGACTGCGGGAGCACAAGCTGTATGCCAAGTTCAGCAAATGTGAGTTTTGGTTGGATAGGGTGCAGTTTTTGGGACATGTTCTGACCCCTGAAGGTGTATCGGTAGATCCTAGCAAGGTGCATGATGTGCTTAGTTGGAATTCTCCAAAATCGGTACATCAGATCCGTCAGTTTCTTGGTCTTGCCGGTTATTATCGACGCTTCATTCCTGATTTCTCCAAGATAGCTCAGCCTATGACCAAGTTGCTTCAGAAAGACTCCAAGTTTGTGTGGAGTCCAGCCTGTGAGGAAGCCTTCCAAGCTTTGAAGAAATTTCTTACCTCTGCCCCTATTCTTGCCCAACCGGATATTGACAAGCCATTTGATGTGTATTGTGATGCATCCAAGACAGGTCTTGGTTGTGTGCTTATGCAAGAGGGACGGGTGATAGCTTATGCTTCTCGTCAACTGAAGAAGCATGAAGTGAATTATCCCACCCATGATTTAGAGCTGGCTGCAGTGGTGCACGCTCTAAAGATTTGGAGGCATTATCTATTGGGAAACAAGGTGCATATTTATACGGATCACAAGAGCCTCAAGTATATTTTCACTCAACCCGAGTTAAATATGAGGCAAAGGAGATGGCTTGAGTTAATCAAGGATTACAATCTGGAAGTCCATTATCATCCTGGAAAAGCCAATGTGGTGGCTGATGCGTTAAGTCGAAGGTCACATCAGAAAGATGAAGAGTCCTTACCTCTCTCTCACTCTGCAGTTTTAGCTCACATTGCTCTAGTCTCAGATTTATTGGAGCAAATTATCATTGAGCAAAGGCAGGATGTTTTGGAGATTCCTCATATCAAGAAGTTGATTGCTGAAGGACGTGGTCCTCATTTCAGCATTGATGAACAAGGTGTGGTGAGATACAAGAATCGGTTGGTGGTTCCCGGAAGTGATGAGCTTAGAAGAAAGATTTTGGAGGAAGCCCATAGTTCCAGGCTATCCATTCATCCGGGAAGTAACAAGATGTACCATGATTTGCGCCACTTGTATTGGTGGTCAAATATGAAGCAGGATATCACTAAGTATATTGCAGAATGTGATATTTGTGGAAGGGTGAAGGCAGACCATATGCGTACGCCTGGTTTCCTACAGCCTTTGCCAATCCCAGTTTGGAAATGGGAGGATATTTCTATGGATTTTATTACAGGATTGCCTCGCACAGTAAAAGGGCATGATTCTATTTGGGTTATTGTGGATCGTCTTACAAAGTCTGCCCATTTTCTTCCTGTGGATGGAAGGTATACAGCCATGCAATATGCTAAGTTGTATTTTGACCGCATTGTAACTCTCCATGGAGTCCCTCTCACTATTGTTTCTGATCGTGGATCGGTCTTTATGTCCCGCTTTTGGACTCAACTCCAAAAATGCCTTGGAACTAGTCTTCTCAGAAGTTCAGCTTATCATCCGCAGACCGACGGCCAGACAGAAAGAGTCAATCAAGTGCTGGAAGATATGTTGAGAGCTTGTGTCATTTCTTTCCCAGAGAAGTGGGATGAGTGCTTGAGATTGGCTGAGTTTTCTTACAACAATAGCTATCAAGAAAGCATTCGAATGGCACCTTTTGAGGCTTTGTATGGCAAGAAGTGTAGGACACCGCTCAACTGGGTTGAAGTAGGAGACCGTGGTTACTTCGGGCCTGACTTTATCCATGAAGCAAGAGAGAAAGTCGGAATTATTCGGAGTCATTTGAAGGCGGCTCAGAACCGCCAGAAAACCTATGCGGATAAGAGAAGAAGGCCTTTGCAATTTGAAGTTGGTGATTATGTGTATCTTAAAGTGTCTCCCATGAAAGGTGTGCATAGGTTTGGTGTCCGTGGAAAATTAGCTCCTCGCTATGTTGGGCCTTACAAGGTTTTGGAACGGCGTGGTACTGTTGCTTACCGCATCCAGCTCCCAGATATATTGTCAGCCGTCCATGATGTTTTTCATGTGTCTCAGTTGAAAAAGTGTTTGCGAGTTCCTGATGAGGCAGTGGAGATCGAAGGACTCCCTCTCCAACCTGATCTTTCTTATGTTGAGCATCCAGTCAAAATTTTGGATGAAAAAGAAAGGGTGACAAGAAACAATGTGGTGAAATTTTACAAAGTCCAATGGCAGAATCACTCGGAGGATGAAGCTACTTGGGAACTTGAGAGTTATATTTTGAAGAATTATCCTCATCTCCTTCCTAGCTCATCAATGTAATTATCGAGATTAAAAATTTATTTCTATCTCTTTTCTCACACTAGGCACGTGAAATCTCGGGTCGAGATTTTCTTTTAGGGGGGTTGAGCTGTAACACCCTCGGTGTTACCGCGTTAACAAATCACTAAACCATGTCATGAGCATCATGTTTATGTATTATTGTTTGTGGCAAAATGAGAAATTAAATTTTGTTGCACTAATTCTTAATTTGAGCTCTAATTTATTCCTTGTCCAAGTTGTCCTTCCAGCAGCACGTCATCTCTCTCCACGTGAGAGCTCCTTAGCCACAAAGTCAAATGATAAATTATTGTCATTCGCTAATTATTAGCATACCACTTGGTAAGATTTTTATCTCTATCAATCTCGCGACGCGCCACTGTCATCTCTCGTTGTTCTAATTATCCCGCCTTTACTTCGCTTGCTAATCACCAAAAAAAAAATCATCAGTGCACGACGCGCTACCACTGCCATAGTGTGTCGCACACGCTACGCATTAATCTCACTCACAAGTTCGGCCGGCGAGCATGCCGCTCGCTCACTGCTCTGCAAACGCGGTGCACGTACTCTTTTCTCACGCCAGCCTATAGCAGCAGGGAGTTTCAACATGTCAGAACGGTACCAGAGCAAACTTTTCTCACGTAGCAATGCAGCAGTGAAGTTTTTTCAACACGACAGACTGCAGAAGCGTAGATTTTCCATACGTCGATACTGTAGCAGTGCAGGAAGCACTGTTCACGCGTGGAAATCACTGTTCACACGCAGAAGTTACTGTTCATCCGTGGAAAAATCACCTAGCCAGTGGAAAATGTTGTTTGTCCATGCAGCACGTCGTTCCCGCGGCGCTTTATTACCTTTAAGCAAGCTAGTTTAGCTACTAACCTTATGACGCGTCGTTGTCATGTCTTCGCTTCTCTATTCCTGCGTCTTCTGTCTTTAAAAGGATACGCCGAGCTATTTCGCTCCGCTGCTCACTTGTTTCTTCCTCTCAAATCAAGTTCTTCTGTTCTTGCCTGAGAGAGCTGCGTCTATCGATTTCTCCCCGAGCTATCATCAGCTGAGGTAGCTAGTTTACAATTGATCTTCTTATTCTCTAATGTTTCCTTGACCTGTGATCTCCTCCTCAATTAATTCCTTGACCTGCATAAATGAACCAGCACCCCACCGCTGAGCACGTTCAGCCCAAAGCCCACCCTAGTCCTGACATGCTCGTAAGTCCAAGACCACTCAAAGTTCAATCCTTGAATTAATTCTCTCATGACCAAGACCTCACCACCGCACACGGCACGGAGCCAGAGGACAACCCTGCCAACTCGTTTCGTGCTTCCAGACTACTTAGCTTGTCATGACCACCCACGATCAGTGCTATATATGGCTCTGCTCCACTCCACGCAGGGCAAGCATTTGCTAAGCTCCCTGGTGTCTCTCCTCTTGCATTGCCTCCGCACATCGATCACCGTAGGTGGCACTTCATTCAATTCTGAGGTAGCTAGCCTGTAAGAATTCCTTCATTCTTCTTCTTTATTATTTTCTTGACCCGTGGTCTCATCTAGTAATTCTAGACCCACAGTCATGTGCAAGTCAACAAGTTCAATTGCGTGATTAGCCTCCTCCAATAATACCATTTTCTTCATCTCTAGAGCTCATTTGAATTTATGCATTTATCATGAAATAAATTTTGTTAGGTTCCTAAATTCATGATCTATCTGTTAGTGTATTTAGTTCATGCAGTTCAGTGATACCTTTAGGGTTAATTTATTATATTAAAATGCTTATTATTGTTATGGTTATTTAGAGAATGACTTTTTGTGATGCATCGGTAGAAGTGCTAGCCCTAAAAATTATACAGTAGGCTCATGGTAATATTAGATGCTCTCTATAACTTTGTAGCCTCTGAATAGCTAATTTATTAAGGTAGCTAACATACCCTGATGGAAAGCATATTAAATTATTTAAGAATTTAGTTGCGAAATTGTTCTTGTTAATGAAATGATATTCGGTGGCTATGTGATCAGTAGAGCTAGTTTGTTAGCATGATAAGTGTATTCTTATTTTAAGAGTTGCGGTTGCCTATATATTAATTATTGCATCATCATCACTGCATGCATATAGAGGACGAGCCACTGGAGATCGTGACATTCGGCGAGCAGGAGTACGACGAAGTCATCGAAGAGTACGAGGAGATCCTCATACCGGAGGAGGTCCAGGAGCCACTACTGACTGACCTTGCTGACACTGCGCCTGCCCAAGGCAAGCCCCGGTGCATAACCCTTATTTTACAAATTATTATATATATATATATATAGGTTGTGCATTTACGTTGCAGGAGTTTTATGATATCCACATGCATATATATATATCTACCCATGAGTCTTACTAGTACAGGATCGTGTAGCTGCTTTGCTTAGGTTTATCGGTAGCGTGAGTAACCTGTCGTTACTCACAATAGGTGGTTATTATTATTATTATTACACTAATGATGAAATGGTGGAAAAGGAAATGGTGACCGGGCAGGGATATGGTATGGGTATTGGTGGGTGTAACAGGTTATGTCCCGCGGCCACGGGGCATAGCTTGGTTGCACTTTTTCCCTGTCCGTGTCGATTAAGGACCGTTCGTTGCACTGGATCCCCGGTCAAGTCACAGATTTATTATCCCGAGCATATACTAGCGGATGGGGGCTAGGAAGACTTGTTACTCTCTTGTCATGGGCTCCGGCTCTTTCCGGACCGACTGATTGGAGGCGGGGATAGGTGGAGGTCTTAGCACCGTATTGAGGCCGGGCCTCAAGTACGGGAGCTAGGAGTCCAAGTTTGGACGGGGACCTGGAAACCTGTGACAGGAGGGGAACGGGTTGGTCTTGCTTGTGCCTGGGGTACAAGCGAGTCGTGTGTTTTTCGGGGTACCCAGCTGGGCACATTGATTCGCGAATCGCCGTTTCTACGTGACGGTACGGCTTGACTGCACTCTGGCACCGTAGTAAGAACTGGCATATGAAAGATGGAAAAATGATTCTGATTGCTCAACCCTTGCTTGATGATAGAACAGGTGCTTACATAGTAGGTTGGATAATGAATTTAACATGGCTGTTAATAATTTAATTAAATAAGGACTCACCCTTAGTATTGCTTTCCGCAAACAAGAACCCACAAGCCATAAAGCCTATCATAATCCTTGAGAGTCGGGAAATATATTCCCAGTCGGGTAAGTCTTGCGAGTACATTGTGTACTCAGGGTTTATTTACCCTTGTTGCAGGTGCTGCTTGAGAAGCTAACTGTTGTGTGGAGGATTCTTCTGGTGGGCACAGACGGATCCTTATACCGCTCCGCTAGATGTTGTTTTATTCCGCTGTTTAATTTATCGCACTCTGAACTTTGGTACTGTAATAAAGAAATTCTGAGACTCTTTGTTGTATGAAATGGATTAAGTATTATAAGCTTGTACTCATTATTGGATCCCGGGTGTAAAATTGTGGAACGTTTCGAGTTCTCCCGTTGGGTGTGCTCGACAGAACTGCTTGACTTGGCTCACTTTTGGGGTGCTTAGTGTCTAGTGGAAGACAGCGCCTCTAAAAGTGTGTTAATTCAGGCGGTTCTGCCACACCCACGCTCCCGGGAGGGACCCCGTCAGGGAGAACGGCGGCGATGGGCTGCCCTAGGTCGGCCTGACCGCCCCTAGGACCTTGTGCTCGCTGTCGTTAATGAAGTAGACGGCAACGAAGAACAAGAAGCAAAAACTAGAGAGAAAATAGTAGATGCAGAATAATGTAGTATATTGATATGTCGATTGTGTGTTGTCAATCGGCCTTAAGCTTACATTATATATATAAGCCGGCTGGTCTTAGCTACGGGAAACTAAAACTCCTAGTCGAATAAACTTCCATATACATGTATTCTATTCGGTTACAAATAAATCCCGTAATCTATTTGCCTTCCTTTGGCCATACGACGACGCCTTCTGGAAACCGGAATCAGAGACATAGAAACGTGACAGCTAAACTCCAATAACCGAACCTAAGCTTTGCTTTGAGTTTGCCAATCTTCTGGAGGTAAAAAGTCTTCGTGTCAGAACCGTCCCTGCCGCCATGCATATTACCAAATCTGACGCCCAGATAATAATAATAATAAATCTTCATAAATTAATTCTTCTTTTGCTGCACCACGTATTTGCTCAAGCAAGCCGTATTGCCCCTGGACTCCACTTCGTAGTAGCTTCCAGCGCCCGTGAATCAAACTGATAGAGCTCCTGCAGGAGAGAATTTCCTAGAAACCCCAAACAAGCAAGCAAGACAATTCGAACATTTTGTCTACCCTATACAGAAGCTCAGCATGCACGCCTATGCATGGCTCAAACTCGTCCAATATGTGCAGCTCCACGTATCTGTCCAAATAGAATTCTTGACAAAGATTGTCAGGCTCAAATATACCCATGATGTCAAATTTGACCATCAACACAAATATATGAATAGTAACTGACAAGCCTAAAATAACAATTTAGCTATGTACAGACTTGAACTAGCAAAGCTCTGTTCACTGACAGATAAGATAAAGTTTCATTAACAAATAAGATAAAATTTCACTAACAGATAGGAGCAAGACCGGATCAATTCACAGGATCAGGTGATTACCAAGATGGATCCCAAGCTGCTGAGCGCACAAACGAAGGAGAAGACGGATCAACGCTGGCCGGATCCCACCAAGCAGTAGATGGTGAAGGGGAGAATGGGAAACCACTGTTTGACGACGATGGAGCCGTCGCAGCGCCGGGGAAGGCACCTCCACCAGATGCACCAATGGAGGAAGGAGGCACCGCCGTGCCGTCGCTGAGGGAACCGGATATGGGGTACCCCGGCGCCGCTGCCGCCAATCGGCTTCCGCGACCTAGGGTTCGGCCTGCGCCATCCGTGCCCAACAACGATCCTCCACCACGACCGAGGTTGCGGGTCGCCGCCGCCGCCGTCGACGCAGCAGCTGGGGCACCCTTGCTCTGCTTGTTTGCGCCAGCGATCTTGCTCTTCCTCGCTGAGGCGCTCAACATTGCGGCCGCCAAATGTTGGGGCGCCCGATTGAGGAAGGAAAGTGGAGCTGTGGCTGCTCACCGCTGAGGATATAGGGAGATGGATTTGGCGGGACTGCTCGCTCCCGCGCGCGCCCAAACATCCCCCACGCGCGCGAGCACCCGGGATCCACGCGCCGTCGCGACGAGGAGACGGCTCCTACAACGCTGCCCGGGTCGTCGCGTCTGCATCGGAGCACGGGACGAGACCGTCCCTTCGCGAGACGACGGAAGGGCCGTCTTCAAGCTTGGACGGTTTTTTTTTTTGTAAAACTGGCAATGAAGAGACGGGTACAAGGGACCCGTTGTGCATGCCCTAAATACAAGCACACGGATTCAGGTCTGTTCATCTTTCACGAGCAATCGTACCCAATGGAGATGTAACTGGAATTTGAATAACGATAATAAAGATAAAGAGGGCTAGTAATTAGAACATTTAGCTTGACTCTCACATGGCGTATATACGTCCAGAAAGTGCCCATCATGCATATATGGATACTCTTAAAAACTGGAATACTGCCACCAATACTACAACTAGCTTGACTGGATCAGATGGGTTTTGTACTTCAAACTGCAGTCGACCAAGGTCGGAAACCGGCATTTTCCAATCCAGCAAACAACTACAGTTCTGTTCAGGATCAAGTACTGTTTCGGTGTTTATTGGCATCAACCCAACGCTTCTCACCCAAACAAAATACCGGCAGCCCATGAAGCAGAATCTTCTGCTGCTACAAAAACACTCTACAAATAAGAAATAACCCAGACGCAAGCAGACTGATGCCCCCGCTCACTTGAAATGGTAGAGGGGCAGCTCGGCGTTGAGGGGGTGGGACATCACGGTCAGCACATCCGTCACCGACACCATGGAGCTGATCGCTGCCTTCAGGATCTCCCGGGAGCACCCTGGCTTCACCATGGTCCTAACCTGGGGAGCACATCATCATTGGGCATGTCAATGTTAGGACCTGCTGCTTAAATGGAAACATTTTCTTTATCTGAAACTATATACTGGGAAGCAGATGAAAGGATTTCCAATCTCAACCTTGCCGAGATACTCTTTCAGTATCTCAATGTCGCCCATGTAGTCCTGGTTCTCAATGGTCAGCGTGATGGGTTTCGCGTCTGAACCAGGCCCTTCGAACTGAATGCCTCCTGGAGTCCTGTAGAAGTCGTCAAGGAGGAAGCTTGAAGCCTTCTCTCGCAGCAACCTGAATGATGAAGGAATAAAATTAGTTCAGTTCACCTTCCTTCGACTTTGCATCATTTCGCTGAGTAATCAGAAAAGCAGGAATATTCAGTGCTGAACAGTGTGGACTTACTCATAAGCCTTCCCTTTCAGGTCAATTGGAGAAGGATGAATGGAAGGCCTTCCTATAGGGATTGCTCCAGGGCCACGTAAATGTCTCTTGACACTCATCATCGCCTGGTAAAGACAACAGATAGTGCTACTAGGTAAAAAATGAGCAAATAAATACATAGTAATCTTTCAGCATATGATGTTGATGGTCAGTGGCAATCTTACAGTTAAAGGAGCAGCAGCACATCTCCATTTGTCAACAGGGTCCTTCAGGTTAGCCACAGTTGCCATGTAACCAGTCAATCCAGATGCGATCATATGCAGGGAGATACGTCCAAGAGCCTAAAATATTTAGTGTTATCAGGAATAAGGATCAGAACATTCAATTTTCTAAAATCTCAGTGGTATAATACTCACATAAGCATAGTCGCAGTCAAAATTTGACGGTATAGATCCTCGAGCCTGATATCCAAAGAAATGACAGACTGAACTGAACTTCCTTCCCTTGTATCTTCCTTCTTTCTAAATATCAAGCATCCCCAATCACTATGGACAGATTCAGCGACGAAAAACCAAGAAATAGTGACAACAATGGAACTTACTGTTCTCTTTATCATTTCTGTTTCTACTAGATGGGCTAACAGTTGCTCCGTGTCAATCTGAAAACAAAAGGACACTAATAACACCAATAATTACATTAAATAAGTTTTGACAGAGTAGTTATTGGGCATTCACACAAACCTGGGACAACTGTGCAGAGTTATCTGATTCCTGGTGGAGCAGCAGCTGAGTGAAATATTACAAATAGTTAATCCATAGTTTATTTTAATGTTATAAACATTAAGAAAATCCAACTTGGCTAGCACTGCAATACCTCTCTTCTGATGAAGGGTGGCAAGAACTGGAACAGAGCAGCTGCCCACGGAGACAGTTGTGATGACATCTCAGCCACAGGAACATTATTGTTGTGAAGGATATTGATTTCCTGGAGTGTTTGAACAGAAAACAATAAGATGGAACTGAAACAATGCTATTTATCATCCCATTGTTTCCCTGAAGATAGATCACACATACCTGAATAAGAGCATACATTTCTGGAATGCTTTCTATAAGTCCTTCGGGAATAACAAGCACACCATGATATTTCCCTGAAGATGGATAACCAGTCTTTTAGTTTATCATGATTTATTACAGTACCCTGATACCTTGATTGACTAGAAAAAACTAGAAAAATTACCTCAACCAAATCTACAAGTTCTTTTTTCTACTAATTGCTGCAACATAACAATCAAAGAACTGTACAAACCTAATTCTGCCCTTGCTTGTACTCCATCACATATCTTGTTTATAATTTCCATCAGAGTGAGTTTTGACAATGCTACCTCCTCTCCTAAGATGAGCTGCAAAGAGCAATTGAAAAAAGGATGCGATGCTCTTTCTTCAGTTTTATATAGTAAAGAGATATGACCACAAATTTGATAAAATCATACCATGTTTGGGTGTGACTGAAGTGCACATTCAAAGGCAACATGAGATGCTTTTCGTCCCATCAGACGAACAAAATAATAGTACTGATAGGAAGAAAAAACATCAGCCAATGGTTCTTAGTAGCAATAACGATTGCAGCCTGCTCAGCTACTAATCCAAATGGATGACAGGATAATTACCTTTCCAGCTGAGATTGCATCAAGGCAAACATTGCTTACAAGCTGTGAATTAACCTGAAAAGTAGTTACCACACAAAATGACATTAGTGACAGATTGACAGTGGTATGTTATATTTGGTTCCAAGTGCCTTCAGGATCGACACATTTATACAAACTTTCTACTAGACTATGTGTGTTACCTTGCACACTGTATCAAATCCGACTGTTGTTTCAACAAACTGGTTCTTGAGGTCACCATTCAATGAAACTGGCACACCAACAACCTGTTTAACGGAGGTTTTGGATTCTTAGAGATTTTCTGTGTGCTTGAAGAATATAAGCATTTAAAAACAGTTTAGACTAATAACGGGTTATACCTTGGTCTTACAGTTATTCTGGATAAGGGTCTCTGCAAGCTGTGCAGCATCTGAATTGGAGGTCACTCCTGTAGATCGAGTGAGAACAATGTTTTTTTTTAAAATAATGCTAGCTTGAACCAAGAGAAAATTCATGGTAATTCTTACGATAAACAAGAATTGTGTTTTCACAACATGTTAGAACATAACAAAATTTAAACTGGTGTGATGACCACCAACTGCTAGGTCAATTTGTTTATAAAATACTCCCTCCATTCCAAATTATAAATCGCTTTGACTTTTAGGGTTCATCCATTTTGCTATGTATCTAGACATATTATTATATCTAGATGCATAGCAAAATGAATGTACCAAAAAAGTCAAAGTGACTTATAATTTGGAACGGAGGGAGTAAGAATCATCACTTGTGGTAGGTGCATGCAAATTAAGTCAAAACAAAAGATGAACGGGTTTTAGTAGCCTTTGGTGATCATTGGGTGTCTACCTCCAATGATGACCAACCCATCCAAGTTCAGACTGCGGCATGTTGTCATTGCAGCATTCACTTGCTTAGTAGTGCGGATCTGATCGATACTCCTACCAAGCAAATCAAAACCACCTTGAAAAGAGCAAACAAGATATGTCAGTATTGAGAATAACAGAAACATGGCCACAATTAGTTAGGGGACAACAAGTGGCCCCAACCAACCTTGGTTCTTATAGGAAGCAAGAACATCGTCTGTGATCTCCAACGTCTTGTTTGCAAACAGCCCCTCCGTGCCACCTTTAACACGAAGCACACAAATCTTTAAAAAGGATACGGGAGGAAAAAGGCACTTAATTTTCTATATAAATAGCAAAAAGTGTGCCGAATAGGTAATCTTCAAGAAATTGGGAGATTTTGGTTACCGACGAATCCGTAGAGCACGCTCTGAGGATTGTAGGCTTTGAGTGCGTCATGGAGGCCCCAGACGACGTTGTGCCCTCCCGGCGACTGCCTCCCAGAGAACACCACGCCCACCCTGCAAAGGAAGTAAATTCAGGCAAGCCTCCTCGCGCGATCTCGCGACGCACACGCACATGATTAGACTGGGCATCCTGAGGTGGACCTGATCGGGTGGCGCTCCTCAACGGCGGCGGCGTCGGCGGCCGGCGCGACGAAGCTGACGAGCGGCTGGCCGAAGGTGTGCGGGAAGGCCTGCGCGACGGCTTGGGCACAGGTGGGGTCGATGGTGGTGGTGGCGTCGCCGTACTCCGCCCTTACCGTCGGCCCCTGGGGGAGAAGGAATTGGGTTAATTAAAACCGATTGTTTGGCCGTGGAAAGATAGAGGAATCAAGAAGGGTAAACCCCCAAGGCCCCAATAAACCCCCCCCGAAATTCATGAGGAACTCAGAATCACGCCCCAACACAGAAACGACAAAAGTGATGGTGTTACGGAGCAAGCAGCGATGAGCAGTCGGACAGGAGGAATCGCAGGGAATCAAATGAAAATTGGTGATCACCTGGAGGCATGGCGGGAGGGGGGGCTGGTAGAGGGCCCGCCGCTGCTGCAGGCCCCCCGCGAGCTCCTTGGGCGCGCCGAAGTCGGCGTTCATCTCTCTTCTTCTTGCTGGCTACTCGATACTGGAAGCCTCCTCCTCTCTGTCCTCTCACTGCAGCTCTGTTGACCAGCGGTGGTCGCTTTCTTGTAGAGGGGAGAAAGCGAGGGGGGTGGGGATAAGAGCGAGAGGTACAGGGCAGCAGGCTGCAGGCCGCGGCGCCGGCGGTTTGGCGAGGCTCTCGCTGTTGGTTTCGCTTGTCCGCAGCAGTTGCAGACAGCGAGCGTAGTCGACAGCGAGAGTGACCCTCGAATCCACTTCTTCCACTCACTCCCCGACTACGCTGCGCTGGCCGCCCACCGGCGTCGCGGCGCGCGCTGGCGGTTTTCCTCAAGCCTTCTCTGTGGGTGGGTTGGTGGCGCTGCCGCTGCCGGTGTTTGTTGTGTGATTGTGTTATGTGTGGCCGGCTGGCCGCTTCTTTCTTAACGGAGGGGTCAGCAAACGACGACGGCGAAGTTTTGCTGTTTTATAAATTCAAAAAAAATTAAAAACAGCGAGTGCAGAATTGACTAAATTATAAAACTAGACTATTTGATTGTACTAATAAGTTTAGTACCTCCCTACATTTTGATTTACGTGACACCAAACCTTTACGGCAGTAATTTTGATCTTTTCAAAGGAAAAAATTACTTTAGATGCTTGAACTTTTTGTGTCATATAATTTTCCATTAAATTGTGCTTGGCACGGCCACGAAAAAATAATTTGTCATTAAACATAGCTCATTAGTGTTTTATACGTTGAACTATCTGGAGACCTTTTATAGAAAAAAAAATCAGATGTTGGTGGCAAGTAAACAAAAATGGAGACAACTCATGCCAAAAAAGATTTGGCATATTGATGTGCATAGCTTCAATTTTTTTTTGAAAACTCCTAAGTTTGTTTTTTTAAAAGGGTTTTCACGATTCGGTTTGCACTAAATAGTTTCATATCATCTCTTCCCCTTAGACATTGTGTTGATGAGTTTCAGCATGATGCCCACTTTACAGCAACGAAAACAGATGACTAGGTGCTGAACGAGATATGTATCTAAGAGCAAGGATAGTAACCTAGCCGGCTGCCGGCAAAATAAACTGCCATGTCACTTCCAGCCATCAGGAGTAGTCAGCTCATATAATGGATCGGTTAAGAGGTAGATTAAAACAATAGTACAAGTATTTAATGTCTACATGTACGGGCCCTCAGCTGTATGCATGGAAAACGTCGGCTCTGCGCTTGCTGATGGCCGAAAGCAGGCGATTGCTTTCTTGATTCTTACGTGCAGCCCGGCGTTTCACCGACCGACCGCCCGCTCCCTTCTCTCTTCTATTCTCACTCCTCCACCTCAGATTCTGTTGACGTGGACTCCCTCTCCGCCGGCTAGCAGTTCAGTATTATACTGGCTCTAAGGGGTTGTTTAGTTGGTGAAAAAGTTTGGATTTGGCTACTGTAGCATTTTTCGTTTTATTTAGCAATTTATGTCCAATCATGGACTAATTAGGCTCAAAAGATTTGTTTCGTGATTTACAACTAAACTGTGTAATTAGTTTTTTCTTTCGTCTACATTTAGTACTCCATACATGTGCCGCAAGATTTGATGTGACAGATACTGTAGCACTTTTTTGATTCACTTTTCGTGAACTAAACAGGGTCTAAGGGCACCTCCACTGCAAAATCGAACCGAGGGAGAAGTGAATCGAACCGAGAACACTACACGGTTCGGCTGCTCGTCGTCGGAAGTAAAAGCGAACCAAACTGTCTGTTTGGTTCATCAATTATTCAGTTTAACTCACATCACATCAATATTTATTCGAATGTATGGAATACTAAATGTAGACTAATTACATGTATATCGACACAGATTAGGAGTAATTTACGAGATAAATCTATTAAACCTAATTAGTCTAAAATTAAAAACTTTTTATCAAATAAGACGAAATTGCTACCGTGTTTATTAAACTTTAACACCTCTGTCAAACAGGCACTGAAGCGTCGAACCGTGCTGTGACTGTTCAATAAAAAATTCATTGTATAGGACAAATCATTGATGGTGTTGCCTGCGAAACCTCATAGCCAGGGTCACTTCCGATTTGTTTATTGTTTCTTTGAAGTTCTAAAAAAAAAACACTATGTGAAAAAAAAATTTTCCGTCACATCAAACTTGTGATATATGCATGGAGTACTAAATGTAGATGAAATAAAAAACTAATTGTACAGCTTGGTTGTACTTTGCGAGACGAACGTTTTGAACCTAATTAGTCAACGGTTGGACACTATTTGCCAAATAAAACCAAAACGTGCTACAATACTTTTTTTTACCCCTTTTCAGGGATCTAAACACACTGCAGCTCTCCCAAACCGAACGAGCCTCGTTTAGACTACCGCAGTGTGGGTACTCTAAAACGATACTCTAAAGCTTTAGAGTATGAATATAAAGTAAAAACTGCTACACTGACTACTCTAAAACGATACTCTATCATTTCTCTCACTCTATATTTAGAGTGGTACAGTGCTTACTCTATACTCTAGAGTGGCAGGCCCCACTAGCTAAACAAAGGAAAAATGCTATAACTCACAAACCAAAAATCCAAATTAAATTTTGATTGCACCATTACATTCGTCTTAATAAAATCCTTCAAAACTAGATCACACATGGATATATTTAGATAAAGTGACAAGTGAGTCCCCACAGTAGATAGAGTGAATATAGGATGATATAGATGATGGATGGGTGCGGAAGAATTGAGTATAGAGGAGAGAATCTTGCTGACCAGGACGTATAGAGGATGAATATAAAGGTCCATGAGTGCGGGTAGTCTTAGATGCCCGATTCGGGGGCATCCGAATCACTGTAGCAACACTGTTCTGCATCGTAGTATTTGTTTTTATTTGATAATAATTATCTAAACATTGATTAATTAAGCTCAAAATATTCGTCTCGCAAAGTACAACAAAATTGTATAATTAGTTTTTAATTTCATCTACATTTAATATTCCATGTATGTGCCGATATTTTGATGTGACGGGATTTTTTTTTACGTAGTAGAATTTAGAGATAAATTTGGGGAACTAAACATGACCCTAGCCCTCGAGCTGCTCTAATGGGAATGACGGAGATGCATAGATGCAATATAATAACATAAGCATATTTGTATGGGAATATGGCATTGACATATGCAATAGCCTGAGTGATGCTAAAAAATAGAGGAAATATGTTACCGAGAACCCCGTTCTTGTCAACTCCCGACTTCTTAAATCAATATTATTCTACTATAGCAACAGTTTGTAGTTGAAGTGCCATAAATTACTTTGTCCCTGTTTACCCAACGGCTACATGACCGTTGCCTCACAGAGTCCTAGATCACTGTGCTATGGCCGTGTTTAGTTGCCCCAATTTGGGGCGGTGGATTCACTGTTCACTACTGTAGCGCACTGTAGCATTTTGTTTGTATTTGGTAAAAATTGCCAAACATTGACTAATTAGGTTCAAAATGTTCGTCTCGCAAAGTACAACAAAACTGTGCAATTAGTTTTTGATTTCATCTACGTTTAGTACTCCATGCATGTGCCGACATTTTGATGTGATGAGAAATCTTCTTTTTGCATAGTGGAATTTGGGGAAATATTTGGGATTTAAACAGGCCCTATATATAAAGGGCAACACATACATGAACATTCATATAAATCTGGTTTTCTCCCTTTGTAGACATGGAGAACACTTATTCCACTTTCACAAACTTGATCAAAGTTGCACACATTAGTCAACAACATTCAATTCCCCTCACCACACTACCCCATGAACTATCCACAACCACAATTTCCTCTTAATTTCACTCAAAATATTTTAGCCAAACATAATTTTTTGTTCTTTTATTACCAAATATTTCACCCAAAGAACAGAGAAGAACAACTACTCAATGCAAAAACCACTGAAACAAGACTATCCCTTTTATTACCAAGTTTAGGACATGTTTGGTTGATGACCAGAATGTGTCATAGCTTGCCACAACTCAATTTAGCTAAAGTTAGCCGGCGTGTGGTTCATCACCAAACTTGTGGCGTGGCGTAGATGGTTAGAGCATCTCTAAGAGATTAGCCAAAAGAAATATCTAAATTTAGTGATTTAGTTATTCTCTAAAATGAATCTCTCCTAAAAATAATAGACTACTCCAACAGATCATCTAAATTGAGACTCCAATTTAAACTTTGCCATGTCACCGGATCTTTTGTCTTCGGATCCACCATGATCCCGTCCGCTCTCATCACCTAGACTTTCTCGCCGCCACCCGGAACTCAAGTTCAGCAGCAGAGGCCCTACCCGCAAGGCAAGAAGGGCAACGCGGCGGTGGTCGAAGAGCAAGCCAGTGACGTGTGGCAACACGTTGTGCGCCCTCCTCGCCGGCCACGGCCTTGCATGTGGCGCCGGAGGACTCCTCACCTTTGCTGCCGGCAACGACACCTAGCAAAGCATCAGATCGTCCTGTTCGCTGTACGTCTCCGCCAACACGTCATCCTACGGAGTGCTCATGCAGGATGTGCTCCACCTCAGCAGGGAGCGCTCGGTCCCCGGTGCCGCCGCCACCGCGGCGGAAGCCCGGCAGGTGCCTGTCTTGTTTGGCCGTTTGGGCATGGGAACGGCGCGATCGTGCATGCAGGATAGTCACGATCGCCCGAAAGTGCACAGGAGAGGCTCCTGTCGCGCGATTCACGGGACTTGGCGAGCAAGGCCTGCTCGCTTTCCATGGCTAGCGGAAAAAGAGGAATAGCCCGTATGTATTTTAGAGAGCAAGATGGAGAGTCTGTTGGAGGATTATTTTACATAAAATTCTCTAAATTAGAATACACAACTAAGAATAGAGAGTCTCTTAGAGTTACTCTTAGGCATACTATAGTTCATTTCCAGTGCCAAAGATAGCCAAAAGTTTGGCAGTGTTTTTGTTGGTTGAACTTTTGGCAAGGTCAGAACTTAGTTGTGGCATGCTCTTGTCGCAAACCAAACACGTCCTATATGTATGCTATGGCAAGGCAAAAAAAAAAAGAAGCATGGTCGTGATGAATTTGATGATAAAGCCATGGAAGGAACTCGTGAAGCATACAAAGGAGTCGAACATTTTGGTGGCCTGGCTGTGACGTCCACATCTCCTTCCCTGCGGTGTCCTACGTGGCCATCTTCTCCTGGGAGGACCTTGGCATCGAGCACAAAGCACGAGCTGCCCGAACACATTTGTGTCATGACCCTTGCCCCATGCGAGGCAAGCCGTGTCGACATCCTCGTTCGCCTCTGTTGCCTTGTGCACATCTCATGCCACCACTATTCTCCGACCCTCTCCGTCTCTTTTTGCGTCTCACCTCCTTCTGATGCAAACAAATCTGAGCAAAGAAACAACTATAGATGGAAGATCTAAGAGAGGATACTTTGATTTGATTTAGGAGCATGGAAATCGATTTGTGGGACTTTGCTCTTCCTCTTCACTTGAGGAGGAATGAGCGTAGGAGGGGATTTTTCCCTAGCTAGCATGCATGAAGGGAACGGATGATGGAGAAGAAGATGGGTACTTTGTTGCACTTGTTGACCCTAGGTTTCTATATAACACTAATTTCCATGACATCTAGTGACAACAAAGAACATGAACGGATAATGCATTAATTTGTGAAGTAGATATAGGGTTGAACAATAGAGGAGTAGACGAGCTACTGCGCTGGTATTTAAGCTGGCTCATATTTGATGTCATGGTGTCAAGCAATAAGCAACAAAATACTAACGCCCCATGTGTTCCGGTAGATAGGATTTTCCATTTTGGCTCTCATCCTAGCCTAGTCCTTGGCCACACCTCGCGGCCATATCTCTCCTCCACCGTCGCAACCTCCTGCACTAAACCCGGCTAGTTCAGCGCGGCTCTCAGCTCCTTTTTATAGACAGCTTGTCTCCCATGCACGAGACTATAGGTCTCCCCCGCAACGACCACCGCACGACGGCCACCCCACGTCTCCTCATATTCTTCCCCCTCTCGCCTCCATACTTGGTTTGCAAACCATCGCACGCATGCAGCTGGGCGTGGACGGGAGCACGCTCGCGTGGCGGGCGCCGTGCGAGTGAATGATCGAGTGATCGAGCCATGGGCACGTGCACGTAACAAGCAAGCAAAGCCAGCGAATGCACAAGGACGGAAGATGTCAAACCCGCCGCAGAAGAAGGCGATCCGTAATCCCGGCGCCGGCGCCGGCGGGCCGGCGGGGAACACGGTGAAGTTCGCGCGGCGGACGGCGAGCGGGCGGTACGTGAGCCTGTCCCGGGAGGACATCGACATGGAGGGCGAGCTGGGGGCGGACTACACCAACTACACGGTGCAGATCCCGCCCACTCCCGACAACCAGCCGATGATGGACCAGGCGTCCGTGGCCATGAAGGCCGAGGAGCAGTACGTCTCCAACTCGCTCTTCACCGGCGGGTTCAACAGCGTCACGCGCGCCCACCTCATGGACAAGGTCATCGAATCCGAGGTGACGCACCCGCAGATGGCCGGCTCCAGGGGCTCCCGCTGCGCCATGCCCGCCTGCGATGGCAAGGTCATGCGCAACGAGCGCGGCGAGGACATCGACCCCTGCGAGTGCAGGTTCAAGATCTGCCGCGACTGCTACCTGGACGCGCAGAAGGACGGCTGCATCTGCCCGGGGTGCAAGGAGCACTACAAGATCGGCGAGTACGCCGAGGACGACCCCAACGACGCGTCGTCGGGGAAGCACTACCTGCCGGGGCCCGGCGGCGGCATGATGAACAACAGCAAGTCCCTGCTGGCGCGCAACCAGAACGGCGAGTTCGACCACAACCGGTGGCTCTTCGAGAGCTCTGGCACCTACGGCTACGGCAACGCCTTCTGGCCCAAGGGCGGCATGTACGACGACGACCTGGACGACGAGGGCGGCCCCGGCGGCGGTGGCAACGGCATGCTCCCCGAGCAGAAAGCCGTTCAAGCCGCTCACCCGCAAGATACCCATGCCGACGTCCATCATCAGCCCCTACCGGATCTTCATCGTCATCCGGATGTTCGTGCTCCTCTTGTACCTCACGTGGCGCGTCCGCAACCCCAACATGGAGGCGCTCTGGCTCTGGGGCATGTCCATCGTGTGCGAGCTCTGGTTCGCCTTCTCCTGGCTGCTGGACATGCTCCCCAAGGTGAACCCCGTGAACCGGAGCACGGACCTCGCGGTGCTCAAGGAGAAGTTCGAGACGCCGTCGCCGTCCAACCCGCACGGACGCTCCGACCTGCCAGGGCTGGACGTGTTCGTGTCCACGGCCGACCCGGAGAAGGAGCCCGTGCTCACCACGGCCACCACCATCCTGTCCATCCTGGCCGCGGACTACCCGGTGGAGAAGCTGGCGTGCTACGTGTCCGACGACGGCCGGCGCGCTGCTCACCTTTGAGGCCATGGCGGAGGCGGCCAGCTTCGCCAACATCTGGGTGCCCTTCTGCAAGAAGCACGACATCGAGCCCCGCCAGCCGGACAGCTACTTCAGCATCAAGGGCGACCCGACCAAGGGCAAGCGGCGGTCGGACTTCGTCAAGGACCGGCGCAAGGTGAAGCGGGAGTTCGACGAGTTCAAGGTGCGCATCAACGGCCTGCCGGACTCCATCCGCCGGCGCTCCGACGCCTTCAACGCCCGAGAGGACATGAAGATGCTCAAGCACCTCCGCGAGACCGGCGCCGACCCGGCCGAGCAGCCAAGGTGAAGAAGGCGACGTGGATGGCGGACGGCACGCACTGGCCGGGGACCTGGGCCGCGTCGGCGCCCGACCACGCAAAGGGAAACCACGCCGGCATCCTGCAGGCACTGACATTGATTGATTGTTGACTGACCTCTGTCTATCTATCTATCTATCTATCTATCTATCACATTGGTGGTACCGCAGGCGGTTTGATCATGCGATGTGATGTCCGGCAGGTGATGCTGAAGCCTCCTTCTCCCGACCCTCTTTACGGGATGCACGACGAGGAACAGCTGATCGACTTCAGCGACGTGGACATCCGTCTCCCGATGCTAGTGTACATGTCTCGCGAGAAGCGTCCCGGCTACGACCACAACAAGAAGGCCGGCGCCATGAACGCCCTAGTGCGCTGCTCCGCCGTGATGTCCAACGGGCCCTTCATCCTCAACTTCGACTGCGACCACTA
The DNA here is from genome assembly GCA_038087645.1 of Saccharum hybrid cultivar R570. Taxonomy (NCBI): domain Eukaryota; kingdom Viridiplantae; phylum Streptophyta; class Magnoliopsida; order Poales; family Poaceae; genus Saccharum; species Saccharum hybrid cultivar. The sequence continues at coordinate 2,693,303 of JAQSUU010000568.1, forward strand.
CATCAACAACGCGCAGGCCATCCGCGAGGCCATGTGCTTCGTGATGGACCGCGGCGGCGAGCGCATTGCCTACATCCAGTTCCCGCAGCGCTTCGAGGGCATCGACCCCTCCGACCGCTACGCCAACAACAACACCGTCTTCTTCGACGGCAACATGCGCGCGCTGGACGGCCTGCAGGGCCCCATGTACGTCGGCACGGGCTGCATGTTCCGCCGCTTCGCGCTCTACGGCTTCGACCCGCCGCGCACCACCGAGTACACCGGCTTGCTCTTCAAGAAGAAGAAGGTGACGCTCAGCAAGGTGGCGGACCCGGCGGGCGAGACGGATACGCAGTCGCTCAACCACAAGCAGGGGCACGGTGGGGCGGTACTGGACTTCGACGCCGAGCTCACGTCGATGATTGTGCCCAGGCGGTTCGGCAACTCGTCGGCACTGATGGCGTCCATCCCCGTGGCCGAGTTCCAGGCGCGGCCGCTGGCGGACCACCCGGCCGTGCAGCACGGGCGTCCCCCCGGGTCGCTGACGGTGCCCCGGCCGCCGCTGGACCCGCCGACCGTGGCGGAGGCCGTGTCCGTCATCTCCTGCTGGTACGAGGACAAGACGGAGTGGGGGGACCGCGTGGGCTGGATCTACGGCTCCGTGACGGAGGACGTGGTGAGCGGCTACCGCATGCACAACCGCGGGTGGCGCTCCGTCTACTGCATCCCCAAGCGCGACGCGTTCCTGGGCACGGCGCCCATCAACATGACGGACCGCCTCCACCAGGTGCTGCGCTGGGCCACCGGCTCCGTGGAGATCTTCTTCTCGCGGAACAACGCCTTCCTGGCGTCGCGGAGGCTCATGTTCCTGCAGCGGGTGGCCTACCTCAACGTCGGCATCTACCCCTTCACCTCCATCTTCCTGCTGGTCTACTGCTTCATCCCGGCGCTGTCCCTCTTCTCGGGCTTCTTCATCGTGCAGACGCTCAACGTCGCCTTCCTCTGCTACCTGCTCACCATCACCATCACCCTCATCGCGCTGGGCATCCTCGAGGTCAAGTGGTCCGGCATCGAGCTCGAGGACTGGTGGCGCAACGAGCAGTTCTGGCTCATCTCCGGAACCAGCGCGCACCTGTACGCCGTGGTGCAGGGGCTGCTCAAGGTCATGGCCGGCATCGAGATCTCCTTCACCCTCACGGCCAAGGCGGCGGCGGAGGACAACGAGGACATCTACGCCGACCTCTACGTGGTGAAGTGGTCCTCGCTGCTCATCCCGCCCATCACCATCGGCATGATCAACCTCATCGCCATCGCCTTCGCCTTCGCGCGCACCGTCTACAGCGACAACCCGCGCTGGGGCAAGTTCATCGGCGGCGGCTTCTTCAGCTTCTGGGTGCTGGCGCACCTCTACCCCTTCGCCAAGGGGCTCATGGGCCGCCGCGGCAAGACGCCCACCATCGTCTTCGTTTGGTCGGGACTCATCTCCATCACCATCTCCCTGCTCTGGGTCGCCATCAGCCCGCCGGAGGCCAGCGCCGGCGGCCGCAGCGCTGGCTTCCAGTTCCCTTGACCTTGACATCGATCGGCCGGCTAGCTTTAATTTAATTCGTCAGATGTCAGTTCCGTTCCTGATGACGTGTACGTGTCACAACTTCTATCTAGTCTTCATGCATTTCATCATCATGCATTCCAGATTCCACCATATCAGTGGTGCTGCACGTGCGATAGGTGAGCAAAGTAACTAGAGATGTGTCAATCTTCCTGTGTTGAGTTTCGACTACTTGTTCTCTGGTAGGGTTAATCGTCGATCAGCGTCGTTTCTATAGACAAATGGAATTGTTCAGTCAAACTCAACCGAAGAACAACAGATCCAAGATGTATTCATATAAACTTTATTAAGCAGCTGTTTTCCTTCTTTTTCGTTATATAAGCAGTTCGTCTGTGTTCATGACTTTTGTGCTGTTTGCATGTTTTTTTATAGAATTGTAGAAGTTTCCCAAAAGAACCATCTGGCATTTCATTTGTCATAAAAAGTATTTAGCAGTCCTAAAACTAGTTCAGGAATGTCATCTCGGCCCTTCAAATAATAATAATTTGCATATCCAGGTACCTAGACTTACAAAGTGGTTCACTAGAGATTTTTTTTAAATTACACAGTACAATATAGATGTCCACACACGCACGCACACTCACTCTTGTAAACACATGTATGCAAAACCCTATTAGCATCTCCGAAGGACTGAGTCGGTAGGCCTTTGAGATTCACGAAGTCATCACAGGTGCATCATTATCGACGGGGACATCGCTTGTCACTGACAGCATAGCACCGTTAAATCTTGGAATAAATCCAGGAAAATACGAGCACCTGTGAAAAGTCGAAGATTTAAACCCGGATGGACAGATTCTACCACGGAACCCAACCAAACCTGCTATCTCGTCTCTATAAGACGCACACACATATCAACGTACTAATTCCCTTGACACCTCTTGAGCTGCATTTACAATTACAACCTCTAGTACATGAGTGTTTTCTACGACATGCAAAAGAAAATCGATTTGTCCCATTGCTGCTTTAAACCTTGTAAGCACATGCTTTTCAAATAATTATATTTTACTGTACATTGCTAAGTGTCATGCCTGCGAGGACCAATATTAAACAACTAACCACAATTGTAACTACTCCCTCCATCCCAAATTATAAGTCAATTCCAACTTTCTTTGAACCAGTTGAACTTGAGATGATTTGACTCTCCAAGAAAATTAAAATAACTTATAATTTGGAATGAAGGAGTAGTAAATTAGAAGAGCAAAAACCATAGGGTCACTGGCGTATGTAAAAGAGAAACTCTCCCTCTCCCCTCTCTGCTCCCCCGAGCGCTTTCCTTGGGCGACTCGGGGGCGACCGCCGCGCCGCCCCTAAGCCCCCCCACCTGACCCTCCGCTCCGGCCACCGTCGCTGCCCCTCTGGCGTGCGGTGGCGGCGGCCCGTGGTGGCCTGGAAAAACTGGAGCCCACTGTGTCCTCTCCTCCCCCTCTCTTCCCCCAGACCTCCACCATCCAACCTCCTCGGCGCTTCTCCGGCGAGATTGCCGACTAGCGGCCCGGATCCGTGTTCATCCTGACCGGATCCGCGTTCCTCCGGTCCGGATCTGCCCTCCTCCTTGTCGTGGCGACGGCGACAGCCAGGCGCCGACCTCGGGCGGCGTCTGATGAAATACAGGCCCGATCTTCCGATAGGTAGCCGGTAAGTTCGATTTGTGGAGATCTCGACGTTAGCGATCCGGCTTCAAATCAGACACGATTCGAACCCTGCAACCGTTACACCACTGCTCCGTTGGTTATCAACCAAGCATAACTTGATTGACCTCGCCAAGAAGGCTTTTTCTGCAAGCGAATCGAAGAGCACAAGCAAGAAGGTAAAAACACGCAATCTGAAATTATAAATATGAATGATGTGAATATCAATAGAGGGTTCAAGAACTCGGTTCCAAAGGACTAATCGACACAGTGGAGGAGATTAAGAACAGGGGTCCTGGATCACTATAAAAGGATTTGTCACCACAGTTACAATGAACGATTCAGTTTCTCGATGGAAAACTAAACTCTAAACAAAACCCAATTGTCTAACAGCGGCGGCGGCGGCTGTGTTTATAGTCTAAGACTCGACCTAGAGTTGGGGACGGCCAGGGGTTGGGCGCCCACAACTTGGGCTTAAGGCCCAACACGATACATGGCCAAGTTGGCCCAAATAGGTGATGCAACACCTTGCCATGGTCACACAGAATGATCCACAAACCTTCTGGAGCTGGGACCAGATCCAAAACGACGGCATCATCGTCTCATTTCCAACGCATCCAAGAACGCCCCGTTTCGACGTCGTATGATAAAGTTATGACCAAAACAGTGACGACGTGTCTGCTGAATCTGAGGGTGACGTGGCAGCTGAGTTGGGGAAGAATTGCAACTTGGGAAAGACCATAACGTCGGTGTGTCCAGCGTGACGATGTCCTCATCAGCGTCTTCCCCGGCGCGCTGGGCTGGCGGCATTCTGCCCCCCCCCCCCCGCGTGCGGATTCGGCGGCTTGCTCCGGATCTGGTGCCTGCTGCTGCTGTCCACCGCCGCGGAGTGTCAGCCTCGGCGCCTTTGGCTTGCCTCTGCGGCGACGTCTCGGGCGGCCGCACCATGACCCGATACACGGCTGCTGCGTGCGTGGCACGACTCCTCCGCGCGCGGCGCGGCCGGGGCCGCTGTTCACAGCCTGCCGCAGCGATGGCGGCCGGCCGGTGGCCTCCTGTCTCTCGGTGGTGGCAGTCGTCGTGGGCCGAGCTGGCCCGGCGCTGTCTGGGATGCCTGGGGTCCGTGGCCGCACTGCTACCTCGCCGGGTTCCCAACATGTCCTTGGCCCCCTTTTGCTGTGGCTAGGGACGAAACGGCCGCGCCTACCTGTGTCCTGCCTGACGGTCGAGTTGCGCGGTGCGGCGGGCGGCGGGCCGCTGGCAACTGCTGCGGTGATGTGCTAGCGGCCTTGTTGCCGCCGGTGCTGTCACTGTGGGTGCCATGAGTGGCCAACCTCAGCGGACTCGTTAAATTGGGTGAAAACCCTGCCCGATTTCTTCGGGACGGCGGTGGTGGCGTAGCATGTGCCATGTACCTTCCTGGAGGCGTCGTCGAAGTTTCGGTTCATCGGAGGCAGGCCACGGTCGAAATGCCTACTCATGTGCTTCTTCTGGCATGATTGGCGTCTGCGGACGTCAATTCCCTCCTTGAAGGCATCGCTGGAGCACTATTGCAGCCCCTCTCCCGTTGCTCCCACCAGAGTTGCTCCTTTTATGTGCCCGTGTGTGCTTCAAGCTATTCTTCGCAAGGATTTGTCCAGCCTGCGGGGTGTTGCCGTAGTCATTTCAGTCGCTTGGGCTCCGCCGTGCGCATGATGCCCCCTGCCCGCGGATGCTTTGCCGCGTTGGCCCTAGTCGCTTGGGCTCTGCCGTGCGTGTGATGCCCCTCCCCGCGGATGCTTTGCCGCGTTGGCTCTAGTCGCTTGGGCTCTGCCGTGCGCATGATGCCCCCATGCCCGCGGATGCTTTGCTGTGTTGGCTCTAGTCGCTTGGGCTCCGCCGTGCGCGTGATGCCTCCTGCCCGCGGATGCTTTGCCGTGTTGGCTCTGGCGGATGCTTTGCCGCCTTGTTGCTTGGACAGATGCTTTGCCGTCGTTCCGCTATTGGTGGATGCTTTGCCACTCCTATGTTGGCAGCCTTGCGTTGATGTATTTCTCCTTTTGCAAGTCCAGACGTTGGGATAGTGGTGGTCCGGTCTCCCCTTCCACCGTTCTTTCTTTCTGCTTGTCCCTGTGGTTCCTAACCGCCTTTTCCAGTTTTTCATTTCTCTTCCTTTGCTCATTATTGTGTAGCAAGCCGTGGCTTGCGTTCTGTACTTGTCTGCTACCCTCTTAATGAAATACGGACTCATTTGAGCGCGGTCGCGAAAAAAAACTGGTGTATGTAATACGTGTTTCACTATATGCATCTGGGTCCCTCAAAGGCACGCTAACAAAATAGGATATCGGCAAACTCAATTAAAAAAAGGGGGAATAACATTGACATGCAGCAAGCGATGTTACGATCAGCAACCAGCTCCAACCTTTTATGTTATTATTATTGACCGTGTGATGCCATATGTCTAAACAGTAGTTCTTTAATGACCCAATAATGTGATGTCTGAATTATTTAAGCAATATTGTTTCAAAAGTTATTCTGATATGGCTTAGTCGTACTAGTTACTAAATGGCAGCACACAAATCAGTTTAAGAGAAAGTTATTCTGGTATGGCTGTGTATCTTCCTTTGCACAGCAAGTGAAAGGACAGAGCAACAAACACCCGTTGCACAAGGGTTGTTAAGTATTTATGCCAGTACGTACTTCCGTTTCTGCAACTAAAAATATATACCAACTATTTCTTGATTATGTATCACTACTCTGGCTTCTTACGTGTCACTGTAATGGGAGCAAAATTTTCTATACCCTGAACGACCTATGCATACAAGTATTGTATCCTAGTAGTTTGTTGCATACATACACTGCTTCCATCGGAGATTGGAACATTGCGGATTAATCGATAGATATAACAGACAAAATTTGTGAGGCACCCAGATGATGATAATACTGACATCATTGTCCGGATCTCCTTCCAATTTGAACAGGGAGGTGGCATGCAAAATTGTGGATTTGCTCCAGATCAGCAATTGTCATAGCATTTGGGCTAACAAATGCAGTTGCCAGATCACCATTTCTCTACCCATGTCATGTGCTCACAACCAAATTCTCCATCAGTTCTGAATTATTTTTTAAATTCATCAGATGGTGAAGCAGATGCTTCCAGCAAGGAAGAAAGTGATGGGCGCAGTAGAAGATACAGTGAGGGCCCCACAAAAGGTATCAGTGCAAGTGGAAGAAGCCATGAACCATTTTTCCTGTTAAGCAAATGCTAATTAATCTCATGTGATGCAAGTTTCAATTGCCATTGTTAACTCAGACATTGCAAAGTCTATCATGCAACTTCTCTACACAACATTAAGCATTAGTGCTTACCATCGCCTTGCTGTCATGTCGTTATAGACCCAAAATGGTGAGAAGGCTGATAGCAAAGTAAAATCAAGGCAGGTGGCATGGATCTGATACATGACATAACAGAAATAGAAAATTAATTTGACACCCACACTGTATTGATTAGATCCATAGTAATCAAATGCATGGCAATGATATGTAATCAAATTATGGCATGATCAATATATAAATCACTTATAATCCTTGAACCTTATAAGATAGAGGAAACTAGATCAGTGACTATTTTAACATTTTAAACTTTGAACATGTTTGTCTTTGTGATCACACTGAATACCAAAATTGTTTAGTGGTTGTAAAAACAACAACTCAAATGAAAGAACATGTAAGACGTGAATAACTAAATGCATGATAGTCATATGTGCAACCATTTACTCTAGATATAACAAAGCATTTGTTATTGTTCTTTTACTCAAGATTCACTGAATCATGTTGCAGAACTTACAAACTTGCTCGACCTGAAGTATCGAATAAATTCCTTCCAATCGTCGCCACCAGCTTTGCCAGCATATATGATCAGTCCAATGCCCAAGGCAAACACTACCTGCGACATGGAGATTGGAGAAAGAAATATAGTCAATAATTACCAAATAGTGTTTGAAATGTAATACAATACAACTAAAACTTACTCCTGCAGTTAACTTTGACTCAAGAAATTTTAATGGCCATTGTCCAATTTCATCTTCCTCAATGGGAGGTGGAGGCGGCTTCCATAAGACAAAGTAAGGAATCAAAGCATACGCTCCTCCGATGCATGAAAGAACCAGGAATGGCCACACAGGGATCTTGCTTTTGGAACTGCAATACAATTTTACCGTTATGAAAATAATATAGAAAACAGTAATCATAGAAAATAACTACTGCTACAATCACATATTTTGTTATTATATGTGTATACCAAACTAGTGAGGGATAAAAATGCTAGTGCAAAATCACGAATCGATTAGTTTCTCAATATTTTGGACATAGGTATGTTCAGTTTTTATGTTTCCAAATGATCATCCATTTGCAGTCAATTCCAAAATCATGGTAATCTCAATTCTCCTTGCAAATGTACTCTATTAATCTTATGCTTGTAAAGAACCATGAATGTACAATGTAGCACATACTATTAATGCAAAGGCCTCTGTTAGCAAGTGGATGTAAATGTAATCTACTGAATGACTGAAATGTGACAGGCAATGAGGCCATTCATGTACCTGTGTTTGTATGAACAAAACACTCAGTGTAATTTTTCTTAAAGACGATAGGACACAAAGGTGGTGTATAACTTTAAATGCGACATGGATAAAACAATGATTCATTGGTTTAACAAGGGGAGTAGGGACTCTGTAATGAAGATGGATATTTTGGGGTAACTAGGCCTTATGCTTTGCCAAGAGCTTGAGAGATTGAGGGAGACTAGAATTGTTTCTTCATAATTCATTGCTTTCCTCCAAATGACAGACGTGCCTCTCTTTATATAGAGAGGGGACTAACCCTAGACCTAACTTGGTGGCTAAGCACCCTTGACCTAACTTGACGGCTAAGCTACTGACGCTTGGGCCTATTGGGCCGGCGGCAGCCTGTTGGCTGCCCATGACATCTCCCCCGCCCTTGGAGACCCAGCTCGCCCTCGAGCTGGATAGCTTGATGGCACCTTCTTCTGTGGCGTAGTGGAGCAGATGTTGATCTTGATGGGAATCTGGTCCGTCGGCGATGGTGACCAGAGGCGGTGACAACAGCGATGGGATAGGTCGAGCCTCGGGCTCTGGCGGTCGACGGTGGAAGTGGTGCTGGACGTGGCGGTGGGGATTTTTTTTCCGATGGGGCAGGCGGCTGGTGGTAGCGATGGATAGGGGATGAGGATCGACTGGATCTCTGATACCAGGTGTCATGTAGATCGGTATTTGGGAGATAACTAGGCCTTATGCTTTGCCAAGAGCTTGAGAGATTGAGGGAGACTAGAATTGTTTCTTCATAATTCATTGCTTTCCTCCAAATGACAGACGTGCCTCTCTTTATATAGAGAGGGGACTAACCCTAGACCTAACTTGGTGGCTAAGCACCCTTGACCTAACTTGACGGCTAAGCTACTGACGCTTGGGCCTATTGGGCCGGCGGCAGCCTGTTGGCTGCCCATGACAGACTCCCTGTGATCTCAAAAATAAAACCCTGTGCAATATACCATTTGTCTAAAACAAGTGTGCACTATGAGCAGAATGAACACAATATATTCTGAATAAAAGGCAATTAGGAGAATTTTAGTAAAAGGGTGTAGCATAAATTTATCTTTCGGAGCTGAGCCGAATACATGAGCCAAACACAAAAAAAGGGCTATAATATAGATGAAAATTTTATGTGGTGCTTTTGTACAACTTTAGCAGTCAAACAAAGGGAACATTTCATTGGTTACAAATTCACAGATTCATTTACCTTCTTTCAGTGGGAAAAGGCAACACACTGTAGACTAGTTCAACAACATGCTAGACAAAACCTTTTGTTCGTGGTTGGCTTATTTACACAAAATAAAGAACAAGTCACATATCACTCTGTGCGCATACAAAGTTAATTTTTAAATCACCTTACAGTACAAGGTGTTATTACTACAGCATGCAAAAGAAACTAGATAACTGTTTCATGGTTAACATCGCCTATCCCAACTTGCTTGGGAAGGTATTGTTGTTGTTCCTAATCAGTTTTTGTCATATACAGACACAAGGACTATCTTTGTGTTTAGGAACTATCCAAAGGATTAAGACAAGCTTCAAGATCAGCCAAATGAAACTAGAAAATTGCAAGTATGCCGCAGCCATCATCACTAGCTTCCTACAGAACATTCATAAGCATGAGCTGAGTAGGGTTCACAATTTCGACGAAATTCTCCTTTTTCTCTGGGGTTCAGAAATTTTTTGTATCAGCCAAAAAAATTTCAGTTGAATTCATCTTCCACCCTAAATTACACCAAAGTACACTAAAATGGCCCTCCATATCCTCTAGTCTCACCAAAGCCCTAAGTGTCTTCAAATTCATTTAGTTTTCTCACTCCCACGCCTGACGTCACTAGCATATGCAGCCGTATTAGCGCTGCTCTACTTTTGTGATATGTTTGTGTTATTTCGTCGATGTCATATAATTTTGTGATGCGTAATACGGTAATAGGTTGGGCAGTATTTCTAGTTAAATGATGCCGAATCTTAAAAAAAACAGTTTGAAATTGTTTGAATTTGATCCTAAATTCCTGAAGGAAGGAGCCTTACCTTCTGCCAGTAGGAAGGAGCAACATACTGTAGATTAGTGGCCAGAGGCCCATAATGTACCATAGAGAAACAAGAACATCATTCATTCGGAAGCCATCGTCACCCTTCAGATTTAAAAGTTTCTGCAAGAGGTATGTGTCTTGGTACTGCAGTCAGAGTGGAGGCACAAATTACAAATTAGCAAGGGAATTCGAAATCACATTCACAGCAGCATAGCACAAAGCAAGCAGGCAAGCAATTGTCCCGTACCGGTGTCTGGTTAGGCGCGAGCAGGAAGACGTAGTACATGAGTCCCGCCCAGATCCCGAAGATGAGCACCGACGTGCTCCAGTCGCTGAACCTCCCGCCGCTGCCTCCAGCAATCCGAGCAGCAGCCTCTGACACCGCCTCGCTCTTCTTCATATCCTCTTGCTCCTGAGCAGGAGAATCGGCACCTGGAGGGCCCTGGAGGGACGAGTCTCTGCAGATTTGGGCCCAGCCACGGCGCCGCACTCCCGGCCGGCACGCGGCGGGGTTGACGAACAGAGGGACACTGGCTCTGGCGCCACTAGTGATGGAGGCTGCGGCGGTTCTCGCGACGAGGGCCATCAGCGGTGGCCTTATGAGAGGAGCGAGGGGAGCACGGGTGCTGGCGAGCATGAGGTAGGTAGAGGAGGATGCCATGGCTGTGCGCGGCGGTGGCGCTGTGGAGTGTTGCGGATCGTGAGGGATAAGCCGGCGGTGGTGCTGTGGGGAGGGGACAAAATTTCCAATTTGACAATAGCTAGCAAGAGAGAACGTCACGACTGGGGAAAAAAAAACAGAGATAAAACGGTTTTTTCTAGAACTTAACACCGTTACAGCTCTAAAATAACTGCAGTATCAAATAGGATAGAAAAAAAATGAAAGGAGTGATAAATAGTAAAGATTTTAATTTGCATGTCAAATAGGAAAGTAGAAAACTCAATGTTAGACGCGGATCGCACGTTCTATGTAAAAGTTGTTTCAGGCAGTGTTTAGTTCACCAAAAGTTCCAAAAATTTTACAAGATTCCCCGTCACATCAAATCTTTGGACGCATGCATGGAGCATTAAATATAGGTAAAAAAATAACTAATTACACAATTTGTCTGTAAATGTCGAGACGAATCTTTTGAGCCTAGTTAGTCCATGATTGGATAAATTTTACCAAATAACAACGAAAAGTGCTACAGGAACTTTACACACACTTTATAAACAACTAAACACACCCACATTAAGAAACCACAGCTCGTTTAGAAGGGGGAAAAGAATATTGCTTTTCAGATTCGTGCTGCAGCTATAGAGAGGGGGTCAACAAATCAGATAGCTCGTGCGGCACAAGGGCATGCGGGCTTGCCTTTCCCCTTACTTAACCAATGTAAGTAGAGATGAAAACGGATCGGATACGGACGGATATCACTGATATCGTATTTGTTTTTATATTTATGTCCGGATTCGGATTCGAATACGGATAATATAAAAAATGCCAGATAGGATACGATTAGATATCGACATCATAAATATGTGATTTAAATATTCGGATACGAATACGGTATCGGATGTTAAATATCCGGACTCGGATACAGACGGATTAAAACCCCTCTAAACGGATTCGGTCTCGAATACGGTCGGAAAATATCCGTACCGTTTTCATCCCTAAATGTAAGTTATAACTTCATCTCATTGCTTCCATTATAAAAGTGTTAATGAAACATTTCTTCCAATTAAGCCCAATAATCAATGGAACAAGATGGCAAAAAAGTAAACCATGAAAAATGTCATCCTAGTAAGAGAAAAGAAAATTACAAACTTTCATAAAAATCTAAGATACTAGCTTCACCTATCTGTGAAAGAAGCAAACTAATGTGCTTCATGATAGTTTTATTATCTGAATTTATAAAAATCTAGTACCCTCTGGTCATTAGGAGCTTTCAGGAAATCAAAATGCAAAGGGTATGGTCTATGATACGTATTACTACCGGGCTTAATTTACACATCTAGATTAGATTCAATTAACTTAGTTACTCCTTCTCTAGACCGATTAAGAGATTTAAAAATACGAGAGGCTAGGTTAGTGACCATGGTAGGTTAGACAACACCGTAGTATGTGCCAAAGGTTAGATACTATTGATCTGTCATCACTTCATGTAGTATGAACTGAATTCGGTGTGTAAATAACAATAGGAACTGTTGTCCTAACCCCCCAAAATTGACCTTGCCGTTTTCGGTGGCCAGTTTGAGTTAATTAGAATATGCATACATGTTGACTGTCATAATAGTTGACCGACATCCAATATCAAACCACCATTCTAAAATGATATTAATTTGATACCATAACATTACTGTAATCCGCATGGTAACATCTAGCCATGTCATACTATGGAGTTCAAAGCAACCATGCATGTCATGACTCATGAGCAAGTGCAACCAAAATCTTGTGACCCCTAAACTTTTGTCTAATAATGGTATTTTTGTCAAAAGAAACTAAAATCTATCATTGGTCATATACTGCACCAGAAAACTAGCTTTGATAGGGGAATTGTCACAACACCAGAGGCTAATGGCTTGAGCATGACATCGCACATGGTTGGAACTCCAAGCCCGTGCTTGACTCAAAGATGTGCTGTGGAAGGGTAAAGTCATCATCAGCGAACATGGTACCATCACTGTTGCTGCTGCCCCTCTGCCTCTTGGCTGGGTGCTCATGCTTTGGACTGAGCCTTGGTGAGTCAGGCCAACAGTTGGTGTCAGGTGTTTGAGGTTCACCATTAGGAATATCTTGTGAGCCAGTCTTCGTGGGCTCAACTCGACTTCCATTGTCTTCACTGAATGGAATAGCCTGAAATAGAGTTGGAGATGCTGGTACATGGATTGAGCAGTTAGGTCTTTCGGAGTTGGTCAACTATTCACTTGATGTGGCTCTAGAAACTCCAACACCATTGATGCGTTGCTGCTCTTCGATGATCTTCTGAAGGTTCTTGCCCTGTGCCTCAATTCGCAGCTGCAGCTGCCTTTGTACCTGCAAGGAATGTTTGTCAGCTATGACAATACCTGTAGTGGCTTGATTCTTGTTATAAATTCAGAACCGCAACAGCGGCAGTAGGAACATTCTGAATATTAAATATTCCTTTTCTGTTTATGTAATTTGTGCTCTTAGTCTACACTTCTTCTAAACACTACTGCTCTTTGTTGACACCTATCCTCAAACAATACATGCAAGCTTTTTTGGACCGATATATTTCTCCTTTCAAATCAACTAAACGTCAGCAAAGTAAAGTTGCCTCTAGAATTTACAAAATACAAGGATCGTCAAGTCTAGCTCTTGACAAACTTTTAATTGTGGGTTGTTGACATTTCATCACATTCCTTGAAACATGGTTCAAGAACAAAAATGTCAGTTAGTAAGCTTCACACTAAAGTAATATAGCTTTCCAATATTCAAGGCAATAGTTGATTATCGTTCAAAGTCAGATGTTAATACATGGTTTCATATTGAGTTCGCCAGCAAAAACATTGGAACTAGGAAAGCCTTGGTGCTTATCCCCATATATAACTATAAGCATAACTAATTATATTTAAAGATTTTGTAATTTTAAAAATCATAAAGCTAGAATTATTTAAATTGATAAACCTATTGAAAGGTTGCAACACAAAATTGAAGCTAATTAAACTACACCCGAGTTTAACTCAAAAGGCCTCGAACATAGAATGAACCTTTGGGACTGTGCATGGGGGGTGTGGCAAGTGCAACAGTACAGGGCCCCAATTTTTTAGGGGCCTCAAAACTATAGCTTATCTGGTAATCAATAATTCAATACCCTATTCGATATTCAATACCTGTGCCGACTCTAGGAATCACTACATCTCTTCCTATCTGGTACTCTGTAGTTCCATCTATGTTGTTTGTTCGTCTGTCCAACTACTCCATCCAAATCCAGTGTTCATCTCCACTAGGCAGCCAGGGAATCTCGAGTCCAGTACTCCACTGTAAACATCAAAGTGCAAAGTGCAAAACATCGGCGAGGGGCACTGGGAGAGGGTGTACTAGGAAGTGCCAAACTACTGTAGTTTTTTTTTTTTCTTGAATACGCAGGAGAGCAACATATCATTTCATTAAGAAGAAGGCAAACTACCATAGTGTCACAGATCTATAAAAAACTTGAGATGATTGGCATTTGGAGGCCAACACCCAGCAAGTAAGTAACCTAATTCATAAAGATATGTAGGTTAAATTTTTTGTGTTAACTACTATAAGAATATTATATATGATTATCGTTTTATTTTTCTAGACTATTAGGGCCTATTTTAGAGCTCGAAATATGGCCTTGAACTTTGCCATCACGGACCTTGACCTTTCAATACAACTATAACATCACTTTAATTGAACTAATGACATCATGTTCTAATAATAGAATAGTGTGTTTAACTTGAGGAATCAATTCATCCTAGATTGAATGATATATCATGGGATCATGCCATGATTTTGGTAAGATGACATCATTCTTCATATATACACTAGATGTGTGATAACGGTAAACAAGGAATATGATAATGGATTAAGTCATTCCATTCCTCATCAAACAGATGACTTTGGTTCAGAGTTAGCATCGATTGATCCACTACCATCACATTCCTATACCAAACAACTTATAAGTCTATCTTGGCACACTTAAGTGTATCACAATATATTTGGATTTGGTATTTTCAAACTTTTTCCAGATTCCACGTATGATACAATATCCTTCATGAAAGAACTCAAAGTATCAATGCCAGTGAGTATCATATCACATATTGAACTCCAATGATATCTGTGACATCATTAACTTACCTCTAATTGTTCATGCAACCGCTTTTGGATCTCCATCTGCAGCTTCAGAGCTTCAGATATCTGCATTGTACTGTAATACATAACAAAAGCATATATATATCCATCATGAAATAGTTGAAAGTTTGGAAGATTAGGCAATTAGATACTATCTTTCATAAAAGGGGAATAGGATGGTCTGCTTTTGCTAATAAAAAATAGCAAAGCAGATAGGAAACTAACTGAAAGAGTACTATTTATGTGGTGAAGTAAATAATCGCAAGACATAGTTGAACCAAGAAATCAAATATTCAAATGGCATGCATACAGTGTACACCTCATTTTATTTTTTAGCTCCACTTTATTATTATAAGTTTAACAATGCCAACACTGTTGAAAGTGAAAACTGCATTTATTTCCCTGGCTAATAATCTAATACAAAATTTAGCATTGTCACTGGTATTTTTATGCTGCAAATGATGTCTGACCATTTGAACTAAGCTAGAACAGATTGGACTTGACCAACCTCTCTCTTTCTATGAACTACAAGCAAGAAGACATATCTTTTGTATGAAAGTAAATACAAACAAGCAGATGCACTGATACATATGAGGAACCTTCAAGTGCTGCTAGCAAATCCCCTGGATCTTTCTTTTCAGCTTTGTTGTCTACATGAATGATAAGATTAAATAAACCAAAATAATAGTAGATATATGTTCTTGCTTGAATGCATCTAAAACAAGATAATAATGGTCACCTACCATTGGCTGCAGGGTCTGGAATGTACTTTGCAAGACGGTATTTCTAGATTTTTTTATTAAAAAAAGGAAAAAAAATAAAATTGTTAGCGTGAAAAATGTAAGGAATTGAAATCGTGAAGAGCTATTCATATATAGAGAATTACCTATAAGTGACTCTTCACATGGTATATTGTAAGTCCCCGCACACCCATAATCCTAAGAACCCCCTTTGGAGTGGCTCCTGTCATGTTTGAATAATTGCACAATAATAATAAGATAAAGTTACTTAAAATTTGATCATGTTAAAAGAAGTGTTTCATGTACAATGTAAACTTATAAACTAATATGCACACACTTATGCTAAAAAAAACTAATATGCACACACTTCAGAGATAAAGCAACAGATATCAAAATCTCAATGATTACAGGTCCTAAACACTAGCACTGACCTATTCATCATAAACAAATCATTAGCACTGTAAGTTATATAGAAAACTTCTAACTAATCGTCAAGGCGTGGAGATTCACATCATAAGCCACATTACTATGAACGGTGAACAGATAATCCCATCCTCCATGACACATGCATGCACCAAGCACTCCAAAAAAGATCCTATATATTAGAGCCCACCACTGTCACCAACACTGATTCATAGGACCTTTTTTTTTACCGAAGGATTCTTAGAACCTTGGTAACTAAAACAAGAATACAAATAGTAAATTAGCCATTTCTCTACTCCTAAAAAGATCGACAGGGGACGTCAAAAATTTAATTCAACATGCCTCCCCGCTCCATTGCCTGGGTTACAACCACGCCGACAGGTGGACCCTACACGCACCTGATCGCTCCTAGGCCCCAGTGCACTGCTCGCAACTCCCTCTCTCGGCTCTCTTGCTCTCGCATCTCGCCGGCTCCCCTCCTCTCATGCCCCCATACCCCGTCCCGATGTTCACGCGTAGTCCAAACTCTCCTTCGACACCTCCCCCCTCGCCTCCATAGCCACAAATCTAAACCTAGCCTTTGATGTGCCAACGAGTGTGGTCGCGGGGGAGGACAAGCTCCAGCCTCCAGTTGCTGCTGCCGCACACCAGCAGGACGCCACCGGATCTGAGAGCCACTGTGGTGCTGCCTCAACCAGACCTGTCGCCCTGTCGACACAGAGATGGCAGCTGATTCGGCACAGTATGACAGTAGTGGGTGTGTCGATGAGGTAGCTCCGGCGGTCCTGCCTCTCCCTAGCACCGCTGCCGCAGCTTCTTGCCTGCTCCTAGCGCTCCTGTGTCCTAGCACTTCGACGGTGGTGGTGGGCTGGTGGCGTGCTCGATGGGCTGCCGCAGGACAACATGGGGAGGCTCATCGTCATGTGGTTCCAGTGGTTTGATTTCCTCATCGGTGCAGACACTTCGTCAAGAAGCACGTGGAGGTGCCCTCCGGTTGGATCCTAACCTGAATGAGTTGCAGGAGTAGGTGATGATGAGAGCAACTCCAGCAGCACCCCCTGCTCCCAATTTGGGCAGTGGAGGGCAAAAAACCAACTCTAGCAGGCCTCCTACTAGACCCCCAAGATTTGTTGGCCTCCTATTTTCCCCCTCCCACTACCCATTCCTGTTGACCCCCTACTCGACTACCCAAACATTTTTTTCTTGTGATTGCTTCGGACGTGCTTCTTCCCCGCAACTGCTCCCAACACGGCCGTCTTCCCCAGCAGTGCGGCCTGCCTACCCTGAGTGGCGTGGTCAGCCCCAGCGGCCTGCCCCGGGGGGCGCGGCCCTCCCCGGCGAGACCAGCCCTGGGCGGCGCGGCCTGCACGCGGCCGACGAACTGCTCCCCAGAGAAGAACCTAATAGAGAGGATGACACATGGGTCCCACATGTCATTCTCTAGGAGAATGGTTTTGGATTGCCTGTTTTAGGTAGTGCTGCAGGAGAAAACAACAAAAAATAGGTAGTGTTGAAATAGGTGGCTACCCAAATTGAGAAGTAGGGGGTCTGATTTGGGTAGCACTGCTGGAGATGCTTTGACCAATGCCTTCGACGCTATTCTTTATGTATTTCAGGTAACTTTGTTTTGTATATTACATTATGACATGATGATATGGGATGAACAATCATCTTTATGCTCTTGCGGAGACTGAGCCATATTGTGCATCCATCTGGACAATTGCTCTAGACCAGATGCCGCATTTGCTCAGGTTCTTGCTGCTGTCTGTTACATTACACCCGTCAATGCTGGAAGGATTTACTGCAGAATTTAGATTCGCAAGCATCTCAATCGACTAAGAAAGTATGAAGCAGCAAGGTAAGGCAATGGTGAATAGAAGTAAGGAACTGATGGGGCAGTTGGTGATACGCTAAGGTGAGGCCTATGGACTAAGAATGTAAGTTGTTTGAATCTTTTACTTTTTTAGCAGACTACTGAAGAGTTGGGAAGGTCTCTTAGTATCCTATAATTTTTCAAAATCATTTAGGCAACTATATTCAAGCAATCAAGCTTTGGTTGTGCTTTGTTGTGAATGCAGAATTGCTATCATGATACATAGAATCCTGCGAGTATCTTTAGTGTTTTCAGCTATTTATGTGAAGACCTGCTAAATACCCTTGTACAGTTCAGTACTAGCTGTAAGTAGCAACCTTGATCACCTTCCCTTGCAACTCATGAGACACAATCAGACATCTAGCCAAAAAAAAGCTTAAGTTCACAATTAATGCGACGATAAAACTAATTTTCTGAATGTTGTATTTGGATTTAGTATAGTCTTTTGATTTAGATATTGCATTTTTATTCAATATAGTTTCTTTATTCGCTATTTTGTAACATAATTGGAGTAATGTTGCGGGGTTCTTTAACACTAGTGTTGATCGGTTTTTAGTGTATCTGAACTGTTTTTCTAATATACTACCACTATGCATATGCACTCATCAATTTAGGATGATGCCAGCAGTTGTGTTGAATGGAAATATATTTTATTTGTATAGCCAGCCCTATGATCGATTCAAATTAAAATTGTCTTTATGGTTCACATGGTTATTACAATGCTACAGTTAGTTTGGATATAACATATCTGCATTCTTTTGGTGCATGGTGCAGCATCAAAGTAGAATATCTTAGGATCTGGAGATCATGCTATTCTGAAAGATGACCTCTCTAGAGTTGTTCACATCTTGTTCTTTTTCCAACTTGCTTGTTTTACAATACTAACGAATTCTTGCACTCATTCACTACATGCATGATGTCTTACCGGCAGGCATCCATGAAAGTGTTCATTTGTGCATGATCGGAGAACCATCACACGACGCTGAGATATTATCTGACTTTTTTATTATTTGCTTTGTCAGACCGGTTGAAGAACCATCCATTGTTGGTCAGAAACCGAGGCATGTCCATTTCTAAATATTGGTGCTTCATGCACATCCTCCTCGTTGATAGTACATTGTCATCGTCGGTTATCACAAAAGACAGTACATTGCAAAACAGGTTTCTTGCCTTCAAGTAGGAGAAAGCGATAGTGAGCCCCTATTGAATCTGACAGCATGCATCATCAGGGTGACATCAGTTCTGATTTCATTTGCAATTATTCTTTTATAATGAATCAAATGTGTATGGAGGTGTTATTTATGGATTGAGATGATGGCTTGGAATATTTTTTTATTGATGCATGAGAATCGACAAAAATATGTTAAGGTGATGCCAATTATGAGAGTTAAATGTATTGAAAATATTATAATTTGTCTAGGATCATGATTAAGCACCGCTATGAATAAAAATCAGATTGAAATATAAAGCTTTTGGTAAGAAGCGCTGAAATTAGACTGGGACCGGTGGCTTGAGGCATCACGCAGATTTAATTGGTGTTGGTAAATATGGGTTGTGTAAATATTAATTGTATCCCTATAGCAACGCACGGGCATCTGCTAGTTTAACTAAAACATGTGTTTAGTAAATTAACATCGATTTCTAGAAGAATTGTTAAACTATTTTCATTAGTGGAGCATGTGGGGCTGTGGAGGTCTGTTTCAAAAGACAGCACCTAGCACTAGGCAGACCAGCACCGATTTTCCTAGCACTTAGGTGTCTTTTCATTGTAGAGCAGTTTAACACTTCATCTATGTATGAAAGTTGGGCGTTGGGTCAATGTCTAGTTTGTTAATGTGCTAAAGTTATATTAGCATGGGAAATATTGTGCTTTCTTACCAAACTAGTCATTTATTCTTGTAAGCTGGTACCGTTATATGCATTGAACTCTAGCTATTGCCCATATTTGTGTAGCTAGTTGATACAAGTGGCTTGTAAGGTACTAGGTTGTTAATCGGATACTTTAATTGGTTATTAAACATTGTTATGTGGTTACGTAGGAAGAACCGAAGATGGAAGAATATGTATCGCCATTCGCTCATTGGAATATAAGGTGTGTTACAACTCTCCAATGACCTAGGTACGAATATGAATGACCATAGTGTATCGAATAAGCAAAAAACAAGCTGAAGCAACAAGGACTTACTATTTGGCCCGTCAAGTTGTGTAACTGCCTCCACGAAGCGGTCATGTAGCTCATTTGTCCATCGTAACCGTTGCCTTTCTGCTATGTTAGGGTTGTTGTTTCCTCCATCCAGAGGGACTGTAGTGCTGTCCCCTGACCCCATTTGCTCATTAGCAGGATTGCTTTGAGTTGGACCAATGCTAGAAATCGAATTTGACTGCTACATTGAAATTGCTCATAGCCTGAAAATACAGGAAACAAAGTAAGCAACATATTAAATTATTTACAGCAACAAAGAAGAGTACTCCATGCCTTAATGATTAGATAAAACAGATCATGGATAGAAAATTTGAACCGAATCAGTTGTCATCCACAAAATAGAGATTGATATCAAGGACCACAAAACACAATATAAACAGTTTCCACAGCCAACAAAAAAGTGTTTTACTTTTTTATTCTCTTTTATTAGGTGCCTCTTGTTAGGTTGTGTAGCACCACTTATTTGGGATGAAAAGGCTTTGCTGTTTGCTGTCACAAAGCCCTAAAGCAACATTTCCCTGTCAAAAGTTGATTTCCACATGAGGCCACATAAAAAAATAATCCCAATTAGGACACACAGGTTATACTATTGAAGAATCGGCAAAACTCGCGCCCTTCAAAACTGTGTTGTGTCATCTAGCATTTGCTAGAACATGGACCACGCAAGAACCAAATCCACTTGCGACACCAGCTCGGAGTCCAAACACGACAAAGGGAACGTACTATAAGGCCACCACAATGCCAAATTTAGATTCCGTCTGTTCAATTTGTGCATATATATATATATATATATATATATATATATATATATATATATATATATATATATATATATATATATATATATATAAGAAAGTAAGCCAAAACTTGCGAACGAGAATCCCGCAAAGGCCTTATTGTTTTTAGGACGGTGCGAACACGACCGACTAGGGGCCGAAAGCCTGAAACCCGCGCGGAATCCCGTCAGGCGCACGAGCTCACACACTCGATTCAACTAGGACCAAATCAGAGCCAGCCAATTAGGCAAGGGCTCCAGGAAAACACCAAGCAACCTCAATCCGTGGAGGGGTTAATCCCCTGTAGCGTGGTGCGGCGAGGCGGCAGAGAAGGAGAAGGGGGCAGCACAAAACGGGCTCGCAGGAGATGGCTACTAACCAGGGTGCGACATGGCCTGAGGAGGGGAGGCGGAGACTCCTTGCGCCGACCACGAGCTCCCCCCTCTCTCAGCGTATCTGTATGTTCCTCTCTAGGCCAAGGCGGTGTTAGGTGGCGGACGGAGAAGGAGATCGAAACGGCAAGGAAGGAGGAGGCCCTTTTGCTGCTGCCTCGATTGGTCCGGCCCAAACGGTTGAGCAGAGCTAGTAGTGTGGCCGTGTGGGACCCACTAGGGGGCCGCATGGATGTGATGAGAGCAGGTACAATAATGGGCTTATAGCCAAGCTAATGCTGATGTGGAGGAGAGAAGTGATGAGAAAGATGAGAGCTTGGCTCCCATGCAAGCACCAAGCTGGGCACAGAAGCATATGCATCAGTGGGGTCCAAGTAGCAAGTGTTGTGAGGAGAAATAGGAGAGAGATTTTTTAAGATAAATAAGAGACACTTATTGTATAACTTGGCTCTTGTAACTTGACTTACAACCAAGCAACTTGGCTCTATTATTGGCCATGCTCTGACTGATGGGTGGCCAGATGAGAGAGAAACTGATAGAGTACAGTGAGAAGCAAAGAAAATGCTATTTTTAAATAAAAGAAAGAAAATGCAGCTACTTCTACGAAGATTAGATCGGTTCTTTTCATTGTAGCATGGAGCCTCAGATATCCACACAAAGTCCTGTTCGCTTCGCTGAAAAGCCATGGTTGAAAGTACTGTTCACTGATAGCTGTGAGAGAAAAACACTGTTCCTTTGCTGAAACAGTACGACTCATAAGATAAGCGAACAGGGCCTGCTATGTCACTTGTCATGAAATCCTCGGACCATTGGCCCTGTGTCATAGAGATTAAATCCTTCATTCCAAAAGGGAGCATTTCAGGTTTGAAATTTGTTGGATGTCTCGTGACAACTTTCTTCCTCTTATAGCCGGCACCTGTAATAGATCATTTCCCCAGGTTGATTGTGCAAAGATCTTAATTGCCAAGTTCAAAGCTCTCAGAAACAGTCTCAGAAACTGGCAATCTCAGCTATCCAATCTAAATGTCACAATTGCAAATATTAAAGTTGTGCTCTCTCTGCTTCATTGAAGAATGGAGAGATCTTTCTCTTTAGGAATGGAATTTCAGAGAAATTCTTAACCAGAAATTGGCATCACTTCTTCATCAGCAAATGTTATATTGGAGACAGAGGGGAACTATCAAATGGGTGAAACTGGGAGATGAAAACTCTAAGTTTTTTTATGCTAATGCGTCTATAAAGCATATGAGAAATTTTATAATCTCCCTGCAAGACTCTTCAGGATCTGTATTCTTTAATCATGAACAGAAGGCAACATTGATTTGGGAAGATTTCAGAGAAAGGTTGGATACCTCAGCCTTTGAAACTATGCAGTTTGACCTGGATGACTTGCTCCACAATGAAGTTGATCTGAGCCCTTTGGAGATGTCTTTCAGTATACCTGAGATTGATAATGTAGTCAAGAACTTGCCAATAGATAAGTCACCAGGCCTAGACGAGTTTAATAATGAGTTCATTAAGAGATGTTGGTCCATCATTAAGCAAGATTTCTATAATATTTGCTTTGCTTTTCATAGTGGGGAGGTTTGTCTATAGAGCATCAATGGTTCTTTTATCACACTTATCTCAAAGGTGGATGACCCCTTAAGAATTAATGACTTTAGACCAATCTCCCTCTTGAATTGTTGTGTCAAATTTATAACAAAACTACTTGCCAATAGACTTTAGCCCTTCATCATTAGATTGGTTCATGTGAACCAATATGGGTTCATCAAATCAAGGTCTATCCAGGACTGCTTAGCCTGGTCATTTGAGTACTTACATCTTTGTCATAAGTCCAGGAAAGAGCTTGTGATTATGAAGTTGGACTTCGAGAAAGCATTTGATAAGATAGAACATGGACCAATGTTGAATATCATGGAGAAAATGGGTTTTGGAGCAAAGTGGATATCTTGGATGAAACTAATTTTCAGTATTGGCACTTCTTCAGTTCTTTTAAATGGAAGCCCTGGTAAGGTGTTCCACTGTAGGAGAAGGGTAAGGCAAGGTGATCCCTTGCCTTCTCTTCTCTTTGTTCTAGCAGCAAATCTCCTTCAAACTCTCATTAATAGAGCTAAGGACCAGGGGCTCCTTAATCTTCCTATTCCCCTGCATCATTCCAATGATTTTCCAATCTTACAGTATGCAGATGATACACTCATCATCATGGAAGGTTGCAGTAGATAACCCTTCTTCCTCAACGTCCTTTTGAACTCTTTTGCTTTTTCAACTGACCTCAAAGTTAATATCCAGAAATCCATGATGGCGCCAATCAATATTTCAAATGCAAGGTTGAACTTCTTAGCAGCTACTTTTGGTTGCTCAACTGGAAGCCTCCCCTTCACTTATTTGGGATTGCCATTGGGACTGACAAAGCCAAAAGTGGAGGAATTTTAATCTCTGATTTCTAGATGTGAGAAGAGACTAGCAAGCACTTCACTTTTTCTCTCTCAAGCTGGGAAGCTTCAGTTTGCCAACTCAGTCTTTACTGCCCACCCAACATTCTATATGAGCACACTCCCCTTGCATGTCACAGTGAGAGAACAAATAAATAAGTATAGGAAGCATTGTCTTTGGAGAGAATCACAAGAAAGCAATATGGTCAATCAATGTTTTCCTAAACACTAAACGGTAAACAACCGGTCACCGTTCGTTTAACGTTTAGACCATTTAAACGGTGTTTAAACGGAGTTAAACGACCTAAACGGTTTTGTACAATAACAATAAAATATACATATTTATGTAGGTAAAAATAAAATTTGCTAGAACCCATACATATTTACACATGTAAAAATCAAATATTCTACCAAATAATCTTGTTGGAAGAAATCTAAATCCCACAACACTTCATATAATTACAATGTTAATTAGTTTCATGTTGATTGTGATAGCCGTAGTCCTTTAATTCACTTAATTATGGATTAAATGGTTGTTTAGCTCATTTAATCATGTTTAATCTGATTTTGTTTAGACCGTTTAGACGGGATTGAACGGTTTAAATGACCCAACCGTTTAATTCACCGTTTATGGCCTAAACAACACGACTGACTTCTGTTTACCGTTTAAACGGACTAAACGGCCGTTTAGGCGAATAGTGTGGTCAATGCCAAGGCTGCCTGGCATATGGTTACAAAGTCCAAAGATAAAGGTGGTTTGGGGATACTAGACCTTAAAACTCAGAATGAAGCTCTCCTTATTAAGAATCTCCATAAATTCTTTAACAAAGCTAATATTCCCTGGGTACATCTTGTTTGGGAGAAACATTATTATACAAATGGCAGGCTTCCAGATCATGTGAAGAGGGGCTCCTTTTAGTGGAGAGATGTGTTGAAGTTGTTTGATAAATTCAAGGGCATGACTTCTGTTTTAGCTTCAAATGGCTCCACCTGTCTTCTCTAGGATGATTGTTGGAATGGGCAGCCAATGAAACTTTCCTTCCCTGAGCTTTATTCTTTTGCTAAAAAGCCCAACATATCCTTGGCTACTGCTTCCTCTACAAAAACAATCTGCAATCTATCTGCAATCTGTTCAACTTGCCTCTGTCAATTCAGGCTTTTGATTAGCTCCAATAGATGCAGATGTTGCTAAATGGGATTATGCCTGTTGAGGAAAATGACATCTGGACATATATTTGGGGAGGCCCTTCATACTCTTCCAGAAGGCATATAAACATCTAAAAGGGAGCAGTGGAGCTCATCCAATCTTCAAGTGGATCTGGAAATCATCATGTCAGCATAAGCATAAGGTGTTTTTCTGGCTACTTATTCAAGACAGATTAAATACTTGTAATATTCTAAAAAGGAAACATTTTCATCTGCCTTCCTTTGACTGTCCTCTCTGTGAAAGTAGTCAAGAGGAAACTAGAGGTCATCTTTTTCTGTAGTGTAGCTTCTCCAAGATTTGCTGGAGCAGAATTGGGCTGACAGTGGATGACTCTCTCACTCCGCAGAATTTTGAGAGTCTCAAATCTTAGCTTAATGTGGCTTTTTCATGGAGATAATCATTATCATGAGCTGGAGTATTTGGGTGGTCAGGAATGATGTCATTTTGAGGGGAATTGAACAGAATACCTCAAGATGCTTGGCCATCTTCAAGCAAGTCTTCGGCCTCCATGTATGACGTGCGAAGAAGTACTTTCCACAGATTGAACTATGGCTAGAGCAAATTGTATAATTAGACTCATCTGTTTTGTTTCCTTTTTTGTGTCCTGAACTTATTGTTTTCCCTTTTTTCTCCCCTGCTACTTTAGTTTTTTCCTATAACTCTCTTGGTTACCTTAATAAAATCTTCAGTAGGGGTCTTTGACCCCTCCTGTTCTTTAAAAAAAAAGACAAGAGAGCCACTCAGCCACCGTACAAACTTTGGGCCATTTGGCGCTGCTTTCCTAAAACACAGCAATGCGCTATCTGATATTTTATATTACTGTAGCATAAGAAAAAATAGCTCTGCCTTTTGTTAAAAATAAACTATAAAACAGATAAGCCAAAGGAGCTAGAGTTTTAGGCTCTGACCGGCTTCACTATAGTATAGGAGCAAGAGTCAGCCCTTCTAAACAAGGTCTTAAGGGCACCAGCAGTGTATGGTTACAGGGTTGGTCCTTAGATGGGATCCACAAATGATTTGGCATCATATGTTTTATCAGCCTCAATATATAGATCCAGGTCTAGCTCCAAAAATAGGACCTACAGGGATAAAAAGATTAACCTTTCTCTCAGCTCGCCTTTGTTTGTCAATTTTTTGTTTTTCTATTCTATGAAACCTGGTTCTATTCTTTCGATTTGAATTTTCATTGGAGCACCCCCACATTGTATGGATCCTAGCTCTACAGAAGCATTTAATGCATAGAACCAGCTTCGAACCGCCCACTGCGGGCGCTCTAAGCAGCCACACCTACCGTCGTTGTCGTAGAAGTGCAGCACTCGAGACGATTAGGGCCTCAATCTTAAATTATAAGACATGCTGTATTTTCTAGATACATTGATTTTACCTAAAGATGGAGACTAATGTTAAATCAAGAGCTGGACTTGATGGTAGAGGAAGTGATACTCAAGCTAGAGGCAAGGGTGAACTAGCCGCTGAGGATCGGATGGGACATGAAGGTATGTTCAGGTTCGGGATCGTCGTCTGCTTAGCCTTTGGCCCAGGACTATACCAGTGTGACGATACAAGCAAGTGAGCTAGAGAGTAATCTTAGTAATGCTGCTACTGTCAATCTGCTTAATGTTGCTGTAGTTGGCCATTAGGCCAGTTTATCCTTACATTTTGGATTCTGACGAGCACGCCTAAAACGTTGTGAGCTTAAACTTTTGAACACTTTATGATCAATATAAAGCGTGGGCAACCTTTTCTCTAATTGATTTTATCATAAATCTAGACATAGTATATATTTAAGTGTATATCAAAAACTATATATATATATATATATATATATATGCCTAGAAAAAGCCGGAGCGACTTATAACTGGTAACGGATGGAGTATTTTAATCATTCATTTTCAAAAAAAAAACTCATGTGACCGTGATGTTATAAACATCATGTTCGAAGTATCTTTTTAGTCCCATATTATCATATTATTATTATTATTATTATTATTATTATTATTATTATTATTATTATTATTATTATTATTATTATTATTATTATTATTATTATTATTATTATTATTAATTTTTTCTATTATAACAATAAACGCCGAATTTGGAATTGAACTGGCCCATCCGGACTACAAACTTTCCAAACGTGCAGCTACATTTTTGGAAGCCGAATTGGAATTGAACTGGCCCCTCCGGCCTGCAAACTTTCCAAACGTGCAGTTACATTTTTGGATGCCTCTGACAGCAAGCTAGTTATTTTAAGACGGCGGCCACCAAACCGTAATCCAACAGTGTCATCATTGACTGGCAACGCTTAATTAAGAAAAGATCCCAGCTAGTGTCCCATGCAATAATCCTGCCTCCTATGTGGAGATAGTTAGTATTACTAATTTTCTAATTCAGCACATGATCTCCTGCCTTTGCCGTTTACGCAATTAAAGCATCTGCTTCTTGCTTCTACGTATGAGAGATTACGCCGGCCGGCAGCAAGAGGATGAAATGAAAGCAAAAAAATGGGAGCTGCTGCTTCCTCTTTATTAGATTCGAATTTCGTGGTCTTGTCCCTCCTGCATGCATGCTGACCGATGCCAACGTTCCAATTCGGTTTGATATGAAACCGTGCGGTCGTCGTGTGGTTGCTCCAAGATCGAGCGCGCCGTCGCCGGTGCCAGGAATCGACCTCAGGTTGTTGTCAAGAAGCGATGCAGGCAAGCGTTGCGGTTGCGGAGGCGCTCTATGCCGGAAACGTCACGGCACCGCCCATCGCCGGCGTGGCCGACCTCGCTGTGGCCGGCCTCGCCGTGGCCATCGCCGCGCTGGCCGTCGCGGCGTCGTTCGTGCTCATCTCCTTCGACGCGCACGCGCACGCGCACGCTGGGCAGGGCCGGCTGCGCCGCATCCTCGACCTCGGCCCGTCGCTGTGCGGGCCACGCCTGCTGCTCGCCTTCTTCGTGGGGCTCCTGGCAGCCGCCGAGATGCTCCGCCTCCCGTTCTTCCGCGGCGCCGCCATGCTGCCGCCGCGCCGCCACGTCATGCCGTGCCTGGCCTACCCGCTCGTCGCCCACGGCATCGCGGAGCCAGGGCTGCTCGCCAGCGTGCTCCTGCTGCTGCGGGCCTCCGTCGGCGGCGCGCGGCTGCCGGCGGCCGCGCTCGCCGTGCCGCTTGCCTGCCTGCCGTTCCTCACCGCGCACGTGCTGGTGCTCGCCACGCCGGCCACCGTCGCCGCGTACCCAGGCCAGCTCGCTCACGCAGCGGACGGCGCCGGGCACTGCGCGTACCCGGCGTACGCCGCCACGCTGCTCCTCGCACTCGTGGCGGTGTACCTGCCGCTGCTCGCCACCGCGTGCTGGGACGTGGCCGCCGTCGCCATCAACAGGCGGCTGCGCGCGAGGGCGTACGCGCTTTCCGTGCTCATCCTCGTGCCGCTGCCGCTGCAGGTGCTGGCGCTCGCCCTGACCTCGGTGTGGGACATGCACCAGTACACGTCCCCCACCGTCGGCCTCGTTGGGTTCGTCGCCGTGGCGGTGGCCGCCGAGGCGACGCTTGTCATCCTCGTGATGCTGCCCGTTCACGACGCGCTTGTCCTTGTCCAGCACCTGCCGGCAGCGACCGCCGGCCAGGAGGCGCCTGATGATCGATGACCTCGGAGATGACCAAGGAAATTGAATTCCCCATACATCATGTCGAGATCGAGCGGCCAGCTCGATACAATTTTCACGACTCACGGCTTTCCAGCAGGGGGATCAGTAGAGATTGTAACTAACATAGTTGATTTGACTTATTTTTTCATATCGTGTTTTGTAAATTACCCCTATATGTAAGTATATGCCCGCATAGTATAGATCAGCTGTACATTTTTGTAGTCTACAATAATAAGTACTCAAATTGAAATTAGTAGCATTTTCTGCATGCCTGCCTACCTGCTTGGTGCCCAGGTGTGAAGTAGAGAATAGTTTTTTCTTTAATGCTGCTTATTTTGTGTGAGATTAAATGGAATGGCAAATATTTGTGACATGGGCACCAAAAGCACTTTCTAGATGTCGGTTTCAACTGTTGGAATCCAAAAGCATTTTCTAGATATTGGTTCAATTCGGAGCTGTTGTGCATGATGTTGAGTTAAGCTATGTCATGCGTGGACTGGGGAGCGCTCCTGTTCGCTTAAACTTACCAGCCCGGCTTATTATAGCTATGCTACAGTGTTTTTCTCTCATAACAAAACAATATCAGCTGCAAAAACCATCAGCCGAGAACTCAATAATTTTTTTCCCAATCAATCATGGTATATATACCGCGAATTTTGTCATCAGATTATTAGTGATCATGGTATATATACTGTGAATTTGTCTCATTATATTATATAAGTGGACTATCAATTCAAACAGCGACACATCATTCAAAACTAGGATTCAGTTTATTCACTAATCATGGGGAAACTCTAATGTATACATAATCAAACTAGCAACCTGAAACGATCTGAATAAAACTGGGGAACACTTGTCTATTGGAACACTCGAATCGAAATGGATCTGAATAAATAAAACTGGGGAACACTTGTCTATTGGAATACTCGAATCGAAATGGATCTGAATAAAACTGGGTCTACTGAAATACTCGAAGTGGTGGTTGTCGAAACACAATAATAAAAATACGATCGGATTCAGACGAGGAACGACTTATTATCATCCAGATTCAGACGTGGAAACAGCCCAAGAACAACTTGAGGAGCGCCTCCCTGAACTTGAAGGAGAAGGATGCGTTCCTGAGGTGACAGCTCTTGCACGCGTCGTCCTTGCAGTCGCAGGCCACGCCCAGCCTCTGCAGGTCGTGCGCCTGCGCGGCCTGCTCCTTGACGTCGACGGGGTTGTCGAGGACGGCCATGTTGCAGCAGATGGCGAGGCAGTCGTCCCGGAGGAACCTCGACTGCTCTAGGTCCCTGCGCTTCATGAACTGGGAGTAGCCCAGGGCCTTGTTGTTGCCCTTGTTGCTGAAGGTGGCCGTCAGGGTCCCGCTCTGCGGCTGGTCCCCGGCGGCGGCCGGCCACCCGCCGCGGTGGCACACCAGGGAGAACTTGAACTCGACCAGGACCTTGTCGTCGCGCTTGCCGTTGCCGCCGGTGTCGTCGTCGTCGTCTAGCTTGAGGAAGAGGGAGGCGTGGCCCGCGTTCTCCCTGTTGTCCCCGTCGGGGTAGAAGCGGATCCTCCAGGTGCGGCCCGCCGCCTCGAACCTGCAGGAGTCGATGCACTTGCCGGTGCCGTACATGGCCTTGATCCGCTTGTAGCCCTCGATCTTGAACATGTGGCACTTGGTGGCGGCCGCCGTGGCCACGGCGGTGGACACGGTCACCTCCGCTGCTGTCGTCGACATAGCTACTAGCTGCCTACTCGCCGGACGATCGATCGATCGATCGGAAGAGAGCTGTGGCTGCGGCTGCGGTGGATGATGGAATGCGGATGTCGATCGATGATTGGATCAGAAGGGGATTTAGATACTGTTTATATAGAGAGCGAGATACATGTTTGATCTGAGGGTAAGGGTGTGACGGTTGCTGCATTCATGCGTGCCATCGCGCGAAACGGGCGGACGCGTGGTTACGCTCGTTTGGATCGGAACGTCTAGAATCTAGTACTCACAACTAACAACATCTCAGATGCATGGTGACCGGGCTTTGGGATCATCACGATAGTGATAGTAAAAATGCATCTTCCCGATCATGCATTCACCTAGTCATTAGGAGTTTCCGGTCGTATTCCTTTTGCCATTAAGCAACTATATAATCTACTCTACAATCTTCTACCCTACTAATCTATCTACCATACTAATTCACCGACATTTTCTTTTCGAGATCCACATGAAAAAAACGTCCCCGCTGAGATGCCTCCTTTTCATCCAACCAGAAAAATATACCCAGAAAAATGATAACTTAGAAATGAACCGTCCAAATTACTTGTAAATCTTCTCTCTCCTTACTCACTCAAATCGGACGGACGGGATCGCGTGTATCATCCTCCTATCCTCTCGCGCGCAAGGAAAGGCAGCCTTGCGGCGCCGCGATTGACGCCACCCAACCCTGGGCCCCGCAGCCAAGATCCCCGAGGACGATGAGGCTACGACCCTTCCGCGCTCCCGCCGACGCCGCCTCCGTCGAGGTGCTCGAGGTCACGGCCATATCATGTGGCCCCATAGACGTGCGGGCCGTCGCCACCACCGGGCGAGGCCGCGAGGGTTCGTCCCTAGGCAAGGCGTGAGGCCAAGCGGGGTTGCCTCCTCTCTTCTACGGTCTCCACTTCTCGGTCACGCCGGAGGCGCTGGAGTCATGCGTCGTCCAGTGGATAGTCGTCGTGGCGCCCTTCTCTGCCGCGTACAAGCGCGGCCAACCCCCGACCACTGGTGCCGGTGGGGACCGCGTCCGATGCTGCGAGCACTGCTGGATGCGGTGGTGCAGGCCCAGGAGGCGGCCATGGGCGGGCTCGGGATGCGGAGGCGCGGCCTTGCGATGTGGCAGCGCAGCCTCGAGATGCGGCAGCCGAATCCGATTTGTGCCACCTCACCGTCGCTCTCTCCGCACTCGCACACAGATACAAGCACACATCCGTCCCAGCATCCCTCCCCTTTGTTTTCTCCCTTTGCGGCCTCGACCTCAATCACCGGGTGTAATCGTTGTATGGCGTGATGATCACGGTGGTGATCACTCATGTTCCCTTTCCTTTGGGCACTTTCGATGCTTTTCCTTCTTCCGATAGGGTTCTAATAAGATCTTGTTCATGTGCATTTGGTGACGCTTTAGAGCGTTCCTATTATCCTGTGTAGGCGGCAGCGCGACCGTATAATGTCGGTGTCGTGTTGTGTCATGCTAGCGACCGAAACAATTACTATTGATTTCCCTGCATTCAGTTCGAAAACTGCTAGCGATTCGATGCAACAGTTCACCGCACAGTATAGTGTTGACGGTAGATAAGTGTCAATTTTAACCGTCAACGAAACATGAAAAAGGACCTAAACATAATTATCACTTAGATATAGGGGGTTATTGATATAATTCCACGAGTTTTGGTGAATGTCTGTTTCTGCATGGTGCCAGCTGAAAATAATCAAAGATGGCCCACATGTCAGGTTTACATAGAGAGAAAGGGCCACGGATGAAAAAAGTATAATCTAGAAGGTTCGGAAAGCCAAACCCTGGGAGGTGGGACCCACCTGTCACTGTGACAGGGGTGGGCGCCCAGCCCTAGGGGCGGTCGCCCCACCTAGGTGGCCAATCAGGCTCCACCTCCTGGATCCTGCCTCCACCGCCTTTGAGAATCAATAATAATCGTAGATCAAGGTCGGTTTAATCCGAGGGTTGTGGTGCTTCCTAGAGGGATATATAAGTAAGGCCCCTGACCCCTGGAGGAGGCATTCCTTGAAACCCTAATTCATTATTTTCTATGAGGATCAGCAGGGAGGGGGTCCCTTAAAAGGATCTCTCTTTTAGGGCACATATAAGAGAGATTAGCTTTGTAGTTTCCATGTGATATTAGCGTTCTTCTTCTAGATTGAGAGAGTTAGAGTGGAGGGAGAGTTGGAGGAAGCCCGGCATGTCGGTGTCTCCTCTCCGGCTTGTACCTGCGGGATCAAGTCTCCTAAGCCGAGGCTTGGTTCTAGGATTCTTCGGTAATTCAACTTCTAATACTAAGTAAGTACGTTGTTATTATTGATCTATGGTTTACGAGTTTACTTTATTCTCTTCCATGGTAGAGGGTAGGGTAATCGTCTGTAGCGTAAGCGTGGTGCTTAGGCTAGAGATACTCGTAGATATCCCCTGTCTAGCCGGATCCGTGGTAGTAGCGCGGGACGTGACAATCCCGTTGTTTCCTTTGTACCCCATATCCCATTAGAAGGATTGGTAGGATTAAGTGCCCTGGTCAAGCATCCTCTGTGGTGTCTCTTTTCCATCGGTATGTCCCCATAGACCAATAGTTTTATAGCTTACCATAGGTTGGAACCAGAATATCGTCGTAGTCTTCTCTAATCGCTTATATCTTCGCTACCTTGTAGTGCGGCCCAGGGGTTAAGTATAGATCTAGGTTAGTCATCGCATGCTTTCTCCTTACGGATAAACAAATACGATACTCTGGAAATATCTCCCGGGTGAAATAGTCACCGATATCTATGCGCTTGCGGATCCTTTTCTGTGTGCATTAACAAATATCAACAAGCATTTCTAGCGCCGTTGCCAGGGAGAAAGACATCAGCTGAGTTAACCTCAAGTCTTGCTTAACCTTGTATTATACTTTTATCCTTTTCTCTTTTCCTTTTGCCTTTTCTTTTCTATCCTTATGGATAACCCAAATTCCACGTCTATCTATCAATATCCTGCACCCATGAACCAAAGCTTAGAGCCACTAGAACCCATGATTCTCACATCTAGCTATGAGCTACACCCATATTTAGTTGCAATAGGTCAAAACCAACCCTTTCATACAGCAAAGGTCCTATCTTTTAATCAAGAAGGTAATGAACCAAATGTCCTATGTTCTGATCAAGGAGATAATGAACTTTTGGCTACACTAAGGGAATCTTTCAAGCGTCTTATAAATTTAGGTTTAGACCTAGCCTTACAAGACCCTGTTCTTCTTCAACATCTTTATACGGGTCTTAATAATATCACCTTTGGAGGAGTTTTTCTTTCTTATCCATTAGTAAAGCAAGGTTTGTCCTTATTAGTAGACACAATCATCGCACTAGCCTTCATGATGAACTCCTAGTGGTAAAGAAGGAATCATCCCCCAAACTAGAAGAGAAAGTTTTCATAGCCATGTTACGAACTTTCCAACTCCATGATTTGGCTATCCATCTCAAACTAGTTGTACTCCAAAATTCTCTGAGGGAAGAAGTAATTCTACCCTTAAAAATCCTTTCCAATGATTTTGGGAGGAGCATAAACTTTCCGCTTCATGAGAGACATTTTAGTACATATAGTTTGAATCTTTTCAAGAAAGGATCTCTTTGGAAGCGTTTCAAATCCAATCCCTTTGAAGGATATTTAGAAGGACTTAAGAATGACATGTCAAGTGATGCCATAGAAGGAGAGCAAAGCCAGCTAGAATCCACTCCTATATTCTCCCTTTATATGCCCATATTAGATATGAAATTCAAACCCATCATCAAACCCATCCTTGACCCCTATGAATCTTCCTATGCTCTTTCTCCTGAGTGATCTTAGAAATCCACTGAGACATCTAAAGCATAGGATTCATCAAGACCATAAGGAGGATCGAGAAGAGCAACATTAATGGCAAAAGAGCATTAAAAACCTATGTGCTATTTCCATTGAATGTGTAGGTGAGTCCTTATATGAGACCTACTCGAGAGGCAATACAAGGGAAATTTTTGACATTTATGCCGAATCACCCTTAGAAGTTGAAAATGATAGAGACTTCAATGAATAAGGAAGCTACTTTATAAAAACCCTATCAAGTCCTTGCTCGTATAAGAAATCTCTAAATTCACTTAGTCTCTCTAATATTGTCCCACACGAGATCTTCAACCCCCTTATGCTCCCTATTCCTAAAGATTTTGAAAGGGTGGTTGAAGACACATATGTTTATCATAAACATTGCAGATCTTGTTGTATAGAATCTTGAGATTAGTACACATAAACTAGTGCTAGAGGGGAAACCACTTTGCCAATTTATATCTTGAAGGTTTTCCAAGTACAAGCTTAGTGTCCTAAAACAAGCACTGTTCAAACCATGACATGAGTATTCACCTTTCTGCTGCGCTGTCCTTGTGAAATGAGCATAGAGTTATAATTATGAAAATATTCTTTTGGGTATTCTTGTCACTAACCATTTCCGGTTGGAGAAGAAAGATTGAAGGAACAACAAATGTAAGGTATGTCCAACCAATCATTATGCAACATTGAATTACATTCATCCAATCTTAATTTTTATAAAATTCAAGCTTGGGGGATATACTTCCATAAATACATTTCTTGCCATATTGTTACATTATCATGGTTGTCCTTACCTTTAAGACATGCTCAATTTGCTAAACAACAATCATGCTCTTTCATCACCGTTTGAGTAAATCTCTATAATGCTTTCATGCTACCCGTGTCTATCCTAGTAAGTGTTAGTTTAGAAGTAGTGTACATGCTTCTATTGGCTTTTAAATTAAGCATGGTGCTTAGATTAAATAGCTTTCCTTAATCTGATTAGACATGGAGTCTAGTTTGGTTATTGAACTAAAAACTGTTAATAAAGACAATGGTATATTTTGTTAGACTAACCCCTGCAAAGAAACTCCAAAATTCAAAATGGAAAAGTCCTGAGATGAACTCATACTGGAGATGAAGAGAGACAAAATAATCTTGTACAAGGGAGACACAACTCATTCATAGCCAAAGAGAAAGAAGAAGAGTGCCACAAAGCATGATCTAGAATCAAAGCACTCACTCCATGGAAGCAGGTGAACAAATCTCCGACATGCCACTTAAAGACAAAGACCATCGTGGAGGATTTTGAGTTGCAGTTGCATTCTCTTGTCAATTATTAATCATCGGGAATTAAGAAAGATTGACAAGAGGAGAGCATGCAACTTTCTGCACCCTCACTAGATTGAGAAGCTGATGCATGAGGAAGGAAGGCCAACTCCTTTAGATGATCCAACCATGACCTTCCTCTTATCATGCTCTCATCGCTCTATACGCTAGTTTGCAATCTCTCAATTAACTATTGCTTTATTTCTATAAGTTTAAGTTATTTCATAATGCCTATATATGATAATCAAATATAAGATAAAATCAATCCTCTAGAAAAGAAGTAATAATGAATGTTTCTGTGCTAGTATGTTCAAATAAATTCTTCTATAGCATAAAAACTAACCCTTAGCTTTGTGACAACAATGCCCCTATCATTACTTGTATACTCCTTCGGGTATGTGTGCCCACTAATGATTCGGAGGAATGAAACAATAAGAAGAGCTAACGGTCCAAGCACAAATTAAAGAGAGAACGAAACATGACATTACTAAATGTAAGAAAGAAGGAGTGCAACAGAGAAGACATTGGCGCATGAACAAAAGAACAAGAATGACCAACGAAGAAAAGCTTCCACAAGGTGTTATAGTGTCAGCACGCTTCAACATTAAAGGTAACATTCTAAGGTTAGTGATCATCACATTAAAATCCTTTTCTTGATGCTGGTATACACATAAATAGAGAACCAACCATGTTTGAGTTACAACCTCATTTGACTCAACCTAATTAACTCAACATGCTTAGTTCTCTAATCTTTGTTCCTATCATCACTTTCTTGATCTTATAATCTTAACTCGATAATCTGAAATGATTGCATGTCTTTTCTTTGGAAGTTGATAGTCATAATCATGAAATCATTACATAATATGTATAGATAGACTATCCTTCCATAAGGTTAAAAAATTTAATCTGCCAATTGATTTAATGCTACATTCATGTTCATTGTTTGATCCTATCACCCATGTCAAGTTCAAGCAAAACACGTAAACATCAACTTTATCTTGCTCAATATACCTAAGGTTAGAGAAGAACAAACTTTTGGTTATGTTGGTGTTTTTCCACCAACAGAGCCCATGCACTTGATCTCTGCCTTGTCTCTATGAGCAGGACCCACTTTGAACACAACAGTAGAGGAGCTTGTCAACTCCCCAAGAATCCTACAAGTGAAGATCCTGGACCTACGAACATGTACAATGAGAAAGATGCTGCTAGTTTCCACAACTAGTACTTCACTTCAAACTGCTGGAAGAATAAGGAGATCCTACAAGTGAAGATCCTAGACCTACGAATATGTACAATAAGAGGTTCAAGCTATCAAGGTCTTTACTATAGGACCAAATGGTGCACCTACAGAATGAACATGGTAAGAGGTTTTGTTCAGAGGACCTAAAAACATTGAACCCTTGCCGAAAGGTAAAATCGGTAGTTATCCATATTTATCCTTTTTCAGCATTGCATCAGTTTCCCTTTTCACATAGTTACTTTCCAGCAGTTGCATAATCATTCTCCTTTTAGCATGTTTACTTTTCTACATTAGCATTGCATTAGAAAATAAAATAAATATATGTTTGCTTTGCTGCATCATAAATTATAAGCCCCATGTGAATAATTTTGTGACATGTAAGGACCCATAGGAATATTCACTGTGGTGGCATAAAATAAAAATAAATATGCATTCATCTTGTTAGACTTTCTCTGCATTATAAAAATATAAAAAGTATTTGAGAGAAATCCTGTTGAAACTCTGCTTAAAAGAATCAAGAAAAATCTTAAAAACTTTAGACAATTAAGGCTTGAGTGGCCAACCACTAACGCTTAATCTATTCCATAAGTTTTATTATCTATTTGAGTTCCATATGATTTAAAGGATTAAGAAGAGTCAACAAGCAAGTGGATGTTCTATCCACTAGTGGAGCACTGTCTCAACAATCATCAACATCAATTAATGCTCCACTAGAGGAGGAAGAACATCCCCGCTGCCAGTCTGCTACTTCATAAGATTGAACGACTACATCAACATCCAGCTTAGGGGAAAGCACCCCCATGTATCTAGCTAAGTATTTCCTTCTCTCAATTTTACCTTATTCTTTATGAGTTTTCTTATTTAGTAATAATAATGTTCTAAAATAATAGAAATAAAATAAAAAGGATGTGTCAAGTTTGTTTGTCTTTGTTCTTAAAGAAGTTGTTAATAAAAGAAGAATCTTAAATAATCTCTTGCATGGAAATGATGACTAGTTGCTCTACCGTAATTCCTTTCAAGTACCTAGTTTTTAACCTCGAACTCTCCTGAGTTTTAGACATGACCGTTTTGATCTAAGATTTGCTCTGAACCTGAAACTCGTGGGTAGCGAATGCTTGATCTAAGTCTAGGTAGTTGGTAGATATAATATAAGAAGGTTTTGAGCTGCTGTTTATCATGCTCCTAGGGATACTAGAGTTTTGAAGAATTTATCTTTGAAAATTAAAAATCCTGCATGATGAGTTTCTGTATGATGAGAGTTTAATTCCTACCACAGCCATATATACATGCTTACTAGATTAGGAAAGATTTTCACTTGTTAGCTTAGCTGCTTGTAAGCATTGAGTGTGGTCAGTCTGTGTTGACCTTAGGGGATTAGTCATGTGGTTAAAATCAAGATTCACGTGCACTCCACCTACTTATGCTACTTCTACCCTGGAGGTATGCATTTAAATATTTTCTATTAGACACAACCCAACAAGTTGTTCTGCTCCTATACTGGGAGTGCACAGAACCCTTCATCTATTGCTAGCCCCTTTTGTTATAAGCTCCAACATTTTTGTTGCTATCTCTTATCTATGTTTCCAAAAAGGTACTTGGGAATTATTCTATCGTATTCAGTTCCTTTAAAAAAAGAGAAGAGAGTGAGAAAGAAAATAAAGAGAGAATAAAAGGACAAGGGTCCTAATTATGAGAGATTTTTCAGCAACCCAAGTTCTCAGCAAGTTCTTTAAAGTTTAAGAAAGGTATAAATTTCTTTCAAGGAGCAAAACTAGAAATAGATATTCACCATTTTTCCTCTACCCCTTAATTTCCACTTACATCCACCATCATTACCACTATATACATATCCACTCAGCCCGTATTTAGGATCACACACATGCACATCTTGATTTGACTGTATGACTGGACTTGTCCCTCTAGATCCATGTGTCTGACTATACAATAAATGTTTGCGAGTATGGATTCCTTGTCTCCCACCTATGAGCTCCAGATAGACCTATTAGAAGTAGGGTGAGAGAGAGAAGGTATAATGTTACTATACCTTATGCTAAAAATACCACATATTTTGAGAGAAGAGAGAAGACATACACCATAAATGCCTTGGTGAGGATCCAGAAATACCATAAAGGAGAGACATGAAAGGGTCATACAAAGGAATCTCTGAGTTTTATTTGAAAACCCTGCAAAACTCCAGAATAATAGTTGATTAAAGAGCTTGAGACATAGCGCTTGACTTGACCATTCTGTCTTTCAACTGCTCAAGACCCAAGTGACGGCTACAAGCCCCATGGTAAAAGGTAATATGGGTAAGTTTGAAGTCAGAATAGTTCACTCTAATCTGGAGGAGAGTTCTTGTTTGAACGCATGTGTACTTTTGAGGTGGAAAAGCATTGTAGCAACTCTTGATCCATCACTGAGTTTATCTTTGCTCAGGGACGAGCAAAGGGTAAGCTTGGGGGAGTTTGTTGATGGTAGATAAGTGTCAGTTTTAATCGTCAACGAAACATGAAAAAGGACCTAAACATAATTATCACTTAGATATAGGGGGTTATTGACATAATTCCACGAGTTTTGGTGAATGTCTGTTTCTATAGGGTGCCAGCTAAAAATAATCAAAGATGGCCCACATGTCAGGTTTACATAGAGAGAAAGGGCCACGGATGGAAAAAAGTATAATCTAGAAGGTTCGGGAAGCCAAACCCTGGGAGGTGGGACCCATCTGTCACTATGACAGGGGTGAGCGCCCAGCCCTAGGGGTGGCCGCCCCACCCAGGTGGCCAATTAGGCTTCACCTCCTAGATCCTGCCTCCACCGCCTTTGAGGATCAATAATAATCGTAGATCAGGGTCAGTTTGATCCGAGGGTTGTGGTGCTTCCTAGAGGGCTATATAAGCAAGGCCCCTGCCCCCCTGGAGGAGGCATCCCTTGAAACCTTAATTTATTATTTCCTATGAGGATCAGTAGGGAGGGTCCCTTAAATGGATCTATCTTTTAGGGCACATATAAGAGAGATTAGCTTTGTAGTTTCCATATGATATTAGAGTTCTTCATCTAGATTGAGAGAGTTAGAGTGGAGGGAGAGTTGGAGGAAGCCCGGCATGTCGGTGTCTCCTCTCTGGCTTGTACCTGCGGGATCAAGTCTCCTAAGCCGAGGCTTGGTTCTAAGATTCTTCAGTAATTCAACTTTTAATACTAAGTAAGTACGTTGTTATTATTGTTCTATAGTTTATGAGTTTACTTTATTCTTTTCCATGGTAGAGGGTAGGGTAATCGTCTGTAGCATAAGCGTGGTGCTTAAGCTAGAGATACTCGTAGATATCCCCTGTCTGGCCAGATCCGTGGTAGTAGCGTGGGACATGACAATCTCGTTGCTTCCTTTGTACCCCAAATCCTGTTAGAAGGATTGGTAGGATTAAGTGTCATGGTTAAGCATCCTCTGTGTTGTCTATTTTCCATCGGTATGTCCCCATAGACCAATAGTTTCATAGCTTACCATAGGTTGGAACCAGACTATCGTCGTAGTCTTCTCTAATCGCTTATATCTTCTCTACCTTGTAGTGCGGCCCAGGGGTTAAGTATAGATTTAGGTTAGTCATTGCACGCTTTCTCCTTGCGGATAAACAAATACGATACTCTGGAAATATCTCCTAGGTGAAATGCTCACCGATATCCGTGCGCTTGCGGATCCTTTTATGTGTGCCTTAACAAATATCAATAATACCCAATAAGAGCATATTATCAATCTAGCTACTATAAGGATGAAGCTCAAGATGCAATATGATACATGATGATATGATATGCAAATATGATACAAAAGCAAAATCAAAAGCTAAACTATAAAGAAAACCAAAAACTAATCTACAAGAACCAAAAACTTCCCTCCTCTAAAAAGGGAAACAAACTCCAAGCTCCCCTCGTAAGCGAGCAAACTGGACTTGGTCAAGGGGTTTGGTGAAGATATTTGTGAGCTGGTTGTGGGTGTCAACATGAATAAGGTCAATGTCCTCTTTCTCATAGTGGTCTCGCAAGAAGTGAAAACAAACCTCTATGTGCTTGGTTTTGGAGTGGAGAATGGGATTTTTGGCTACACATATGGCACTGGTGCTATCACAGAACAAAGGCACTCACCTAAACTCTAAGCCATAGTCTCGCAAAGTAGCAACCATCCAAAGCAACTGGGAATAGCAAGCAGCAGCAATATACTCAACTTCTGTGGTAGATTGGGCTACAGTGGACTGCTTGCGAGAGGACCAAGACACAAGTGAAGACCCAAGAAACTGACAAGTCCTAGAAGTGGACTTCCTCTCAACACGACAGCCATCATACTCCACATCAGAGTAACCGCAAAGAGAAAGAGAGGAGGAAGCTAAAAACCAAAGACCAAATTTGGGTGTGAAACGAAGGTATCTCATAATCCATTTGATGACTTGATGATGTGATGTGCGCGGTGAAGATTGAAAGCACGCACATAGATAGACCATGAACTAGATGTCCGGCTAGTCGCCATCAGGTATAGCAACAATCTGATCATCCTTTGGTACTCCTTTTGGTCCACAGCTTCTCCTTCCTTATCCTCGTCCAGGGCCGTCGTGGTCGACATGGGCATCGAAAGAGGCTTGGCCTCGCCCATATCAAACTTCCTTAGGAGATCCTTGGTGTACTTGCCTTGGTGCACGAATGTTCCCTCGTGAGTTTGCTGGATTTGAAGCCAAAGGAAGAAAGTCAATTCACCCATTATGCTCATCTCGAATTCCCTGCTCACAGTCTTAGAAAACTTTGTAACAAGAGCGTGAGAGGAGCCATCGAAAATGATATCATCCACATAAATCTGAATCAACAGAGTGTTAGTGCTTTGCTTGAGGAGAAACAAAGGTTTATCTACAGAACCCATCTTAAAGCCCTTAGCAAGCAAGAAGGCTTTAAAACGCTCATACTAGGCTCTCCAGGCTTGTTTCAACCTAGACAAGGCTTTGTGGAGTTTGTAAACATGGTTGGGATACTTGGGACTTTCAAAGCCAGGGGGTTGCCTCACATACACTTCTTCCTCTATGTACCCATTCAAGAAGGCACTCTTCACATTCATTTGATATAGCTTGAACCCTTTCGAAGCTGCATAAGCCAAGAGCATCCTTATAGTCTCGATACGGGCTATAGGAGCAAAGGTTTCTTCAAAGTCTACTCCCTCTTTCTGACAAAACCCCTAAGCCACTAGCCTAGCCTTGTTTCTCACCACCACCCCATCCTCACTTTGCTTGTTCTTGAAAACTCACTTTGTACCTATGGGGTGACACTCAGGTGGAGGTGGAACTAAAACCCAGACTTCGTTTCGCTCAAAGTTCTGTAACTCCTCGTGCATAGTATTGAACCAATCAGAATCAGAAAGTGCGTGTCCAACATTTTGTGGCTCAAAATTAGTGACAAAAGTAGAGTGAACGAAATGTGAGATTTCATATGACCTTGAGCATGTTACACGCTGACTGATGTCGTCGATCATGGTCTAAGGCGAGTGGCGACGCTGTATGTGCTGAGGTGCTTCCCTTGAAGATGTCGCCTCCCCCTCAACAGCAGCTGGGGCCTCCTCAGGTGTAGCCGGTGCAAGCTGAGGAGACAGCTTGCATGGACCCCAAGTAGTGGAGAAGATGGGTCGGGTCCGTGAGCCGAAGTAGTCGTCGCAAATTCGACTAGAGTAGCCAAAGAGATCGGCTCGACATCTCCCTAATTAGCATCTTCCTCATTCTCCTCAACAAAGATGCTCTCACCAATCTCCTGATCACCTGCATTTTCAAAGATAGGAATAGAAAAGACATGGTCTCATTGAAAGTGACTTCACAAGTCTCTACAACTCAGTTAGTTTCAAGATTAAGTACTCGATATACATGAGAATGTGAAGCATAACCAAAAAAGATACCATCTGAGGATCGAGACTCAAATTTATCTAAATTACCTTGTTTCAGGATGAAGCACCTGCATCCAAACACTCAAAAGTGGCTCACCTTGGGTAGTTGACCGAATCGCAGCTCATAAGAAGTTTTCTTCATGAAGGCTCAAAGAAAGATGTGATTGGAAATATGACATGCGGTGTTGATCGCTTTAGCCCAATATCTCCTAGGAGTCCTATGCTCATCGAGCATCGTCCTAGCCATCTCAACAAGAGTCTGATTCTTGCGCTCAACAACACCGTTCTGTTGAGGGACATAAGGCGAGGAGAACTGGTGCTCAAGACCCAAAGAAGAGCAGAAGGTATCAAACTAAGAGTTCTTGAATTCTGTGCCATTGTCACTGCGTATAGCTCTCATGGCATTCTGTGGCAACTCAGGCTGTAACCGAAGAATCAAATCTTAAGCATGAGAAAAAGCCTCATCCTTACCCTCCATGAAGAACACACAAGAGTAGCGAGAAAAATCATCCACGATCACTAGAACATACCACTTCCCTCCCTCAGACCGAACCTAAGTCACAGGAGGGTGAGAAGCGGCAACCATCTTCCCATGACGACAAGGGTGGCAAACCAAATCCTTTTTCAAATTTTAACTTGGGCAATCCTCAGATTAAGTCAAGTGAGCTCAACCTAGCTAGTAAGTCAAAACTTAAGTGACCTAATCTCCTATGCCACTTCCAAAGCTCAGAGGAGGATCTGGCCACCAAACATCGAGAAGAGCCAAGGGAGTGAGAAAAATCAGCTCAAAAGACATGGCCAAAAGGGGCAATCTGGCAAACAAGATTTTCTTAGGAATCAAGAACTCAAGACAAGCCGGTCTTAAAGCACACTTCAAAGCTATCCTGAAGGAGTTGTGACACTGAAAGAAAATTGAAATGCAAATTCGAAACCAAAGCAACATCCTTCAAGACAAAACTCTCGTTGACCCGAATGGTCCCATGAGAAAGCACCTTACCTTTGCTATTGTCTCCGAATGTGATGTACTCCTTGCATTGCACGGGGTCGAGGCTGGAGAACCATTTTGAGCTTCCGGTCATGTGGCGCGAACATCCGGAATCAATGAGCCACGTGTTCTCCAGGCCTCTGTCCTGCATCAATGGAAGGACATGGGATGAGCAAATGGCGCAACACTGGGGTTAGTAAACTGTGAATGATACCAATGTTGGCTCATTTGCCCTGGAAAAGTGTTAGGAAAAACACAAAACATGCCATGTCCCATTTGAGAAAAGCGGGCACCATGTGGGGAAAACGTGGTCCACTAGAACTATAGGACTGAAAGCCACTACCGCGAGGTCTAAAGTCATCTTGATCACGACCTGAACCATGTTGAGCACGACCACCACGTGGTCTCACA
This sequence comes from Saccharum hybrid cultivar R570, assembly GCA_038087645.1. Taxonomy (NCBI): domain Eukaryota; kingdom Viridiplantae; phylum Streptophyta; class Magnoliopsida; order Poales; family Poaceae; genus Saccharum; species Saccharum hybrid cultivar. Next base: position 2,737,057 of record JAQSUU010000568.1, read on the forward strand.
ACCTGAGGCCTAGCACCTTGAGGCATTGCCCCTCGTGGCCTAGCATTGCGCTTCTGAACAGGTGACACATGTACACCATGGGGCGGGTGGTACATGTTCCGGTTGTTCAACTCATACTCCCACCGCTCATCTCTCTTCCTCCTGAAGCAAAACTCGACATGGTGACCATCCCTATGGCAATAGTCACAGTGATACCTCACCTCTCTCTTGGGTGGTTGTTGGCTCACTTTCTTGTGGGTATATGTCACTCTTGGTAGCTTTTTGGCTTTAGGAAGGGGATCCTCAGAGATGTTCGGTAGAGTGTCAAGTGGGTTTCTGAGATGGTTCGGTTTTGGAACCTAAACTTGTTTCTGGGGTGGAGCTCTTGGAGGTTCTTCAAACACTCCAACTTTCACAGTGGGTTTGGTAGGCTTAGGTGGATTGATCTCGATCAATTTAGGATTAGTGGAAGGTTTCTCACTTGGGCATAAACCACTAAACTCACCAACTTTGCCAGACATGTTCACTCTTCCCACCTAAAGCAAAGCCTACTCCCGATGTCTCAGTTTTCCACCTAAACTGGCTCATCATCATGCCCAACTGCGGCTCACTACAAGACACCCAATTCAAGATCTACCAAAAGTATGTGTTGTCTTTCTCGGATCTCATCTTGTCCCGCCTGCAAACTCAAGCTCTAACGCCAAGCTCTCACAATGTGCACACTCAACAACCGTGCTATCTGAATTGGCTTTCTCAAGAGCAAAGATCTTGGCATTCTTCTCTGCCATCTCAGATTGGAAGCCTAAACAAGACTTGCACGCACCCAACAAGCTAGACCTAGCCTTCAGCTCATCGTTCTCATCTAACAAGACAACATATTTAGATTGCAACTCAGAAAAGTTGGTCATATGAACAACACATTCATCGCACTCAACCTCGTTAGACACATGAATGACAAGCTTCTTAGCTTTCTCAAGCTCATTCTCCACAACTTATAGCTTATCCTTAAATTCTTTTCTCTCACGAGCAACATGTTTTAGCAACTTATCTTGACTCATCAAGGCATCAGTCATGACATCAAGCTCGGCAATAAGAGCATCGACGGTGGGTTTTACCTCAGTAGTGTCATCGTCACCGGGAAGCACGTCCTTGTTGGGCTTCACTCCTTCATCCATGGCCATGGTGCAGTAGCCTCCGTGGATGGACTTGGCAATGAAACAAAGCCCGGTCAACTTGTCCTCACGCCTCTTCTCGGACTCATCATCGCTCGAGGAAGAAGAACGGTCGTCGTCGGTGTCGTTGTTGATGTCGCTGAGGGAGGCGAGGAAGGTGTGCTCTTGGGCCTTGGCCTTCTTGAAGTACTTTTTCTTGAGCGCCTCCTTGTCGAATCCTCCCTTCAACTTGTGCTTGGAGGTGTACTCGTGCTTGTCCTTACGCTTGCTAGAGTCATGCTTGTCGAAGGAGTGCTTGTTCTTGTTGGGGCAGTGGGTGATGAAGTGGTCAGGGTCTCCATAGCCATAGCATCCTTCCTTCGGACCACCATCACGCTGATGATTCAAGCGGTTGTTGTGAAACCGCGAGAACCGGCTGATGATCAACGCCAGCTCATCGTCCCCAAGGGCCTCTAATTGCTCCTCTGTGACAGACACCAAAGAAGACAAGACAAACAACATCTGTAAGGGGTTAGCCAAAAAACTTGAGCCGTTACCTGAGACCAAAGCCATAGTCGGTGCAGAGGGATTCTTGAGCTTGGCTTGGGTCTGGTAGTCAATCTTGGTGGACTTGAGCTTGCTGAAAAGCTCATCCATGGTGAGGGTCTCATACCCCGAAGACTCAATGATGGCGGTCACCTTCACATCCCATATCTTTCGATCTAGGGCATACAGAAGCTTGAGTGCCCTCTAATGATCATCATAAGGTAAATACGCTTTGTTTGCTCGCATCTTGTTGACAATGGTTTGAAAACGAGAAAACATGGGATCGATGGACTCGCCACCAAGCTAGGTGAAGTTCTCATACTCCCTCTTGTACGTCTCATAGAATATGGTTTTGACCTGTGCGGTCCCCTCATGATAGCTCTAAAGCCTCACCCAGATCTCCCGAGTACAATCAGAGACTCTCTCGAACTCCTGAAGCGAAAGACTTGAGAAAAGAACTGCGCGAGCTCTGCTATTAGCGTTGTGCCATTCTTTTTTATCTTGCGTGACACAAGCACGGGGTTCAAGCACAACGTAGGTAGCATCCTCGCAAATCTCCCTAACAAGTCAATCAATCCCCTAGAGATGCGTGGACATGCGGATCTTCCAATAGGGATAGTTTGTTCCATCAAAGAATGGTGGTTTGCCGGAACCACACTCCATGTCACCTTCGTGGATCACGGACTGATTAAGGTGGAATGATCCTTAACTGGCTCCGATACCAATTTAAGGACTGGAAACGGCGACCAGAGGGGGGGGGGTGAATGGGAGCCACAAATTTCTTTTGAAACTTTCGACTGCTGTCCTCAATTCAACCCCAAGAAGCAAACACCAAAAGCGTGATGACCACGACCCTAGAGAAGGGTGGATATTCCCTTGGAACATATCGGGTCACCACAAAGCGAACGAACCGAAGAGCAAATGAGCACCGAACCGATAGACGAGAAAACGAGACACTCCACTTCTATGGAGAAGAAGCAAGGTCTCAAATCTCGGATACTCAAGCTAACCGGTGACAAGAGCACCTAGATAGGGTCTATGGAACCATGGAAAACCAACGCAACAGACGAGACGCAAAATGGAGCTCAAACGCACAAGCAACGGACGAAAACACTAGCTGGTCTGAGTGCTGTTAGGAAAACCAGACACGTCCGGTGTGCCTACCGGACATGTCCAATGTCAATACCGGACATGTCTGGTATGCTGAACAGCACACAACGACTTTGGGAGAAAACTCAAAAACCCCATCAAACAGTGTCCAAAAATCATGAGATTTTAACCCTAGCTTCTAGACACCATAGGGAAGGTCTCCACAAAATTTGAGCTCAAAACTCGAAAGTTGAGAATACCGGACACGTCCGGTATCCCCGAGAAGTTTTCTGCAACTTCGAAAAACAAGCCCAAAACTCGATCAAATCACCTTGGATTGACTTGAAATTTTCTAGGAAGTCTTGTCACAAGGTTTATAGGCTACTCCTAAAAGATCATCGCCCAATATGATGCGAGTCAACGGAAATCAAAGGAACACAAAAAAATCCCTCAAAACGAACTCTAGCTCTTGATTCATCCCGATCTGTGATCTCATGAGGAATTAGATGATTTCCTTCGGTGAAAACATTCAACTCACGTCATTGATCAAAGCCAAGCAAGAGAAATGAATCGAAACGTCCTAGAAACGACGAATCGAAGGAAAACTAGAGGGGAAAGTGAAGAGCTCGTGAAGAACACATCAATAACACACGAATTGATTCAAACTCCGAACACCGGAGGACACGAGGTGGTTAGGGCCACCATTCCCTCAAAGATTCATGGTTCTTACACTAATTGGGGGATTAGTGGATCTCTCTCACACAAGCACCTAGAGGAGGGAAAACCCTAAAGGAGAAAATGAAAATGGAGGAGGTAAGGGAGATGGGGGCTCCCTCATCCTATTTAATAGAGCTATTACACAATCCCCGATTTGCCCCTGGATACAATTGGGTCAAACCACTTAGCCCAAGGGCGTTATGGTCCAACCCGGTGTCATCTTCATCCGACGGCCACCGCGCCTCCTCACCGGTATCTTCGCCTCGACGCGAACTCCCTGATGCCGCCACGTGCCGTCCGTTTCTCCTTGGAACCTCTGCCTAGGTTTTTAGGCCTAAACCCGTAAACCCGCCACCAATGGTTTTGAGGCCCAAACCATCAAACCGTCCGCGAGTAGCGTACTCCATACGCGTCCCCCTGCCTCGACGCGTGTCACCGCCATCCTCGATCGGCCGACACGCCAAGTCCTCTAAGCCTCGCTCGACCCGCACGTCCGCCGTCTTGACTCGGTCAACACCGTCACTCTCATGTCTTCTTGCACTTGTCGATGTCCCAAGTGTCAGCCACTGCGGCTAGTCACCCGGCCTCTGGGTCCCTCGGTCCAACCCTCGCGTCCGTCCTTCACCGCTCCCGGTCCATCGGCACGACACGTCCTCCTTGACCTTCACCTCGCCGTCGACCACCACATCCGAGCTCCACACCTGCACAACACAAGCCAAGAGACATGTCGCACACATAGCTTTCGCCATGATAGGGTTAGTCACCACTCAACCTACTTCGTGGATCACATTAACAATCACTCATCATAAAACGAAACACAATAGCACTTGTCAACCTTGTGTTCGCAGATTTGTCCTCCCGCTTCAGCTGAACAGGAGTCCCCACACCTTTAGCTTTGGCAGCTGATTCTGCATGCACGCACAAACGAACGAACGAGTAGTGTTAATTATATTTATAGATAGCGTATCTAGCTAATAGAGAAAAAGAAGATAAGAGAGAGATTAAGGCATATCGTCCTGATCTGTTTTAATTTCCAAATCAATGTATAATTCTGATGTCCCTAGCTCTCCTCCTGGCCTGTCCAATTCCAAACTCAAGGTGACTGCACTCTGCTCTCCCTAATAGTTTGCCACCATTTGACTTCCATCTCCGTGAACGGTTAGCGTGTAGCGAGCAGAGCCTATCGGATTCGGAGCTCTGTTTCTCATCTAGCTAGACACCCGACTGTCGTCGTCTGTCAGCAGTATCTAAGCTAGCCTACTTTTTGACTAATATATGCATAAAAGCTGCTTTTCTGCAACTTTTTGAATAAGGTTGTGTTTAGATGCTTTAAAGTTCCAAAAATTTTACAAGATTTTTCGTCACATCAAATCTTCAGACACATGCATAGAGCATTAAATATAGGTAAAAAATAACTAATTACACAGTTTGGTTGTAAATCACGAGACGAATCTTTCGAACCTAATTAGCTCATGATTGGACACTAATTGTCAAATAAAAACGAAAGAGTTACTGTGCTTCCAAAAATTTTATAGCCTCATCTAAACACAGCCTAAGAAAAGGGGCTTGGAGAAGAAAAGAGCAGCTAGCGATATGATACTCTCCTGCTGCAGCAAAAGTTGAGTCTTGAGTGGGATGATTGATCTGAAAAGTTGCAAAAGAAATGGAAACGCAATAACGGATATCCATCCATGCATGCACGTGTGTTGATTGAGCTCGATTATCAAGCATTCAAGCTAGTACGTCCTCTCTGTAATAAAGACAGAAATATACTGTATATCTAAAACAAGGGATCGCCCTTCGCGGGGACTCTGCGTTCGCTTCGCTGAAGAGCTATACCTAAAATTACCATTTACTGATTTGTTGTGTGAGAAAAACATTATTTATTCACTGAAAAAATACAGCCCATAACAAGCGAAACAATGCCACTAACCTGGAGACGTCTGCTGCTGTTGCCGACGAGCCTCATCATCAGCTGCTACAAAGGGCCGCTGCTGTTGACCAGGAGCAGTTGGCCAATCGATGCGGGTAGATAACCCTGCAGAGAGAGAGAGCATTTAATTGCCATCAGCACGACGGTAACGAGCATCCCCTTTGCTGCATGCTAGATATACTTCCATAGTAGGAGCTAGTATTTTAGATAGAGGATTACCCCTAGAAGCCGGTGTTGCCATGTTCAACCCGATCGACACAGGTGGTAAACTGGTAATAATGTGTGTGTGTGGTGGATATCTAAACTTGTGTTGTTGTTTGTGCGATGCACCTCGTTTCAGGCCGGTACCTTGTGTATTTATATAGCTACCCTACGAATGCTACGTAGTGTCATGCACCGAAACTGCATGGCATTTGCATTCTTATTTAACAAATTTAATTCATATTTGTTTTTTTAATGTAGAATAATTGATTCACTGTACATATATACACATACCCCTGTGAAGCTTCTGACAGGCGCTTCGCCCAGTCGATCTTAACCGGTCACTCTTATTAACCACTCATCATCGAGTAATTAGTCATAACAGAACTTTCTTAGAAATAGCTCACGTACTGAACCCATCCAGCAAGGCTTGTTGAAACCAGCAATGCCTGCTAGACCACCGGTACTGTGCACGTATTGTTCACATTTTGACAAATATTTGTTTTCTCCACAGAACAAATATATAGATCCAAATTAAACTCTAGCTATCTTCTTACTCCTAATTCTCCATGAAAAGAAATCCAGTGAACACAATTATCACTGTTAGCACACTAGTCCATCAAACCATACTCTCCCACACAAGCAAGAATCAAATGTATAGGAAAAGTCATAGAAGTTTATGCATCGGTTGCTTGTGCGTGTGTACGCTCGTGCATGTGTGTGTGACTTGCAGAAGTAAGCACCAAAGTCATAACAATGAACATAACTGAAATGTTTCAAAAATCGAACGCAAATTCTGTGCATTTTGACATGGTTTATTTTATCTAGCAAATAATATCAGGCCTTGCCGGTGCCAACAGCATTGATTTGTTCTTGTACTCCCCTTACTGATGATGTTGACAGAACAATTTATGTGCTGACTACGAATACTTAACCGTAATTGTGCAGGCAGTTCATGCCTTTGCCTTGTACCGGTACCAAACGCGTGGTGACTGTGTATATATTACATTGATTTCTGAACGGACATGGTAATAATATAAACAAACATGATATGAATCATTTAATGTATTCATCCGTGTTCCTGGTTTGCATGTTTGCTTGCATAAACGTAATACGCAGTAGACGGGCTTGAAATATGAAGTTGAATTGATGACTTGACTCGTGTCATGTTGGCGGAAGTTGCATTGCCTTGTGCCGGTAGGAAACGCGCGATCAACAACCCTATTATATACCCGCTCCATCGTGAAATTTCCAATGGCAATCCAACGCTCACAATATATATAACCGTTATATATATACAAATAATATTTAAACTCTCATTGCATGAATTGAGTGTAATCAGATGATTTTCAACAGCATACTATACAAAGGATTTGTAAGGGCAGCTCCACAATCCAGACCATTTGTACAGGCGGTTGGGCCAACCACTCCTACACAGAGGTCTCTACAAATCAACCATTTGTAGGGGCGGTTCTCAAGATTTGTACAACCGCCCCCTACAAATATGTTTTCCAAAATTCTCAAATCTAGGCGAAAAAATAGCCAAAAAAATCCCGAAAGGCCCTCACTAGACCGTCACAAGTCGCGCCATTTCTTGCGTAAAAATCACACGATACATGGCCGCTGGGTTTCGAACGGGCATCATGTAGTACTTCCCTAACCACTGCACTCCTTATATTATACTCAATCGAATTTAAAATGAGTGTGTGGGTGTCTAAATGAATCCAAATGAAAAAGGGGTGAACTACAAAGTTGTATAACTTTTCAGGATCATTTTGTTTTCGTTGTTTCTCCATCCGAGGTCGTTTGAAAAAATTTAAATTTCAAATATTGGAAATTTAGACGTAATTATCCTGAACTAGATGATTTCAAATAAAAAAGATGTCAACTATAGAGTTGTATAACTTTTGAGATCTACGACTTTCGTTTTTGTTGTTTCTCCATTTGAGGTCGTTTGAAAAATTCAAATTTTAAATTTAAAAAGATCAAAAGTAGTTATCCTTAACTAAATGATTGTTGTATAACTTTTCGAGATCTACTACACCTTTTGTTTTGGTTATTTCTCCATCCGAGGTCATTGAAAAATTCAAATTTTAAATTTGAGAAATTCAAACGTAGTTTCCTTAACAAAATTATTTCAAATGAAAAAAATGTCAACTAAAAGGTTGTATAACTTTTTGAGATCCACAACTTTTGTTTTGGTCGTTTCTCTATCCGAGGTTGTTTAAAAAATTTAAATTTTAGTATTAAATTTTTACTATTCAACGTTCATTTATAGTGGCGCCTTTAGATCCAGCCGTCCCTACAAATCCATTTGCAGGGAACAAATGTTTATTTAAAAAGGGCCATTTGTAGGGGTGGCTGAACAGCAGCCCCCTACAAATGTATTTGTAAGGACAGCTCATTTTGGAAACTAATCTTGAGCAGTTTGTCATTCAATCCAATCAAAACAAATATTTCTCCAAGCTATCCGCACATAAGAATGCAAATATCTAAGTTGTCTGCATATACCAGTGCAACTTTCGGTAAAAGCTGACACGTGGAAGCCGAGACATGATGACAACTAACCCTTTGCTGACTTTAATAAAATATTAAAATTACATATTCTTATGGATCCTTAAAACAAGTCACAGAACTTGATATCTAATAGTAATGAAAACTAAAGTTATAATATATTTGCGAGTAAATATTTTGTGCCTTACAATAATAAAAGAAAAAAATCTACCAAGATTGTATTTTAATTCAATACAGAATTCATAGGAAATTGTCGTATTATTACCAATATTAACTTATATTATGGTTGCCATGGTTGTCATAATTTTTTTTAGATAATGAAACAAAATTCCAGCCTCTGCCATCCGGAGATGGTACACAGCTGATGGTCATAATGCAAACCAAGTCATAAGCTTGCACAAGCAAGAAGAGACAAAAACAATGTTCAGTCCACATAGTGGGCGCAACAAAGAACAAAAAAAACATAGTTTTTAAATTTTATAAATAGATATGTAACATTGTGATCCTTGCTTACATTAATAAGTCTGTTCATTTGTGATTGCTGTAGCAACCACTCACAACATGAAAAGTAGCATCTATACAAATTAAGGTGTCATGGGCGCTGCAATTGTGCAACAAGATGAAGCGAATATGTTGGACATTTGATAACTTTCTTTCTCCCATTGCAACGTACGGGCATGTTTGCTAGGTAGAAAAAAAACACAGCGTCCGCTCTCGATATGTTACCGGAATTATGCATGATGTTGTTGTGTTTCGTCCACGCTTGCCAGAAGACTGAATCATCAGATCACCCTCCTCCTTTGTGCACTGATCCAGCAGGAGAAGGAGCCAATCTGGGCCTGTTCGTTTCAGCTGTCCTTCATCCGGCAGTGGCCAGTGCTCTCGCCTGGCCGACCTCAAGGATCTGGCCTGCGGGCATTCGACCACAGCATGGAAGCTATCTTCAGCAGCATCACCACAAAGGGAGCAGCGAGCGTTCATCTCCAATTTCCTTATACGCTTGTTTTTCTTTGTTGGGAGGATATCTTTACTCAGCTTCCAAGCAAAAATCCGGATTTTTGGGGGCACAGCAAGGGACCAGAGACCTTTCCACAGCGACCAATCACCGGCCGGAGCAGAGTTTGATTCGTTCGCCTGTGGAATGTTCTGCACGTCCAAACCGAGTCTGTATGCACTCCTCACTGAAAATACTCCGGATTTTTCCATGTGCCATGCCAGCACGTCCTCCGATCTTCTCTAAGCTTAATTTTCAGTTTTCACAATCGCTTCGGAATCTGCAGCGTTAAAAACAGCCTTGATCTTATTATAGTCCCAGTCTGAGCCCTCGGTATTCAGAAGTTCCGACACCAGTGCATTTGGCATCGACCGCGACGCGATGTAGTCCTGCAAGTGAAATGCCTGGGGATCCAAGGATCATGCCAAATCCGCACACTTGACCCATCTCCGATCCTCCAAACGAGCGAGGTTGCTCTAGGAACGGCGATGCACATGTCTATGTCATTTCGTTTTGCTGATGACTAACTAATAATTCTGCAGGCAATTAATAGCGTACGCGTGTAGGGCTCGCAGTGCTTGGTGCTTGCGCGTCCAAGACGGGCTGGCCATGTTTGACATACGCTCGTCATCACTGCTCCACTTTATAAGCTGTTGCAGCAAAAGACACGTATACTTAAGCTAACGTCCCTCCCTCACGGCAAAGGTCCGCGTGAGCCTTAGCATCACCGAAAATTCCGAAATACCTACCCAATTTGGCTCTATGCGGAACGATATGATGTCATTATTTGTATACAAGAACGAACCAGTTGGTTCGTGCTGTCAACTCGATCACCATCAACCAAATCGAACTATGGTTTCTTAATCAATGAATATGTCATGGACCAAAGCGCGTATGTGTATGGTTTTTCATTCCACATTATTAATAATAAAGTCACACCTGTATGTTCAGCTCCAAAGTATTCGTGCCCGTATATGAATCATAGTATATATATGTGTTTTTCCTTCATTCATGGAGGAACTGTATATACATTATTTTTGGTAACAGCATGAGGTAGTATGCATGTACATAGTACTGTATAAACCAATTCACCAATACCTAACATAACACAAGTTGAATATTTATCTATCTTATTACTTATGGACGACTATGTCTACGCTACGACACATTGTTTCTACTTTGTGGACTATATGACACAATCACAGTGTATATGTATTATAGTAGTAGACGGACATGCATTCATGTATATTCTCCTTTTTCATCTCTAGTGTAGATCCCTCAACGCCGTAGCTAAGGTAGAGAGACCCTTCTTCTCTGATTAAAAAGAAATGCATATATACGTTAGTTAACAATAGTACATATAATTTCTGAAAAACGTATATGAAAGTTGAGAAAATATGTATTCACTGCGCGTACTTGTTGGTTCACATACTTGCAGCAGTCTTGTTGCGTTCATTGGGTGTCTGATGAACTTGCATGGGAAGATTTGTCCTCCCGCTTCGGCTGAACAGGAGTCCCCACACCTTTAGCTTTGGCAGCTGATTCTGCATGCACGCACAAACGAACGAATATTAATTATAGAGATAGGGTATCTAGCTAATTGTTGTTCATTTTAGTCAAGGAATGCATGAGGAATAGAGAAAGACGATAAGGGAGAGAGAGATTAAAGGCATATCGTCCTCTCGGCCTCTCCGTTATACCATCTCGATCTCTTATAATTCTCATGTTCCTGGCTCTCCTGGCCTGTCCAATTCTAATCTCAAGGTGACTGCACTCTGCTCTCCCTGTATCTCCGTGAACGGCTAGCGTGTAGCGAGCAGAGCCTTTCGGATTCGGAGCTCTGCTTCTCATCTAGCTAGCCTACTTTTTTAACAACCGGCCGTCATGGAGACATCTGCCGGCAGTATCTAGCCAGCCTACTTTTTTTAACTAATACTATGCATAAAAGCAGCTTTTCAGCAACTTTTTGAACAGGAAAAGGGGTTTTATTGGAGAAGAAAAGAGCAGCTAGCGAGCGAGACTCTCCTGCTGCAGCAAAAGGTGAGTCTTGAGTGGGAGGAAAAGTTGCAAAAGAAATGGAAACGCAATAACGGATATCCATCCATGCATGCACGTACGTGTGTTGATTGAGCTCGATCATCAAGCTAGTACGTCCTCTGTAAAGGCAAAGGTCGTACGGTACATATTGAAAACAAGGGATACTATACTAACCAGGAGACGTCTGCTGCGGCTGTTGTCGACGAGCCTCATCATCAGTTTCTGCAGAGGGCTGCTGCTGTTGACGACCACGAGCAGTTGGCCAATGGATGGGGGTAGATAATCCTGCAGATCGATCGAGAGCATTTAATTTCCATGCCATCAGCACGACGGTAATTAACGAGCATCCCATTTGCTGCATGCGCGCAGGCATGCTAGAGATACTTCCATATATAGTAGGAGTATTAGATAGAGGGATTACCCCAAGAAGCTGGGGCTTTAGCTTTTGTTGTCATGTTCAACCCGATCGATACAGGTGGTAAACTGGCAATATGTGTGTGTGTGTGGTAGATATCTAAACTTGTTGTGTTGTTTGTGCGATGCAACTAGTTTCAGGCACCTTGTATATATATAGCTACCCTACGAATGGTGTGTCATGCATGCACCGAAATTGCATTGCATTTACGTTCTTATTTAACAAATTTAATTCATATTTGTTTTTTAATGTAGAATAATTGATTCACTGTACATATATACATACCCCTGTGAAGCTTCTGACAGGCGCTTCGCCCAGTCGATCTTAACCGTTCAGTCTTATTAACCACTCATCATCAAGTAATTAGTCATAACAGAACTTTCTTAGAAATAGCTCACCGAACCCATCCCATCGAGCAAGGCATGTTGAAACTAGCAATGCATGCTAGAGCCTCCAGTACTGTCCACGTGTTGCTCACATTTTGACATATATTTATTTTCTCCACAAAACAAAACAAATAGATCCAAATTAAACTCTGATCATCTTACTCCTGATAATTCTCCATGAAAAAATTCCAGTGAACACAATTATGACTATTAGCACACTGCTAGTCCATCAAACCATGCTCTTCCACAGGCAAGAATCAAATATATAGGAAAAGTCATAGAAGTTTATGCATCGGTTGCTTGTGCGTGTGTACACTCGTGCATGTGTGTGTGACTTGCATAAGTAAGCACCAAAGTCATAATAACGAACATAACTGAAATATTTCAAAAACTGAACGCAAATTCTGTGCATTTTGACATGGTTTATTTTATCTAGCAAACAATATCTTGACTTGCCGGTGCCAACAGCATTGATTTGTTCTTGTACTTCCCTTACTTATGATGTTGACAGAACAATTTATGTGCTGACGACTACGAATACTTAACCGTAATTGTGCAGGCAGTTCATGCCTTTGCCTTGTACCGGTACCAAACGCGTGGTGACTGCGTATATTACATTGATTTCTGAACGGACATGGTAGTAATGCAAGCATACATGATATGAATCATTTAATGCATTCATCCGTGTTCCTGGTTTGCATGTTTACGCAGTAGACGGGCTTGAAATTTGAAGTTGAATTGATGACTTGACTCGTGTTATGGCGGAAGTTACATTGCCTTGTGCTGGTAGCTAGGAAACGCGCGATCAACAACCCTATATACCCGCTCCATTGTCAAATTTCCAGTGGCAATCCAACGCTCACAATATATATAACCGTTATATATATACAAATAATATTTAAACTCTCATTGCATGGATTGAGTGTAATGGGATGATTTTCAACAGCATATATGATGATCCCTATAGTTCATATCCTGTCAACTACAGAAAACAAATGTTTATTCAAAATGAAAATTTGATCCATTTGAAGAGTGGTGTGGCTAATGATATATGGTTCCGAACTAAGCAGAGCTAGTTAGGCTATTTGTGGTGGAACATGTTCATTTGGGATTATCCCAGAATTTAATGATGCTATTTTTTTATTGGTAGGCGATGTTTCCTTGATAGCAAGGTGTCATGGTGACTTTTTTTAAAATCTCGATACCTAGTAGCCTAGTTTCCAAGTGTACTTAGGTTAGAGTCTTTGTTCGTCCCTTTATAGAGGTAAGTATGTATGCATGCATTTGAGCACCTATGTCTCTACCGTGATTCGATGACGCCGATTTGGGTCACACACCAGGGCTAGCACGCCTAAGGCCACACATGGTGATGAGGACATGACCTCCACACATATGACCATGCTTGGAGAATTACATGGAGGCCAAGGAGATCAGCAAGGGCATCCAAATCGAGAAGAAGGCCCAAAGCTTATCCGGTTCGAGTCACCAAGGTGGAGGTCCAAATCAAGTTTGAGTCCACCTCGGAATCCAGGACCAGTCTGCCTTGAACCGGTGACCCAGGACGCGTCCGGACTCCATTTTCGATGATCCATATATGGATGAAAATCTTATTTGATAAGGAAGCCAACACAAGTGGTCCTACGTCAAAAGCTATTCGGAATCAACGCGAATTGTCGAAATAAGTCACCGTCCAGAATCTGTCAAGGCGCTGTGTCGCCGTCTTTTGGGCCGTTTGGGCCTTGTAACGTGTCGGCGCTCCCTAGGGACGCGACTAGGGGTCCTTGGATGCCCCTTAGGCTATATAATCAGTAGTCGCTGCCTACATTAGGGTTGAGTTTTACTTAGATTATTCTGTTGATAACAGTTTCGCCGCCGTCGTCGGTTTGTGAGACCCCAACTTTGTGAGATTAATCATTCATCTGCAATTTGGTTGCATTCCTTTGTGTTCTTGTGTGTGTTCTTGATTCATAGGAAAGGACTTAGCCTTCTTGGCGAGGTCGACCGTGCAACGCCGGTCGATAACCAGAGGGGTCGTGGTGCTGCGATTGCGGGGTTCAGAGCCGAGTTATTCGGAAGCCGGATCAAATTGTGTCGTGACTCCACCAAATCGAGAGTTATCAGAACCTTTCGGGAGATCGGGAACCCTAGTTCACATCACATGGCCTAGCACGCATCAAGAAATGCCCTAGAACAGCAATCCTGACCAGCAAGTTGGCCATGTCGATCCAACGCCCATTCTTTGCCCAAAAATCTCGCGAACACCTTATGGGAAGACCCGTTAGGGTAGGCACATCGAGGTTTTCCTAGGATCATCAAGGCCACCTAGAACGCCAACGATTCTCGTCAAAAGAGGCGCTAGAAAATAGGAGGTTGGAAGAGCTAATGGCAGGAGCTGATTAAACAGTAGTAGATGTGTTTTTGACGATTATGTAGTTGGATTCCATCAATTGGCTGCGATCATCTAATAGATACAGAGGAGGGTGGTCTTATCCAATAGGAAACCATTCCCAAATGAAATCTACAAGTTTCCCATGACAATGGTGAGTTCCCATCAAATTAGACTTATTTCGGGCTTGGACCGGGTTTAGGGCAAAAAATTCCCGAGGCTGCAATTTCTTCATCCAAACTCCAATCCAAATTGAACATCTCGATGAGAGGAATAAAACAGTGAAGTCCATTTTACAATATGGAGAAGTCAGAAAATCTGGCTTAGCCGTAAGCCGAGTTCAGCTGGACCAGCACCCCCGAAATCACATTTTCTTCATTTGGACTCCAAACTAACTAATAGACCACTAAAATCAAGAAATATCCACTAAAGGGTATAATCTTGTCCATCACCTACTAAATTTACCCAAGTACCTTCAAAGATTTGATCTAATTCCTTCCATAATTATCTCAACCATCATGCAAGAGAGCGAAGATAAAAAAACCTGATTAAGTTACTAATATACCACTAAAACTTCAAAGAGAAGTTTGGAATAGAATTTACTTATCTTCTACAACCTCCTCCACCAAAGGATTCAAAATAAAAACCTTCTTCCTTATATTGTAAAGTGTTAAATGCAGCAGCGGCCCTCAAAGTTGTAAGGGTGTGTCATTTAGGTAGTTGTTGGTATTTATTAACACACACAGATAAATCAGCAAGAGCACGGATACCGTTGTAGCTTTCACCCGGAGGTTTTAAATATCGTATCCACAGGGAAACATGTGAGGTTAACTACGGTCCTACTTAACCTGGAGCAGCAACAAGACTTAAGAAGGTCGGGAGTGTAGAGGAAATCACTATGGTCTTCTTGTTCTAATCTCGGTAAGCTATGTCTTCTATTATTCTATCTGGGGACATTACATAAGAAAAGACACCAGCAAAGAATGCTTTTCTTAACAACCAGGTCCTACTTGGCCTACAAATGGGAGGTGAACTACGGAGGATTCAACGAACTATATATATATATATATATATATATATATAAAACTATTACCCTACAGCTCGCTACAAAATAACTTATTCTGTAGCCACTTTGAGTTAAGATAATTGCTATGCTAATTTACGAGATTATAGTAACTCCTTACTATGTGATTTACTATAACATTATGGTAAATATCCCCATGTGTTATAGTAATTCAACTATCGTAAATATATACTGACATTGTCGTAAATTAGTATATAAAATTGTCATAAATAGAGGTGGCTATAAAATAACTTATTTTGTAGCTAGCTATAGAGTATACTCTCCCTATATATAGAGAGAGAGTAACGTCAAATATATATAGTAGCTATCACAATCGTGAATCTACCACCGCTCCGGAAAGTAGGGTGCATCCACAAGTAACTAGGTCTAAGCCTCACGCTTACACCTATAATTACTACTTTAACCTATAGCGTCATATAGATTAAAGCACTCAAAAGAGTTGTGAACCAGGAGAATAATATAAACAATGTTGCTTACTAAAATAAGAAGTTGAGTACCAGAGAAATCTCAGACGTAGGTTGACTTCCGCCAAGGTACAAGCCGTAGAGGGAGCACCAACAGGCCGGCACTTGCTCCAAACTCTTCCCTCTCTATTTCTAAAGACTAGATCCTAATGAGGACTAATCTGTCTTGAATGCTAGCTCTTGAGAGGTTGATCCTTTCATGGGACCCCTCTCAATTGATCCTAACTGGAGAATATGAATTAGGGTTTCAGGATGTCTCTATCTTAGGGGGTACATGGCTGCTTATATAGGCCGATGGGATGAACCAGAGCCCAAGGATCAAACCGACTTTGATCTATGGTGAATATTGGACCTCAATGGTGGTGGGAGAGCGACGTTCGAAGCAGGGCGTGAGTGGGCTTTGGCCCAAGTCGGCCGACCCCCCCTCTGTGGCCTTTTGGCCCAAGTTTCGTCAGAGAGTCTTCTCGTGTTCTCTAGAATCTTCTCAAGTTGGTTCCACGGTGGAATATGCTTTTTAGCCCGACGTCCTTGATATCTTGCCCCATTTTCTTGTTTAATCCCTGGAAAACACTGATTCACCAAAACTTGTGGAATTATGTTAGTTTAACCCCTATTCTATGTGTGGTGATTGACTTATGCCCTTATTCATGTTTCATTGATGGTTTATAATTGTAGTTAACGACCGTCAACAGTAGTGCTTGGTTTGGAGACAAGGAAGGATGGGACGGACCTGTTCTAGTTTTATGAGACATGATGATTCCATTTTCTGTTTGGTTGAGAGGATAGGGATGTCCTTATTTTATGTTTGGTTGGATGGATAAAATAAGTTGGGTTGAATGGAGTTTCTTTGTATTGTTTACCTTCTATTAACCATGAGCCCACTTGTCAGCCACTTAACTAGCATGGGCCCACCAGTCAGCTGGCTCATCTTCTTCCTTTGGTTGCACCCGCACGCCCGCACACCCATGCGGCCATGCTTGTTCTCGCCCTCTTCCGGCACGCCCACACTCGAGTTCCCCGCCCTCCCCATGCGGTCGCGGAGGAGGTACCTGCCAGCATCGGTGCTCGTTGCCCATACCCGCGCTCGCCAGCATTGGTGGTTGCCCAGATCTTGCGGGTGGAGCTAGGCTGGCGGCCGGGGGTGTAGAGGTAGGGGCAAAAACGAGGCAGATCTATGCGCCATTGGGGATGGGATGAGCCTGGCGTTAGCTGAAAGCCCTAGTTTGGTTTTGGATAATTGATGAAACCTAGGGACTAATCATTGTGCTAAGTAGGTAGACATGAAATGATAAGTCCCATGCCAAGTGGTGGAGCTAGATGATGGTCATGGTGATGAAGGTGACCAAAAGATGATCAAGTGCTTCACATTTGGAAAAGAAGAAAGATAAAAATAAAAATGGGCTCAAGGCAAAGGTATATGTGATAGGGTCATTTTTGTTTTACACTCAAGATATCATAGAGGGTGTGAGTGACTTAGGATCGATAGCCGTACTATGAAAAGGGGAGTCTCACGGTTGAAATGGTTATCAAGTGCCACTAGGTGAATTCATATGAGCATATGCATTAGGACCTAATGTGAGCTAACATGTTACCCTTGTAAAATGCTTTGAAAAATGCTAACATATGTGCACACAAGTTCTACACTTTGTGGTTAGCAAGTTGGAAGCAAGGGCAAAGTCGTTTTGGTCTTAGAAAATGAAAAGGAGGTGCAGCTCGTCGACCGGACGCTGAGCAGAGAGTGACCGGACGCTGACGTCAGCGTCCGGTCAATAGTTGGCAGCGACGCGCAGGGCCGAGGGCGGCGTGTCCGGTGACTTTTATCAAGGCATGGATGCTGTGGTTCTGACGCACAGGGCCCGAGTCCGATGGCTACTAACGTATGGTGATGTCATCATTTCTCATGCGAGCAGAGAAGAAGAGCGAGCATCCAATTAGAATTTTGGCGTGGTGAACCCTCTCTGAAAATGACCGGATGCCACGTTGAGCAGCGTCAGGTGCTTGGCGTCGGCGCGTCCAGTCACAGTGTTGATGATGTGTTGACTATCTTCATGACCGTTGAGATTGTACGCGTTAGATTCAAAGAGGGACATGTGGCAGCCATCCATGGGCTTGGCGCACAGTGACCGGATGTTGGGGCTACGTCCGGTCGATTAGATCGGCACGTCCGGTCGCCCCGCAGGAGGCACAGTGAAGAGCCTAACAGCTCTATTCTTTGGGGACGCTTATAAATAGTTGGTGTCCAGATCTCGGCGAACACTCTTGGCTTTTTTATCATCTTGACATCGTCTTGAACTGAGCATACTCCCTCCCACTCATCTCCCTTGCTTGGTTGTGAATCCAAAGCGGAATTGAGTGATTCCAAGTGCATTTGCTTGTGAGTTTGCATCTAATAACACTTGGAGATCGTTTGAGCTGTGGGATTCTTGTTACTCTTGGTGGTTGCCGCCACTTAGACAGCTTGGAGCAGTGGAGAAGTTGTGGTCAGAGTTGGTGATTGTTCTTGGCCACCTCCCAGTGATTGTGAGGGGTGCCTTCCCCGGCGAAGCGCCAAAGGCAACTCTAGTGGATTGTGCATGTGATTGAGCTACCTCACTTGTGGGTAGGTTCGTGCGATGTCCATAGGTTGGACGAGGTTCGTGCTACACCTCTTAGCCACCGAACCACCAAGTGTTGGTCGACACAATGGGGACGTAGCGTGCCGGTAAGCACGTGAACCTTGGGAGAAAAATACTTGAGTCTCTTGTCATTTGGTATTCTCTCGGTGTATTGATTGATTATCATTTTTGTGATTGGTTCATCCCCTACGCAGCGATATAACAATCTTGACCTCTCATTTACTTTTCGCAAAGTAGAGTTTTTAGCTCTCTTGTGTAGATTATTAGTGTAGCTTTTCTTGCTAGCCTTGTTCACCTAGAGTAGCAAGTAGTGACATAGCTAATTGTGTGCCTAGAGATTATAGTGACTAGAATTGATTGGGTAGGTGGCTTGCAACCCTTGTAGGACTAGAGCAAAACTTGCATTTCGCCATTTGTCTTACTTATCAAGTTGCTCTAGTGTTTTGTAGAATTTTAATAGGCTATTCACCCCCCTCTAGCCATAGTAGGACCTTTCAAGTGGTATCAGAGCCGTGGTCACCGTTTACTGTAGGCTTTACAACCTCAGTGCTCAAATTATGACTCGAATTGTGTTCAACCATGTTGGGGGCAAACCACCTTTATTTGATGGAACTAGTTCCATTGACTATTGGAAGTGAAAGATGAAGATGTACCTTGGTTCAATCAATGATAGAGTATGGGATGTAATCAAGCATGACTTTGTGATTCTTGATCCCACCAATCTCACCAAAAATGAGAGATCAAACAAGCAATGCAATATAATGGCTCTCAACACCATTTACAATGGGATTGATTCAAAAGTGTTCGAGCAAGTCAAGGATCTTGAGAGGGCTAGTGAGGTGTGTACAATATTAGAGGAAACATATGAGGGCACTACAACGGTAAAGAGTGTCAATCTATCTAACTTCAAGATGAAGGATGACGAGTCTATTCTGGAGATGTTCTATAGGCTCCAAGTCATTGTCAATGATCTCAAGAGTTTGGGTGAGAAAGTGAAGGATGAAGACTTCTCTCATAAGTTCATGATGTGCTTGCCAAAGAAATGCAAGACATTGAGAACTATCATCTTTAGAGGAGGGTTGACCGGTGTATCTCCCAATGAGATACTTGGAGATGTCATGATTGATGCTTAATACAATGATAGTGACAATGAAGATGAAGAGAAGAAATACAAGAAAGAAAAGAAAGAAAAGAGTGTGGCATTCAAGGCATCCACCTCATCCAAGAGCAAGGGCAAGGCAAAGAAAGAAGCATCAAGTGAAGATGAAGTTGCAAGTGACATTGATGATGAGGCCATGGCTCTTCTAGTGCGCAAGATGGGAAAATTCATGAAGAAGAGAGGCTATGTTGCAAAGAAGAGAAGAGATCACATGAAGGAGCATGTGAGGCTATGCTTTGAGTGCAAGAGCCCGGATCATATTGTGGCAAATTGTCCCTACAAGAGTGACAATGAGGAGGATAAGAAGAAGAAAGATAAGAAAAAAAAGAAGGACAAGAAGAAAAAGAAGATGACCTTTAAGAAGAAGAAGGGAAGTGGCCATGTGGTCACTTGGGATAGTGATTGCACCAATGATAGTGATGATGATGATTCAAGTGATGATGACAAGAGGTCCATCAAGAAGGCACTTGCAAGCATCGCCATCCACAACAAGCCGTCCCTCTTTGATACTCCTTCGACATGCCTTATGACAAAGCCCACTAAGGTTAAATATGATGAAAGTGATGATGAATGTGAAAGTGGTGATTGTAGGAGTGATGAGGAGGAGGACTACTCCAAGGATGAGCTCATAGAGATATGTGAGCAACTTAGCACCGACTATAAAAAGAAGAGAAAGGAGTGCAAAGCATTGCAAAAGGAGCTCAAAGTCCTTAAGCAATCCTTTGATGAGCTCCAAGCATCTCATGAGTGTCTAAAGGAAGACCATGAGGAGCTTGGTCTTGCTCACACTAAGCTTGAAAAATCTCACTCCTCTCTACTTGAGCAAGCTAAGGAGAAGGAGACCAAGATGGAGCAAGTGATCGTGACTTGTGATGTGGGACTAATATGTGATCTTATTGATGAATCTTCTTATAGTCCTATTATTGTTGCTCCCACTAACCCTTCTTGTAGCACTTCCACTTCTACCTCATCTACTAGTTATGGTTTCACTTGCGTTACCTCACTAATGGTTGAGAATGAGACCCTCAAGAAGGAGGTCAATGAGCTCACTCGTGCCTTATGCAATGCCTATGGTGGGGATGCCCGCTTGCTAAAGTGCTTGGGTAGCCAAAGATTTTCTCTCAATAAGGAGGGATTGGGCTATACCCCTAAGAAAGGCAAGGCGGTGTTTGTAACTCACAAAATTAGCTTTGTGAAGGGCAATGGTCGATTTTGCAATAGATGCAAACAAGTTGGGCATATAGAGGAAAATTACAAGACTAACAAGAATAAGAAACTTAGTGTATCCTCAATTAAGTTTGATTCTTGTTATATGCTTGTTAAGGGTGCAAATGGTGTGAAGGCTAAGTTCATTGGTATACCAATTGTAGGCCCAAAGAAGGTCATTTGGGTACCAAAGACCTTGATGACTAACCATCAAGGGCCCAATAAAGTTTAGGTACCTAAAAGGAATTGATCTTCTTTTGTAGGTCAATTATAAAGCCAGAGGAAGGCATTGGGTTCTTGATAGTGGGTGCACACCACATGACTGGTGATTCAAGAATGTTCAATTCAATCAAGTCAAATGATGGTGATGTGTTCAAAGTATCACATTTGGTGATAATAGCAAAGGCAAGGTCAAGGGGCTTGGTAAAATTGCTATATCCAATGATTTGAGCATTTCCAATATGCTACTAGTAGCGAGCTTGAACTTCAACCTTTTATCGGTAGCTCAACTTTGTGATCTTGGTTTCAAGTGCATCTTTGGTGTTGATGATGTTGAGATGATAAGTGTAGATGGCTCTAACTTGATCTTCAAAGGCTTTAGATATGAGAATCTATACTTGGTTTTGCAAGCTAAGGAATGAATTGAACATACTTGACTTCTCAAATATGTGTTGATGCACCCCCATTATGTAACATGCCTCTCCTTCGAGCAAAGCAAGGTAAAATTGTTTGACATGTCATTCACCCTTTGCTAAGGACTTGTTTAGTGCATCTAATCATTCCCATCATGTCTTAGGCTCATTCATGAAAATAAAATGAATTTGATGCTTGTATGGTACCACTATTGCTTCTATGCTTGATATGATCTAGTGGTAGCATATGACATGTTTGTGGGATTGCGAACCTAGTGTTTAATCTAGAAAATAAGATATTAGTATTTAACTCAATATGGTGCATGATAACCCTCATTTGGAGGTGTGAAGAAGCTTGCCCTTGGATCAAACTGAGTTAAATATCTTTTGCAAGTGATCTAGATTAAACCAAATTTGGGAAAATGATCCTCACATATAATGGTTTCACACAACTTTTCTAAAATTTGAGCTCACCTTTTGTGGTCATTAATGGCAAAGGGGGAGAGATGATTTCCAAAGATATGGCCAAAGGGAAAGAAACATGAAAAGAAGGGGATCCAAAGGGAAAGAAACATGAAAAGAAGGGGATCAATTAAAATTTTGAAGCACACAAGTAGGGGGAGCAAGCTAATAAACTTGTATGTTGTGCATTTGGATGTGCATTACATATGTTTGCTTGCATAATCTTTAGCTTTTTCTCCGATACCTTGCTTGTGTGATGTATGCTAGTTGTAGGTTTGAATGATAAAATGAAGAACTAGCATGCATAGGATAGCTAGACACTTGAATTGTTTTCACAAGTGGTACTAGAACCTTGCTTATAATGTTGATCTCATGAGGTATCTAGTGTCTTTGATGTTTTTCAAGTGACATCTAGCAAACAATGGTGCTAAGGATGGTGTATATTGGCAACTCCGATTGGTATCACGCTTTAAAGATCCATTCTTTACACCTTAACATCATTTGGTAGAAATTGACTCCTATCTTTCCTATCTAAGCATATCTGCAAGCTTTCAAATCCAAACTCTTAGCACATATGTAGGGAGAGCAATTGCTTCCAATTCGGATTCATGAGACTTGTCCATATCCTTTACACATGGTAAAATGCATGGGCAAGCAACATGGATCCAAAAGATTTTTATCATAATATCTTTGTAAATAGGTTGTCATCAATTACCAAAAAAGAGGAGATTGAAAGCCCTAGTTTGGTTTTGGATAATTGATGAAACCTAGGGACTAATCATTGTGCTAAGTGTGTAGACATGAAATGATAAGTCTCATGCCAAGTGGTGGAGCTAGATGATGGTCATGGTGATGAAGGTGACCAAAAGATGATCAAGTGCTTCACATTTAGAACAGAAGAAAGAGAAAAATAAAAATGGACTCAAGGCAAAGGTATATATGATAGGGTCATTTTTGTTTTACAGTTAAGACACCATAGAGGGTGTGAGTGACTTAGGATCGATAGTTGTACTATGAAGAGGGGAGTCTCAAGGTTGAAACGGTTATTAAGTGCCACTAGGTGAATTCATATGAGCATATGCATTAGGACCTAGTGTGAGCTAACATGTAACCCTTGTAAAATACTTTGAAAAATGCTAACATACGTGCACACAAGTTTTACACTTTATGGTTAGCAAGTTCGAAGCAAGGGCGAAGTCGTTTCGGTCTTAGAAAATGAAAAGGAGGAGCTGCTCGTCGACCGGACGCTGAGCAAAGAGTGACCGGACGCTGACGTCAGCGTTCGGTCAATAGTTGGCAGCGGCGTGCATAGGGCCGAGGGCGAGGGCTTCACACTGGACTCTACCTGGTCGCTGACCGGCACGTCCAGTCACTTTTATCGAGGCACGAACGTTGTGGTTCTGACGCGCAGGGCGCGCGTCCGACGGCTGCTGACGTCATCCATTCTCGCGCGAGCAAAGAAGAAGAGCGAGTTGACCGGACGCTAGGCACGTCAGGTCAACCCTGACTAAATGCATTCGGTCAGAATTTTCATGTGGTGAACCCTCTCTGAAAACAATAGGACCCCACATTGAGCAGTGTCAGGTGCTCGGCGTCGGCACGTCCGGTCACGGTGTTGACGACATGCTGACTGTCTTCGTGACCGTTGAGATCGTACATGTTAGATTCAAAGAGGGACATGTGGTAGCCATCCATGGGCTTGGCGCGCAGTGACTGGACACTGGGGCTGCATCCGGTCGATCAGACCAGCGCGTCCGGTCGCCCCGCAGGAGGCACAGTGAAGAGCCTAACGACTCTATTCTTTGGGGACGCTTATAAATAGTTGGTGGCCGGCTCTTGGGGAACACTCTTGGCTTTTTTATCATCTTGACATTTTCTTGAGCTGAGCATACTTCCCTCCCACTCATCTCCCTTGCTTGGTTGTGAATCCAAAGCGAGATTGAGTGATTCCAAGTGCATTTACTTGTGAGTTTGCATCTAGTGGCACTTGGAGATCGTTTGAGCTATAGGATTCTTGTTACTCTTGGTGATTGCCGCCACCTAGATGGCTTGGAGCAGTGGAGGAGTTGTGGCAAGAGTTGGTGAGTGTTCTTGGCCACCTACCGGTGATTGTGAAGGCTTCTTGTGCCTTCCTCGGCAGAGCACCAAAGGCGACTCTAGTGGATTGTGCGTGTGATTGAGCTACCTCACTTATGGGTAGGTTCTTGTGGTGTCCACGGGTTGGATGAGGTTCGTGCTACACCTCTTAGCCGTCGAACCACCAAGTGTTGGTCGACACAACGGGGACATAGCGTGCCGACAAGCACGTGAACCTTGGGAGAAAAATACTTGTCTCTTGGCATTTGGTATTCTCCCGGTGTATTGATTGATTATCATTTCGGTGATTAGTTCATCCCCTACACGGCGGTATAACGATCTTGACCTTTCATTTACTTTTCGCAAAGTAGAGTTTTTAGCTCTCTTATGTAGATTGTTAGTATAGCTTTTCTTGCTAGCCTTGTTCACCTAGAGTAGCAAGTAGTGACATAGCTAATTGTGTGCCTAGAGATTATAGTGACTAGAATTGATTGGGTAGGTGGCTGGTAACCCTTGTAGAGCTAGAGCAAAACTTGCATTTCACCATTTGCCTTACTTATCAAGTTGCTCTAGTGTTTTGTAGAATTTTAATAGATTATTCACCCCCCTCTAGCCATAGTAGGACCTTTCATCAGTGTCGGTGGCTGGGATGAGGCAGAGCTCTGCAGCATCAGGATGGAGCACTCACTGGAATGATATGGCGTGGGGGAGGGACAAGCAAGTCCGACCTTTTGATGGGGACGAGCTCTCCCCCAGATTCACTGGAATATTTGTCCTTCACTCTGCTTATCCCACAACCAAACACCTACAAAAATGGGTCCATCCCATCCCCATCCCACCTCATCCTTGGAACCATACACTACCTTAGATACATGAAGTTTGGAAATGCATTTCTGGCTCCCTAAACTTGTTGAGTGGTGCACCGTAGGTCCATGTCAGTTACATGTACGTTCTATGCTTCAGATGTGGCATGGCATATTTTTTTTCATTTAAGCCCTCCCCTTTACTCTTCTCTCACCAATAGATCCTTGTGTCCCTCTTCTATCACGCAGACCCCCCAGCCTTGCTGCTACCAAAACGGTGCCAACAACATTTGTTCTCTTGCACTACTTCCCTTAATGATGATGTTGACAGAACAATTAATTTGCTGACTGATTCTTAACAGTAATTATGCAGGGAGTTCATGCCTTGTGCTACGAAACTCGTGGTGTGGCTGTGAATATTGCATTTACTTTCAACGCGGACATGCATGGTTTTGTAAAACCATGATACCACATGAATCATTTAATGCATTCTGCGTTAACCTTCATGGTTTGCATGCATCATAATATGTAACTACGTAGTAGACGGGCTTGAAATAGTTGAATTGATGACTTGACTCGTCACGGCGTTTGTTGCAATGCGTTGTGCCAGTACCAAATGCCAGATCAACATCCCTATAGCCGGTCCGATCCACTGTGAAATTTCCACCGGCACTCCAACGCTCACACAACCATGACGTATATATATCGATCTTGAGATACCGTGTGAGCTACCTTGATGATGAAACAGGCAAATAATATTTGAACTCTCATGGATTAGGTGTAATTGGACGATGATTTTCAACTGCATATGTGATGACCTGTATAAAGAAAACTAACGTCTAAAAGAAAATCTAAACCATTTGAAGTGTGGTGTGGCTAATGATATATGGTTGTGAACTGCATAAAGCTTAGCTATTTAGGTTACTTATGATGGAATATGTCCATTCGTGTTTTTTTAATGGCATTATTCATTTAGTGATAGATGATGTTCTCATCGATAGCGAGGCGTTTGTCACTACTATAAAATTAATTTTCGGATGCGGTCATTTTATTTTCAGAGGCAGGCAAGCCTCTAACCTATCGTCATAGTTAATCGCTATTTACAGAGGTTGTCGGCATGCACAACCTACTACTCACCAATAAAAGTTCCCTACCATTACACCAGACACCCATTTGTGAGTATATATAGGATGTTATCATTTTATATCAACATTTTATAATTTCTTATTGAATATTTTGGTTACTAAATAAACTCAAATGAAAAAAGATTCAAGCACAAGTTTTAAATCTTGTCAAGCACTCACTACTACAAAATTTATTAACCGCGACATTTCAAAATGGCCCTCGGAGGAGGACAACATTTACAACCGCTTCGGTTAATGATAGGCATTAACCGAGACGATTATTTTTTATTAACCGAGACGGTCACAAAAAACCGTCTGGCAAAATCGATTTACCGAGGTGGTCATCTTAAGGCAACCGCCTCCAAAAATAGTTTATTTTCAGAGGCGATCCCCTTATAACAACCACCTCCGTAAATCTATTTTCGGAGGCGGTTACACAATAAAACCCGCCTCGGTAAATGAAGGCCCAGCAGCAGCCTATATCGGCCCGATATGCGCTGATTGTATATATACTAGAGTCTTAGGGTTTCCTTCACAATCCCACTCCCCAGCCCTCTCCATCCTGACTCCCAACGGTGCCCCACTCCCGTCGCCCTCCCCATCCCAACTCCCACACCACACCCAGCAGCCCTTCTCTCTCCCTCTCCCTCTCACCCAGCGGCTCCTCCCTCTCCCTCTCCTCTCCGGCGGCGGTGGGGCGCGGCTCGGCGCGTGCAGCGTGAGGTGGGGCGCGACGCGGTGGTGGTGCGAGCGATGGAGGCTGATGCATGGCCGGTGGTGCAGGCAGATCCGGTCGGGTGCGGGCGATGGAGGCCGGATCCGGTGGTGCGGAGGCCGGATCCGGCCTCCCCGCGGCGTGGGCGAGCTCTCGATGGTGCGGCCGATGGAGGCCAGGCGGATTCGGCCGGGCACAGGCCGCGGCGGCGTTCCTCCTCCTCCAGCAACACCAGTGGCGGCGGATCCGGCTGGTGGCGGAGCCACCTCCCTCCTCCCCCGACCAGATCTGGTGGCAGCGCGGGCGGGGAGCCACCTGCTCGACGGCGCACGGGGATGTGGACGGCGGTGGGGTCGCGCGGAGGAGGCGGGCTCTCCGACGGGCTTTGAAATGGGCTCGCTGGCGGGCTTGGGATTTTTTTTTTATTTTTTACTCCATTAACCGAGGCGGGCAAGGAAATTGCCTCGGTTAAGGTTCGATTAATTGTGACCTTGGCACCGAGGCGGTTGCTTTGCCCGCCTCGATAAATCCAAAACGCCCGCCTCCGTTAAAAATTGCTGTAGTAGTGACTACAACTTTGGTATAGGGTGTGTCTCCATTTGAGATTGTTTAAAATTTTTAAAAAAATAAATCTTAAAATATGTGAATTTAAAACAAATATTTGAGACACTAAACAACTTCAAATCAAAAAATTATCAACTGAAAACATGTAGATCAGGTTGGTCACTATAACTTCGATATTAATGATGTGAACATTCAAAGTCGTTTAGAAATTTTAAACTTAAAACATATATTTAAGACTCCAAACGACTTCAAATTGAAAACTTTTCAACTACAAATATATGTTTTATGTTCAAAATTTGTAATACGGTAGAGGATAATCGGCATTGATGGGGTGGCCTATAACTAACGAATTGATCACCTAGAAGGCATATCACTGCCGGGTCTAGTCATAAACTGGTAGTGATATCAAATAGTATCACTGTCGAGTTGACGCATGAACCGACAGTGACAAGGCCAGTGTTAGGGATGAAAATGAAAATGATAACTTCCAATTTTCGGAAATCATTTTCGTGTTTTTTCTGGTTTTCAAGCCTAAACTGAAATGGTAGTGCGAAAAAATGAAAACAAAAATAATAAAAATAATCGGAAACGAAAGCGAAAATAATTTTGCCCTCTTCTGACCATTTTTGAAGATTGCCGTATTTAGCCGGTAATTTACCGTCGGTAGTTACCGATTCAAAGGCCTTGAATCCTAATTTATTTATAGATCATATAATGCATATACTTTAGGTCCAGTTGGCCCACATTTAAGCATCCCATCTGCACACACAAGCACATAAAGCAAATATTTTTTTTGAGGAACTATACGGCAAATATTTCATCCGTATATGAATAGGAAGGCAATAAGTTAATCACTTGTTGCACCCTAACTCAGAGGTTTAGCTTGTTTGAGACCTAAGATGGTGTGAACTATGGTTTTAGCTTATAGTCTTGTCAATTGTGGCTTTATTTGTAACTATTGTCATGTGAGATAGGTCGAGTTTTATGGCTCTTGTCATGTGCTACAGTTTGGCGTGTTTATCGTTTTTTGAGAATATTGTTCTCATGGATTCCGATCATTATCGATGTATTTTCCGATCGACTACTATCGTTTTTGAAATTACTAGAATATCGGTGCCATATTCATTTCAGATAATATTGTACCGATTTTGTTTTTGAAAAATAAATGTGAAAATGAAAGTGATTTAGTCTCCTATGCATTGTTTCAGTCGTTTTCATCACTGGCCAGTGTCAATGCTGGCTTAATACATGACCCGATAGTAGCACTTATGGCACCATAGCTGGATCAGTGAATTGTGGAGTGCCACTGCCAAGTGCCAACCCAATACCACACCCGGCAGCTATTACTATAGTACACCAGAGAATTCTCATTGTCATCACAATTCTTACACGACAAGATATGTGAATACATCATAACTAGAAAAACTTAATAGGTAGAGACGAAGTCATTACGAACCAAAGTCATTTAAAACTCAAAATATATATGGTTGTTGTCCAGCGAGTACTTGAAGCAATATTCCCCTAATTATTGCTAAAGAGACATGCTAATTTCTAAGTCTTTATTTCTCTGGCCCCTTAAATATTGTCAGGCCCAAAACTAAATATGTTCCTTCAGAATACGCAAGATTGGTATACATAGGATTGCTTGAAATGATTTAACCTTATAATTAATATGATACATGATAGAGGATGTTTTTTCATGAAAAGGGAAAATAAAAACGAGATGAATTGATGCGGCTATTTGTACAAAACAAATGAAAATTAAGGGGAAACTCAATACTTCCTTTCATGTTTCGTTAGGCCAATCTCGGTGGAAAGTTTCATAGTGTTGTTTTTCATACCGCCATGTCATGTAAAATGAAATAAAATATGGATGAAACTTCTGCTCTCAATGGAGGATTTTTTTTATATTTTAATCCTTTTTTATTCAATATTTCAAAAATAATCTCACCTAAAAAATATTTTCAGATCTAACCTTTTTGATCGCGCCAGCGACGTTGGCGCGACCAAATAACATTGTCGCGCCACATGCATTGGCGCGGCAAAGGCCGCCACGTTAGACGGCGTTTCTGACGTGGAAAACGCTGTCACGCCACTCCCGCTGGCGTGACAAAACGTTCAAAAAATCATAACTCTTTCATACAATGTTGGATGAAGATGAACTTTATATGAAAATTGTAGCTCTCGATGAAATCTGCAACTTTGTAGTTTTGAGTGTTTTCATTTGAGAACATTAAGATGCTCAAAAAGTTAATAATAAAATTTCAGGACCATAATAACCGCGTACAAGTGCATGTCGTATTAGAAAAATAATAGCGTTTTTGTATGGCGTCAAATAAAGATACTTTCTACATGAAAGTTGTAGCCCTAAATGAGATCTACAACTTTGTAATTTTAAGTTTTTGTATTTGAGATAGTTAAAATGCACGAAAAAATATTATAAAATTTCAGCAGTATAATAACCATTTATTAGCATTTGTCACATTAGAGAAACGATATCGTTTTTATATGATGTCAAATGAAAATACATTTTATATTAAAGTTGTAGCCCCTAGTGAGAGTTACAACTTTATACTTTTGAGTTTTCATATTTGAGGTTGTTAACATGCTCAAAAGATAATATAAAATTCTAGCAGCATAATATGCTGCTGAAATTTTAGATTATTTTTTCGTATCTTAACCATTTCAAATGGGAAAACTCAAAACTTTAAATTTGTAGCCCTCTCTAAGGGCTACAACTTTGGTATAAAATATATTTTTATTTGACATCATATAAAAACGATATCAATTTTCTAATGCGACAAACGGTAATACACAATTATTATGCTGCTGAAACTTTATATTATTTTTTTGGTGCATTTTATCTATTTCAAATGCAAAAACTCAAAACTACAAAGTTGTAGATTCCATTGAGGGCTACAACTTTCATGTAGAAAGTATCTTTATTTGACGTCATACAAAAATGCTAGTATTTTTCTAATGTGACAAGCACTTGTACGCAATTATTATGATCTTAAAATTTATTATTAATTTTTTGAGTATCTTAACGTCCTTAAATGAAAAACCGCAAAACTACAAAGTTGTAGATCTCATCGAGTGCTACAAGTTTCATATAAAGTTCATCTTCATCCGACATCGTATGAAGGAGTTATGATTTTTCGAACGTTTTGTCTTGTCACGCCACTCCCGGTGGCGCGACAGAATAATACTGTCATGTCAGCGGGAGTGGCATGACAGCGTTTTTCACGTCGGAAACGCCGTTTAATGTGGCGGACTTTGCTGCGCCAATGCATGTGGCGCGACAACATTATTTGGTCGCGCCAGCGCCGCTGGCGTGACCAAAAGGGTCAGATCTAAAAATATTTTTTATGTGAGATAATTTTTGAAATATTGAATAAAAAAAGGATTAAAATATAAAAATACTCCAAAGGAAAGCTTCATCTATGATTTTATAGATATTTAATTTCATGGCTCATAGAGAGTCGGTAATCGTACTAACAAAGGTTTATTGAGATGAAACTTCTTCTCTCTCTTCTTAAAAACTTTTTTATGTCTTCAAACATGCTTATGTGGCAGCTTATTAAATACAGATGAAACTCATATGAAACTTCTATTGAGATAGGCCTTACTTATACATATTTGGTTGTGTGGAATATCTTCTTACAAAGAGAATATCTGTTGTTCATTTATTTTGGATATATACAAGTATATGACAATACATACATTAACAACTCGAACAAACTAATATCATAAATAAATGTAATAACAATTTTTCCTACCATGCATGTCCTATACTCCTATGTACAGTACAATATACACATTGTACAATATATAAATTTACAGTTGCTCATGTAACTAGTATATATGGTAGACACTTGACAGAGACGAGCTGTCATTATATTCTTCTGCTGAGCCAGCTTCTGTAGATCCCTCATTTGTACTTGTACGAAATACCAGTAGCTGATGAAAAGAATTACAAGTTACATGAGCCCACCAAGATGCAGATGACAGATGCATGCATAGAATTTTAGGGAGTATATATCATGCATCCTGCTGGTTTATTCGCCTACCTTTTGGGCCTCCCTTTTGCCCTGGAGCTGGACCAGGAGGTTTGTAATGCGGCTTCTGTTGTTGGTTCTGCTTGTTCCATGTCCCTGTCGAGGGCGCAGGGCTTGACAGACCATTACCTCCTACGGCATGGACGCACAAAGAAGGTAAGCAAACGAAATTAAGCAAAGCAAACGCCGATCTCGCGCGATAATATGAAGTTCTGCTGGGTTAGATGTCTGTCTCAGTGATCACCACTAGGGCATAGGTTAGCTCATCGCCGAGCCGTGTGAGCGAGATGCATGTCTCCCATGCAACGGCGACAAAGTTCAGTTGCAAGGGAATGAGATCACCGACGACACTCCAGTCCTATCCCGTCGGACAATTTTGGCTCTATCAAGGCCGCCGGGCGGTCTGTCATTCTAGTTAATTAATCTCAAGGATATACAATGACCCCTGCCGCTCTGGAACTTTGAGAATTGCAAAAAAAAAAGACAAGGAATAATAGTTCACTGGAATCTCAGACAGAATAATTGCTTTTCCTAGTAACGGAAAAATATATATAATGCTAACGGCATTCATTATATTGAAGGTAGTACTGACCAGAAGGAGCCTGTTGTTGTTCATGAGCTTTGGGCCTCTGATATTGCGTTGGAGGGGCTGGTTGCGATCCTTGCAGGTTAGGCACCCTAGTCGATGTCCCTGCATTTCCAGCGCCTCAGACGATAATGCAATAGTAAGTGCGTGCATGCATTGAAATTTCCATATAGTAGTGGCTTACTTACCGTTCGACTTGAACATGGTTCCTGTATGTGCTACTTTTCTCGTGGTTGTGATCGATCGATTGTTACGAGGTGGTGGTGGTGCCAATATGTCTTGATATGTGCCATATATATACAACAACGCCTAGCTAGGAATTAATGGTATAATCATGGAAAGTTCATTTTTGACTAATAAATGATAAATGCTTCAATTCTATGAGGAATTATTTTGTACTCTTATTAGCCACTGTATTTTATTTGTACTCTCAAGTCCCAGCTAGTCTTAACACGTTCAGCTAACCTATATAGGAAGGACTTTCCACGTAACCCACATTGATCCTAGAGAGTTAATGCATTGCGGATAGGGCTGGATATCGAGTCAACCGTAGTTTTTTTCGAGCTTTTTTAGAAATTGGTATAATCTTATTCATCATTATTTCCTGCATTGTTTAAGACTCAACTTCACGACGAGCCTAACGAGCCGAGCCTAACGAGACGAGCCGAAGTTGAAAGTCGTTCCAAATCAAGTCATTTTCATTTTAAAAGATAAATAAGTCCAATCGGAGCACTTTTGTACCGAGCCACCGAGCCAGCTTAACGAGCTTTTTGTCCAGCCCTAATTGCGGAAGACCCAGTATTTTGATCTCAAGTTTTTAAGCAAGGCGATATACCATGCAAAATCCGACGAAAACAGGAGATGTACCTGCAATTTCTGAACCAATGTTAAAAATCCAATATTAAGAAATAATAATGTTTTTTTCCTGCAAATCATTCATCTTGTGGGTTTAGTTAATATTGTAGCAAAGGCTCGGTTGGTGGAGTCTTCCAGTTCCATTGAGACCATCCACCTGACCGTAAACACGCTTCAGAAAATAAGAAACTATGTGGCAATAGTAAATGGTCAGAGTATTGTTATATAAATTTTTAATTATTGTTTAAAATAAACAATTGATAATTGATCTACTGTAATAAAAATATGTAATTTTATTCTTAAAAAGTCATTTTTTTTTCAAATTTCTATCACCCCAACTAACACTTGCTCAGATGGTATACACGCTCTTGAATCCCTTGGCAGCCTCCGATAGGATGTTTTCTTCATTTAACTATGGTGGGAGGTCACTGGAAACCCCCAAAAATTAAGTTTCATATATTTTTATGTTAAATTAGCTAATTTCTGCAGCTTTTCAAGAGTGGGTATGAAGTATCTTTCACGGTTTCTATGACATTTCCCATGATGAATCACGGAGATATATACTTTTTTTAGGACATGGATATAGATCCATGGGAACTACGAACTGCAAGACATAACCATTTTTTGTAGTAGTGTACTAGTGTTCATGTTTTGGAAGTTTTGAAAAAAAAAATTGATGCAAGACTTTAGCTTGCACTTTCCTCTGCCATTTCCTGTAAATTAACCCCAAGTCTTTATTTCACTAGTAACCCATGTTTCGCGACAAAACCAATCAAAATGACATGCATTCTCTAAATTTTCAACATGCATGAGACAGAAAAATAGCATGTGCAGAAACACATAATCTCAAGATTTTCCATGGTTCATGATTAATCGAGAAGATCTCGTCCAGTTTAGTTCTAGAGATTAGTATTATGCAAGAGCTTTCAGTTAAACAGGCTGCAAATTAAAAATATACACAAAGAGAGATCTGCCATATTTATTACCACTCTAATATTCATTCTATGCTATTTAAATTACTTGAGACATCTTGATGTCATTACTGAAAGAGTTCAGTACTTTCAGTAGTACATGCAGAGGTCTTTCCTTTGCGCCTTCCAGAATGGAGGCAACACATGGTTCCAGAATCGACTCAAGACATGGATGACAATTGCTTACATTTCGTCCAAATTGGAGCAAGAGTACGATGTGCATAGAATTTTATTTATTAATTGCATATATTAAATTAGGGCTAGGTCAGTAAGTCATGTGGAATTGCCACGCTAGTATTCAACTACATGCTCCCTCAATTCTAAATTGTAAGTCGTTTTGCTTTTCTACGTATACTGCTTTTGCTAATGCTAAGTATATAGATATTACTAAGTATCTAGAAAAGTCAGAACAAGCGAACTGATCATAGATCAGTTGATTGGGTTCTTTGAGGTGAAATCTGCCCACCCAGATTCAAGTTCTCGACTTAGCACGGGTACTCGTATTTTTCTGGATTTATTTCAGGATTCAGTTCTTCGAAGGTGCTCATAGGGTAGGGTTTAAGTAGGTGTGTTCATATGGTGAGTGTGCATACGTGTTGTGGGTGTCTACAATGTCTCCTGAGAGGCATATAAACCATAATCCAGACAAATAAATTTACTTATTGATAGTCTAATAACCATAGGGTAAAATTTAGTTTCTACTAATTAATCAGCAGAGACACATTTAGTTTGCTTGTGAAACATGGAGTGCAGCCAGAGATAATACTGTAGTATCCACTGCAAGTTCCTACTTAAATCAGTCCAGTCATTGGTAGTTGCTGGAACTGGAATCTTTCATAGTTCAAGAGTCGATTGTTTGATGTTACTTGGTGTAGACAGGACTTGTGTAGTTCAAAAGTCAAAATTCAACTATTTTTACAATACAAGTGTGCTGTGTTTGTTTGCTTTTTTTATTTTGATGAGTGAAATAATGTTAGTCCACTCAAGACACGAATAGGTGCAGCTTGCAGAGACCAGACTAATCCTTTTTTTTGTTGTTCTTGCTGCCGTCCTTCCTGAATATTACATTTTCAGAAAATCCTGCAAGAGTGCTTGCCGGGCTGCATCCTGTCGTTGATGGATGTGTATATATGTGCAGGCATTATCCTATATGGTTGTGTATGTGAGTGCCCATGAAGTTAGTTCAAGTGTTCAACGTCATACAGTTTCCATTCATGTATGTGAATATACATGTTTTTGTCAGACACATGTATATCTCACAGTTTGTTATTGTATATACGCTATGTTTTCGTTGACGTTTAATGTATATTGTATATGGTCTACAAGATCGATAACATTATTGTCACATACACTAGGTAACGTTCGGAAACCACAAGTTTTTCTATGTGATTTGAACAAAAAGAATAATATTGGAAAGTCATATTCATTATGCTGTCATCTCTAATATAATTTGAGAAACTGGAAAACACATGCATGTTCTACGCAATTAACAACCCTTTTCCTCAAACCTTCATGTAGTTTAAACAGTCTTGAATTTATTAATTGGTGTTCCACATGCTGGCATCAGTTGCATCTTTTTGTTACGTTAAAAATAAATTAATAATATTTTGTTTTTGAAAACCAAGAAACACAAAGAAAAACTTTCTCGTCTGGATGAGAACACAAGAAATTGAAGAAATGATATTTGTACTGATATAAACATGTGTTCTCCCTTCGTGGTTCATTTAAAATTAGCAAAGCTCCTCTGGTCGATATTTGTAGTTTGTTGTACTTGCAATAGGTCAATATATAATTCATGTTTATATTTTTTTATAGGGCAACATCGTTGTAGGACTATGTCAGTTGGTGTAGTATGCGCATGTACATTTCCCTCTCACCTCCCAAGTTCAAGTCAAATTTAATGCCTTGATGTTGAAGTCATTAGCGCGTAAAATTCAAGCATTATATTCATTGGTAATTAGTCAGAAGATGAAGAGAACACAGTAGGTAGAATCAGATTGATTGAATTTCTTGACTCGCAGTGTACAGTTAGGTCCTATAGCTAGCTTGCAGCCGTCATTGCCAAACTTGCGTTCAACTAGGAGACAAGAATGGCTTGCGTGCAGTTATATTAGTTCCGCTGTTACCTTGACCAGGAGTGTAAATGAAAATATTAGATGATAGATTTAATACGTCTGTGAATGATTCTATATATATTTGTTCAGTTTATTCCTGGTACCATCTCTATAACTCTAATCCTGAGCTCAGGCACCAGAGCGTGCCACGTCGCTGGCCGTTCCTGGCCGTCCGATCGGCCGGGCGGACGGCTAGGATCAGGCGACTCTCGGTTATTTTATAAAAAAAACCCTCTGTATTTAGTGAAATCAACCCGCAGTCCGACGTCCTCTCACAGAAAATTTTACAAAAAAAACCCTAAGACTTTAAGAAAACAAACCCGCAGTCCAGTCTTCTCAATGGGCTGACCTGCTTAAATGGGCCAAAATCGGCCCGTGAGCCTCTTTTCCTTTTCAAGGGTTTAATCTTTTCTTTTAAAATCAGAGACCTCTCAAAAATCATATAAAATCATAGAAAAATCAAAAAAATATCAAACCAGTTTTGTTGAGTTCATTATAACCAGATCTATGCATTAAACTTAAAATAACATATGTTTTAGTGTATTTTATTTGGTATAATAGTAGTTCTATGCGTTTTCATGATTGATTAATTTATAGTTTTCACCACATGTAAACTTAAAATATCTCCACTGCCTTAAATCCAATATCATAAACCCTTTCTCATGATCTTTGGTGGCCAATTAATTTAACACTAACCCAAAATATAAATATTGCGTACATGCTTAAACATAAAAAAATTAAATACATATGGAATAGGATATTCCATACATTCGCATATGCAAGCACATCATGTCTCATACATAAAAACTTGAAATGAATATACACAAACAAAATAATTTACTTCCACTACACATGGTACATATATCCTATGGACAATCACCCAAAACTACAGTAGCAAAACCCTCAAATTATACATCATTCCTTCATAAAAAAAAGAAGCAACGAACAGCTCGTGCCAACATAAACGAATGACCAAACTAGCTCAAAATGGTAGGCACTCCACGCAGGCGCGCGCGTTGCTTTCTAGTGTTATAGAAACATGATAGGTGAGAACATTTGCAACAACTTTGTCTTCTGTAAACTCTACCCGAAAACCATAACATATACATGGCTGCTAATCACTATACTTGTTGCAATGCTACTAGATCCTGGCTGCCCAGCGCTGTGGGCTGCGGCGCTGGCATGCAGGTGTCGGCTGCCACCGACTGCGCGCGGTGCGGGTGCGGGCCACACAGCTGCGATGCTGCTGTGCGGGGCTGGGCCGCTTTCTGCGGCCTGCACGGGCGCGCTAGGGCGAGGAAGGGCGCCTGGCTGCGGGCTGGGCCGCAAGCCAAGAGCAGGCCAGAAGCAAAGAAGGAAAAAGAAAAAAAAGGAAAGAAAAAAGCCTTTTCTATTTTTCAAAGGGGATTTTGAATGGGATTTTTGCACAAGAAATTGATTTGATCCCTAGGTTGAACACTATATATATATATATATATATATGGTGAGGACCATTAACAACATAAGCATTAGTTGATGCAACATATCTACTATTATCATGAGTGTAGCAACACTGGCATGAGAATTCTCATGACTTGCAAGATAATTATTAGAATCATATTATGTATTTGCAAGCTGTACCTTGGGGTAGTTGTAATAATATTGCGATGCAACACCTTGGTACTCCGTAATATAGAATTTGACCATCTTGCTAAATTTTTTCAATGACAAGAGCAACACGTTGCAAAACCTAAAGCAAGATCTCAAGGGGTCAAAACTAGATGCGATCGGCCTTTTGAGCCCGATACAATTGTATTGGCAACAAGTACAAGATAGATCAATCAAGAATATGGCTAGCGCAAAGAAGTTCAGCTACAAAGTAGGGCCGAAGCAATCATCCCCAGCCACTATTACAGGAACATTTTTTTAGGGGCGGCTCGTAACCCTTTGTAGGGGCGGTTTTGCTAGCCGCCCCTACGAATTAATTTTCCAAAATTCACGAAATCAGGCAAAAAATAGCAAAAAAAATTTTCTAACCCGGGGAAAGGGGGCAACTGGAGACGATCTTGGTGGAGCCCTCAGAGTATGGCTCGGGGCTATCTTCCAAGATGGTGTTGAGGGATTCGTCCAGAGTCTAGCGAATAGTCATGTTCACCACGGGCACAGGCTAATCGGCCTTAGGCAAATCAATCATGTAGAGGTCATCGACGTGGTCGATGAAAAGGTGGTGGACGACGTCTTGATACGCGGATCCCACACCCACCAGCCCAAAGGGGTAGGGCTTCAGCATGTTCTCCGTCGAGGCTTCATAGTCGGCGAGGCACAGGCCGGTAGCAGGAAGTGGTCAGCGTTGCACTGTATGCCCTTCTGGACTGACCATGATCACCAGATAGGAATCTTGCCACCTCGGATGACACGGCTGAGCAGATCGCTCGGTTGCAATGGCTTGGTGACCTCAAAGTTCAGGAACTTTAATCAACCACCCTTGAGAGAATTAGTTGCTGGTCAATCTAGACTTATGGATCAGATGTCTAAGAAAATAGCTTTCAATGATAAAATCCTAGAAAACATAAGTACTAGAATGAATAATTTTGCTTCTGGCATTAAGCATCAGCACAATTTTAATAAAATGATAGAATCACAAATAGCTTAGCTGGCAGCTGCTGTTCCTTCATCTGACAAAGGTAAGTTTCTAGGGCAGTCAAAAGATTTAGAAACTGCTAATCTTGTCGATATTCACAATGTAGCTTTCTACTACACTCAACCATCAGAGGGAGGATGGATAGATTATTCACTCCCCGATAAGAAAGGTGATCCAGGGAGACCTGTCATTCATATTGCCATTGGACCTCACATCTTTCAGGAAGCTATCTGTGACTTTGGAGCAAGTGTCAACATCATGCCTAAGGTAATTTATGATATGATTCTAGGAGATCTGTTGTTATACACAAATATGCATTTGCAGTTTGCAGATCAGTCACTTTGCTACCCCAAAGGAATTCTAGAAGATGGCATCATTCGAGTGGGACAATCATATGTTCCCGTAGAATTTGTGGTTCTAGAAACAGGTGGAGATGAGAGGGCACCCATCATTCTGGGATGACCCTTCCTGAGCACTGCGAAGGCCATCATCTACGCGGACACTGCTAAGATCTGTTTTACTATCAAGGATAAGAAGTTCTTGTTCAAGGATCGTATACTATATTCGCTCGCTCATTCACAGAAGGCATACCTGCCCAAAGAGACAATAGCAGTGACCAAGAAGAAGAAGAACAGAAGAAGGAGAAAGAACAAGACCGACCAATCACCTGAAGAGACAGTCAACATTATTAACACCATCCGATCAGAGTACGACCACCTCCTCGCTCTATCATTTCTTGCTAAGAAGGATGACCCTGGCGTACCGACGATCGAGTGTACCATCGGTCAGAAGATCTTCCACAAGACTTCCTGCAACGTTAGATTGGGTGTCAACATAATGTCTAAGGTAACACATGAATATTTATTTGGTAACGAACCTTTGTACCCAACATATATGCAGCTACAGATGGCGGATCAATCAATTCGATTCTCGGAGGGCATAGCAAAGGACATAATGGTCAAGACTCAAGATCACTATGCTCCCGCCGACTTCATGGTCCTAGACATGGAGGAAGAAGATGATTCACCTATCATTCTAGGAAGAATGTTCCTCAACACTACCAATGCAGTCATCTACATCGGAACTAGACAAATCCACTTCTAGTTCCTAGGAGAAAAGGTACACTGTTGTTTCAACAGTTATACTACTTATGAGCAGCCGAAGAAGACCCGCTCTCGGAGGAGATGTCGATCATCCTACAGCCAAGAGGATCAACTCCGTAGGAATGGATGGGGGATTATGAAGGAGAAGTTGAGAAGGACCTGTGCCAACCTTGATTGAACGAATGGAACGATGAAGAGCCTGAAGCACCCACCAAACAAGAAGCCACTTCGCCAACATCAAGCTCACTGACTAAACAAACATGGAAAGAGAAGATAACATCATCACCATTACAAGAGGGGCAGTCATCTGAGTCTCCATCACTGAGACCAGATGATGCACCTGAAAAGTAAGTACTCTCTCCAACCTAGTCCTATCCGGAGGACTTTAAAAATCTGAATCCTTGCCGTAAGGTAATATCGGTAGTTATGCATATTTACTTTCTAGCATTGCATTAATTATTTTCTTTTAGCATATTTACTTTTTTGTATTTGCATTGCATTAGAGAAAAGAGAAAATAAAAAGATTACTTTATTGCATATCATCATTGCTGCATATTAGAAAAAAAAGAGAGAAGAGAGTTCCTTTACTACATTCCATCATTGCATCATATAAAATCCTAAGCCCCATGTGAGTAATCAATAGTGTGTAAAAGCCCATAGGACTATTTACCGTGGTGGCATAAAATATATATCAAATAAGAATTTGTTCTTCTTATTTGATATATATATATGCATACATATTTCCTTTCTGCATTATAAAAATAGAAAATTTAAAAATATATGAAATAGACCTCCTGCTAAAATTTTGCCACTAGAAAATCTATCTAAACTCATAAGAAGAATAAATTCTTGTATGGTTGACCGCTAACCCTTATTTATAATCCAAGCCTCGAGTTTTTGGTATTCTTGTTGGAGTATTTTGCAAGATGGTACAAATAATCAAGAGTAAAGTCACTCGGCTGTAGACATCTCATTCTACTCATAGGTAAGAAGGATATCCGTCGACAAACCATGCTCTAAGAAGGATCATTCAACATTTAACAACTGACCACGACAACATCTAGCTTAGGGGAGGAGCATCTCCCATGTATCTAGCTAAGTATTTCTCTCTTTTTAATTTTACTATTTTCTTTTTGAGTTTGCTATATGGTTGCTAAAGAAATAAAAAGATGCATAACAAACCAAAAAAAATAAAAATTTATCCTAGCAAGTTATATCTATATAGTAAGGTGTGATTTTAAAACTTTGAAAGCAAAATGAAAAGTGTGTCTAGTTTTCTATTCTTTAGAGCTGAATAAATAATGGAGTCTAGGTAAGCTCTTGCAATAGAAATGGTGAATAGTTGCTCTGTCGTAATTCCTTTCAAGTACCTAATTTTCAGCCTTAAATTTTCCCGAGTTTTGGATATGACTGATTTGATATAAGAATTTACTCTAAACTTGAAACTCGTGGGTACCATGTGCTTGATCTAAGTCTAGGTAATTGACGGATATGATATGAGATGGTATGAGCTGCTATTTATCTTATTTCTAGCGATACTAGAGTTCTGGAGATTTATCTTTTGAAAACATAAAATCTTTCATGATGAGCTCCTGTATGACAAAGCTTGAATTCCTACTAAGAGCCATATATGATGTTTAGATTAGAAAAACTTTTACCCTTACATGCTGCTCGCTTTACATTGAGTTTGTTCAAGCTTTGTTGATGCCTTATGAGAGGTTTGTCATGCTCTTAAAATCAAGATCACGTACACACCATCCACATATGCACTACTCCTACACTAGGGGTAGGCGAAAAAATATGCCATTCCATCTAGATCCACTCAAAAATATTTTACTCCTACACTGGGAGTGAACACCAAAAATATACCTTATAGGATATACCCCAAATAAATGCTCTAATTTCTTGTTGTTATCTCTCAAAAGTTTTGTTGCAGAGAAGAGGCATGTGGCTATGCAAAAGTTATTCATAAAAAAGAGAAGAAAGAAAGAGTATTGGAAAAAAATAGACAAGTGTCCAAAATATCTAAAACAATGGGTACTCAAATGCCCGCTTGGAAAAAAGAGAGAAGGGAAATAGAGATGAATAAGATAGCCCATGTTTTCTTGCAAAGTTGTTTCCAAGTTTTGAAAGAGAGATATGTTTTCAAGGGGTAAAGTAGAATTAGGTTAGCCACCATATATATCCCTCATACATCCATACACATGCACATCTTAATTTGATTATATGACTTAACTCTCTTTGGATCCGAGGTTTGACTTTACAACATATGTGTTGCAAGTATGCTCTTTCATGCTATCACCATTTCTATGAGCTCCACTATAAGCCTTAATTGTAGAAAGAGAGGCATAGCAACACTATTGCCTTGGAGAGGATCCACAAATACCACATATATTGAGAACACTTGAGAGTGTCATACAATGAAAGCTCTAAGTTTTATTTTGAAAACTTACAAAAACTCAAGAATAATGGTTGAGCAAAAGAGCTTGAGACATAGTGCTTGACTTGATTGTTCTGTCTTTCAATTACTCAAGACCCAAGTGAAGGCTAAGAAGCTCCATGGTTAAAGGTAATATGGGTAAGTTTGAAAGTCAGATCGGTCTATTTTAATCCGGAGGAGAATTTTTGTTTGAATGCATGTGTACTTTGAGGCGTGAAATCATTGTAGCAACTCCTGATCCAAATTTGCTAAGTCTAGCTTTGCTAAGGGACTAGCAAAGGTTCAGCTTGGGGGAGCTTGTCGACGGTTGTTATCTACCATATTAAACTATCAACATAACATGAATAAATGCTTGAAATGGATCACCAATAGAACTTAGGGGTTTAAACTGACAATTTCCACAAGTTTTGGTGAATCTGTATTTTCTACAGGGTATATTTAGAAAACCAGAAAGGAAGGATCAAAACGTCAAAAAGAACTTAACTTAACTACGACGAAAACTACTCCAGAAGGTTCCAAAGGACACCAGAGAACATCACACCCGAAGGCACCCCCGATGAAGGAGCATGCCGTTCAGATCCAACCGTCGATGGAGAAGGAGGTAGCAGGTGGGCTCGGCGTCGGGGCTGCTCACTGCCACTGCTCGAAGAACCGACCTTGATGAACGTCCTCCCAGGGAAGCCCTGCATATGACAATAGCACCTGCATTAGAGGCAGCGACGAAGACGAAGAGAACCAAGGACGGTTCCTACCTGTCCCTTCGAAGGGACGACGGGTGGGACAGACTCCACCTGCGCCTGGCGGGACTCCTCTGGCGCCTCTGGGACCCTCCACCAAGCTCCACCGTGCGGACCACCAGAGCTGGAACCACCACTGGGGCCGGGGCTTCCGCCGAAGCCGGAGCCACCGCCGGGGGCGGACCGAATGCCAGCGCGGGTGCCTCTAGCATCCCCATCGGGGGCGTCGTCATCCACCTCCACTCTACCCTAGAAGGGGGAACAGGGGGCTCCGACACCATCCTAGCAAACAGGTGACCTGCGGGAGGAGGATATTCGGCGTCAAAGGGGGGAGGACCGACACCCTCCCCCGGTTACTCCAAACCAATGGCTCGGATCATCAACACCCTGAGCAGCTCCACCGAGATGGGGTAGGGGAACTCCATCATTGGGTCGGTGATCCCCTGGTGCAGCCACAACGTGTGCGCCTGCTCCCTCAGTGGGAGGATCTAGCGCTGGATGAAGGTGTGCACCACCACTAGCCTGGTCAGCCCTTGTGCCCTCAAGCCCTCGATAGCCTCCATGAGGGCGGAGATGTCCGCAGCCTCCTCCGCTAGGGGAAGCAAGTGCCATCACTCTGGTGTGGCACCACTCGGCCTCACCTCCATGAAAGAGGGTAGTACCGGGACCAAGTTGGGGAGGTAGAACCAATTCTCCCGCCAACACATTTGGCCGCCGAACCTCAGTGGGCGGGCGAGGGCAAGGTACGGGCCAGCAGCATGCAGACGCACCTAGATCCGGGCACCCCCAGCCACCAAGAATGCGCCGCCGGGAAACGATGGCACCACCTAGAACACCCCACCTCCACAAGGCGAAGTGGGGGGTGATCCCCAGGAAGGCCTCACATAGCGTGATGAAAGTCACAATGCGGAGGATCCCCTCCGGCGTCAGGTCATGAAGACAGAGACAGTAGACGAAGGGGTGTAGAGGAAGGCCAAGCCCCAGCCGGTGGAAGTCGGTGAAGGAGACGATCTCCTTGTTGCTGGGTGTTGACAGTAGTTATCTACCATATTAAACTGTCAACATAACATGAATAAATGTTTAAAATGGATCACCAATAGAAACTTAGGGGTTTAAACTGACAATTTCCACAAGTTTTGGTGAATCTGTATTTTCTGCAGGGTATATTTAGAAAACTAGAAAGGGGGGATCAAAACATCAAAAAGAACTTAACTTAACCACAATGAAAACTACTCTAGAAGGTTTTAGAGGACACCACACTGCGGCAGACCCCGAGGGCTACCAGGTGGGGCTGGCCGGCTCCACCTTTATGTCGCTCGGTCTCTAGCAATGGCAACAGCACCCCGACGACTGTAGAACGCCAGCCCACTGCCAGGGCGTTCTTTGGGGCTAGCCCGTCCGCCTTCATCCTTTGGATCTCTGCCTCAGTCACCCCCGAGGGCTCCTATTCTGCCATGGGGAAAGGCAAGTAGAAGCAAGCGATGGCGAGTTGGCATGCAAAGGCAGGCGAAGGCTGAGGATTTTTGGAAGGGGAAAGGTTCCACTAGAAATAGAAGGTAACTCCCCCTCTCTGTCTCTTTTGCTTATGCTTTAGTACTCCACGAGCAGCGCCTGCCGCGCTCCCACGATCCCACGCGTGATCGTATGGCGCGGCGGTGGTTGCTAGACCCGAGGCAGAGGCGAACCGTCGCCTCCCTGTCGGCCCGACCCTATTGAGCCGACCCACACATGCCACCCACTCCACGCACACCTCCTCACGGGACTTGAGGGGATCGAACTACCCTCGGGCCCACCGGCTACCATCGATGGCCTAGATCCATGCTCACCAAGTGTCGCGGCTCCTCTGCCAGATCTACTCCATGTGGCCCCGACGTCCCACCTCCTAGACGAAGTGGGACTGCACGGGGGTGCACGCCTTAACTCCACTAGGCAAGATGGCCCAGACGCCATCAACCACCTGCGCAAGAT
Source organism: Saccharum hybrid cultivar R570 (assembly GCA_038087645.1). Classification (NCBI taxonomy): domain Eukaryota; kingdom Viridiplantae; phylum Streptophyta; class Magnoliopsida; order Poales; family Poaceae; genus Saccharum; species Saccharum hybrid cultivar. The sequence continues at coordinate 2,781,761 of JAQSUU010000568.1, forward strand.
GTCAGCAGAAGGGACATGCCCAGAAGCCGCCACTCCCGCTGGCAGGGAGGCCCCACAGTGGCCTCGGGGGCTACGCTAGCTCCCTAAATGGAGCAACCCGACCCGCCAAACGATGGGTGCTCGGGTGGAGCATACCCCAAAACCAACCAAATCCCAGGAGTTGAGTTGGGAGATGCTGAGTAGTGGGCCCAATGAGAGCCACTGTCCAAGGCTCGGCATGCTCCCCGCACCCCGATCTATTGCCGCAAAAGGTTGGCCTCGGAAGGCCACCTCGAGAGGATCATGACCTACTACCACAGCCCTCAGAAGGGCGTGGCGCTCCGGGAGATCAGTTGGCCCCGAGCCAGAGCCCAGACGTTCTCGATCACCTGACCCACGGTAGGCCCCGGTCAAAAAGGAGGGCGCCCCCGGGCCTAAGGACGGTAACTCCAAGACTAGTTCATCGAGCTCTCATTTGGGTCAAAGACCTATGCGACATAGACTCACAAAGGGGTAGGCACCATCATCGCCCAGCCTCGACAGCTGATCAGCACCCATCACATGGGAGAAGAAGACCCCAAACAGGGCACAACACCCTTGTCAACAGAAGCCATTCCCACCAAGGATGGTTTGGTCACTAGAAGATCGAATTCAGCCCTTCGTCGCCATCATGCCAACTGAGGCCACGAAGGGCTAAGAGGCTCCTGACGAGATCCTAACATATGGGTATGTTAAGCCTCGGGTCCAATGGTTCCTAAACGAAGAAGACCCCCCGACCGACCCCTCTAGGATCGCTAGGGGGCTCAGGGGCTATATCCATCGGGTACGCTCGCGTGCACCCTCTGCGAAGAAACCCGACCGAGCCTGACTCTGCCACGACCTCCGCTTGGGGCTCAGGGGCTTGCCCGAGTCCCCAGGCTCCCGATCTACTTCGACACTCCGGTCCAGCCCTTGGCTCCTACCTAGCAAACGACACCGGCCAAGGCCCGAGCACAAGAAGACAACCCCCAAGCTACCAAGGCTCGGGGGCTCCCTGGCGCTGCCCCTTGGGCACGACATTAGCGGCCACTTTCCTGACAAGGTCATGCACGGGGCGTGACACAAGAAGATAAAGCTTCCCAGCGGCCTCCAGAGGCTCGGGGGCTCCAGGGCCCACTCGTCGGCCCCTGGAGCCGACCTCCTTCACCGCCAAGAGGACTCCAAAAGGTCCACCCAGGGGAGGCCAGTCCAAGCCAACACAGCCTGACACATAGAATGTTAGAACAGAGCAGGCGGACGATGCCTAAGGCTTCTTTGGCTCCACGACACCGCCACGGTCCACAGCGCGTCGCTGCAAGGCCTTTTTGGAGTCCGGCGCATGTAGACCGTAGACTAGTTCCCCCAAACCGTCTTGTACCTGACCTATCTCATTATATAAGGGATAAGGTCGGACCTAGGGGAGGGGAGGGAGGACGATCACATGAACTCTGATCATTCCATTCCATTCTTTGGCCTCTGCTTAGCACCGAGAGTAAGGCAACCCATGAAGGGACACCGAGAGTCTCTCCACCCACATACCGCCGTCTTCCTCCTCTCCGATGAGGGGAAGGCACCACGGGCAGTGAGGTAACCTTAGGATTAGCACCGAGCTAACCCCCTACCAAATCTCTCTACAACCCTGTTGTAACCCTCGATTTTAGGTGCTTTTGAGTATAAAGATCATCACCTGCTGGACGTAGGGCACCGATTGGCCCGAACCAAGATAAACCGTTGTGTCCTTCTTGTGATTCTTGTGTTCTTGAGTCCACCTGAGCCACCGGAGACACATACTCTGACACCGACTCGAACAATATGCTTGCTGCGGTTCCAACCCCGCGACACTCGCCAACACATTATGCAAGTGAAGGGCGAAATCCTGCACTGGATGAAGAATTTCAAGTCTAGTGTGCTGGTGACAACTGACATCTGCGAAATCTAGATCATGTACTAGGCTTCTCTTGTATTCCTTTTGTTTTCCTGAGAAACTGGCTTTCCCAATATTGTATCAAATTAGCATTGCTTTCTTAGAAGCTGAGGTAAAACTCTCCTTAAAAAACTAATTAAGAATCAGCCAGGATATAGCAACTTCTGTTTGACATTCGCCTTAGAAATCACTGATGTCAACAGGCTGCGTCGTCAACCCTTTGCACTCGAGTTCTGGCTGACAGCGACATGAGCCAGAGAACAGAGGCAAACGTCTGGCAATTAATCGTGCGTGTTGCCCATGAAATTTCCCATTTTACTATTTATTTCCAGGTGGCTTCAAAACAAAACATCAGAAGGTTTATAAAATTTGTCAACCTATGTTACGTTTCTTCTAATAGCCTTTGCTTAATCGAGATATTACCACGCTTGTGTTACATCACATATATTATCGATCGGCACGTAAACTCTGAGTCCTTGTTACCTCCGCTGCTACGGCTACTGAAGATGGCCCGTCTACTGTAGCCCATCTGGCAAGACAGGGTTCTCGCGTTCGACGTCCAAGTACTCTTGTGCACGGGCCGCAATGGGCTTGACTCCTAGGCATAGAGATGGCTGCGCCGTTGGAGCAAGTCACCGGCACTGCCGGATGTATAAATACCTGAGAGTTCGGCTATGATGCTAACATGTATTGAACCAAGACAAACCATCTATAATCATTCCTCTGATTCCCTATCTCGTGCTCTGCTTACCCTTCCCCAAGTCTATCTTCCTTTTCCTTTTCCCCCAATTCTGCTACCCTAACAATCCTGGTATCAGAGACTCATCGATCCGAGATCAGCCGCAATCCTACATTCCATCGATCGTGAGAACAAACGCCATCGGTTGGATCGCGTTCCTGGTGCCTAGTGAGCTGCTGGTCGCCGGTGAACCGCCATAATTCTGATAGCCCGTTCACCGATTTGTGGAGGATTCCCGATCTGGCGCACTCACCACCACCACCACCGCCGCTGCCACCACCACACCCCCACTACACCCGTTTTGCGAAACAGACGCACGGCATCATGAGTCCCGAAGGCCAATTGCTAATGAATGAACTCCAGCGCCTCTTCAAGGAGCAGACATAGCTCCTAGATCGGCGTTTCGCCGATGCAGAGCATTCGGTGGAGCAGCGCATCATCGAGTCGGAGTCCCGCCTCGACAGCATCATCACCGAATCCAAGCGTCGCCACGACGTTCGCCTGACGCACATCGAGAAGGTCGTGAGGGACCTGGAGGCATGGCGCCACGACGCAGCCAGAGCGCTCGATGATATGCGCCTGAAGGTCTTGAAGCTGGACAAGGCGTGGGATCGGAACGTCATCGAGCACTCCACCACTACTACTGGCTTGATCGCCACTTCACCAGGTGTTGAGCAGGTCGACAAGCCCCCATCTGCTGTCGAATCGGCTGCTCGGCCCAGCGGGCACGGCGTTGACACACAGCCACGGGAGAGTGGGTTCGGGGTTGTCACTACCCTCACCCATTCCCCGGCCAATGGTACGGATTCCGCCTCCCTCCCTAAGTTCCATGGTTCTGCTTATGATCTGTATGTCGCTCGCATTAAGCCACCGGATCCTCCTCTGCAACACACTGGGCGTATGCCCAAGTTTCCGTTCCCTACCTTTCATGGTGAGAACGTCCAGCTGTGGATCTCCAATGCCGAAGACTACTTTGATATGTACCAAGTCGCACCCCACCTGTGGCTCAAAATTTCCAAACAACAGTTCAAAGACCATGCTGCCCTGTGGATTCAATCCATCGAACCCTTGCTCCCATCTCTTGATTGGCCTACCTTTTTGTCGCATGTTGCATGAACGTTTTGGTCGTGATCAGCACCAAATTATGATTCGGCGCATGTTCCACATCCACCAAGAGTCCACAGTCCTTGATTATGTCGAGCGCTTCTCTGCCCTAATAGATCAGCTCAAGGCTTACAATCCAAACATCGATATGCTCTATTATACTACACGCTTCATTGATGGCTTGCGACTTGACATTCGATCTGTTGTTGTTGTACAACGCCCCCAAACACTGGATACTGCGTATACTTTGGCGCTTTTGCAGGAAGAGGTCGCTGACATGATGCCCCAGAAGGAAGTCAGGCGTGATTTCGTTCCATACCATCGGCCCCAGACCAAGACTGCACTTCCTCAGCAGCCCGTTCTTGGCGCCGATCGCAATGTCAAGCCTGCTGATCCAGTGCCGGCCAAGACTACCGAAGAGAAATGGCGCGCATTATGCAATTATCGCCGAGCTCGTGGCCTTTGTGACAATTGTGCCGAGAAGTGGTCTCGTGATCATAAATGTGCTGCCCACATTCGTCTACATGCCATGCAGGAGGTACTGGATGTCCTCTCACTCTCTGATGAAACTGATGATTCTGACACTGCAGCTCATACTGAAGAACAGCTGAACTTGGCCATTTCACAAGATGCTGTATCCGGCTCTCTTGGTCCTCGCACTATGCAGTTTCAGGGTCTCATTCACGGTGTTCCGGTGCTTGTGTTAGTTGACTCAGGCAGCACAACTTCATTTCTCAGTAAGCGCATTGCAGATCAGTTGCCATCTCTGTCCTTACAGCCAAGCAGCCACAAGGTTCAAATTGCAAACGGAGGTATTATGCACTGTTCTGAAGTTGCTGTGGATTGCAGTTGGTCTATGGCCTCCCAAGTTTTTACTCATTCACTGAAGATTTTGCCCTTACAATCTTATGACGTAATCCTTGGAATGGATTGGTTGGAGCAGTTTAGTCCAATGAAGGTTGACTGGAAAAACAAATGGATGCAAATTCCTCTTGATAAACATTCAGTTGTTCTTTCTAGCTGTCCTAACATGCAGCAGACTGATTTGGTGTTTCAGCTACTGTCATTACAGTCCTCTGACCAGCCCTCTATTGATATTTCTGCTTTTCCCTCTGACATTCAAGCTATTCTATTACAGTATAAAGATGTCTGCTCCCCTCCTTCTGAACTGCCACCTGCACGACCCTATGATCACTCCATTCCATTAATTCAAGGGGCTCGACCAGTCAACATCAGATCCTACCGCTATCCCCCAGTGTTGAAAGATGAAATTGAGCATCAGGTGACTCAAATGCTGCAACATGGTATTATTCAACCAAGCAATTCACCTTTCTCTTCCCCAGTCCTTTTGGTTAAGAAAAAAGATGGTTCCTGGCGCTTTTGTGTGGATTATCGATATCTGAATGATCTTACAGTCAAGGGCACTTTTCCCATCCCTGTGTTTGAGCAACTCATGGATGAACTGTCTAATGCCAAATGGTTTTCCATCTTGGACCTCTTTGCTGGTTACCACCAAGTTCGACTGAAGGAAGGCGAGGAGCACAAAACTGCCTTCTCAACTCATTCGGGACACTTCGAGTTTAAGGTGATGGCCTTTGGCCTTACTGGTGCCCCCAATACATTCCAGCAGGCCATGAACATTACTTTGGCTTCTCTTCTCCGAAAATGTGTGATAGTATTCTTTGATGATATACTGGTTTCCAGTCCATCCTAATAGCAACACTTGGAGGATTTGGCAAAGGTATTTCAGTTATTGCAGTCTGAGCACTGGCACATTAAATTGTCCAAATGTCGTTTTGCTCAACAGCAGATTTCTTATTTGGGTCACATCATTAGTTCAGCGGGCATTGCTACAGATCCATCTAAGGTCGAAACCATTGTGACCTGGCCTATACCAGCTAATATTCGAGAGGTCCGAGGTTTTCTTGGTTTGGCAGGTTTTTATAGAAAATTCATCCGACATTTTGCTGTCATTGCTAAGCCGCTCACTAACTTGTTGAAGAAAGGATTTCTTTTCATATGGACATCTGTCCATCAGTTGGCTTTTGATACACTGAAACAAGCTCTGAGCTCGGCTCCTATACTGTCTATACCAGATTTTACGAAGCCATTTGCCATCGAAACTGATGCTTCCAACAATGGTATTGGGGCTGTTCTTCTCCAGCAAGGCCATCCTTTGGCATTCATCAGTAAACCCCTTGGGCCCAGAACACAAGGAATGTCCACCTACGAAAAAGAGTACATGGCCATCCTCTTTGCTGTAGAACAGTGGCGTGTCTATCTTCAGCTTGCAGAGTTCATCATCTACACTGATCAAGAAAGTTTGGTACACCTCAATGAGCAACGATTACACACCATGTGGCAGCAGAAAGTGTTCACTAAGCTTCTCGGCCTCCACTATAGAATTGTATACAAGAAGGGGGAGTGACAATAGGGTCGCTGATGCATTATCTCGCCGACCTCATACATCTGAAGAATCCTGCCTTGCCTTGTCTGCTGTGGTGCCGCAATGGTGTGATGATGTTATTGCCGGATATTCGTCAGACCCACAAGCACAGTCTTACATTGAGCAGCTCGTGCTATCTCCTGATTCTGTGCCCCATTTCTCCTACCATAATGGTCTACTACGCTACAAGAATAGGCTTTGGTTGGGCAATAACAAACCACTCCAATTACGAGTCATTCAGGCTATGCACACGTCAGCCCTTGGTGGCCATTCTGGCACACCTATGACATACCGCCGCGTTCGGCATCTCTTTGCTTGGAAGGGCCTCAAACAAGACATCCATCAGTTCGTCACCAGTTGTCCTACTTGTCAACAGTCTAAACCCGATCGAGCTCGTTACCCGGGGTTACTTCAACCATTGCCCGTACCATCTTCAGCATGGCAGAGTATTTCACTGGACTTTGTCGAAGGCCTCCCTCCCTCTCAGGGTTATAACTGCATTCTCGTTGTGGTTGATCGCTTTTCTAAGTACAGTCACTTCATTACTCTCAAACATCCATTCACTGCTCTGACTGTGGCCAAAACATTTATGCAACAAGTATATCATCTTCACGGGCTGCCTTCTTCCATCGTTTCGGACAGAGATCGCATCTTTGTCAGCCATTTATGGCAGGAGCTGTTCAAACTTGCTGATGTTCAGTTAAAGATGAGTTCCTCGTATCATCCGCAAACGGATGAATAGACAGAGCGTGTGAATCAATGCATGGAAACATTTCTTCGTTGCTTCGTTAATGCTGCTCCAACAAAATGGTATGCTTGGCTTCATTTGGCTGAATTCTGGTATAATTCTAGTTGGCATTCCGCCATTGAGCGTACTCCATTTGAAGCATTGTATGGCTATGCCCCCCGGCACTTTGGGATTGATGCAGTGGATGCTTGCCCATCAACAGAGCTTGCTACATGGCTGGAAGACAAGCACATTATGCAGACCTTAATTAAGCAACATCTTCTACGGGCTCAGAAAAGAATGAAGGACCAAGCTGATAAGAAGCGCTCCGAGCGTTCTTTTATTGAAGGCGACTGGGTTTATCTTAAACTTCAGCCGTACGTCCAGTCCTCTCTAGCCCCTCGTTCCAATCAGAAGCTCGCTTTCAAGTTTTTCGGTCCTTTTCAAGTTGAAGCTCGCATTGGGTCTGTTGCTTACAAACTGGCTCTCCCTGCTCACTCACACTTGCATCCAGTTTTTCATGTTTCCCAATTAAAGCAAGCTCTGCCTGTCAAGCATGACGTCTCGGCCTTGCCAGTTGCATTGGATGGTCTTCAGATACCTGAACAGGTACTCCAGCGTCGTGTCGTTTCTTCAGACTCCGCTGTTGTCTTGCAGGGATTGATCAAGTGGTCTGGCATGCCTCGGTCTCTCGCTACTTGGGAAGACCTCGAAGCTCTGTTCCAACGCTTCCCTCGAGCGCCTGCTTGGGGTCAAGCAGGTTCCAAAGGAGGAGGGGATGTTACCTCCGCTGCTACGGCTACTGAAGACGGCCCATCTACTGTAGCCCATCTGGCAAGACGGGGTTCTCGCGTTCGACGTCCAAGTACTCTTGTGCACGGGCCGCAATGGGCTTGACTCCTAGGCATAGAGACGGCTGCGCCGTTGGAGCAAGTCACCGGCACTGCCGGATGTATAAATACCTGAGAGTTCAGCTATGAGGCTAACATGTATTGAATGAAGACAAACCATCTATAATCATTCCTCCGATTCCCTATCTCGTGCTCTGCTTCCCCTTCCCCAAGTCTATCTTCCTTTTCCTTTTCCCCCATTTCTGCTACCCTAACAGTCCTCTCCGTGTTATTGCCCTGCAAATTTCACCGACTATTCTTCGATCTCTTACGTACATGTATCATGTCCAAAAGCATGCATGTCGCTAGATTATTGCTTGCTTCCGAATTTAGCCAGGATTTATATATGCATGTGATCGTAACAGACGTTGGGTTACGCTCGATATCTTCACTGGATCAGAACGCCTGTAATCCGGTAACGACCTAGGGGCTAGGGCCTAGGCTCGTCTTTGGTATCACGTCCACATCTTCTCGTGCATGCACCTAGTCATCAGGGGAAGAGCGTAGGAGCAGCAGCATTGACAATAAGAAAATTGCTAATAAGGAAAATATTTGGCATCAAGGTGACTTCACTAATAAGTTCCAAATTTTTGTTTTCATCTCCCATATTTTCAAATTTAAAATTTAAAATTTAAAATTCTAAACAACTTTGGATGTTGATGAAGTTTATATCAAAGTTGTAGTTCTCTATACAATCTACAACTTTATAGTTGATAAGTTTTTTATTTGAAGTTGTTTGAAGTCCCAAATATGTATTTTAAGGTCTTAGATTTTGAAATTAAAAATTAAAAATTTACAAACGGCCTTCGATGTTCACATGGTTATACAAATGTTGTAGTGGCTGACCCAATCCATGAGCTTGTACAAGTATTTTATTTGAAGTGGTTTAGGCCGGATCACAATTTTTTTTTGTTGCTGCCGTTGGAATGTCATGTTCTTGGAAGCATTTTACGGTGTTGAACGCCAGTAAAAGGTGCAGGTGCATTGACATTTTTTAATAAATTAGCAAACGTGTCGTTCTAACTCATCACGAGTCGTGACACGAAACGTTTCATCTCAGATGAAGATGGGGCCCGCTCCTCTGGCGTCATCACCTCATGCGCTCGCGTCCTACCTTTATTTCGCCCGCTCCTGCTGCTTGCTGAGGTTGGGCGTCAGCACACCCTCTGATTTGGCTAAGGAGGTCAAGCAGGCTTGGTGCCAAATATGATCGTTTCATACGAGCAGCAGCGGATTGTAGGATTAAATTGTACTATCCAAATACTATGAGTTTTTTATTTGTAATAAGTTCAATTTAATATTTGTATAGTACTTTCTCCGTTTTAAATTATAAGTCGCTTTGACTTTTTTGTTCATCTATTTTACTATGTATTTAGACGTATTATTATATTTAGATGCATAGCAAAATAGATGTACCAAAAAATTCAAAGTGACTTACAGTTTGAAACGAATGGAGTATAAAATACATTTGTACCAATGATAAATATCTATTTTGTAAGAAAATAGATGAATGAGAAACTCGATTTTTTTTTTGTCAAACTGATATTTGGAAGCATGAATAGAATCACAGGATTAAACTGACTGTAAGCAGAACAAAAATACTGTCATTTGATGACAAGTAAGCCGAAAGATACACAGGTACTGTGTAAAACAACCAACGATAAGATAAATCCATTTACAGGGCATCGTTCTTATTCGCTTCTTCGTTTCCCCATTTTTTCAAAATGTTGCTCCCCGTTATTTTTTCTCAAGACTCAAAGACAGGGTGCGCCAGCACCGTCCTAGTGGGTTGGAAGCAGATTGGTGTCGAGGCAGCAGATCGCGAATAGCGGACGCTATTGCGGACCCTAAGTTCCAATAACGGCATACAATAATTACATATAAATTTAAGCGTATATATGACATAAATAGACATTTAACTATACAGAATTCAAATAACTGATGCCCCACATACTTAAATTAAGAAAAAATGTTCCACAACATATATAAGTCATCATATATCGGAGTTTATAAACAAATAAATTATGAGAGCCATAAATAATATATAAGACCATCATTCGTTATCATTGTTAAAAAGTAGCAATATTTTTATTCTCATGGCCACATAAACCATCAGAGTATCTTAAGTGAACTAGAATTATTTATTTATTGCATGCCATACCATGCTATTGCGGCCGCTACGAACAATTGCAGAGTGCTATAGCCCGCTAACTCAAATAGTGGCCACTAAGTTTCAACTTGCTAAATCTAGTCCGCTACGTCATAGCGGTAGAAAACTGCTATTGTGGCCACTACCACCGCCATTTAGTACATTGGTGCTGTGTCGGGGCATCCTAGATGGAGTGTGCTGTCCTAGGCCAAGCTCATCCCAGCATTGAAGCGTTGCAGTCATGGAAGGGCGGGTTGAGGCGTCGCAGTTTCATCATGGCTGTAGAAACCGCCAGTGTGATTGCGCGCATTCGCCTTCTAATCGAGCAGCTACCTCACCATCAACGGCACCCACGCATCCGCGCATGGGCCTACGTCGTTCGGACATCACTCGCCCGCGCCTGCGTCTCGTGCACCCACAAGGGCCCCCGCAGCCGAAACGTCACCCGCACAGTGCGTTGGTGGGGACCGCTCACGCCCCCTCCCCCTTCATTCCATATGAAACAACTGATCTATTTTTAAAACATTCAGATGCAACAATTACAACATACAAAAAAAAAGACAGATGAAACACTTGAAACATGCGTCTGAAACACTTGCAAAAACACTTACGCAACATTCAGATAAAATACTTGCAACACATGTGTGAAATATATGCAACATCAAATAAACACACTTGCAACATATGTCTAGAAGCAGATGAAACATTGGGGACAGACGCTTGCAACATATGCAACATTCTGATCTAGTTTTACAACATCCGTACGAAACAATTCTAACTTATCTCTAAAACATCTGAAACAATTAAAATATATGCTTGCAACATGCATCGTATCCCGGTGTGGCATCCTCCACCGTCCGCATCGGGACGCTGCAGCCGTAGCAAGAAGCGAGGCCGGAGAGCTTCCGTGCTAGGGCCCGGTGCTTCTCCTTGCACTAGCAGCAGCTATCGGCATCATCGAGTGGGGTGGGGCGGGCAAAGCATGAGCAGCAGGACGGGCGATGGAGCAATGACAGGTGTAGCGAGGCGGGCGTGCGGAGCAGCGACAAAGCAGCGCAGAGCTGGTGCAGGAGCAACGACGGTGAAGCAGGAGCAGGCGGGGGCGGGCGACAGGAGCAACGTAAGGGACACGGGGCGTGGAGCAGAGCGGGATGGGGCCAGGTGCAGCGTCGCCACACTGAAGAAGGCCACGGCGAGCAGACCCCACGATGGAGGCTTCCACAGCGGTCGTATGCGTGTGGCACGATGAAGGAGCTCGCAGTGGTCGCATGCATGCAACGGTGGGGGAAGGATCGCATGCGTGTGGCGGTGAAAAAAGGAAATATTGCTGGCCTTTTTCTTTTTGGAACAAACCGTGCTGATGGTAGAGCGGAGCAGGCCTATTAAGCCCGATAGGTGCACATGCCCGGAAATAGGGCGTCCGGACAGGTACACTTGGACGGACGTCCTCATTATAGCATTATCATTTTATTGCATCATCAAACAAATATTCGGCAGTGCACCATCTTTGCCATCAATGGCAGCTTCGAATCCATGTCCAGGAGCGCTGACAGAGATCGTCACATTTCAAAATTGCATAGAAACATATTTGTGTCGTGATTCTAATGATCCTTCTCTACGTATCCTAATCCCACTATGATCTGCCCATAAATGATTCCTAGGCCGACTCGTATTGTTCGGGGCAGGTAGGATCGTAGGATTGTGAGTATGCTATCTCTGTCTTGCCCATGGAGGTCTCCTAGCGTAAATTGTTTTGACGAAGAATCAGAGTATTCTTGCAATAAAAAAAATGAAGGGTCGAGATGGCGGACTAGAGGGGGATGAATAGTCTTTTTGTAAAACTTAAACGCGTCGGCTAACCGAAACGAGTGTGGAATTAAACTATTGGTTTAGCCAAGCCTACACCCCTCTATCTAAGTTCTCTAGCACCTTACAAAGATCCTAATTAAGCAACTAAGGTGCCAAGCCTAGCAATAGCTCACCTAAACAATTCTAGAGTAAGGTCACACAAACCTATACACTAGTACTTTACCAACCGGAGGAGTTCCTACACAACTAGTAAGCAAAAGCACAAAACCCCTAAACTCACTAGCAATGCTCAATAACAAGGCAACCAATGCCAAATTAGAGAGCATAAATTACTTAGCTATACAAACTAAGCAATGTGAATAACAAGGTTACACAAACTAAATTAACCACGCAAGGGGAGCTTATTTCTATGCTACACAAGCAAGAAGGTAATTAGCAAGCTACACAAGCTAACTAATTATAAGAGCAACTACACAAGCATAATGTATAAGAAAGTAAATACAAGCTTGTGTTGTACGAAGGCAAACCACCGAGAAGATGATGAACAATGTTGACACGGTGATTTTTCTCCCGAGGTTCACTTAGTTACCACCAAGCTAGTCCCCGTTGAGACAAGCTCCAAGGTTGCCGTCGGTCCTCTTGCTAGTGATGACCTGCAAGTCACACTCTCCCACGTGGAGTGCTTACCACAAGCTCTAGCACTTGACCCGGCCGGACCACTTGTCGCCCTTCATGTCTCGTTTTACTAGAGTTGCTCTTCGCGGCTCCCGCGGAGCGAGCACAATGCCCCTCACAAAGCTCTTCTCCGGAGCGCCACACAATCTCCTTGTGGGCTTCGATGGAGACCACCACCAAGCCATCTAGGAGGTGGCAACCTCCAAGAGTAACAAGCACCACCGGTTTGCAACTCAAACACCTAGTGCCACTCGATGCAACCTCACGATGCAATCGCACTAGAATCACTCACTCGTAATTGATTCGCACTCTTGCAAGCTCAAGTGAGTTAGAGGCTCTCCTAGCACTCCCCAAGCATGGACACTAAGTCCCAAGGATGCTAAGCTACAGCCAAGGCCGACCACCACTTCTATTTATAGCCCCAAGCTCAAATAGAGCTATTGCCCATTCACTGGGTCAAACTCACTGGTGTGTACCACCGGACGCAGGCAGCCAGCGTCCAGTACACCATCTCCATCCACGTGTCCTCGTGCGTTCAACCTCGACCGCAGATCTCCAACGGTCACTACACGCGCCAACGATCAAGGGAATGACCGAACGCAACACAGTGCCACACCGGACGCACCACGCCTCAGTGTCCGGTGCACAACAGAGAGCTCCCAGAGCCTCCATTTCGCGATCGAACGCATCCGGTGCACCATGACCGGACGCAGGCTAGCGTCCTGTCCTCACTGCGCACCACCACGTCAGTGTGACCAGAGTCTAAACAGTGTTCGCACGGTGTCTGGTGCAAGCCAAAAAAACGACCGGATGCGCAGGTGCCCCTGAGGCCAGTGTCCGATCACTTTCAGTGACCTGTTTCGCCTTTGTTTCTTCGCCGAATCTTGCTTCGCAAGCTCGGTAGGAGGGAGAGAGAGTCTCCACTTTTCTTTCCTCTCAAAACCCTTGCAACTCTACCAACACCACCAAGTGTACACCACCATGTGCATGTGTGTTAGCATTTTCACAGTCATTTTAATGGAGTTAACCACTCAACTTGCCACGCCACTTGATCCTAGCAACGATGCAAAGTTAGATCACTCGAGTGACACTAGATGACAGATATGCAAATAAGTTTGCCCCTCTTGATAGTACGGTCATCTATTCTAAACTCGGTCATGCACTTCTCTACACAACCTTTGACCGGTGAAATGAAAATGCCCTATGTTATACCTTTGCCTTGTGCATTCCATTCCATCTCCTTCGATGTTGATGCAGCACATGCACCAACCAATCACCAAATGATATGATCCACTTCATATCATCACGTGACCGTATTGGTTCATCGATCTTGACCTCACTTGCTCTTCACCGTTATGTCGGTCCATCGGCGCCAAGTCTTGCTCAAGCTTCACCGTCACACGCGGTCCCTTGCTTCAAAGCCTCTGACTTTCCTTTCACACTTGCAACCGGTCCGTCGATCCTGACTTTCCTTTCACACTTGCAACCGGTCCGTCGAGCCAAGTCATGTCTTGATCTTCTCCACCTTGATCACATGACTCAATGTCATGTCTCATGTGCAATAAGCTCCTCCATCATCACAAGTACAAGCTTTGCAACATCTCCAAGCTATTTCCACCTCCATGGCATATGTTGCCCACACACATGTACATGTGGACTAATCACCTGTGTATCTCATATAAAACACAATTAGTCCACCTAAGTTGTCACTCAATTACCAAAACCAAACAATGACCTTTCAAAAAAGCGGGTTGATAAAAACACTTCGTTCTTTAATACTCTGCCCATTTCAAATTACAAGACATTTCAAGAATCCCGGAGAGTCAACTTTGACTAAAATTATAGACAAAATTATAAAGATTTACGACATCAAATAAGTATACTATGAAAATATAATTAACGAGGAATCTAAAGATATTTAGTTGACATCATAAATGTTATTATTTTATCATATAAATTTGGTTAAACTTGAGATGCTTTGACTTTTCAAGATTCTTAGAATGAATTATAATTTGGGATGGAGGGAGTATTAGATAGGGATTAGTTGTACAACAAGTAGTATGGCTTCAATTTTCTTTGATCGTTGCAACTCCAATGCTTAGAAAAGAGAGAGAAACAGGAGGTGCGGCATTACTTTTTCTGTCAGTTCAGATATGAAGGCACTTATACTACACTGTTAACTGTCACTAGGCCATAGACTTTATTCACTGTCGACTCTAAACCGGCTCTCGTCATCGGATTTTGATCCAGCGATAGGGAATCAACAGTGATAGACTCTGACCCTTCAGTGTCGGCTGTCCACCCGGTAGTGATGTCCACCCAATGTCGATGAGGATGCACACATCGTGTCCTAGGACGGCGCCTGCCAAATGCCAAGAACATGGTGTGCCACCCTCGCACACCCGAGCTCTGGGCGCCATGAGCATCATAAGGCTTGATCAGCCTCCTCCATGTTGTAGTCGTTGACGAGGATGATGTCGAAGAGGTGGTTGCACTTGTGGATGAGGGTGAACTGCTCATTGTATTTGAAGCATAGCCCCATCCGATGTTGTTCCGCCACCTCCTCGGTGGTAAGGCACTTGAAAGCGCAAGTCGGCAGTGGGTGGTGTTGCTGATGGTTATGCCAGTGTAGGAGCTGCAGCTTGTGTTGCCGTCTTTGGAGGTAATAGGGGACGGGCTGCAATATGTACCAATGTTGCTGCTGGATTGGCAGCAACGATGGAGGCCCATCTCTCATATGCCCATGCTAATGACATGGCCATCTCCATGTCTCTCGGGTTCTGGATCTCCACGTTCGTCTTCAGTAGTTCCAGCAGGCCCGCTATGTAGATGTTGACCTGCCGTTGCTAGTCAAGAGGCCCGATGCGTGCCACATGAGCTAGGAAACTGCTCGGTATAGTCATCGATGGTCCCCGTCTTGCACAGGGATGCCAGCTCGCCTAGTAGGTTGCACCGAGTCAGAAGGCCAAAGTGCTTGTTAACGCAACAAGTGAAGTAACCACAGTCGTTCACAACTTTGTCCTAAGTCAGGCGCACGTACCACTGTTGCACTCCACCTGTCAGATGAAATGAGGCACATTGGTTGATCCATTAAAGTGGATCCTCCTAGTTGTCGTATGTTGGAAATGATAACTTGTGGTAGCATGGTTAGAGGACTAGGAAGGATCCTGGTGCTGCTGTCGAACGAGGAAGCGATGATGGCAACGCTTCTATTAGAGGCGTCTGTCTCCGGTGGGGTCAGGAATTCTCGAGGATTTGGATATTTCCATCTTCTCTTTAGGAAGGCATGCCCCACAGTCTCCATGGCACGCTTGGTTTCCTCCTCTAGATCCTTGGCCGTGGCGTCATGTTCCAGCTTCTGCTTGGTCGCTGTTGCGGCGTCAACGTGCTTCTTGTTGTTGATGGAGCCTCCATGCTCCATGTTGCTCAGGCAAGTGTCGAGATTGACAAGGTGCTCCTACACCTTGTCCATGCGCTTGGTGAGGTTGGAGGAGAAAACCTTGAGTCATACTTTCAGCTCTACTGGCATGTTGTTGTCACCCATGGAGTTGTAGTTGCTGATACCAGATGTGTTGGGCCTTGGTTGGGGATGGTTGTGACAGAGGAAGAGGGAGGCACAGGGAGAAGGCAAGAGAGAGCAGAGGAATGCTCTATTTTTTTTATTATTGCTTAAGATCCAAATGAGTACATGACCTCTTATATTATAGTCCTTATTAAGGGTGGGCTCTAGAGGAGCCTTCGACCCCCTATGTGCGCGCCCAAGCCGGTGCCTTGGCCCAGGCCGGGGCCTCCTCTAGGCCTCGTCAGGCCAGCCACTGGGGCCATGGATCGGTCCATGACAAATAGCAATGCCTAAGAGATCAATATCTAACATGCAGATCTAAGTTGCTGACTAATTTCTCATTCCTCTTTTCACCTAGTTCATTTTAGTTTGTGCATAACTTTTTTTTGCTTTGAAATATGCAAAAAAATTTTGTACCTGTTTTTATATTAAGGTAGAATTTTAATAGGGATTAAAAACAATGCACACTGACAGCAGTGCACTAGAATGCCCACACGAATAGGCAACACAAACTATTTTTCTTTGAAGCAACAAAACATACCTCCATTTTTTCTACAGTTCCATGCATGATTCATCCACGTGCTCAGATGATCTCAAAGCTCGCCAGACACAAAGACAAAAATACCATTAGAATTTAACAATGTTAGTTAATTATTAGCTAAACAATGTCAAAAGGGATCAGATCTTGTCTTCACTAGTCACTAGTAATAAAAGGATGGCTAAGTGCTTCTTCGACGGTTATCCTCTTCGCTGGATCTAAGACAAACATTTTATCAAGAAGATCTTTGAAACTGGATAGTGTTTTTGGATCCTCTCCAGGAATGTTTGAAATATAAGAACCAATGCCCTTTGGTTTAATGTTGGAAATTAACCTTCTCACAGCCTTTCCTTTAACAGGATCGTCGAGAGTATCTTGAAATCTCAGGTCGCGGTCGAAGTGTTGCATCGTAAAGGCACCACTGCGAAGCATCTTCTTAGGGAAGGGGCCCTTCAACTCCATATGAAGCCGAAGCATCTCATTGTTTGATTTTCCTTGGAATAAGACTTTTCCTGTGCAAAGCTCATAGAGGCAGCAACCAACTGACCACATGTCCAATGGGTGGTCATAGGGAAGCCCAAGAATGATCTCAGGTGCTCGATAGTAACGACTGACAAGGTAAGGTGTAACCTCATTCGTTCTGGCAAGCATAGCACTGCCGAAATCGCATAGCTTGAGCACATTCTTAGCCTGGTTCACCATGATATTGTCCAGCTTTATATCGCAGTGCAAAACTTCGCAGGTCTTAAGATGCTTCAGGGCGATGAACATCTGCTTTGCATATACCCTCACAGCAGCGAGTCTAAGCCCGATATTACGACCAAATTTCTTCAACACCTCACGCAGGTTCATATGGAGAGATTCAAGAACTAAGCAAAGATGGTTCCGGTACCTGAAACTCGAAATAAACTGCACACAGTGGCGCTTGTCCTCGTGGTCCGCACTGTTGAGTTTCTCCAGTATTGAAACCTCTTGCTTACCGGCCCTGTACATCGCGTCATTGTTGCGAATTATCTTGATGGCCACTCTTTCAGGGCCATCTGTACCAGCTTCAAGATCTTTTGCCCCAACGACTCTTGAGAACACGCCCTTCCCATGGGCTGCTGTAATCTCATAACGGCCACCCAGCAACTCCCCGAAGTGGTAAGCGTAGTAGCCCTCTGCATCATCCCAGTTGTCAGGATGAGCATTTCTTTCATTGTGCATACCGTCAGGCTTGCCAGATATCCGAATCCCAGCAGCAGCAGCAGCAGGAGGTGGTCTTCCACTTCCAGTGGTACTGCTAGCAGCAGGAGGCTTTCCCACGGTGATGTTTGCTTTGTTAATGATCACCACTTGAGAATCTTGCTTGTTTTCAGCTTTGCCATTGGCCATAGAGCCAGAGGTGCTATTTTGCAGATGGGCCGCTTTGCCTGTATCCGTTGCTCTTGCTCCTGTCTTCACATTTTGGCTACTTAGTACAGATTCCACCTCAACTTTCCCACGAGCGTCATCTTGTTGCTGCAATGTTGTTAATTCAGTTTTCTCCTTGTACCGCTCATGGTCTTCCTTCTCGAAAGAAGTTCCCTTTTTCATTTCTTCATGACTCCGGATTTTATGGCCAACATCTATAGGTTTGTCCCCAAATGTCAATGTCTGCCTGTAACCATCAGATGTGCTGTATTTTGATGAGCTTGTAGAATCCCAGTGCCTGTCAGCGTGGATTACTCTGTCAAGCGGATCCTTGCCTGCCGGATCCCACCTATCCTTGCCTGCTTGATCCCACCTCGTATGATCACCATGGCTTGAATTACCGCTCCGTCTTTCCCTCTCCCTGATATCATCACCGTCGCCGCCGCCGCCGCGGCGTGCACTTCCTCTTCGATCCAATCTACTGTGGCTGCTGCTGCTTCTCTCTCCGTGCGTACGAGGAGTATAATAATCGCATCCACCACCAGCAACACGGCTGCTCCTCCATCCTCTTCCATGCTCCCGGCAGCTCCTAGGAGTTGCCGCAGCAGCGGTAGCGCCGTCGAGTATCTCCCTGTCCTCGACCTCGTCGCTGGCCACCGCCGCGGAGTCGCCGTAACGATGGTGGTGGCGCTTGCGGCGCTTCGAGGAGGCGCCGCCGGATCGTGCGTCGTCGTCGTCGCGGGATGGATAGCGCTTGTCGAGCGGGGTGGGCGAGTACGGCGACGGGGAGCACCCACTGCCGCCGGCCATGGCTATGGGCCGGGATGGGGCGGGCGGGGATTAGTGTTGCGCGAGATGGCTGTGGAAGTTGCAAGTTTGCGACCTGGCTCCCGGGAGCTGATGATGCGAACCGTGTTGTCGCCACGAGTCGACTCGAATTGGCAGCAGCCCTGCCCCCCTCTCTCCTTGGGCGGATTCTCTTTTTATATTGTTCGTAGTACTTCGTATCGGACTCGCCTTTCCCAGCTCGTATAGCCCCCTGCTGATCGGTTTGCTGAACCCGGATACCGACCCGTACCCAAATCCATATAAGACCGGACAAACTATATTTTATACGCTGGGTGGGTTTGCATCGAAACTGGCCTCTTGGGCTCTTGGCAGAGCAGTTCTACCTGGTCACGGATTCAACCCACGAACCCAGGCAACCCACGAGCATGACGGCGGGCACACTGACGAGAAGCACGACGGCAGCCCGCTGTGCCGCACCCGAGTTGGAGAGCTCACCTGCACCACGACCAAGCACTGCCACCGCCGCCGCCACCACCGCGAGGGCACTCCCGCACCAGCATGTCATTACATCGAACGGGCGCGATCGAGTCCATGAACATCCGCCACACACACCTTATAACTCGTGTCCGCCATCGAACAGCAAGTGCAGGAGCTCGGCGAGGAACACATGGACAGCTTCAATTCGCTAGCTCGACATCGGGCGCCTGTGTGGGGAGCAGCGGCAGGAGGCAGCAGCACGTATAATCGGCGGCCGGCGACAGACCCCACAGCCGCGAACGCGAGAATCCCAACGTGGAGCGCAGCGTGGTCGGTGGTTGATAGGCTCCGTCTGGCCGACGATCCGCGCCCACTCAGGAGCAGGAGGCAGCCGGAGGCCGGGATGCCGCCGCGGCGGTAGGGCGGCACCGCGGTGGGGGAAGGTGCACACCAGCTGCCTAAGTCCGACAGGGATGGAGAAGATAAAGCACACGAAGGCGAGCACGTGGAAGGAGACAAGGTCGGACTCGGCGTGGTCCCCTTGGCACCGAGGTCGCCTGTGCGGTGACGCCGATGAGTGTCGTCGGAGGAGGACTGCCAATCCAGGCCAAGAAGCTGGCGAGGATGAAGATGGAGTTCACATGTTTAGGATGCCGTCCAGCACGCTCCGGCTGGAAGCCTACCACTAGCCGTCGCTGCCAGCTGCAATATCGTCCTGCTTCGTGCGTAACCCGTGGAAACCACATAACCAACCCAACCTAGAGATTCATGGAACCAGCTCTGAAGCCGTCGGAAACCAACCCAGACCGCCCCATACGCTACACATGGGTTGGCTCCAAAATTAACCATAACCCGAAAAACCCAAACCATGTAGTACATGCCTATCGTATAGGCCTGTCCGGATAGGAGGCCCGTTGCTACTTGCAGCTTGCTACAGGATAACCTTGGGAATTTCCATGAGAGCAACGGGCCATGATGGAAACATGTCCGGTTGGATCGCCCAATGCCCATGGCGCACTTGCGCTTTGTGTTAGTGTGACACAGCCCAAGCCTCGCTCTTTCTGCTTCGAAAGTCCGAATTTGTATAGTCACCAATCTTGGCGGAGCTTGAAGTGCTTTGTACCTATCAAAAACAACTTCAGGTATGATCTCTTTACTCAAACACTTTACCTCTATATGAAATTAAGATCCACCAAAACTCTAGATCAGGGGCTCAAAAAAACTCATGGATTTCTAGAGTTGACTAAAGTTACCCACCATGCCATTGATTACACAAGAAAAAAAACGTTTCGTTCATCCTTCTATTCTCCTAACGCCGTGCTCGCACTCACCTCGTCGCGCTCGTCTACACCGGCCATGGCCGTCGTCGCCCGCTGCCCTGGTCCCACCATGGCTGCGCCATTCTCGCCTCCAGCCGCAACGTGCTGATGCCGGCCAGGCAGGCCCCGCCTAGGCCGCGCTGGTACAGCCCCAGCGAGTGTCGATGCTGTGTAGGAAGAAGATAAAGTTTGACGTGCAAGCCTAGGCCGTCAGTGAGACAAAGGAGGAAGAGCTCTACTAATGGGCTGTTGTTAGGCTACAATTTGCTGGTTGTTAGGCCAGCTATCCAGATTCATTGTGGAGCCCACCCAAAAAGTTTCCTTAGGACTAGAGAGATCTCAAATTCACGGTAGAACTGCTCTACTGTAGATCTGCCGGATCATCCGCAAGCAATGAAGAATTAGATATTATTGGTCACACACATCAACAATTATATGACATGAATTTTCTATTCTTTGGTAGTGGACGAGGCTGTTGCTACACACGGATGGTGACATAGGAGACTCTATGGCTGCACCTACCGCTGCCGCTCCTTCTTCATCGCAGGTGCCGACTAGTACAGAAATGATTTTTGAACTGGATTCCATTTCAAATAGAGGCGGACGACGACAAACGGAACCACCTGTAAGTATAACGAGGAGCACTGTAGATTACTAGCCGCCCTAGTAGAAATACATTTTAGGGGCAGTTCTGTTAAGTTCATCATGCGCCGAGTCACGCCAATGCCAAAGCACGACCCCACGCAACCCGTGTGATTGCCCGGTTACATTCAATGTTTAAAAATAACAGGTTATGATATTTAGTGAAGGCTTAAAAAACATTAACTTTGGCGTCGTCCCCATCTTCACAGATATTCTTTTAGTACCTCATATGTATCACCGTGACTACACGTAATGAAATGTGTATGTATCGGATTCTCTCATATAAACAACCAATATATATATGTATGGATAATATATAAGTGGCAAAAACATTATGAATATCTTGCATTCTACAAAATCACCCCTTAGGGCGGCACGTGAGGGGGTGGGGGACCTCCTCTTTTGACCGTGGAGGGGCATCATGATGCCGCTTTTATAACAACGGTGGAGAATCGATGTTGTGGTAATTAGATGGATCTAATGGCAGAAGACAACTAATACTAACAGTCCATAACTAAAACCCGTAGTGATATGAAATATATTAGTGTCGGGTTGTGCCTTAACCTGGAGGGCTATATCACAACCGGTGATAGCATTAATCGGTAGTGATATTGTGAATGCACATGTCTATGTCATTTCGTTTTTGCTGATGACAAGCTAATAATTCTGCAGGCAATTAATAGCGTACGCGTGTAGGGCTCGCAATGATTGGTGCTTGCGCGTCCAAGACGGGCTGGCCATGTTTGACATACGCTCGTCATCACTGCTCCCATGTATAAGCTGTTGCAGCAAAAGACACGTACCTAAGCTAATGTCCCTCCCTCATGGTGAAGGTCCGCGTGAGCCTTAGCATCACCGAAAATTCCGAAACACCTACCCAATTTGGCTCTATGCGGAACGATGTCATTATTTTATTTGTATACGAAACGAAACCTAGTTGGTTCGTGCTGTCAACTCGATCATCAACCAAATCAAACTATGGTTTCTTAATCCATGAATGTCATGGAGCAAAGCGCGTACGTGTATGTTTTTTCGTTCCACACTATTTTAATAATAAAGTCACACCTGTATGTTCAGCTCCAAAGTATATACGTGCCCATATATGAATCATAGTACGTATAAATGTGTTTTTCTTTCATTCATGGAGGAACCTTATATACATTTTTTTTGTAACAGCTAGCATGAGTAGTATGCAGATACATGTACATATAGTACTGTATAAACCAATTCACCAATACCTAATAACATAAGTTGTATTTATCTATCTTAGCTTATGGACGACTTCGTCTACGACACATTGATATTGTACTGCGTGTGTATATGTATATTTATGTTGGATCCATCTACCTTGTGGACTAGCAATATGACACAATCATATCACATTGTATATGTATTATAGTAGTTGACGGACATGCATTCATGTATATTCTCCTTTTGCATCTCTAGTGTAGATCCCTCAACGCCGTAGTTAGGTCTTCTTCTCTGGTAAAAAAGAAATGCATATATACGTTGGTTAATAATAGTAGTATATGATTTCTGAAGCTCAGATGATGAACAACGTATATGAAAGTTCAGAAAATATATATTCACTGCGTGTACTTGTTGGTTCACATACTTGCAGCAGTCTTTTTGCGTTGAACAGGAGTCTGCACACCTTTAGCTTTAGCAGCCGATTCTGCATGCACGCACAAGCGAACGAATATTAGAGATACGTTATCTAATTGTTGTTCATTTTAGTCAAGGAACACACGAGGAATAGAGAAGACGAAGTTGGCGCAATAAGAGAGAAATTAAAGGCATATCGTCCTGTCTCCTCTGTCTCCCGTTCTAATTTTCAAATCAATCTATAATTCTCATGTCCCAAGCTCTCCCTAATAGGGCAGGGGAAATCGCGCGAGCTTATTGTTTGTCACATTTGACCTCCATCTCCATGGACGGCTAACGAGCAGCGAGCAGAGCCTGTCGGATTCGGAGCTCTGCTTCTCATCTACCTAGAGACACTCGGCCGGCCGTCATCTGCCAATATCTAGCTAGCCTACTTTTTAACTGATATATGCATAAAAGCAGCTTTTCTGCAACTTTTTGAATAGGAAAAGTGGCTTGGAGAAGAAAAGAGCAGCTAGCAATACCTATACTCTCCTGCTGCAGCAAAAGTTGAGTCTTGAGTGGGAGGAAAAGTTGCAAAAGAAATGGAAACGCAATAACGAATATCCATCCATGCATGCACGTGTGTTGATTGAGCTCGATCATCAAGTTAGTACGTCCTCTGTAAAGGCAAAGGTACGGTAAAACAAGGGACACTAACCAGGAGACGGCTGCTGCTGTTGTTGACGACGAGCCTTCTCATCAGCAGTTGGCCAATTGATAGGGGTAGATAACCCTGCAGTGACAGAGAGGATTTAGATAGTTTCCATCAGCACGACAGTAACTAATAATCTCTTGAGAACATCCCATTTGCCTGTGGGCATGCTAGAGATACTTTTTCCATAGTATTTAGGTAGAGGATTACCCTTCGAAGCTGGCTTCGGGGCTTTCGAATTTGTTGGCATGTTGAAGTTGAACCCGATCGATACTCAGGTGGTAAACAGGTAATGTGTGTGTGGTAGATATCTAAACTTGTGTTGTTGTTTGAGCCATGCACCTTGTTTAAGGTACTTTGTGCATATTTATATAGCTACCCTACGAATGATCCGTAGTGTCATACTGTCATGCACCGAAATTGCATTGCATTTACATTCTTATTTAACAAATTTATTTCATATTTGTTTTTTAATGTAGAATACTTGATTCACTGTTCATATATACATACCCCTGTGAAGCTTCTGACAGGGCTTCGCCCAGTCGATCTTAACCGTTCAGTCTTATTAACCACTCATCATCAAGTAATTAGTCATAACAGAACTTTCTTAGAAATAGCTCACCGAACCCATCCCATCGAGCAAGGCATGTTGAAACCAGCAATGCATGCTAGACTCTCCAGTACTGTGCATATATTGTTCACATGTTGACATATATTTATTTTCTCACAAAAAACAAAAAAGGGCAGACCCAGTGCCAGAGGCTCCCACACGAGTGGGGTCTGGGGAAGGGAATAACTGAAACAAAGTCTTACCCCGCAGAAATTCTGCACAGAGACGGCTTCGAACTCAGGACCTGGTGACTCGGCGAGCTAGCACTCACCAACTGCACCAGGCCTGGCCTTCCACAAAAAACAAATAGATCCAAATTAAACTCTGATTATCTTACTGCTAATAATTCTCCATGAAAAATATCTAGTGAACACAATTATGACCATTAGCACACTAGTCCATCAAACCATGCTCTCCCACAAGCAAGAATCAAATGTATAGGAAAAATCATAGAAGTTTATGCATCAGATGCTTGTGCATGTGTACGCTCGTGCATGTGTGTGTGACTTGCATAAGTAAGCACCAAAGTCATAACAATGAACATAACTGAAATGTTTCAAAAACTGAACGCAAATTCTGTGCATTTTGACATGGTTTATTTTATCTAGCAAACAATATCTTGCCTTGTCGGTGCCAACAGCATTGATTTGTTCTTGTACTTCTCTTACTTATGATGTTGACAGAACAATTTATTTTCTGACTACGAATACTTTACTGCAATTGTGCAGGCAGTTCATGCCTTGTGCCGGTACCAATCGCGTGGTGACCGTGTATATTGAACTTTTATTTTTGAACGGACATGGTAATAATGTAAACATAAGTAGGAGTACATGATATGAATCATTTAATGCATTCATCCGTGTTCCTGGTTTGCATGTATGCTTGCATAAATGTAAGTATGCAGTAGTAGACGGGCTTGAAATTAAATTTGAAGTTGAATTGATGACTTGACTCGTGTCATGGCGGAAGTTACGTACATTGCCTTGTGCCGGTAGGAAAAGCGGGATCAACAACCCTACATACCCGCTCCATCATGAAATTTCAATGGCAATATATATATATATATATATATATATATATATATATATATATATATATATATATATATATATATATATATATATATATATATATATATATATAATGGGGTATTTGGGACTGCTTGCTCCCGTTTTTGCAGCTCCACTCCACCAACTCCATCACGGAGCAGCTCCACTATGGAGTTTGTGGAGCAGGTAGTACTATTCGGTACACACCCTAGCTCCAGCTCCGGGAATGTGTTGTTTTCATAGAAATGGTCTATTATGCCCCTGATTGATGTTTGTCGTAAGTTTTGATCTCCAGGGCATATATGTAAGTGAATATTTTTCCAAATAAAATCTGATGCAAAGTATAAGAAATTGCACTTAATTTTTCTAAGAAAAATAGAAAACAACGTTGCCATAGGCACCTCCCTGCTCTTAATCCGATGCAAAATATAACAAATCTACGGCACCTCCCTGCTCCTCATGTTGCACGCCTCTGCATCTTCCGCTTCCTCAACGTCGCCATAGGCGGTGACTACCTGCTCTCCGGCACCATCATGTCCGAGTTCGCCAACCGGTGCACGCTAGGGGAAGAGGAGCGGCAACGGAGAAGGATGTGTCGTGGACATCACACGTATGGGGACGAGAGTCGAACAGATGGAGAAGCGAATCAGTCATTAATGAGTGGCATGGTGAGTAATTACCTATCAACTCCACGTGGGAGTACAAGACTCCAAAAACTGGAGTACCCCTCCATAAAAAACGTGGAGTTGGCCTCTAACTCCATCTTTTTCTTGGAGCAGAGTTCTTAGAGCAGGAGGTGTTTGGCAACGTGGAGTTGGAGCGGAGCTACAAAAATGAGGGCGAAGCAGTCCCAAACACCCCCTTAAACTCTCATTGCATGAATTGAGTGTAATGGGATGATTTTCAACTGCATATATGATGACCCCTATAGTTCATATGCTGTCATCTAAAGAAAACAAACGGTTTTTTCAAAATGAAAATTTGATCCATTTGAAGAGTGGTGTGGCTAATGATATATGGTTCCGAACTAGCTCAGCTAGTTAGGCTATTTGTGGTGGAACATGTTCATCTAGGATTATCCCAGAACTTAATGACGTTATTTTTTTTTATTGTTAGGCGATGTTTCCATTGATAGCAAGGTGTCGTGATGACTTTATTGGTCCCTTTATAGAAGTAAGCATGTATGCATGTATTTGAGCGCGGGTGGTTGTACTATGAGTCTATGTTTCGAAAAAAATATGTGTTGACGCCGATTCGGGTCACACGTCAGGGCTAGCATGCTTGAGACCACACATGGCCTAGCGTGCAGCAAGAACGCCCTAGAACAACATTACTGACCAGCAAGTCGGCCACGTCGATCCTACCTACCCCCATTATTTGCCCAAAAATCTCACGAACAGCTCAAGAAGACCTGTCAGGGTAGGCACATCGAGGTTTTCCTAGGATTGGCACAGCCACTTAGGGCACATTTGGACCACTACTACAAAAAATCTTTTGCGACGCGTTTTGAAATGGGCCTCAGAGGCGGGCATAAATTCCAACCGCCTTGGTTAATGCCTGGGATTAACCGAGGCGGTCGTTTTTTTATTAACCAAGGCGGTTACAAATAACCGCCTCACAAAATCAATTAACCGAGGCGGGCACCTTAAAAATGCCCGCCTCAGTTAATCGATATTAACTGAGATAGTTGTTGTAACGTAACCGCTTCAGTAAATACATTAACCGAGGCGGTTACGTTATAAGGCTCGCCTCGATAAATACTAGGCCAAGACAACCCATCTAGGCCCGGTTACAGGCTCCTACTATATATACCGCGAGCACACCAAACCCTAACTCACTCCTCCCCTCCCTCTCCCTCTCCCTCTCCCTCAGTCCCCATAGTGGCAGCCTGAACAGATCGAGCGTGCGGCCTCCCCTCACTCCCCATAGCGCCGTCGCTCACCCCACAGCGGCTCCTTCCTCCGGTTCCTCTCTCTCCACCACCTCCATCCCTCTCTCTCCACCGCCTCTCTCCATTCCTCCTCTCTCTAGGGCGGTTGCGGCGCGGGGCCGCGGTGGCGCGAGTCGGCAGCGGCCCCTCGACCACGCGCGGGTCGAGATGTGGCTGTGGGGCCCTCACTCACACGTAGTGGCGGCGAGATGCTACGATGGCAATGGCGAGCTTCGGTGGCGCTGCACGCTCAGCGCGGATCCCGGTGGCCCATGCCCGCCCGCGGCGGCGGCAAGATGAGGCAGCGGCGGTGGCGAGCTTCGGTGACACTGATGCAGATCCCGGTGGCCCTCGCCCGCCTGCGTGGATCTCCCCTGGCGTGGATCAAGCTCCCCTATGGGTGCTGCGGCGGCGGCAGTGGCGAGTAGCCCTTGTGAGCAAATCCGGCAGCGGCGCCTGTACCTCAGCACGGCGCCCCCTCTTCTTCATCAAGCCTGGAACCAGCAATGCAGTAGAAGAGGAGCCCGGATCTGGCGCGTGGAGGCCGGATCCGGTGGCGGGCTCGTGATGGGCTCGGTGGGCTTTTTCCTTTTTTTGTTTTTTTTATTTCATTTACCGAGGCGGGTAGCAAACCGCCTCGGAAAGGGTCACATTAACCGTGACCTTTCATTCGAGGCGGTTTTTGCAACTGCCTCGGTAAATGCATTTTGCCCGCCTCAGTAAAAAAATATTGTAGTATGGACGATGTCCAGAAGCTGTCGCGCCGAACGTGTGGCTACGCTGCAACTGTGGCACTGAAATTGGCCACCGCACCTATGGCACGTTTTGGCACCCAAAATGCACTAGAGGACCACGGCAAGGCTGCGACAGCCGCAAATGGGGCAGTGAAGCAAACGCATGCCGCAATTGCAGCGCTGAAGTTGCGGCACAATGTGGCATCCTTTGGACTTAGAACTCCAACGAATCTCGTCAAAAGAGGTGCCACACAATAGGCGGTTGAAAGAGCTAAAGGTTGGAGAAAAGGGTAGTCGATGTGTTTTTGACGATTGTGCAGTTGGATTATTCCCTCAATCAGCCGCGATCATCTAATAGATATAGAGGAGGGTGGTCCCATCCAATAGGAGACCATTCCCAAATGAAATCTACAAGTTTCCCATGACAATGGTGAGTTTCCATCAAATTAGATTTATTTTGGGCTTGGACCGGGTTCAGGGAAAAAAAAGAATCCCAAGGCTATAATTTCTTCATCCGAACCATGATCCAAATTGGACATCTTGATGAGAGGAATACAATGGTGAAGTCCATTTTTCAATGTGATGAAGTCAGAAAATCTAGCTTAGCCATAAGCTGGGTTTAGCTCGACCAGCACCCTTGAAATCACATTTTCTTCGTTCGGACTACAAACTAACTAATAGACCACTAAAATCAAGAAATGTCCACTAAAGGGTACAATCTTGTCTATCACCTACTAAATTTACGTAGTACCTTCAAAATTTTGATCTAATTCCTTCCACAATTATCTCAACCATCATGCAAGAGAGTGAAAACAAAAACCTAATTAAGCAACTAATATACCACTAAAACTTCAAAAAGAAGTTTGGAATAGCATTTACTTATCTTCTACAACCTCCTCCACCAAAGGAATCAAAATTGAAACCATCTTCCTTAGATTTGTAAAGTGTTAAATGCAGCAGCGACCCTTAAACTTGTAATGGTGTGTCATTTAGGTAGTGTATGGTTTGGAGACAAGGAAGGATGGGACATACATGTTCTAGTTTTCCGAGATAGGGCGATCCCATTTTTTGTTTGGTTGAGAGGATACGGATGTCCCTGTTTTAGGTTTGGTTGGATGGATAAAATAAGGTGGGTTGAATGGAGATTCTTTGTGCTGTTTACCTTCCATTAACCATGGGCCCACTCAGCCACTTACCTAGCATGGGCCCACCAATCAGCTGGCTCATCTTCTGCCTCCGGCTATACCCGCATGCCCACACGCCCATGTGGCCACGCCTATGCTCGCCCCTCTTTGCATGCCCACGCTTGAGCTCACCGCCCTCTCCATGCGGCCATGGCGGTGGTGCTCGCTAGCGCCCGCCAGCGCTGGTACTCGTCGCCTGTACTCACGCTCACCAGCACTTGTGCTTGGCCAGGGGTGTAGAGATATGGGCAAGAACGAGGTAGAGCTTTACGGCGTCGGGGCTGGGATTAGCCCGGCGTCAGCGTCGGTGGCTAGGACCAGGCAGAGCTCTGCAACGTCGGGACATAGCACTCACGGGATTGATACGGCATGGAGGAGGGACGAGCAAATCTGACCTTTTGGTGGGGAGGAGGTCATCCCCAGATTCACTAGAATATTCTACGTGCAATGTCTTTGACTCTCTTTGTTCGCCAACTAAACATCTAAAAAAAATGGGTCCATCCCATCCCCATCCCACCTCATCCTTAGAACAAAACATTGTCTTAGATACACGAACTAATGCATTTCTGGGTCCCTAAAATTGTTAAGTGGTGTACCACATGTCCACGCGAGTTAAATGTGGGTTCCATGCTAACGTGGCTTGCTAGCCCCTCCCCTTTACTCTTCTCTCACCAATATACCTTGTCTCCTTCTATCACGTATACCTCAGCCTCGCTACTACCAAAACGGTCCCAACAACATTTGTTCTCTTGCACTACATCCCTTATTAATGATGATGTTGACAGAACAATTAATTTGCTGACTGATTCTTCACAGTAATTATGCAGGCAGTTCATGTCTTGTGCTACGAAACTGGCTGTGTATATTGCATTGAGGCCCTGTTTAGTTTTCACCTAAAAACTTGTCATCCCGTCACATCGAATGTTTGGACACATACATGGAACATTAAATGTAGATAAAAAACTAATTGCACAGTTTGCATGGAAACCTCGAGACGAATCTTTTAAACCTAATTAGTCCACGATTAGCCATAATTGCTACAGTAACACACATGTGCTAATGACAAATTAATTAGGCTTAATAAATTTGTCTAGCGGTTTCCAGGAGAGTTATGTAATTAGTTTTTTTATTAGTATCCAAACACCCCTTCCGACATCCCATAAAACATCCGATGTGACACCCAAAAAATTTTCACTCACGAACTAAATAAGGCCTTACTTCATAACGTGGACATGCATGGTATTTTTTTGAAAGCCTCTCGTCTGGGTATAGCTGTAGTATCTGTTCATACACACATACGCCCACTCTATAAACTCACACCACCACACACACCATACGTGTACAAACAGACCTACAACTACACACAGATCTAAGACCGCGTCCTTCTTGATATCGCTGGAATCCTCTGACTCCGTGGCAACGGGTACATCGCGTTCTCCTTGTAGCACCATGCATGAGAGGCTCAGGCCTGGAAACAATTCAGGCAAACATGATACATGAATCATTTAATGCATTAGGTGTAATTTATATTGATGATGAAACAGACAATTTATATTGAACTCATGGATTAGGTGTAATTGGATGATTTTCAACCTTATATATATGATGACCTGTATAGTTCATTCCCAGTCGTCTAAAGAAAACAAATGTCTCAAAGAAAATCTAAACCATTTTGGAGTATGGTGTGGCTAATGATATATGGCTGGTTGCGAACTGCATAAAGCTTAGCTATTTAGGTTATTTATGATGGAATATGTCCATTCGGGTTTATTTAATGGCGTTATTCTTTTAGTGATAGATGATGTTCTCATCGACAGCGAGGCGATTGTCACTACTACAAAATTGATTTTCAAAGGCGTCATTTTTTTGTTTTAAGAGGCGGGCAAGCACAACCTACTACTCAGCAATAGCACTTCCCTACCACTACACCAGACACTCATTTGTGAGTATATATAGGATGCTATCTTTTTATATCAACATTTCGTAATTTCATACTGAATATTGTGGCTACTAAATAAACTCAAATGGAAAAAATTTCAAGTACAAGTTTTAAATCTTGTCAAACACTACAAACTTTGGTACAGGGTGTGGCTCCATTTGAGATTGTTTTAAAAAATTAAAAATTTTGAATCATAAAATATGTGAATTTAAAACAAATATTTGAGACACTAAACAACTTCAAATAAAAAATTATTAACTGAAAACATGTAGATTAGGTTGGCCACTATAACTTTTGTATTAACGATTTGAACATTTAAAGTCGTTTAGAAATTTTAAATTGTGAATTTCAAAATTGTAACACCCAAAAAAAATTAAAAATTTAGAATTAAAAGAAAAAAATTAGAGTTGGAAGGGTTTTGGTATGGGTTTAAATAATTTAGATAATAATTAATGGGGAATTAAGATTTAAAATTTTAGATGAAATACTTGATGATGCATTCATGCTGTTGCATTTATTTTATTGAGTGGTGTGGTTTTTATTTTGTTTGATTTGGAATTTTAAATCTCTTTAAATGGTTTTGGAAATCAATAAATAAAAAAAAAGAAAAAGAGAGGGGCATACCTGTGCTAAGGTGGCCTGGAGGCCCGCTCGGCCGGTCTGTGGCTGTTTTCCCCGCTGTTGGGCCGAGCTGCTCTTCCCCGCGCGCGTGTGGGCCAGCCCAGACGAGACCACGTGCTCCTATTCCTCTCTGGTGACGCTGACGAACCAGGCCTGCCTGTCAGTGCGCCTCTTCTTCCTCGCGCCATGGCCGAGTCAGACACGAACACTGCCACCACCGTATCTCCACCACATGAATCGGGATTTCCTACCCGAATACAAGATTTTGGTGCTATAAAAGAGAAGCCGTGACCCTCTCACCCCTTTTTCCATCTAAAAACCCGAGTTTGGTCCCGTGAAATCGAGCCTCGAAGCTTGGAACCCTAGGCGTGTTCGGTCACAAGCCGCCGAAGCTTACAGGTGGATTTGCGTTTTTTTTATTCGCTTGGGTGAGTTTGCCATCTTCTTCTCTCCCTCCCCATGCTTTTCTTTTGAATTTTGGTGCTTTGAACTGCGAGATTGAAGCTTTCCGCGAGCCGGCAATGGCGCCGCCATTCTTCCCGAGCCGCGTCTCGTTCTCAAGCCGTCGTAGCTTCCCTAGATCGCATAGATGCGTTCGCGGTGATCTCCTCTTCCGATTGGGGTCGGATGCGTGGTGAACCATGGTCGGATGAGGTGGGTCCGAAGCTTTCCGGCGAGTCCATGGCGGCGTCCATGGTGGCCACCAGCCGGAGGTACTGTAGCCGGCCGGTTCTCCTCTTTCTTTTGCTTTGGAACAATGTGAGCCCTCCGTTCATGTATCAACGATCAGGATTAGAACATACCTTTTCACATGGCAAATTTTCTAAAGAGACCTTTACCTTTTTAGTAATCAACCCGCCATCCATAGCGTACTACTGAAAATGCGTTTTCGTGTTTTGAAAGCGTATTTTCTACCGGTTTATTCAAAAATACGTTTTTCAGGAAATTACAGTTTTGCCACTAGAATTGTTTTGGTCATAAAATCTTGGTTTTAACTCCGATTTGATCCGTTCAAGTTGCGTTAGGTTCGTATTTGCGAGCTCTACATGTTAGTGTAGTTGTACAGTTAGTTTTGATAATTTATTTTTCGAGTTTATAATTAAGTATTTATTTATCTATAGGAAATCTTAGAAAATTCATAACTTATACGTTTTAACTCCGAATTTGGTGATCTTTGCGTCTGTGTGATCGTAGTAACGTGTAGAAGAGTTTTATAAACTTTTATTACTGTTTTGTTATTGTTGGTGTACTATTCTAATTGTATCTCTTTGTTTGCTTTGTGTTTGTTTGATTGGATGCATGTGTGTTGTTGATTGATGATCGAGTATAGAAGGTGAGCAGTATCTGGATGATTCGGAGTATTACTTTGAGCCAAGTCAGCAGTATCACTTGGAAAGCTTTGATCAAGGCAAGTATAACACAGGACTATCCTTGTTACCTATACATTGAATTGTCATACATATGCATGTGCTTACCTTGACAACCTTAGAGATTATAACTTAGTGATTGTTATCTTGATTCCTTGTCAACCTTGGGAATGCATATGGGTAGCTACTGCTAGTGCTTAAACTAAGAACAATGATCTTGTAATTAGATTAATGGATTAAGCAATCAACTATTAAGATGATTTTATTACTGTTAAAAAGGGGGCTAGAGCATGTGTATTATTTTGATGCTCTGGGTTCTCTCCATAAGGACTTATCTGTAAGTGATAACCGGGATATACAGTACAGCTGTGAGGGCTATATGGCTCTGGCTTTAGTTGTTCAAGAGACCTTTTCTAGCTTGTTAGAGGTTACCTTAAATGGCGTAAGAATGGCTTGCCACGTTGGGTGTAGTGCGAGCCCCTGGCCTAGTGTGTATAGGCTGCGGTTGTTGTACCACAGGGAAGGGGGGTTCTACATCTGCCTGCCGAGTGAATCTAATGGCCCTAACTTGTTAGACGAACTTTTGAGTGGCTTTATATGGTTCTCGGGTGTTTGGGCTTGATCTCCCCACTCATTTGAAAATCATGACTCACAGTGAAAGTGTACAGCTCTGCGCATAGTTAAAAACTGGTATACTAGCCGTGCTCACGGATACGAGCGGCTTTGGGAATTTTTATGGAATAGTTGATCATACTGTTATATCATGCTTAATTATTGTTGATTATTATTTGCTCATGTTAATGCTATTCATTATCTTTATTACAATTGATCATTGGTTCTTTAATGGGAAGCGGTTTATCTTGATGCTACTCAATTGCTAATATATGATTAAAAGCTAAACGCAGTTAAACAGTGTCTAGCCTTTTTGAGCCTCATGAACCCTGTGTTATATTTGTTGAGTTCGACATGGACTCACCCTTGCTATTTCTACCATAACAGATGAAGATATTGAGGAAGATTATCGTAATGAGTACTAGTCTTGGTGTCAACCAGTCAACCGTGTCCCTGTGTGGAGTTTCCGCTGAAGAATTACTATTAGTTATTATTACCTATCGTTCAAGACTATGTCTTAAATATTTATTCGTTATGTAATAAGCACTGTGATGATACTTTGTAATTTGTCAACTTATGTGTGCGACTGTTTCCTGGGGCGCACATGAGTCTTTTATGCATCCTATTTTTGTCCTTAAAAATGGGTGTGACAGATTGGTATCAGAGCCGTGTTGACTGTAGGACGCGAGCCTAGTTAGAATGGTCGTTAATAGCATCCATACTTCACTTAATTCATGCTTCCTCTTTTCACCTTGTTAATTACTAAAGTTTTATGCTTCCTCTACTTTATTCTATTGCGAAAATACATTGATTCTATCTAATCTATGTCTAAATCTTGTAGATGTCTCCTTATCCCCGTCTGTCAGCTGCACAGTACGTTGCCCGTTTCAAACCTCAGGAGCCGTATGAAGATGGTGATCAAGAGCTATCTGATGCTGAATCAAGAGTTGGTGATACACCAATGGAGAATGTAGTTATGGGGTGGACTACGAAGCTTCATATCATGGTTCCTAAAGCTGATGCTTTCTTCCATGACATGTTGACAAGAACCTTGGACAACTACTACTACGACTGGGAAGCTACGTTGGAGTATCGCAGTGCAGAGTATAGTCATCCATGGATGGATTCCTATTGGGAAACGGAGTTATGGGTTAAGAAAAGGGATCCTACCACTAAGGAGTCTAAGGTGGAGTCAAAGTTCATTACCAGAGTGAGCCGGGCAACCGTGGAGATAAGCATGGAGGATGTCGCTTTCAATGCATTTGTTTACTACCATGGTCTACGCTCGGACAAGACGTTAAAGGGTGCACTCCGACATTTCCTTGTTTCTTACATGACAAGGGTATTTGGACCGTGCCGCTTGCAGATGATTCCTCCTTGACTTTACAAGCTACGGTGGGATTAGCTCGTGAATTGGCTCTCCATGAGGTGGATTTGAAGGATGAGTTGCTGAAGGAAAAAGAACTTAAGGAGCAAGCTTATAAGGAGATTGACCAATTAAGGGCGGAGTTAGGTCATCCCAAGATTTATGAGAAGCTTAATTAGGAAATAGGAAAAATCCCTATGTAATAGGAACGATAGTAGTTGCGAGTTAATTTTAAGTTTGGTTTGTTTTAAGAGTCAGTTTGTGGTGTGAACAATTGTATGATTGATGGATTGTTATTATGATAATGTGTGATTTGGATCTTTGTAATGTGTGCTGGAGTTTTGTAGACATGCCTACAAGTTCCATGGTTAAAAATATTAAGTTTGATCAAAATATATTAGTTGAATATGAGGTTAACTTAGTTCTGTCCTTTGCTGATTTTTAGATCAGTCTGGGATATTTTAGAAATAACTTAAAATCCGTTCATGAGAAATTTAAGAAATTTTACTGGGAATAATTAGACTTCTGTATCTTTCCAACCCCGCAAGAATCACCTTATTATCTATTATGAGCTAAGAGATATATCTGTTCCAAGTTGGAGTTACTGCACAGTCTGGAATTCTGAAACAGTTTGGGTTAAGTTCAGTTTTTGGCCAATTTATTGACAGAATCAGAAAAAGTGTTGTGAATAAAAGTTGTAGATAATTTTGTAAGATTTCCAACCATGTAAAGATCATCTGAATTGGACGTCTGTAGCTCGAGATATGACAGTTTTACTGAGTTGCTGAAATTGGAGTTCGCCCAGAAAAATCAGATTTTGCTTATCTATTGAATACATCATCTCGGATCGTACTGAATTTCATCTTCTGTGTTTTTGGAAACAGATGTCAGGCAGAGGACGTGGCAGAGGTCGTGGAGGTGCTAACCCACCCATTACTATGGAGGAACTCATGCAAACTCAGAACCAGATGATGCAGATGTTTATGCAGCACATGCAGAACAATCCCCCTACAGGAGGACCACCGTCTGTGCAAGTGAGGGATAAGCATGGAGAATTTTTGAAGGGATGCCCTCCAGTGTTTTCTCATGCTGCTGATCCTTTAGAGGCAGATGATTGGGTGAGGGCAGTGGAGAAACAGCTGAATATAGCTCAATGCAATGATATGGAGAAGGTGTTATATGCATCTGGTCAGTTACAGGGGACAGCTCAGACTTGGTGGGAGTCGTATCAAGCTGCACACCCTGACAATGCTCCTCCTATCACTTGGAATGAGTTTGTTAGAGATTTTCGAGCTCATCATATTCCTGAAGGTATAATTAAGCTGAAGCAGGAAGAATTCAGAAACCTTAGGATGGGACAGATGAGCGTTAGTGAATATCATGACAGGTTCACCCAGTTGGCTCGCTATGCTCCTAATGAAGTGAGGGAAGATGCAGACAGGCAGCGTCTTTTCTTGAAGGGAATTTATTATGATCTTCGCTTGCAGTTGAAGGGGAACAACTATGCTAGTTTTCAAGAGCTGGTAAATAAAGCTATTGTGCTTGATAATGAGCGCAGAGAGATGGACAGGAAGAGGAAAATGAAGGTACAAAGCTCAGGAAGCAACAACCGTCAGCGCACTAATTCTCAGCATGGTTTCCATCAGAAGTTTCAGGGATCGGTTAGCTAGTGGAATCGTAATCCGAATCAGAGGTGGTCCCAGAATTGGCAAAGTAATCAGTCACAACAGCGTTCATCATATCCACAGCGTCAACAGTATTAGCAGACTGGGCAACAGACTCCTCACACTGGAAATTTCAATGTTACCCCCATGAAGAATAGTGCTCCCAGCACGCCTACTAGATGCTTTGTCTGTGGTAAAGAGGGGCATATGTCTTACCATTGTCCTGAGAAGCAGAACCAGCAGACTCCTCAGAGCCAGAAGAGCAACCAGAGGCAATCTGGTACTGGAAGGGTGAATCACGTGTCTTCTGATACAGCTCATGATGCACCAGAAGTCATGATTGGTACGTTCAATGTACATTCCACTCCTGCAACTGTTCTTTTTGACTCTGGAGCATCTCATACATTCATATCCAACATTTTTATTAAAATGCATAGTATACCCATGCTAGCTATGAAAGAACCTCTCTTAGTAAATTCACCTGGAGGTACCATGCAAACCAGTAATCGTTGTCTTCCAATTAGTATGGTATTAAGGGGGGTAGAGTTTAAGATAGCTCCTATAGTGTTGAAGACATCTGGTATTGAAGTGATATTGGGTATGGACTGGATGAAGCAAAATCAGGCAGAGATTCAGTGTCAGCAGAAAGTGGTAGTTGTGACTGCACCTAATGGAGATAAAATCAATGTGGATGTAGCAGTGCAGAAGCAACCAACCGCTGTGGTGAATCAGCTTGAAGATACTATTAAGGAGAATTCAGTGATTGAGGAATTTCTGGATGTCTTCCCTGATGAATTGCCAGGTATGCCACCCGACAGAGACATTGAATTTCTTATTGAATTACTTCCTGGAACTGCACCTATAGCCAAACGACCATATAGGATGGGAGTAGATGAATTAGAAGAACTTAAGAAACAAATTAAAGAATTACAAGATAAAGGTTTTATTCGACCTAGTTCATCACCTTGGGGAGCACCAGTTATTTTTGTTGATAAGAAAGATGGCGGTCAGAGGATGTGTGTTGATTACCGGTCACTAAATGAGGTAACTATCAAGAATAAGTACCCTTTGCCCAGGATTGATGACTTGTTTGATCAGTTGAGAGGTGCTTGTGTGTTCTCTAAGATTGATTTACGTTCTGGTTATCATCAGTTGAAGATTCGTGCTTCTGATATTCCAAAGACAGCTTTTACTACAAGGTATGGATTGTATGAGTATACTGTTATGTCATTTGGATTGACCAATGCACCTGCATACTTTATGTACATGATGAATAAGGTGTTTATGGAATATTTGGATAAGTTTGTGGTAGTGTTTATTGATGATATACTGGTATTTTCCAAGACGGAGGAAGAGCATGCTGAACATTTGAGGTTGGTATTGCAGAAACTTAGAGAGCATAAACTGTATGCGAAGCGAAGTAAATGTGAGTTTTGGTTGAAGGAAGTTTCTTTCCTTGGTCATATTGTTTCTAATGGAGGGATATCAGTGGATCCAGGTAAAGTAAAGGATGTATAAGATTGGAAACCACCTATTGATGTTAGCGAGATTCGTAGTTTCTTGGGATTAGCTGGATATTACAGA
This sequence comes from Saccharum hybrid cultivar R570, assembly GCA_038087645.1. NCBI lineage: Eukaryota > Viridiplantae > Streptophyta > Magnoliopsida > Poales > Poaceae > Saccharum > Saccharum hybrid cultivar. The sequence continues at coordinate 2,819,899 of JAQSUU010000568.1, forward strand.
CGGTTCATTGAAGGGTTTTCTAAACTTGCTAAACCTATGACATCTCTGTTAGAGAAGAATGCCAAGTTTGTGTGGTCAGATAAATGTCAAGCTAGTTTTGAGGAATTGAAGAAGAGGTTGACTACAGCGCCTGTTTTGGTTTTGCCAGATTTGAGTAAGAAGTTTTCTATTTATTGTGATGCTTCTCGTCAAGGTTTGGGATGTGTTCTTATGCAAGAAAGCAGAGTTGTGGCTTATGCATCTAGGCAGTTGAGAAAGCATGAGTTGAATTATCCTACACATGATTTAGAGTTAGCAGCTGTAGTTCATGCTTTAAAGATTTGGAGACATTATTTGATTGGACATAAGAGTGATATATACACTGATCATAAGAGTTTGAAGTATATTTTCACTCAGTCAGATCTGAATTTGAGGCAACACAGATGGTTAGAGTTGATTAAGGATTATGATATTGAGATACACTATCATCCTAGTAAGGCTAATGTAGTAGCTGATGCTCTTAGTAGGAAAAGTTATGCCAATGAGATACGGACGTTGTCTATGACCAGTGAGTTATGTGCTGAATTTGAATATTTGAATTTGGGCATTGTTACTAATACAATGGAATTAGTGATAGAGCCTACCTTAGAGCAAGAAATCTACAAGGGTCAGTTGAAGGATGAGAAACTAAAGAAGATAGCGGAAGATATAGTGATTGGTAAGTCACCAGGCTTTCGAATGGATGATAATGGAATTTTGTGGTTTGGAAAGAGGCTGTGTGTACCTGAGGATCAAACTGTTAGACAGGCAATTCTTCGCGAAGCTCATGAGTCAGCTTATTCTATTCATCCTGGTCGTACTAAGATGTATTTGGATCTTAAACAGAAATATTGGTGGGTTGGATTAAAGCGAGATGTGGCTGAGTATGTGGCATTGTGTGACACTTGTCAGAGGGTGAAAGCAGAGCATCAGAGACCTGCTGGATTGTTGCAACCAATGAAGATTCCTGAATGGAAGTGGGAGAAAGTTGGTATGGATTTTATAGTAGGGTTACCGCGTACTCAGAAAGGTTATGACTATATTTGGGTGATAGTAGATCGGTTAACTAAAGTTGCTCATTTTATACCAGTTAAGACTACTTACCATGGACCAAAATTGGCAGAGTTGTATATGGAAAGAATAGTCTGTTTGCATGGAGTACCAAAGAAGATTGTATCTGATCGAGGATCGCAGTTTACGTCGCATTTTTGGAAAGCTGTGCATGAATCATTGGGAACAAAATTGAATTTTAGTACAGCATATCATCCACAGACAGATGGACAGATTGAAAGGACCAACCAGGTATTAGAGGATATGTTGAGAGCTTGTGCATTGCAATATGGAACTAGTTGGGATAAGAGTTTGCCTTATGCAGAATTCTCTTACAATAACAGTTATCAACAGAGTCTTAAGATGGCACCGTTTGAAGCTTTGTATGGACGTAAGTGTAGAACTCCATTATTTTGGGATCAGACAGGTGAATCTCAAGTGTTTGGTACAGATGTTCTTAAGAACGCAGAAGATCAAGTGCGAGTGATTCGTGAGAATTTGAGAGTAGCACAGTGTCGTCAGAAGAGTTATGCTGACAATAGAAGAAGAGATTTAGTTTTTGAGGTAGGTGATTATGTCTATTTGAAGGTGTCCCCTATGAAAAGTGTGAAGAGGTTTAACATGAAAGGTAAACTAGCACCAAGGTATATTGGACCATTTAAAGTTATTACTAGACGTGGGGAAGTTGCTTATCAATTAGAGTTGCCTGAAAATTTATCTGGAGTGCATGATGTGTTCCATGTTTCACAACTTAAGAAGTGTTTACGGGTGCCTGAGGAGCAGATACCTTTAGAAGAGTTGACTGTTAAAGAGGATCTTACATATGAAGGGTTTCCGATTAAGATTTTGGAGACTGCTGAGAGAGTTACTCGAAGTCGGGTTATTAAAATGTGCAAGGTACAGTGGAATCGATATTCAGAGGCAGAGGCAACTTGGGAAAGAGAGGATGAATTGAGGAAATCATATCCGCAGTTGTTTGAGTAAGCAGTTCAATCTCGAGGACGAGATTCTTTTAAGGGGGTAGAATTTGTAACACCCAAAAAAAAATTTAAAAATTTAGAATTAAAAGAAAAAAATTAGAGTTGGAAGGGTTTTGGTATGGGTTTAAATAATTTAGATAATAATTAATGGGGAATTAAGATTTAAAATTTTAGATGAAATACTTGATGATGCATTCATGCTGTTGCATTTATTTTATTGAGTGGTGTGGTTTTTATTTTGTTTGATTTGGAATTTCAAATCTCTTTAAATGGTTTTGGAAATCAATAAATAAAAAAAAAGAAAAAGAGAGGGGCATACCTGTGCTAAGGTGGCCTGGAGGCCCACTCGGCCGGTCTGTGGCCGTTTCCCCGCTGTTGGGCCGAGCTGCTCTTCCCCGCGCGCGTGTGGGCCAGCCCAGACGAGACCACGTGCTCCTATTCCTCTCTGGTGACGCTGACGAACCAGGCCTGCCTGTCAGTGCGCCTCTTCTTCCTCGCGCCATGGCCGAGTCAGACACGAACACTGCCACCACCGTATCTCCACCACATGAATCGGGATTTCCTACCCGAATACAAGATTTTGGTGCTATAAAGAGAAGCCGTGACCCTCTCACCCCTTTTCCCATCTAAAAACCCGAGTTTGGTCCCCGTGAAATCGAGCCTCGAAGCTTGGAACCCTAGGCGTGTTCGGTCACAAGCCGTCGAAGCTTACGGGTGGGATTTGCGTTTTTTTTTATTCGCTTGGGTGAGTTTGCCATCTTCTTCTCTCCCTCCCCATGCTTTTCTTTTGAATTTTGGTGCTTTGAACTGCGAGATTGAAGCTTTCCGCGAGGCGGCAATGGCGCCGCCCGTTCTTCCCGAACCGCGTCTCGTTCTCAAGCCGTCGTAGCTTCCCTAGATCGCATAGATGGGTTCGCGGTGATCTCCTCTTCCGATTGGGGTCGGATGCGTGGTGAACCATGGTCGGATGAGGTGGGTCCGAAGCTTTCCGGCGAGTCCATGGCGGCGTCCATGGTGGCCACCGGCCGAGGTACTGTAGCCGGCCGGTTCTCCTCTTTCTTTTGCTTTGGAACAATGTGAGCCCTCCGTTCATGTATCAACGATCAGGATTAGAACATACCTTTTCACATGGCAAATTTTCTAAAGAGACCTTTAGCTTTTTAGTAATCAACCCGCCATCCATAGCGTACTACTGAAAATGCGTTTTCGTGTTTTGAAAGCGTATTTTCTACCGGTTTATTCAAAAATACGTTTTTCAGGAAATTACAGTTTTGCCACTAGAATTGTTTTGGTCATAAAATCTTCGTTTTAACTCCGATTTGATCCGTTCAAGTTGCGTTAGGTTCGTATTTGCGAGCTCTACATGTTAGTGTAGTTTGTACAGTTAGTTTTGATAATTTATTTTTCGAGTTTATAATTAAGTATTTATTTATCTATAGGAAATCTTAGAAAATTCATAACTTATACGTTTTAACTCCGAATTTGGTGATCTTTGCGTCTGTGTGATCGTAGTAACGTGTAGAAGAGTTTTATAAACTTTTATTACTGTTTTGTTATTGTTGGTGTACTGTTTCTAATTGTATCTCTTTGTTTGCTTTGTGTTTGTTTGATTGGATGCATGTGTGTTGTTGATTGATGATCGAGTATAGAAGGTGAGCAGTATCTGGACGATTCGGAGTATTACTTTGAGCCAAGTCAGCAGTATCACTTGGAAAGCTTTGATCAAGGCAAGTATAACACAGGACTATCCTTGTTACCTATACATTGAATTGTCATACATATGCATGTGCTTACCTTGACAACCTTAGAGATTATAACTTAGTGATTGTTATCTTGATTCCTTGTCAACCTTGGGAATGCATATGGGTAGCTACTGCTAGTGCTTAAACTAAGAACAATGATCTTGTAATTAGATTAATGGATTAAGCAATCAACTATTAAGATGATTTTATTACTGTTAAAAAGGGGGCTAGAGCATGTGTATTATTTTGATGCTCTGGATTCTCTCCATAAGGACTTATCTGTAAGTGATAACCGGGATATACAGTACAGCTGTGAGGGCTATATGGCTCTGGCTTTAGTTGTTCAAGAGATCTTTTCTAGCTTGTTAGAGGTTACCTTAAATGGCGTAAGAATGGCTTGCCACGTTGGGTGTAGTGCGAGCCCCTGGCCTAGTGTGTATAGGCTGCAGTTGTTGTGCCACAGGGAAGGGGGGTTCTACATCTGCCTGCCGAGTGAATCTAATGGCCCTAACTTGTTAGACGAACTTTTGAGTGGCTTTATATGGTTCTCGGGTGTTTGGGCTTGATCTCCCCACTCATTTGGAAATCATGACTCACAGTGAAAGTGTACACCTCTACGCAGAGTTAAAAACTGATATACTAGCCGTGCTCACGGATACGAGCGGCCTTGGGGATTCTTATGGAATAGTTGATCATACTGTTATATCATGCTTAATTATTGTTGATTATTATTTGCTCATGTTAATGCTATTCATTATCTTTATTACAATTGATCATTGGTTCTTTAATGGGAAGCGGTTTATCTTGATGCTACTCAATTGCTAATATATGATTAAAAGCTAAACGCAGTTAAACAGTGTCTAGCCTTTTTGAGCCTCATGAACCCTGTGTTATATTTGTTGAGTTCGACATGGACTCACCCTTGCTATTTCCACCATAACAGATGAAGATATTGAGGAAGATTATCGTAATGAGTACTAGTCTTGGTGTCAACCAGTCAACCGTGTCCCTGTGTGGAGTTTCCGCTGAAGAATTACTATTAGTTATTATTACCTATCGTTCAAGACTATGTCTTAAATATTTATTCGTTATGTAATAAGCACTGTGATGATACTTTGTAATTTGTCAACTTATGTGTGCGACTGTTTCCTGGGGCGCACATGAGTCTTTTATGCATCCTATTTTTGTCCTTAAAAATGGGTGTGACAAAAATATATGAACTAAACACAAATATTTAGGACTCCAAACGACATCAAATTGAAAACTTTTCAACCATAAAGTTGTAGATTGTGTAAGAACTATAACTTTGATATAGACCCACTACACCAGGACAGTGCCGGGTTAGAACCCCGTCACTGCCGAAATTGATTCCAGCAGCGGATAATCAGCAGTGATGGGGTGGCCTATCACTGCTGGGTCTAATCATAAACTAGCAGTGATATCAACGAGTATCACTGCCGGGTTGACACATTAACCGGTAGTAACATGGCCAGAATCACTGCCAGCTTAAAGCATGACCCGACAGTGGCACTTATGTCACCACACAGCTGTATCAGTGCACACTGATCAGTGAATTGTTGAGTGCCACTGCCGACCCAATACCACACCCGACAACTATTATTATACACGACACTAGAGATTTCTCATTGCCGTCACAATTCTTACAAGATAAGATATGTGAATACATCATAACTAGAAAACCTTAATAGGTAGAGACAAAGTCATTACGAAACCAAAGTTATTAAAAACTTAATAATATATATGGTTGTTGTCCAGCGAGTACATGAAGCAATATTCCCCTAATTATTACTAAAGTGACATGCTAATTTATAATTCTTTTTTTCTCTGGTCCCTTATATATATTTTCAGGCCCAAAACTAAATATGTTCCTTCAAAAGACGCCAGATTGGTAAATGGGATTGCTTGAAATGATTTAACCTTATAATTAATATGATAAATGATAGAGGATGTTTTTTCATGGAAAAGGAAAATAAAAACGAGATGAATTGATGTGGCTGTACTTCCTTTCATGTTTCATTAGGGCAGTCTCAATTGAAAGTTTCATAGCGTTGTTTCTAAGACTATTGCCATGTCATATATAATGAAATAAAATATGGATGAAACTTCGGCTCTCAATGGAAAGTTTCATCTATGATTTCATAGATATTTAATTTCATGATACATAGAGAATTGGTAATCGTAATAAGTGTGTTTTATTGAGATGAAACTTAGTTCTTTTTATCTCTTCTTAAAAACACTATCATGTCATCAAACATGCTTATGTGGCTGCTTTATTAAATACAAATGAAACTCATATGAAACTCCCACTGAGAGTGGCCTTATATACATATTTGGTTGTGTGCAATATCTTCTTACAAAGAGGATATCTGTTGTTCATTTATTTTGGATATATACAAGCATATGGCAATGCATACATTAACAAATCTAACAAACTAATATCATAAATAAATGTAATAACATTTTTTCCTACCATACATGTCCTATACTCCTATATATGTACAGCACAATATACACATTGTACAATGCATAAATATACAGTTGCTCATGTAACTAGTATATATAGTAGACACTCGACAGAGACGAGCTGGCATTATAGTCTTCTGCTGATCGAGCTAGCTTCTGTAGATTCCTCATCAGTAATTGGGGTACGAAATACCTGTGGCTGATGAAAAAGAAATACAGATGTATATGTCAGTGTCTCACAAGCCCACCAACCTAACATGCAGATGATGGATGCATGCATAGAATTGTAGGGAGTATATATCATGCATCCTGCTGGTTTGTTCGCCTACCTTTTGGGCCCCCCTTTTGGCCTGGAGCTGCACCAGGAGGTTTGTAATACGGCTTCTGTTGGTTCTGCTTGTTCCATGTCCCTGTCGTGGGCGCAGGGCTTGACAGACCATTACCTCCTACGGCATGGACGCACAAAACAAAGCAAACGAAATTAAGCAAAGCAAAGGCCGATCGCGCGCGATAACATGAAGTTCTGCTGGGTTAGATGTCTCTGTCTCAGTGACCAGGCACCACTAGGGCATAGGTTAGCTCATCGCCGGGCCGTGTGAGCGAGATGCATGTCTCCCATGCAACGGCGACAAAGTTCAGTTGCAAGGGAACGAGATCACCGACGACACGGCCTATCCCGTCGGACAATTTTGGCTCTATCAAGGCCGCCGGCCGGTCTATCATTTTAGTTAATTAATCTCAAGGATATACAATGACCCCTGCCGCTCTGGAACTTTGAGAATTGCAAGAGAAAAAAAGAAAAGAAAAAGGAAGGGACAACGAATAGTTCAACTGGTACTGACCAGAAGAAGGAGCCTGTTGTTCATGAGATTTGGGCCTCTGATATTGCGTTGGAGGGGCTGGTTGCGATCCTTTCAGGTTAGGCACCCTAGTCGAAGTCCCTGCATTTCCAGCGCCTCAGACGACAATGCAATAGTAAGTGCATGCATTGAAATTTCCATACAGTAGTGGCTTACCCTTCGACTTGAACATGGTTCCGGTGAATATGTGCTACTTTTCTCGTGGTTGTGATCTATCGATTTGCTACGAGGTGGTGGAGCCAATATGTGTTGATACGTGCCCCATATATACAACAGCCTAGCTACGAATTTATGGTATAATCATGGAAAGTTCATTTGACTAATAAATGATAAATGCTTCTCTGAGGAATTATTTGTACTCTTATTAGCCTAGATCGGTATTTTACGAATGGAGTAATTTGCTATACATTCTGCAGTTCTGGGTCTCAAGTCCCAGCTAGTCTTAACACGTTTAGGTAACGTATATAGGAAATAGGAAGGACTTTCCACGTAACCTGTATTGAACCTTGCATTGCGCGCGGACCCAGTATTTTGATCAGAAATTTTTAAGCAAGGCGAACAACTACCATCCATGCAAGCCCTTCGTTGGTATGTTCACACAGGTGCTCATTTTTCAATTAATAAACAATTGATCTCAACGGTGTTATTATTTGTTCAAGATGAGACATCCTGGAAGTTTATGAAAGGTTAATAATACTATACTCTTATAAAGCAAAAAACCACTATAATTTTTTTTGACATGCAAGGTATCCACCTCAGCAGTCCACTATCATTTGAAATTAAAGTTCACTAGCACAAGCAATTATAATATCCATGTCAGCGAGACACATCATCCATTAACATACATTTAGTTGTCCACATCAGCGTGCCACGATATCCACTAACATTAATTTATAATAGTTAATCTCTTTCTAAGAATTGTATGAATAGTTAAAATTTCATTCCAAATCAGTAGTTCCCGCGACAACAGGCGGGGTGTTATTCTAGTTATATATGTATCCATCGACAACAGGAGATGAACCTGAAGTTTCTGAACCAATGTTAAAAATCCAATATTAAGAATATTGGTGCTTTTTTTATTTATTAGCGATAGCTCGGTTGGTAGAGTCTTCCAGTTCAGTTGAGGAGATCATTCACTATTGGCCGTAAACACGCTTCAGAACACTACCATAATCCTAAATTAATTACCTTGAGGACCAAATTGAAACCGTCAAGAAAATTAAAGTGTAGTTTCATTGACTGGGGACGTAGACACCCAAGAAATGCATATGCTAAACCAAATCGCTAAGGTAATTACTTGGCAGTTTCTGGCACTCAAGGTAATTTGGAATTCTAATAGTCGAAACTAAGAAACTGTGTGGCAATAGTAATTTCCCCATGGTACGTCAGAGTTTTGATATATAATTTTTTGCAATTATCAACTGGGAACCCCAAAAATTAAGTTTCACATATTTTTATGTTAAAATTAGCTAATTTCTGCAACTTTTCAAGAGTGGGTATGAAGTACCTTTCAAGGTTCTATGATATTTTCCCATGATGAATCACGGATATACTATTTTTAGCGCACAGATATCCATCCATGGAAAAAATGACTTCATCATTGACAGAGTAGTATATAGCAAATGGGAATTACGAACCGAGAGACATAATCAGTTTTTGTACTAGTGTGCATGTTTAGCAAGCTTTGAAAAAAAATTGATGCAAGACTTTAGCTTGCACTTTCCTCTGCCATTTCGTGTAAGTTAACCCCGCACTTTCCTCTGCCATTTCGTGTAAATTAACCCCAACTCTTTAATTCACTAGCAATCCATGTTTCACGATAAAAGTAGCCATAATTGAATACTGTCATTTTGTTAGTCAAATGACATGCATTCTTTAAATTTTGAACATGCATATGAAACAGAAAAATAGCATGTGTAGAATCACATAATCTTAAGATTTTCCAAAAATTCATGATTAATTGAGGAGAGATCTCGTCCAGTTTAATCTTAAGAATGCAAAAAGCAGCTTTCAGTTAAACAGGCTGTAAAATATATACACCGAGAGATCTTCCATATTAACTACCATTCTAATATTCAAGGTATGCTAATTAAATTACTTGAGACATCTATGTCATTGTTGAAAGAGTTCAGCACTTTCAGTATTTCAGAGGTCTTTCCCCTTGCGCCTTCCAGAATCGAGGTAACACATGGTTCTGATTAAAGGATGACCATTGTTTACATTTCGTTCAAATTGGAGCAAGAGTACAGAGTGCATAACATAAAATCTGATCGCTTAATTGCATAGATTGAATTCGGACCTGGTGACTTGGTGTAGATCTGATTGTACCGTTTCAGATTCAGTCCTAGTCAAATGTCAACTATTTTAACAATATAGAGTGTGCTGCGTTTGTTTGCTTTTTAATTTTGATGAGTGAAACAATGTTAGTCCACTCAAGACACCAATAGGTGCAGCTTGCAGATACCAGATTAATTAATCCTTTTTGCTGTTCTTGTTGCATTCCTTCCTGAGTAGTATTACATTTTCAGAAATCTGCGGCGAGAGTGCTTGCCGAGCTACATCGTGTCATTTGTGGGTGTGTGTATATACTAGGACGGTAGGCGCGCTTCGCCGCACCCGCTCCTGTTACAGGTGCTTATTTGCAGGGATGCATCCTTCAAGCGGCCAAAGCAACACAAAAGGGACCAAACTACCTGGCCACCTGGGCACTCTTTGAGCACCACGTATATTCATGATCGATCTGAAAGCAAACTTAGAGAGCTTCATATCAGTCTGAAATCAGCAAATCTGAAATCAGTGTCAAAAGCCAAAAATGGTAGTTTGCCACTTCCATTTTGCCAAACACGTCTTGACTTGAATACAGTGTACATCAGAACAAATAGCTCACTTGTAGTTGCCATTGCAGGCTCAAAGAATCCACGTTTGAAAACAGTCTCAGTGAGGGAAGATGAACAATGAATGATACATTCTTCATGTATGAAAAGAGGGTAATAAAAGGCCTGTCTAGGTTCTGTAGTATAAATGTGGGTTTGCAACTAAAAAGCCATACACCAAGCAATTTTTGAAGCAGATGATAGGCGACACTGCTATCTGCATCTGTGCACATTAACCACCATGTCATGAACCGTAGCACTATAGCATGTTGATGACAGTAGGTATATATTTTAGAAAACGGGTGCATAGCTCAGATCAATTCATAATCTGTACACTAAAGCTAAAAAGGGAGCTTGCTTTATAGGATTCAAACCTTAAGATGGCTCAGTAAAGATGTGGTATTCCAGATAAAGCATCATTAAGACAATGTTCTGCAGCGCTATGGTCCAAGTTTAAGACAATGTTATTTGGATGAGCAAAGGAAACCTGCAAAACTGTCACACCCGGTTTTCTAAAGAACAAAACCAGGCTAATCATATGTGTGCCCAGGAAGTCCACACATATGCCAGAATGAAAAAAATATCAGAAACAATGTTATTATATAACGTATACATAGCTATATTAACACTTACATCAGAGTATCGCGGAACGGTGACTAATCTTCGGGCTCCATTCTTCTCAGGGACGGCTGACTGGGGTAACATATACCTAGCACTTCTACTAGTCTTCTGGAAACTCCACTACACCTTTGTCCTTTTTCCGAGTAGCATCTTTTTACACACTGGAGTGTTGGGGAAATAGCAAGAGTGAGTCCATGTCGAACTCAACAAGTATAACACAGGGTTCATGAGGCTCAAAAAGGCTAGACACTGTTTAACTGCGTTTAGCTTTTAATCATCATATAATTAGTAATTGAGTAGCATCAAGGTAATCCAAATCCCATTAATGAATCAATAATCAATTGTAATAAGGATAATGAATAGCATTAACATGAGCATAATAATAATCAACAATAATTAAGCATGATATAACAATGGTGATCAACTATTCTGTAAGAATCCCCAAGGCCGCACGTATCCGTGAGCACGGCTAGTATACCAGTTTTTAAACTCTGCGCAGAGGTGTACACTTTCACTGTGAGTCATGATTTCCAAATGCATGGGTTTGCAAGGCCCAAAACATCAGAGACCATATAAAGCCATTCAAAAGTTCGTCTAACAAGTTAGGGCCATTAGATTCACTCGGCAGGCAGATGTAGAACCCCCCTTCCCTGTGGCACAACAACCGCAGCCTATACACACTAGGCCAGGGGCTCGCACTACACCCAAAGTGGCAAGCCATTCTTACGCCATTTAAGGTAACCTCTAACAAGCTAGAAAATGTCTCTTGAACAACTAGAACCAGAGCCATATAGCCCTCACAGCTGTACTGTATGTCCCGGTTATCACTTACAGGTAAGTCCTTACGGAGAGTAACTAGAGCATCAAAATAACCCACATGCTCTAGCCCCCTTTCAACAGAAATAACATCATCTTAATTGGTTGATTGCATAATCCATTAGTCAAATTACAAGATCATTGTTCATAATTAAGCGCTAGCAGTAGCTACCCAAATGCATAACCCATAGGTGACAAGGAAACAAGATATCAATAGCTAAGTTATAATCTCTATGGTTGTCAAGGAAGACACATGCATATGTATAATAATTTCAGTGAATAGGCAACAAGGATGGTCCCATGTTATACTTGCCTTTTTCCCAGAGTTAAGCTGCTCAGAATCTTTAGCTGCTATCTTTTGGTCTCCAACCTCTGCTTCGACTGTCAATCCTCAGCTTCTGATCTTCAGCGTTAATAGATCACGCTGGCTCTACTCGCAGCAACCAAACACAGCAGACAAACAACAAACACAACTAAGAACAAACACCACACAAGAGAAAACAACGCACTAAAAGAGAGCTACTAGTTACAGTCACAAGAACGCAAGAAACGTCGATAACGGATCTACGATTGAAAAGAAACAACTACCGAGAGTTTATATTATAAAAGAAACAACTACGAGCTTCTTTTATTTTAAGTTAGAAAAAAATCGCATGGAACCTACTAATTCAGATTAGTCAAATCATTATATTAAAAATAAATTAGAACAAGTCTTATTTATTTATGAACATGTCTCATATTATTCAATCAAATTCTTTAACCTTGCAAAAGGAGAGTTTATGAGAGAGCACCTAAACAAGTTTATCTTATGCAAAAAGTTTGAACTAAGCAAATTATAATTTAGAAAACATGTTTATGGTAATAAGTGATCAAGTTAATATTTGTATATAAATACAGTATAAAACCTATGTTGCTTTTTAAATTAGAACCAAGTTTGCATAGTCATTAATCAAATTAATATTTATATTTACTTATGTAAATGCATAAACGTGCATGTGACATGACTAACGTGGCTAAGGCTGCAGACTATGTCATTATGGACATAAAGGAAAACGAAGAAACTAGTTTAGAGTTAAAACGATCAGCTACAAAGGATTAAAGGTTCAGAGAAACGACGAGCATGTCCATGTACATAGATTCAGATCAGTACATAGATTCAGATCAGTAGTCTTTTGGCACGGTGTAAAATACAATTTTCTTGAATTGAGATAAAGAAGGAAGATAATTTATTTTGCGAGAATAACGTAGGCATGACATCAACATAAACGCTTTGATCAATGAAGTAGTGGACAAGGAGGTGCCGCTGACCTTTGTAGATTTGTCTTGCAACCAAGTATCAGGGAGCTCTCAACACCAGGAAGTTGACGGCAGCTAACGTGCTGAAGTTTGAGAGCAAGCCAGCAGCTCGGCCAGGCAACAGGGCATAGCTAGGAATAGCCGAATCTAAGGCACGTGATGCCTGGCAGCTTGCTTCCGTAGATAGAGGCGCCCTGGTGCTAGTAGAGATTGAGACGCGGCTTTTGCATGGCCTGGCTGGAGACGAACAACACACAGATGACGGAGGCAGGCCGGGGTAAACCTCAGAGCTGCTGCACGTCGGCAGGCGTACACATACGATGAACAACTCTGACCGAGGGCAGCAGCCGGCCGGACGTCAACAGCGGCGGCGGATGTCAACAGCGGCGGCGGACGCTTACCAGCTCTCCACGAAACCTAGTGCGGCATATCGCTTTATATGTCGTAGATGTTCCAAGTATGGAAAGGATGAAAATCGAGAAGGATCCGGTGGCTTCAACAAGGAAAGCTGCATCGCTCTTTCCGTCGTGGAAGATGACGCAGGACCCATGGATCATCCGATCAGAGAGAGAAGGGAGGATGCTGCGCTGTGCACTTGAGCCGGCGACCATGAGATCAGGCAGGTTGGAGCTACGCTAGAGTTTAGAAAATAGGATATCTGCATTGAGACCGCAAGGCCCAAGCCTCTCCATCTGATCCTTCTATATAGTGGGGCACGATTGGCCCGTAATGAGAGTTGGAGCCGTCGTTGGTTTGGTGGAGCAGTTACGTGAGATGGAAACGGATTCCATGTCCATTGTGTCTTGCATGCATATACATGTATATGTCAATTTTTTTAACCATGCCTTGCATACATTACGTGACAAAACTAATTATTTTTTTCTTCTTGAGCATTGGCAACTTAATCACGTCTTCCATCTGTCAAGATTACTTATTCCTAAAATATTAAATTTCGTGACTAAAAATAATTCTAGAATTATTATTCGAGCCACCGTAAATACTTTGAAGGATTCTAAAAATTCAGTGAAAATTTCGAGATATTTTGGAACTGGAGGAACCCAAAGAAAGTATTTGGAGCTCACTATAAAATAATTTTGGAGCTTCGTGGTCGCCAATGGAGTCCGTCGGGAAACATTGGAGTGGAAGCGGAATTCGCCCAAGATGAGAAACATGGCCGAAAAAGCTCGCCGAACCATCGCCGAAATTTCGCCGGAACGCAAGCTGTACACGACGAACTTCGGCGAGGGATGGAGGGAGCTACGAGCGGCGGCTCGCGATAAGGGTTGTACTTCTGAAACCAGGGCGTCGAGGGCTACGCCGGCATATATACAGTCGTAAGGTTTGGAAACTTTTCGGAATTTCTTAATTTCGGGATTATTTTAATTCCGTGAATAAAAATAATTTCAGAAAATCTAGAATTACCTTTTTGGCCGTGAAAAATAGCCCGGAGCTCAGAAAAATCACAGGAAAAATCCTGGAGACCCTTGGAGAGATAAGGAACTGAACCAAATGAGTTTGAGCTCATGAAAAGATTGATGAAGAGATCAAGGAAAAAGATTAAGCTCACAGAAATTGAAATTTTTAATCCAGAAAATACCAAAAAAATTTCTCGATGAGAAGTAAACGTCATCCTATGGTATTTTAAAAAAATAATAGCACTCACCAACACCAAAGACTAGCATCACACAAACACCACATTATCAAATTAATATGAAAAAGTTTAAAACCACAATTTTCTATATTTAAATTAGCAGCAACTTAACTTATCTAATAAATTTATTCAAATATTGAAATCATTTATTTTATTTAGTGTTTTTCATGCACAACCCAAAATAGGAAATTTTGGGTGCGACAATTCTACCCCACTTAACAGAAATCTCGTCCCGAGATTTGGAGAGACTAGGGAGAAAAATAAAGTTGATCTGCAAGTCTTCACTCTTTCCTAATCGACTCTTATCTAATGATGATGATGCCACAAGCTCAAATCCAACTTTGTAAATGTCTCCTTTAGACCCTTACGATCCTTGTAGATGGTTCCAACAGGTTACCAACTCTGAGAAAAGATACTTGCTCTTGATAATGACTTTGCAACCATGTAGATAGCTGATGCTTTTAGGTGACGAAACAGAACATATAAACCTCCATCTTGTATCGTCTTTTAGTTCGACAAACCCTCTTAAGAAGAGATCAACTGGAGTACACCAAAGGATAGCTTGCATTTGTTTCTGAGTGATAACTACTATCGTGTCCTTCTATCATGTCAAAGAGACTCATGAGCATATGCAAGAACAAGTAACCTGCACTTCCTCGCGAGCAGAAAAATAGCAGTGCAGAAATACAGTTATATCTCGAGTTCTACGAATCCAATAATATTGTAGCTTATACCGTTGGAAAGCTTATCAAATTTACTACAACTTTCTTATAGAACACTTCTCCAGATTCTGCAGTTAAGGTAGTCGAAAACTGTGCACAACAGAAACTATTCCAGGTTGCTGACAGCACAGATGTGTCGTCTTGTGATTTTCATAAATCCCAAACCATAATAGATATCAGGGTGGTTCTTACGGTCAGAGAAATATATTGAAGTCTACTATTGTCCAGAATTTATCCATGATTTTTGGGCATCCAAAAATAGAGGTATAAGCTAAGGAAGACAGACTGCTCTAAAAAGACAGGATAAGATACAAATGAGATTCAGAGATATTAGAGAGATAGATAACACTAATCTTTAAGTCTTCATGCTTCTTTGATTTGTGTTGATGAGATATAAAACATGGATCAAGGATAGCCAAAAGATGACAAGAAAGATAAGGTTTGATCTTCAGTTCTTGGTACCTCGTCGCTTGAGATTGATGATGGTAATGGACACTACCCCACTTAACAAAGATTTTGTTCCACCTGACAATGTCATTGAAGGAAACACTTTCTCTAAGGCTTGCTGCTATCGATGAGTCCTTCACTTAAAACTTACTAAACATACTTGATATGGGGGTGATGTCATCTAAGTTTTCATGAAACTAACTATAGACTTCCAATCATAGAGATAACCACTTCTTCCAAGTGAAGCTCTAGGACATACGAAACATTCATCTTGCAACACTCACAACTTTGCTACCCCCTTAAGAAAAAGAAACTAGGGGACACCAAAGTAAATCACATCCCTTTTATACTAGATAACCATAATCATCTCTAATGTAAGATTCCCAGGCAAATCAATGAGATTCAAAGATATCCAATGATATATTCACTTGTACAAGATAAGGAAGTAATGCAGAAAATTTCTGGGCGAATTCCAATTTTAGCAGTTCAGTAAATCTGGCATAACTCGAGCTACAAAGATCCAAATGAAGTGATCTTTACATGGTTGGAAAGCTTATGAAATTATCTACAACTTTTATTAATAACACTTTTCCAGGTTCTGTTATTAAATTAATCAAAAACAGAGCTTAGCCAAAACTGTTCCAGAATTCCAGACTGTGCAGTAACCTCAACTTAGAACAGGTATATCTCTTAGCTCAAAATAGGTAAAAAGGTAAATCCAGTGGGTTTGGAAAGATACAGAAGTCTAGTTATTCCTAGTAAAATTTCATAAATTTCTCATGTCCATATCTTGAGATATAACAGAAACATTGCAGACTGCTATAATCAGCATGCGGAGTATTACGTAAAACCTACCCCACTTAGCATAGATCAAGCTACTCCTCAAGACTTATACCTTTCGAGCCACCTTTGAAATATGAGAACAAGGATAACACACAAGCAACACATCAAGCAAAACAAACACACATCACATCATCGATACTACACGTGCTTCTTCAACAATGGTGGTCATCCTAATGGCACCTTGGAGATGATGAAAGGCCATCGAACTTTTGAACAAGGTAAGAGCAGAAAACTTTTAGTAAAATCAACATAAAATAAAATCTAATGGAGTAAGAAATAATAGCTCAAAGGAAGCTATATCAAGGAGGGGATACAACAAGACAAGGAAGAGAAAATAGTCAAAATCAATGAGTCAAGGTATGACAAATTAGTTTTATAGTAAAATAACTTTTAGAATACGTCCAGTGCTACTTGACATACGTCCTACAGTCAACACCGCTCTGATACCACTCTGTCACACCCGGTTTTCTAAAGAACAAAACCAGGCTAATCATATGTGTGCGCAGGAAGTCCACACATATGCCAGAATGAAAAAAATATCAGAAACAATGTTATTATATAACGTATACATAGCTATATTAACACTTACATCAGAGTATCGCGGAACGGTGACTAATTTTCGGGCTCCATTCTTCTCAGGGACGGCTGACTGGGGTAACATATACCTAGCACTTCTACTAGTCTTCTGGAAACTCCACTACACCTTTGTCCTTTTTCCGAGTAGCATCTTTTTACACACTGGAGTGTTGGGAAAATAGCAAGAGTGAGTCCATGTCGAACTCAACAAGTATAACACAAGGTTCATGAGGCTCAAAAAGGCTAGACACTGTTTAACTGCGTTTAGCTTTTAATCATCATATAATTAGCAATTGAGTAGCATCAAGGTAATCCAAATCCCATTAATGAATCAATGATCAATTGTAATAAGGATAATGAATAGCATTAACATGAGCATAATAATAATCAACAATAATTAAACATGATATAACAATGGTGATCAACTATTCTGTAAGAATCCCCAAGGCCGCTCGTATCCGTGAGCACGGCTAGTATACCAGTTTTTAAACTCTACGCAGAGGTGTACACTTTCACTGTGAGTCATGATTTCCAAATGCATGGGTTTGCAAGGCCCAAAACATCAGAGACCATATAAAGCCATTCAAAAGTTCGTCTAACAAGTTAGAGCCATTAGATTCACTCGGCAGGCAGATGTAGAACCCCCCTTCCCTGTGGCACAACAACCGCAGCCTATACACACTAGGCCAGGGGCTCGCACTACACCCAAAGTGGCAAGTCATTCTTACGCCATTTAAGGTAACCTCTAACAAGCTAGAAAAGGTCTCTTGAACAACTAGAGCCAGAGCCATATAGCCCTCACAGCTGTACTGTATGTCCCGGTTATCACTTACAGGTAAGTCCTCACGGAGAGTAACTAGAGCATCAAAATAACCCACATGCTCTAGCCCCCTTTTAACAGAAATAACATCATCTTAATTGGTTGATTACATAATCCATTAGTCAAATTACAAGATCATTGTTCATAATTAAGCGCTAGCAGTAGCTACCCAAATGCATAACCCATAGGTGACAAGGAAACAAGATATCAATAGCTAAGTTATAATCTCTATGGTTGTCAAGGAAGACACATGCATATGTATAATAATTTCAGTGAATAGGCAACAAGGATGGTCACATGTTATACTTGTCTTTTTCCCAGAGTTAAGCTGCTCAGAATCTTTAGCTGCTATCTTTTGGTCTCCAACCTCTGCTTCGACTGTTAATCCTCAGCTTCTGATCTTCAGCGTTAATAGATCACGCTGGCTCTACTCGTAGCAACCAAACACAGCAGACAAACAACAAACACAACTAAGAACAAACACCACACAAGAGAAAACAACACACTAAAAGAGAGCTACTAGTTACAGTCACAAGAATGCAAGAAACGTCGATAACGGATCTACGATTGAAAAGAAACAACTACCGAGAGTTTATATTATAAAAGAAACAACTACGAGCTTCTTTTATTTTAAGTTAGAAAAAAATCGCATGGAACCTACTAATTCAGATTAGTCAAATCATTATATTAAAAATAAATTAGAACAAGTCTTATTTATTTATGAACATGTCTCATATTATTCAATCAAATTCTTTAACCTTGCAAAAGGAGAGTTTATGAGAGAGCACCTAAACAAGTTTATCTTATGCAAAAAGTTTGAACTAAGCAAATTATAATTTAGAAAACATGTTTATGGTAATAAGTGATCAAGTTAATATTTGTATATAAATACAGTATAAAACCTATGTTGCTTTTTAAATTAGAACCAAGTTTGCATAGTCATTAATCAAATTAATATTTATATTTACTTATGTAAATGCATAAACGTGCATGTGACATGACTAACGTGGCTAAGGCTGCAGACTATGTCATTATGGACATAAAGGAAAACGAAGAAACTAGTTTAGAGTTAAAACGATCAGCTACAAAGGATTAAAGGTTCAGAGAAACGACGAGCATGTCCATGTACATAGATTCAGATCAGTAGTCTTTTGGCACGGTGTAAAATACAATTTTCTTGAATTGAGATAAAGAAGGAAGATAATTTATTTTGCGAGAATAACGTAGGCATGACATCAACATAAACGCTTTGATCAATGAAGTAGTGGACAAGGAGGTGCCGCTAACCTTTGTAGATTTGTCTTGCAACCAAGTATCAGGGAGCTCTCAACACCAGGAAGTTGACGGCAGCTGACGTGCTGAAGTTTGAGAGCAAGCCAGCAGCTCGGCCAGGCAACAGGTGTAACACCCGAGGTGTTTGCCACCAGTTAACCCGTGGGTTTGAGCTCAAACATGGTAGATTAAGTGGTGATGAAGATGTCAAGGTCAAACCTATGGAAGCGAGCCCCAACCCAAACTTGGATGCTGCACCATTGCTTTACATATAGTCCATTTTCAAGATATATGCTCGGGTGGTGTTATTGCAATATCTTCAGGTGTCTCACCTTAGTACCTATCTATATTGATCCCTGGAAAAGTTTCATGACGTTTGGAATCAAAAAGTCACATGAAATGATAAGTTATATGCTTGTTGGAATGACTTTACTAAGTGTTGGAATTTCATTATTAAGTGGATGGAAATATAGGTCATCAACCAAACCTTGCCACCTTGCTCCAACAACTCTAATTGAACTCTACAACAAAAGTTATGAAGGGTTCGTGTTGAGCAAAGATGGAGAAAATATCCGAAAACCATGGAAACCCAAGATTCTATAGCAAAAGGGCTTTGCGTTGACCGAGAAATAAAGTTGACTTCTGAACCAGATATGAGGGTTGACCAAAAATGAAAGTTGAATAAAAGTTTGATTATAACAAACTTTGTTTAATGGTCAAGAGCTAGTTTGGTCTCTAACCTAGTCAAATAGAGGCTCAAAGATTGGATTAACTGCTGTTTTTCAGCACTTAGAAAATTTTCTAAGTCTGGAATTCATCGTCGTCGACGTTGGCATGCCGCGTTCTCGTGTTTTCGTTAAGCAACTTGAGTTGAGCCAAAAATAAAAGTTGGAGCTTACATCTTGGAGAAGAGCATGCAAAAAGTTGGATTAAGTTTGATCAGGTTTTGACCTCTGAATGCGAGTTTCCGTGATTTCCGTCAACATGTTGACATTGTCATTTTGGCAACTAGTTAACTGCTAATCGGTTGCTCTAATGACCTTGACTCCTTAATGAAAAACGTAGAGCTTCATGTGGGCTTCAAACTTCGTTTTTGGCCCAAGGACTAATTCGGCCCAGAGCAAGCCCGAATCAGCGCCCCACCTTGCTCTCCTCAGCGCCCACCACGTGTTCGATCAAATGCCCTCCGTGGCGACCATGCAGGACAGCAGCGCTCCACCTCCATGCCGCGCGTCCCTACTTCCCTGCCTCCTCCAGAGCGGCTGACCAAGCTCCTCCGCTCGCTTTCCCCGCTCCCAGCGCTCCTCTCACGCTCATCCTCGCCTTGCTGTGCGCGCTCGCCATGGCCGCCATGGCCGAACTCGGCCCCGACGCGTCACCGCTGCTCAACCCTTCTTTCGTCCAAGCTGACCGCGCCACCACCTTCCCCTCGCCGCGCCGCCCCTCCCGCGCCTCTTCCCTGGCTCCAACCGTCGCCGGAGTGCCGCGGCCGCCGTGCCTCTGTCGTCGCCGCCGCCTGCTACCGTGGCCGCACCACCACGGACCGCGTCGCGCCGAGCTGGGAAGCCCTATGGGTGCGCGAGGACCTCCGCGTGCTTCCCCACCCCTCAGCCACGGCCGACGACGACCTCAACCACCGAATCCGCGAGCTCTACTGCCTCCTCTACTGTGATTCGCGACAGGGACCTCATCCGAGAATTCGACTAAATCTAGGGGGCTAACTGCACTGTCATAGACTCAGATGAATAGTGCCGCGAGGACTGATTCGTAATTATTTTTGCAAGAACTTTGGAAAATCATAGTAAATTGTAGAAAAATCGTAAAATAGCAAATGAGGACTTTTTGGAATCCTTGTGAAATTCTCTATGCAGTAGATCTATAATATTGCATGTTTTAGTTTAAAGTTTTCTCTGTAAAAATGGATTTGTGCAGCTAGGTTTTCATTGCTAGATGTATTTGTCATTTTCATAACTGTAGATCTAGGGCTCCAAATGAAGTAAAATTTTTGTGGCATGCTACTCATATGATGATTGATGTGTGGTAAAAATTTCATGAATTTTGGTTGCCATTTGAGTGAGTTATTAGTGTATCTTGCTCTCACATGAATTCTTATAATAGCAACTTGTCTTTTTCATAGAGGTTGACATACATGTCCAAATGGCTTGAAATTTGTATAGTAGACTATTGGGTGTATGTAAGAGCTACTGTAATTTTTATAGATTTTATTATAGAATTTTGATATATGTTTATTATTTCACCTTGCTATTTAAATAAATTAAGAAATGCATTAAAAGAAATTATTTAATGATGAGCACTATGCTTTTTGGTGATCATTTAACATGCACTTTATGATGGTTACATTGGTTGTGGCCAAATATATGTTTGGAATGTAAGTTAATATTTATTCTTGCAATTGATGCTTTCCTGGACAGTTTCTGGGACTTTGGTAATTGCACCATGAAAATGATGTTTGCTGAGAAACATGTTTATAACAAAGTTGTAGATAACTCATTAATCTAGCTTGTGTTAAATTTTGGTGGCATTTGGCCTTATAGTTTGTGAGTAATGACTGTTTCAAGTTGGGTTCCAGAAATAGCTGTTCTCTGGAATCTCTGGACCAGATTCTGTAATTATGCATGTTTGACTTAGTTAACTTGAGAATCATGCTAAGATGATTAAAGATGAATTATGGACAATTTCATAAGCTTTCCAGAATGTCTTGTTGCATGGCTATTGGATTTGTATAACTCCAGTTATGATCCAAACATGTAGATGTTGTTTGCAGTCCAGAAATTGTCAGATGCTAGTTATGGTTGTTTACTCCATGTGTTGCTAAGTGTGGCTTATACCTTGATGATGGTCAAGTTAAGATACTTATGATCTTGTTAAACTTGTGTTATGCTTAATGTGCTTGCCCTCTTTAATTGGTTGTGTGATGTTAGTTAATTAGCTTTTGGTGTCTATGTCTTAATCGTGTGTTTACATGAATGATTATGTGATGCATCTTGTGTTACCATTCATCATATTCATACGCATGCATCTTGCATCTCAATTAGGTTCGCTAGATGCATCACGTGAAGGATGAGATGTTGAAGCTAAACCTGAAGACGGTGTTTGGTGGACCTATCCCGAAGATGGAAGGACTAAACAAGTGTCGGGTTGGGAGATGCTCGCCGAGCGAGTGTCATCTGTCAATCACTAACCCAGTGTTTGATCTCAGGCAAGCCCCGGAGCATTCTAAGCCTCCTATTTTACAAAAGCAATTGAGTATATATATGTTATATATGTATTGTTGCATTAAGTTATAAGAGTTGATTGAAAACACTTGTTGCATATATATCATTTTCCTTGTCCCGCAAATATGCCTGAAATCCTATTTTTGGTTCGGGATCGAAAATGTTGCTTAGCCCTGCTTAGACCGGTAGCGATCGGTGATTTCCTGTCACCGGCAACTATAGGTGGTTACTGGAATACTTTAGCTATGGAATGGATGATATCCTGGAAATAACCAAGTGTTGATGAATAATTGGAGACCGGGCGGAATAAGTATGGGGCAACCAGACAGGGTTCTGGGGTGCTTGTAGTTTCCGTCTGTGTCGATTAAGGACCGTCCGTTGTTGGGCCTCGGGTCATGTTGAACGCATGCCTCACATTTAGCTGGCCGAATAAGGTACCTTTCGACCGCGAAGCTGGGAGATTATTCGGGCCGAGTGGATTGCCCGCAACGCACTGTACCGAAGCAGTAGTGGCAGGAAACGGGGGCGCGATGATAAGGCCAAAGAGCAGTCGGACGGCCCCCGGGTACATGTGGTTCCTGGCAAGCTCGCGACTTTACCTGAATGGTTGACTCGGTGACCAATACCTCACTTTAGCGGGTGAGTGAGGTTTGTGTGAGGAATAAATTACCAGCTGGTTAATAATCGATTCGAATCGCCATCGTTCACTGGATAGTGAACACTTGACTCGAGTTACTGCATCGTAGTAATGATGATGGAACACAGATGGTTATGTGGATAATGTTGGAAATGCTAAACCTGAGATGGTAACCTTTGATGTTAATGGTTAATCAAGTGATTGCTTTAGCATAGGTGCTTACCTAGATTGAATAGGTTATAATAAATATGATGCCAAAGGACTTAAATTAGTTTATTCATGATAACTTCTGCTTTTCGCAAATGAGTCAAGCTAGCCCACTGAAAGAAAGCCTTGCATACTCCTTGGCGTCATTATTTCTGGTTTATGACGGGTAAGTCTAGCTGAGTACCTTCTTGTACTCAGGGTTTATTCCCACTTGTTGCAGGTTGTGATGTATCATAGCTACTGCAAGAATTGGAAGACTCCGGCTGTAGTGGCGGAGTGTGATCATGGGCATGATCCTTCTGAGCTATCTTATCTCTCATGCTTTTGTTGGAAATTGACCTTGGTACTGGCATGTATTTGAATTAAGGTGATATTAGTTTTCAAACTACTTTGCTTCCGCTACTTTTAAACTTGAGTTGTAATAACTCTACTGAACTCCGATATATGTTGAATTACTTATGAAATGGATGTAACATATGACCTGTTATGTTGGACCACTACGATCTTGGCTTGTATGTTGGTTGGTTTGAAATCCCTCGGGATTTTATTGGACTACCGGAGTTATAAGAGCTTAAGTACGGGAATTTAATTGCTCCGGTGATGGTTTTTGTACTTTTGTTCTTATAATTTGGGCGGTTCCGTGACAGCTGGTATCGGAGCAAGGTTCAACACTAAACATGTCATATGTGTATTGAAAACAAAGGTTTTATTTGCAAAAATCAGTTTTTGACAACTTATAGCTATTACATATATAGGTTTGTTCAAATCTGAATTTTAAATCTAAGTATGCCAGTGGTCATTTCCTTTATGCCCAATTAAGGACCCTTAGGTGGCTTAATTAAGTACTAACTTGGGGGTTTTAAATTTTTGTATCTACGCCCAAGCCAAGGTATGTATGAGTGATAACTTGACCGCACTGTTACCCTGTGGTCGAATGGTAGTGGTAACCTTCATATATGAAATAGCCATATATGTCGCTAGAGTTACATTCTTGCAACGTCGCACCTACGCCAAGGTAAGTGTGAGCTGTGAGAGCATGACCGTTCAACCATCGGTCTAGGGGAGAGTTAGCTATGGTTACTGACATAATTACATGTTTAACCATGTAATTATGAAAGTACTTAATTGTGGGTACCTTTGTTGGGTAGCTTTGATACCGAAGTATATGCATCAGGGGATGTATGTATGGAGAGTATTTAGTTTACTGCTTTCATTGTGTGCTATATTGGGAATTGTTGGGCTGTAATGAAATTTTCTGCAGGTACGCTAACCACGAATGCGTAAGTTGAATGTAGCTGACGACTAGCCCTATATCGAGAGAATGCGTGTTATGCCACCGACATAGAACGTGATTGCCACCTTAGGTTGGCAATCTTGTGAGGACGAATAAGACGAAGCATACATCATCATGATTGTTGCTTTGTGCATATAACTATGTTCCTCCCACCTTTGTCCTAATAAATAAGTAAATTGAGATTGATGTGCATGCACTAAGTTGATTACTTTAGCATACTTTTGTTTTGGCTAAACTTGTAGTTAGTTCTTGTTGAAAAATGCTTGTTAGGTGTGAACCTTATGCTTAGTATTGGATGCTTAAGCTAACCTGGCTAATAATCTCAAGTGTCCGCTTAAAACGGTGATGTTGTGTAGATGCTTGTTATATAGGTAGTGTCATAGTTGACCTCTCTTTTGTCCTCGGTGAGCATGTGAGTGTTGAAGATGCTTTATCCTAGAACAACGCCCACGCTACGTAATCGCATGGTTGTCGTCTCTAATTAGATTCTCTCGTAGGAGCCAGAGCTGTAAACGTGGTTGCTAGCCCTTGAATGTTTTTGTATCCATGCCTTGCTTGAACCGTAGGCCCTAGCGTAGTCCCCTTATATGTTTGCTTAGGTCTTGGACGTCCGCTACCTTTTGGAGAATGCCCTTGTTCCATTGACCAACCCAGTTAAGTCCTAACGAACGTCGATCTTGACCACAGTTGTTGCCTGCCAAGTTTTGGAGACCATACCCAATTCCATGTTGGACCTCCCGACTGTCTCTCCTATAGATGATCCGAGCAACGCTAATCTCTCGTCGTCTGATCTAGAAATCTTTGCTTGCGAAATCAGGTGGCTATCTTATCAACCCAATCTCTGATCGGTGTATCCTTTTGTTCTAGAAGTCTGCTAAAGTCCATCTCAACTTCTAACGTCTCTCAACATTATTAATCTTGATCTCATATTGTTGTCCAACGTGACCGAGAACCCTTGCTCAGTTGTCTTTGGAAATTAAGCTATGTTCTCTTACGCTGTGTTTTAATCTTTGAATCGCCTCCGTGTTGACTCTAAACCTTGTAACTACCCTTGCTTGCTACTCCTCCCTTGTCTGGTGCTTGTTCTTACCACCCAATCGGTGCCACTTGAAATTCCACTTTGTTTGTGCGTTTAATAATGGTGTTACGATTAGCATTTTTATGGTGCCGCGACGAAACCGAGAGCCTCCTGTGGGCGCGCACACAAGGTTGTGCTGCTCGGCACGCGCTGGTATCAGGGTTGCTATTCATGATCCATTACGAAACGACATCCGATGTGTTATTTCTCGTGACCATTTTTCTTGGTTATCTCCCTACATCTTATCTGAAGATTCATATCTTAGACCTTATGTAGCAGATATCTCTTGAAGTTGCTAAGAAGATGACCTTTGAAGAACAGTCACCGACATAAACATTAACAGACTGCAAGAGGTGGTAGACAAGTGACTCTTCCCAAGTGTCCTTGTACGACGTCGGTCATCGATTGAGCAATGTATGTCATCCTTGTTGAATCGAATGGGCACCTAACACTAAATGATTGGACAAGTTATCCATTGGAAAAGAAGCCGATCGTCACATGGTGCATATGACCTAACTATCAAAGTCTTGATCCTTGTGTAGATGACAGTCATACAGATGAAATCAACTCTCTCTGGTGTGACTCCCTTATCTGTAGACTTTGATGCCGACCACTTGTTTGTGCCTCGACTGCAATTATTGTGGTGGTCAAGAGTAAAGGTTAGAACTTTAAGAATTGAGAGACAACTGATTAGTTACCAGTAAGAAGGTTAATCTCCAGTCACATAAACAATTCTTTGATAGCCATGATGGTTATGTCTCAGCGAACAATAGTAAGCAAAGAGGCCATGAAGCCGGTCAGCAATGCAGGTGTTGCATCTTCTCCAAATGCGCTATCAAGTCAATTCCATCTTGGACAATCACGTATATAGTACAAGATGTTGTATTAGCCATGTGAAGAACTAGAGAAAGCATGTCCATAGTTTTGATCTACATCATTGTGCCCCTAAGTACCACGAACAGTTTTGGTTCAAGGTTCTATTGGATGAAATGCCAGAAAATATTCAGAAATGGTTCCTTATCTACGTAGGGATGCCCTCCATGTGGAATAATGCTTGTGCTCTGTGAAAACAGCCCACAACTCCAATGCTTGTGCATTGTCAAGATTGGTGACTAGATCAACGGTTGAACTTGTTCCCTGAGAAACATGTCAGGAAGACTATAGCCTCCATCCTCAGCTAGAGAAAGGCTGCTGCTACTATGAGAAAGATGAGAGAGTGCAGAACACACACCTCAACATGTGAAGCAAAAGAAAAAGGAAGAACACGAAATCTGTCCAAAATTTTTGTGGCACTACACCGGTTATCTTCAAGTCAATGGTTAGTGACTCAAACGAAGATGGATTGACCCCAAACTTGGTAACCTCATTCCTTGCTTAGGACCCTTCAATGTCTTAAGTTGGTATGAGTATTGGTTGAGTAAAACATAGGATTTGAGAGATGTCTTGTCAACTTGGTTTACTGCCATTTCAGAACAGAGCTATTTTGGTGGATGGGTTGTTGGATAGTCAAATGGTGTCCGTTTGAGCTCAATTTTGGCGAGTAGTTAGAAGACCCATGGATCTATATGCCCACCAATATTTGTGCATATTGGAGCAGTAGTTTATGTGATATGAACAAAAAAACAAAAGGATACAGAATCGGTAATTTCTCTGTTGACTGCGATCATCCTTTACATTGGAAGGTTATGTTTGTAATGCATGCCAAGAACTTGCAATTGATAGGTATCTTGCTGTTAGACAACCCTCAGTACCCTTGGAAGGACTAATTGCACCCCTATGTGCCTTTGTATAAAAGAATCTTCTTAGGTAACAGTTGGCAGAAATCCAGAACCGACAGAGTCAGCTATCACACTCACTGTTCCCTCAGGAGACTCAGATAATACAGTGTTGGCATCAGAGAAAGAGAACTGCACACATGGAACAATATGTAGTTTTCCATCAGTTGGCGTCTGAGTGAGTAAATTAGTCCATGCTCGTAGTACTCTCCGTGCACCATGAACAAAGTACCGTATTATCTTGGATTCCTCCTAAAGTAACAATGCTTCATGAAAGTCAGTGAAGAAAAATTCTTTAGACAAAAGATTCTATGTAGGGTGAGTACCAGAAAGTTGTCTTACCCAGTTAGCCTCTCTGCTGCTTGAAGCTAAGTAGCCTAATGCGCTTATGGATGTTGGAATTGGATAACATGCTTCTCTTCCCTTGGAAAGTTCTTCGCACCGAATCTCGGGACGCGATTCTTTTAAGGGGGGAGGGCTGTAACACCCGAGGTGTTTGCCACCAGTTAACCCGTGGGTTTGAGCTCAAACATGGTAGATTAAGTGGTGATGAAGATGTCAAGGTCAAACCTATGGAAGCGAGCCCCAACCCAAACTTGGATGCTGCACCATTGCTTTACATATAGTCCATTTTCAAGATATATGCTCGGGTGGTGTTATTGCAATATCTTCAGGTGTCTCACCTTAGTACCTATCTATATTGATCCCTGGAAAAGTTTCATGACGTTTGGAATCAAAAAGTCACATGAAATGATAAGTTATATGCTTGTTGGAATGACTTTACTAAGTGTTGGAATTTCATTATTAAGTGGATGGAAATATAGGTCATCAACCAAACCTTGCCACCTTGCTCCAACAACTCTAATTGAACTCTACAACAAAAGTTATGAAGGGTTCGTGTTGAGCAAAGATGGAGAAAATATCCGAAAACCATGGAAACCCAAGATTCTATAGCAAAAGGGCTTTGCGTTGACCGAGAAATAAAGTTGACTTCTGAACCAGATATGAGGGTTGACCAAAAATGAAAGTTGAATAAAAGTTTGATTATAACAAACTTTGTTTAATGGTCAAGAGCTAGTTTGGTCTCTAACCTAGTCAAATAGAGGCTCAAAGATTGGATTAACTGCTGTTTTTCAGCACTTAGAAAATTTTCTAAGTCTGGAATTCATCGTCGTCGACGTTGGCATGCCGCGTTCTCGTGTTTTCGTTAAGCAACTTGAGTTGAGCCAAAAATAAAAGTTGGAGCTTACATCTTGGAGAAGAGCATGCAAAAAGTTGGATTAAGTTTGATCAGGTTTTGACCTCTGAATGCGAGTTTCCGTGATTTCCGTCAACATGTTGACATTGTCATTTTGGCAACTAGTTAACTGCTAATCGGTTGCTCTAATGACCTTGACTCCTTAATGAAAAACGTAGAGCTTCATGTGGGCTTCAAACTTCGTTTTTGGCCCAAGGACTAATTCGGCCCAGAGCAAGCCCGAATCAGCGCCCCACCTTGCTCTCCTCAGCGCCCACCACGTGTTCGATCAAATGCCCTCCGTGGCGACCATGCAGGACAGCAGCGCTCCACCTCCATGCCGCGCGTCCCTACTTCCCTGCCTCCTCCAGAGCGGCTGACCAAGCTCCTCCGCTCGCTTTCCCCGCTCCCAGCGCTCCTCTCACGCTCATCCTCGCCTTGCTGTGCGCGCTCGCCATGGCCGCCATGGCCGAACTCGGCCCCGACGCGTCACCGCTGCTCAACCCTTCTTTCGTCCAAGCTGACCGCGCCACCACCTTCCCCTCGCCGCGCCGCCCCTCCCGCGCCTCTTCCCTGGCTCCAACCGTCGCCGGAGTGCCGCGGCCGCCGTGCCTCTGTCGTCGCCGCCGCCTGCTACCGTGGCCGCACCACCACGGACCGCGTCGCGCCGAGCTGGGAAGCCCTATGGGTGCGCGAGGACCTCCGCGTGCTTCCCCACCCCTCAGCCACGGCCGACGACGACCTCAACCACCGAATCCGCGAGCTCTACTGCCTCCTCTACTGTGATTCGCGACAGGGACCTCATCCGAGAATTCGACTAAATCTAGGGGGCTAACTGCACTGTCATAGACTCAGATGAATAGTGCCGCGAGGACTGATTCGTAATTATTTTTGCAAGAACTTTGGAAAATCATAGTAAATTGTAGAAAAATCGTAAAATAGCAAATGAGGACTTTTTGGAATCCTTGTGAAATTCTCTATGCAGTAGATCTATAATATTGCATGTTTTAGTTTAAAGTTTTCTCTGTAAAAATGGATTTGTGCAGCTAGGTTTTCATTGCTAGATGTATTTGTCATTTTCATAACTGTAGATCTAGGGCTCCAAATGAAGTAAAATTTTTGTGGCATGCTACTCATATGATGATTGATGTGTGGTAAAAATTTCATGAATTTTGGTTGCCATTTGAGTGAGTTATTAGTGTATCTTGCTCTCACATGAATTCTTATAATAGCAACTTGTCTTTTTCATAGAGGTTGACATACATGTCCAAATGGCTTGAAATTTGTATAGTAGACTATTGGGTGTATGTAAGAGCTACTGTAATTTTTATAGATTTTATTATAGAATTTTGATATATGTTTATTATTTCACCTTGCTATTTAAATAAATTAAGAAATGCATTAAAAGAAATTATTTAATGATGAGCACTATGCTTTTTGGTGATCATTTAACATGCACTTTATGATGGTTACATTGGTTGTGGCCAAATATATGTTTGGAATGTAAGTTAATATTTATTCTTGCAATTGATGCTTTCCTGGACAGTTTCTGGGACTTTGGTAATTGCACCATGAAAATGATGTTTGCTGAGAAACATGTTTATAACAAAGTTGTAGATAACTCATTAATCTAGCTTGTGTTAAATTTTGGTGGCATTTGGCCTTATAGTTTGTGAGTAATGACTGTTTCAAGTTGGGTTCCAGAAATAGCTGTTCTCTGGAATCTCTGGACCAGATTCTGTAATTATGCATGTTTGACTTAGTTAACTTGAGAATCATGCTAAGATGATTAAAGATGAATTATGGACAATTTCATAAGCTTTCCAGAATGTCTTGTTGCATGGCTATTGGATTTGTATAACTCCAGTTATGATCCAAACATGTAGATGTTGTTTGCAGTCCAGAAATTGTCAGATGCTAGTTATGGTTGTTTACTCCATGTGTTGCTAAGTGTGGCTTATACCTTGATGATGGTCAAGTTAAGATACTTATGATCTTGTTAAACTTGTGTTATGCTTAATGTGCTTGCCCTCTTTAATTGGTTGTGTGATGTTAGTTAATTAGCTTTTGGTGTCTATGTCTTAATCGTGTGTTTACATGAATGATTATGTGATGCATCTTGTGTTACCATTCATCATATTCATACGCATGCATCTTGCATCTCAATTAGGTTCGCTAGATGCATCACGTGAAGGATGAGATGTTGAAGCTAAACCTGAAGACGGTGTTTGGTGGACCTATCCCGAAGATGGAAGGACTAAACAAGTGTCGGGTTGGGAGATGCTCGCCGAGCGAGTGTCATCTGTCAATCACTAACCCAGTGTTTGATCTCAGGCAAGCCCCGGAGCATTCTAAGCCTCCTATTTTACAAAAGCAATTGAGTATATATATGTTATATATGTATTGTTGCATTAAGTTATAAGAGTTGATTGAAAACACTTGTTGCATATATATCATTTTCCTTGTCCCGCAAATATGCCTGAAATCCTATTTTTGGTTCGGGATCGAAAATGTTGCTTAGCCCTGCTTAGACCGGTAGCGATCGGTGATTTCCTGTCACCGGCAACTATAGGTGGTTACTGGAATACTTTAGCTATGGAATGGATGATATCCTGGAAATAACCAAGTGTTGATGAATAATTGGAGACCGGGCGGAATAAGTATGGGGCAACCAGACAGGGTTCTGGGGTGCTTGTAGTTTCCGTCTGTGTCGATTAAGGACCGTCCGTTGTTGGGCCTCGGGTCATGTTGAACGCATGCCTCACATTTAGCTGGCCGAATAAGGTACCTTTCGACCGCGAAGCTGGGAGATTATTCGGGCCGAGTGGATTGCCCGCAACGCACTGTACCGAAGCAGTAGTGGCAGGAAACGGGGGCGCGATGATAAGGCCAAAGAGCAGTCGGACGGCCCCCGGGTACATGTGGTTCCTGGCAAGCTCGCGACTTTACCTGAATGGTTGACTCGGTGACCAATACCTCACTTTAGCGGGTGAGTGAGGTTTGTGTGAGGAATAAATTACCAGCTGGTTAATAATCGATTCGAATCGCCATCGTTCACTGGATAGTGAACACTTGACTCGAGTTACTGCATCGTAGTAATGATGATGGAACACAGATGGTTATGTGGATAATGTTGGAAATGCTAAACCTGAGATGGTAACCTTTGATGTTAATGGTTAATCAAGTGATTGCTTTAGCATAGGTGCTTACCTAGATTGAATAGGTTATAATAAATATGATGCCAAAGGACTTAAATTAGTTTATTCATGATAACTTCTGCTTTTCGCAAATGAGTCAAGCTAGCCCACTGAAAGAAAGCCTTGCATACTCCTTGGCGTCATTATTTCTGGTTTATGACGGGTAAGTCTAGCTGAGTACCTTCTTGTACTCAGGGTTTATTCCCACTTGTTGCAGGTTGTGATGTATCATAGCTACTGCAAGAATTGGAAGACTCCGGCTGTAGTGGCGGAGTGTGATCATGGGCATGATCCTTCTGAGCTATCTTATCTCTCATGCTTTTGTTGGAAATTGACCTTGGTACTGGCATGTATTTGAATTAAGGTGATATTAGTTTTCAAACTACTTTGCTTCCGCTACTTTTAAACTTGAGTTGTAATAACTCTACTGAACTCCGATATATGTTGAATTACTTATGAAATGGATGTAACATATGACCTGTTATGTTGGACCACTACGATCTTGGCTTGTATGTTGGTTGGTTTGAAATCCCTCGGGATTTTATTGGACTACCGGAGTTATAAGAGCTTAAGTACGGGAATTTAATTGCTCCGGTGATGGTTTTTGTACTTTTGTTCTTATAATTTGGGCGGTTCCGTGACAACAGGGCATAGCTAGGAATAGCCGAATCTAAGGCACGTGATGCCTGGCAGCTTGCTTCCGTAGATAGAGGCGCCCTGGTGCTGGTAGAGATTGAGACGCGGCTTTTGCATGGCCAGGCTGGAGACGGACAACACACAGATGACGGAGGCAGGCCGGGGTAAACCTCAGAGCTGCTGCACGTCGGCAGGCGTACACATACGATCAACAACTCTGACCGAGGGCAGCAGCCGGCCGGACGTCAACAGCGGCGGCGGACGACAACAGCGGCGGCGGACGCTTACCAGCTCTCCACGAAACCTAGTGCGGCATATCGCTTTATATGTCGTAGATGTTCCAAGTATGGAAAGGATGAAAATCGAGAAGGATCCGGTGGCTTCAACAAGGAAAGCTGCATCGCTCTTTCCGTCGTGGAAGATGACGCAGGACCCATGGATCATCCGATCAGAGAGAGAAGGGAGGATGCTGCGCTGTGCACTTGAGCCGGCGACCATGAGATCAGGCAGGTTGGAGCTACGCTAGAGTTTAGAAAATAGGATATCTGCATTGAGACCGCAAGGCCCAAGCCTCTCCATCTGATCCTTCTATATGGTGGGGCACGATTGGCCCGTAATGAGAGTTGGAGCCGTCGTTGGTTTGGTGGAGCAGTTACGTGAGATGGAAACGGATTCCATGTCCATTGTGTCTTGCATGCATATACATGTATATGTCAATTTTTTTAACCATGCCTTGCATACATTACGTGACAAAACTAATTATTTTTTTCTTCTTGAGCATTGGTAACTTAATCACGTCTTCCATCTGTCAAGATTACTTATTCCTAAAATATTAAATTTCGTGACTAAAAATAACTCTAGAATTATTATTCGAGCCACCGTAAATACTTTGAAGGATTCTAAAAATTCAGTGAAAATTTTGAGATATTTTGGAACTGGAGGAACCCAAAGAAAGTATTTGGAGCTCACTATAAAATAATTTTGGAGCTTCGTGGTCGCCAATGGAGTCCGTCGGGAAACATTGGAGTGGAAGCGGAATTCGCCCAAGATAAGAAACATGGCCGGAAAAGCTCGCCGAACCATCGCCGAAATTTCGCCGGAACGCAAGCTGTACACGACGAACTTCGGCGAGGGATGGAGGGAGCTACGAGCGGCGGCTCGTGATAAGGGTTGTACTTCTGAAACCAGGGCGTCGAGGGCTACGCCGGCATATATACAGTCGTAAGGTTTGGAAACTTTTCGGAATTTCTTAATTTCGGGATTATTTTAATTCTGTGAATAAAAATAATTTCAGAAAATCTAGAATTACCTTTTTGGTCGTGAAAAATAGCCCGGAGCTCAGAAAAATCACAGGAAAAATCCTGGAGACCCTTGGAGAGATAAGGAACTGAACCAAATGAGTTTGAGCTCATGAAAAGATTGATGAAGAGATCAAGGAAAAAGATTAAGCTCACAGAAATTGAAATTTTTAATCCAGAAAATACCAAAAAAATTTCTCGATGAGAAGTAAACGTCATCCTATGGTATTTTAAAAAAATAATAGCACTCACCAACACCAAAGACTAGCATCACACAAACACCACATTATCAAATTAATATGAAAAAGTTTAAAACCACAATTTTCTATATTTAAATTAGCAGCAACTTAACTTATCTAATAAATTTATTCAAATATTGAAATCATTTATTTTATTTAGTGTTTTTCATGCACAAACCAAAATAGGAAATTTTGGGTGCGACAAAAACCGGTGGATTCAGCATGCAGAAAATATCTATTCTAGAAGAAAATTACTCTTAACTTTTTTTTTGTATCGTGCATAGTATGAAGTAAATAATTCTCAATAATATAAAATGACAATGGCAATAAATCACATATGCAAAGCTAGGTTAGGTAGCATACTAACAAACATAATAATGAACTAAAAAGAAATTAGTGAGAGCATGTAAATCAATCAGAGGCAACTACAACGAATAGTAAATAGTTTGAAAAGAACCACAACAGTGGTGTTCCATGAATTACCTCATCAGTGTTCCTTGAATTCTCATTTAAAAAACCTCTCATCTGGAGGAAATGAAAACCTTGTGAACGGTACATGAACATTAGGACAGTAATTATATAAATTTGCAATTCGAAGGAAGAGAATGATGTTTGACCAGATAACTACCATGCCATGGGACAATAGGGCTGGTGCCTACAGAGAAGGCATTCAGGAAGTACTTGTTTTTAATGTACCACTATTAAGAACTAATAATTTAGGAAATTGCTGGAATTTTAGCACCCCCTTAGCATAATTAGGTGCTTGATCATAAAACCAGTCTAACACCTGGCATTCATGCAATGGCAGCACTCCGATCTGGTACTACTACAGAAGAGTTTAATATTTTCATTTGTTCAACATCCCAGTTTAGAAGCTTAAGCTATCACCTCATGAAGCAAACTTCAGGTGGTGTTTAGGCTTTAGATAAAACAAACATATCCAGTACATTGTCTTGTACGATATATACTTTCTGTCAATCATTTAATTTGAAAGTAAATGCCTTCTTAGATAGCGAGCCTGTGAATTTTGAGTAGATGTACCCAATTTCAAAACAGACTACGTGGCTACGAATTATTTTGTTATTGGGTCTACTATGCCTTTTTAATAAACTCATAAGAGGCCTGGTACTTTCAGGTACCTATACTCAAGTTGATGATTATTATTATTATTTTAATTCTGACAAAAAATGTATGTTCTTTACAATACCATACTTCTTTGGGGGCTTGGGCCTATGGCTTGCCATATAATATATTTAAGCCCTAAATAGGATTTCTGGTATTGCTTCAGTGAGTTCTGCAGCTTCAGTGTGAATCTGCTGAAAATGGCAAACACACGTCATACTGCACTCCTATCAAGTTTAGAGGTCATTAACTAATTTAGCTGCAGTAATGAACGGCGCCAGAAATCCCTCCAAATCAATCACCTGAGGCAATCTAACGTACCTTACGAATTTGGCTCATGGCAGTTCTTCTGCTTTCGCCCACTTGGACCTTTATCTCTGCAGGCACCAACCAAATGGCTCAGGAACTTCATCATTAGTCTGAATGACCATATGGAAATCAATCTGAATGATCATAAATGTACTATCAATAGGAGTACATCAATTGCAGTTGAAGTAAAAAACATCTAGACTGAAATCAAGATTCCTGAACTGATACAAACATACACTGAAATCGATTCAGACACTAGGAAAACTGATAGACACATAGTGGACAAAATCTAGAAAAATGCAGAGGTATTATTGCTTAACAATTAACATATACGGAGAATCTTTTACCTATCATAACCATCATGAAGAAAACCAAACAGTCAGTATTAACGTAACTGATCCAAAAATGATCCAGAAAAGATTTGGGGACTTCAAAATCAGCCACATAATTTGTTTGTCTTATTGCTTTGCAATACACATGAAGAACACTACCTGGAGGAACAAATCACAAATGAATAACAAAATGTTACATGGACCCGATATCACAGAGAAAATAGTTTACGACTATATGACGTGTTCTCCTATAAAAGAACAACTATTGTAGACATAAAGATAAGGAAAAGAATCGTTAGTTCGTAATGATTTCCGAATCCACCTCGATGATGTAGGTCCTAACAAACCCTGCCTCCTGAGCAGTTGAGGAAAAAAGATCATACAGTAGCAGAGAGCTGCAATTAAAACGATCCCAATATTCAGCAGCAGTATCAGTTGATGCAAGATAGGCAATGTGCACCGCGAGCAAGCTGAGATCTGAGAGCGAGTTTAGCAGCGATGTGCAGTGACTGAAGTAGGGCCTTCAGAGGCTGATGTAGCCCTCAAGCATGATGTCTGGCGTCCTGCACAGCAGCAGCCGCAGCTGCAACACTATGAGGAACAATAGGAATGCGCTCTGCGCCGACGCCAAATTTTAATGCATCAAAAGAGGCGCGAGAGGAACTCACGATGACGAAGGCATAATCGACGGACGGCTCCTCCACCTCGTCCAGAACGGCGGCGGAAGGCTCGGGCGACCATCTAGCTTCGGCCACGCAGCCGAGAAGTGTGTCCCACGCAGCAGATGGCGGCGTTTGGCAGCTGGCCGGCACAACCGTACGCACCCTAACACACCATGGTCGTGCTCTAGGCCACGACGATGGCGCAGACGGAGGCCGATGTAGCCGGGTGGTTCGGCCGTTTCGGCAATCGTCGCTTGCGCCGCGGAAGAGGCGAGGAAGCGGGTAGGCGAAGGGCGGCGCGGGCAGCAGCGACGGCGAATTAGCCGGCGACGGCATGGCGACTGGTGAGGGAGGGCCGAGTGAGGCAGGATATCGTGAGTGGGGATCTATCAGGGGTAGGACGGCGGCGGCGCGGAGGAGTCGAGGAGCGCGGAGCACCAAATCGCGTGAGGCAATCGTGACCCAAGAGCAGTAGTGCGGGACACGTGTTGTCCACGACTAGGCTATCCACACTCATGGACCTCTATATTCATCCTCTAAAAGAAATATTCTATCCTAGTCATCATAAAATATACAGTTTCCCCGCATCCATCTATCCTCTATATCATTCTCTATCCACTGTGGGGCCCACTTATCACTTTATCTAAATATATCCATGTGACATCTTATTTTGAAGTATTTATTGAAACGAATTTAATGGTACAATCGAAATTTAATTTGATTTTTAGTTTAGGAGTTATAATATTTTTTTCATCATTCATTAAGTGGGGCCCACGCTGGATTCTCTCTCCCCTGCTCTCTCATTCACGCACGCGCGCACGGTAGCAACATCACAGCCTCACAGGCCTGCGCTCTCTCTCTCCCTGCTCTCTCACGCGTGCGCGCACGGCAGCAGCATCACGGGCCCGCATGAGCGTTTAGCGTATGAACGGCACCGCGCCAGATTTAGCGGATGCATGCGGATAGAGGATGGCTTCGCGCACTACGGTGCAGCTGAAATTTACGGTATACGTTCCTCTATCTGGTTTTACCGGACCTGGTGGAGGATGCGGTGCAGGCAGTCTTAGGACGGCGGCACACCGAGGACCCTACAGGGACGGCGAAGCGGCCCACGAAATGACGGAGAAGCAAAGGCAGACCCACACGAGCACGCACCCCGAAGCTAAGCACAGGAATGGCGAACGGGTGCGTCGTCACGGGTTGCCACGTGACACGCAACGATTGGACGGCCGTACATGAACAATAGTAGGATGGCTGGCAAAGCGCAGATCCTATGCGCTATATGAAGTCTCATATATATATGCAGGCATATTATCCTATATGATTGTATTGTATATGTGAGTGCCCATGAAATTGAACCTCATAGAGTTTCCATTCTTCTATTGTATATGCACTAGGTCAACATGCTGGAAACCACAAGTTTTTCTATGTGATTCGAACCAAAACAATAATGTTGAAAAGTCATATTCATTACTAGTTATTGCTGTTAACTATATAATTTGAGAAACTGGAAAATGCATGCAAGTTCTACGCAATTAGCAACCCTTTTCCTCTACCCTTCATGTAGTTTAAATAGTCTTGAATTTATTATTAATTGGTGTTCCACATGTTGGCATCAGTTGCATATTTTGTTACCTTAAAATAATAAATCAATAATACGGAGTATTTTGTTTCTAGTGTAGATCAGAACACATGAAATTGAAGAAATGATATGTGTACTGATATAAACATGTATTCTCCCTTCGTGGTTCATTTAAGATTAGAAAAAGCTCCTCTGGTCGATAATTGTATTTAGTAGTACTCGCAGTACAGGTCAAAATATTAATTCATGTTTTTAAAATTTTCTATACGGCAACATGGCCATAGGACTCCACCGTCAGTCGGTGTAGTATGCGCATGTACATTTCCTGTCACCTCCCAAGTTCAAGTCAAATTTAATACCTTGATGTTCAAGTCGATAGCGTGTAAAATTCAGGCCTTATATATTCATTGGTAATTAGTCAGAAGATGAAGAGAACACAGTAGGTAGAATCAGATTGATTGAATTTCTTTACATGCAGTGGACAGTTGGGTCCTAGTCTCCTAGAGCTAGCTTGCACCAGTCATTGCCAAACTAGGGCCTGGTTTAGATGCACCTCAAAAGTTGAAATTTTTTCACTCTCTCTCCATCACATCAATCTTTGGATCCATGCATGAAGTAGTAAATGTAGGTAAAAAAATAACTAATTACACAGTTTAGTTGGAAATCACGAGATGAATCTTTTAAGCCTAGTTGGTCCACGATTAGACAATATTTGCCAAATAAAACGAAAGTGGTACTATTCATCGGATTGAAATGTTTTGCAATCTAAACGTGGCCTAGCATTCAACTACCAGACAAGGACGGCTTGCGTGCACTAATATTAGTTCCTTTTTTTTTTACCTTGACCAGGAGTGTAAACAAAAATACTAGATGACAGATTTGTATTGTCTGTGAATGATCCTATATATATTTCTTGAGTTTATTCTATAGGTACCATATTATAGAAACATGATGGTGAGAACATTTGCAGCACAAGAATCATTCAAATTATGTTAAAACTCTGTCTTCTAATAAACTCTACCTGAAAACCATAGCAAATACATAGCTGCTAACTATACTTCTTGCAATGTTATTGGATGTTCCTCAAACAGCATTATAACGAGTTACCTCCTATCAATATTTCCATCTGCAACAACGTCACTTCAATGACTTCAGGATTTAATTTGTAGACAAATTTTGCTCATGGACACTATTCAATCGTGGAATTAGCCAATACACATTGCAGAACCGATAAATTGCATAGTACCATTATGAAATCATGGTTCTTTGCCATTGGAAACTGCACGCAATAAAATATTCATTTTCACCATTGGGAGAGAAATTTTTAAGATGGCGTCTGGTGCCCCTTAGGCTATCCGCACTCATGGACCTCTATATTCATCCTCTATACGTCCTAGTCAGCAAGATTCTCTCCTTTATACTCAATTCTTCCGCACCCATCCATCCTCTATATCATCCTCTATCCACTCTATCCACTATGGGACCCACTTGTCACTTTATCTAAATATATCCATGTGTGATCTAGTTTTGAAGGATTTATTGAGACGAATTTAATGGTGAAATCAAAATTTAATTTGGATTTTTGGTTTGTGAGTTATAACATTTTTTCCTTTGTTTAGCTAGTGGGGTCCGCCACTATAGAGTATAGAGTAAGCACAGTACTACTCTAAATATAGAGTGAGAGATAGGATAGAGTATCGTTTTAGAGTACCCAGTGCAGTAGTTTTTACTTTATATTCATACTCTAAATCTTTAGAGTATCGTTTAGAGTATGCCACTGCGGGCAGTCTTAGGAAGACCAGACTTGGACGTGAGTTGGTTGAACCCTCAACCGATACGCACCTGGACAAGCAACCTAGCCAAAGCTTAGTCTCAAGCTCCTGTAGCCACCCTTGCTGCCACAAACGGTCTCTCCTCTGCAGCTGCCCTCGCTTCCCATGACAAAACCTCCAGTATGATGGTTACACAAAGAATGAGAGAAATAGTGCTCTATCAAGTTGTTCGATCTATCTCTCAACCGACTATGACAAAAGAAAAGGTCATAAGCATGAGTACGGTAAAATGGGTGAGTCTCATATAAATTGCTAACATATTCAATTCAACAAAGAATGTTGAGTCATAGGTCAGATACGAGTAGCAACTCCTGATCCACGGAGCTTAAATCCTATGCTTTGCTCAGGACAAGCAAAAGACCTGAGCTTGGAAGAGTTTGTTGATAATCACTAAACCCTAAAATCTGACCATCAATATCTCAGAAATAAAGAAGAATTTTAACATACTCATCACACTGTCATTTCATATAAAGTATATATTGCATTATTTGGAGACACTACTACATAAAAGATTTTGCAAGACAAGTTATTATTAATGGAGGGGGTCATAAAATTTACGTGTCTCCTAAATACCATAGGATTTTCTAAGCGGTCACTTTATTTTTGGAGGTGGTCACAAATTAACCATCTCTCAAAATGGATTCACGAAGGTTGTCAAAACTGTCTGTCTCATAAAATTCGTTTATAGAGGCGGACCTCTTAAGAGGTATGTTCAGATGAAAGTCCTTATGTGGCCCGTCTCTATTAATTGAGCCTGATCCAGCATCCATCTTAAGGCCCATCGCAGCCCATTTATCTGTCTTCTTAATAGATTCAAATAAAAGACTATTTTCTCTAACATATGCATTAGCTATGTTCGTGTAGTGGTAAGTTAATTTGTAATGATTTGCCCCCAAGAATGGAAGGATGTTGGTCATTGACCCTGCTGATTATGCATGCACTAGAGTAGCACTAAAAAATCTTGAACATTATACAAGGGTAAGAGGAGAAACACATGCATACATCAATACATGAATAATTCTATATTTGCGATGATAGTTTGAAATTGACTTTTGGATATTATTCAATCTCGGCAGTGCATACATGTGGTGCAAGGTCATGGATGGAAAATATGATCTAAAATGAAAGAATAAGTGGATGGACGTAAAGTCAAGATGGCCAATGATTTTTCAATAAATGTTGTAATGCACAACCTCTCGATGTTACATATAGCATGCAACTTACACCTATAGTGCCATAAGCAACCACTTGACAGCTTTATCTATGAGTACTACGTGTTCGAATATCTCATAGAAAAGGGGCAATGTACCATGAACCCCAGCACAGTAAGTAATGATGATACATGAAGTTTTATGTTTTTTGGCAAATGAAGTAACAATTTTCTTTGTTGCTACATTTTTTGCCGTCTAAAATTTTTACAGGTGGTTTATGTTTTATCTGCCTATGAAAATTATTTAATTAACAGAGACGCCTGTATAGTGTATACATAAACAACATGTGTTAGCTATTATGAGTGACGGTTGGTTTAAGACTCCCATCAGTGTAAATCGATTTACACTGGCGATTGTGTTAAGCCAACCACCAATGTAGAGTGATTTACAGATGCAGTTCTTAAGCTGGCACCAATGGAACACACCATTTCCATTGGGCTTTGATATTGGCGGATCCAAAATTCATCATCAGTAGAAATTGAAAAAGTGCTCCAAGTAGAAATTGTTTATGTACTAATAACATATGAAATGAATTATGCATCTCGATCTGTATACAAACAAATGTACAAGGATGTTTACACATTACATAATAAATATGTCAGGGATATGATTGGATATACAATCAACGCATCAAAGCGAACTTATATTATATAATCAACAAACAGAATTCATTTTTTTTCTTCCTGCCATACGACTAGCTAGCACACACACATGCATGGATCGATCTTCTTCCTCCATATGTATGTTATATTTAATAACGTTGACCCATCGCGGGCATGGTAGTAGACATACCGCTAGCTGGTAGGGCCCGGGCTGGGAGAAAAGATGGAACGTCAGTATTTGTGAAGCTAGCTAGTACATAGTAGTCCAACAAAATGCAAATTTAATGATGAGCTAGCACGTACGTACCTGTTGCATTTTTGTTTCCGCTCTTGTTTTGACCAGCTGGGATGTAAGGCGATTGGAACTGCGTCCCTGGAGTACCAGTTGTGGGTACCTTATCCACCAAACCAATATAGCTCGATGCTGCACGCACACAAAATTTAGGTCTAGATTAGGTGTAGAAGAAAACAAACAAACTTCTGTGCATGTACCAATGAAAGGCAAACAGAAAGGATTAGTAAGGATAATAAGGAGAAAAAATTAAACCAAAAACAAAGAGATTATTTTCAAGCATTTGGTTTTAGCGAAATTACAGAACCTTTTAGTCATGCCTCTTTGTGTGACTAGTCAAGGTTTTTGTTTGAACTGGATTTTTTTTTACACCAGCATATCACAGATGCAGAATTGATCATGAGATTTAACCAATTGGAATAGAGCTTTGCTTTCCGTTCCTTTGTAACCCGAGAGCCGAAAAAAGAAAAAAAATTGCTAAACTATGATGGTAGCTTATTTTTTTTCTTGAAGCGAGAAACAGGAGGGGTTTGAGCCCCTATTGTGATTTTATTGCAAAAAAGAACAATGATTCGATACAAAAGATCACAAAACAAAAAAAAAGGTTACAAAGACTAAGGTATAGATGATACTAACCCGAAGAGGAGGATGATGATGCATGTGGTCGATGAGGGTACTCTGGACGGCTTTGTGGTCCTCGCTGGTAATAATAATTATTATTATGCACGGAGCTATGTAACCCTGCATGTGCACATATTATATGGGTCCAATTAATTTGTTAAGCATGACAATAATATGATGATGCACGTACGTAATATAAGTGCAATCAGAGAAACATAATTATTTACAATTTTATTAATTAGATATAAGAGAGAGGCTTACCATTACTTCCGGAGTTCATTGAGGCTCCCGACATGTCTACCTTGCTACGAGTAGCTGAAACTTCAGGTGTGTGATCGCTCTCCTTAATCGTACTGGACGCTATTCAGATGCATGGGCCTCCCCTATAGCTAGCTTATATAGCATTTGGGCTTGGTAGAATCATGGAAGTTCCATGGTATAATCCTGGAAATCTTATGGGCTTATGTGTACCAAATTAAATCTAATTCTTCTTAACCTCTTCCGTGTTCTATCTACTGTAGTATGCATGAGCGCGTCTGTCGTAAGCAGGCTTAATTACGTGTCGCCATTCATTCGCTTCTCCATGAAGCTAGCGAGTATGTAGCTAGATTTCTAGGAGTAACTAACTTGGTCTTCTCTCCTGCATGCAATGCCATGCTATTTTCAGTGATCCTTCGCTCATCACCGACACGTATGCGTCGTAGGTCGGTAAGCATGCATATATATGTATGCGTATCTTTTTTTTTTTGCTACTTATATATATGTGTATCTATGAATAGGCATTAGCACACACGACGAGGACACAAACCGTGTTTCTCCTGTCCTTGATCTGTTATCCATTTCTTTGTGTATTATTCATTGCGATCACACATATACATTGTTCCAAAATTTGCTCTTTGCCGACGATGCGTTAATGGCGAGATAATTACCTTGTATTTTCTGGATAGCTAGGTTCCTGCGTGTAAATTAAACAAAAAAACTTGGATTACTTGGTCGTCATCCATATCTAGCATGCATTTACCTCAATTCTGATATTTTCCCATCAAATTGAAACAACGTGTCACACGTCGAGGGGTACACGGTGCGTCCTCTGATGTCTGAACATACACGAAACGTACTGAAGGAGAACTTGTGCAGTGTCATGCACTTTCCTTCTTTGTTCCTAGTATTGAAATCCACCAGTATATATCTCCTAATTTTTAATTTAGTACGTACTACTCGTCGTTTTTATTATATATGCAAGAAGTCGTGATGATGTAGCCATGCACCTATACCGACTACTGTATGATGAAGGGATCGAGTTCGTGCCAAAATTAATCTTGCATTTAACGACCTCACAAGAATGACTTATCTGCATGCTGTTACTTAGTTTCTTGTTTTATCAATAGTAGAAAATTAAAGAATTTTCATTGAGAT
Source organism: Saccharum hybrid cultivar R570 (assembly GCA_038087645.1). NCBI lineage: Eukaryota > Viridiplantae > Streptophyta > Magnoliopsida > Poales > Poaceae > Saccharum > Saccharum hybrid cultivar. Next base: position 2,863,785 of record JAQSUU010000568.1, read on the forward strand.
TATATTATATTACTCGATCATGGGTCAGTTAAGAATTTGCGTCAGAACCAGCATCGTCTATAGTCAACTGAATTTATAATTATTAGTTGCTAACAACTTCTGTTTGACCCTTTTTTTAGACAGAAATCAATCACTGATGTGGCAGATTTGACTAGCTGCAACGTCAACCCGTTTCACTAATTCTGGCGACATGAGCCAGAGCCCAGAGGTAAACGTTGACCGAAAACGGGGACTAGAGGGATGAACGGGAGGCGTAAAATTTCTCATGAAATATTTGACGCTATCCCAAAATCACAACCAAATACGCAAAGCAAATACCATGATGTTCACGACCTAAAAAAGTGGATGGATGTTCCCTAGGAACACAGTAAGACACCACAAAGTAGACGGACGCAAAACACACACTGAATCGAGGAACAAAAAATAGGATACTCAACTCCTATTGATAAGAAGTGAGTTCCCGAATCTAAAATACCAAGCCAACCGGTGACAAGAGTATCTCGATATGTTCCATAAATTAGTGGGAAGCCAACGCAAAAGATTGAACTTAATTCGGAGCTCAAACGCGCAAACCACGAGCGAAACAAAAAAATAGGGCCGGAAATTCGGAAGGCTTGAACCAGAAATTCCAACAGAGAGAGAACACCTGCAGAGGCACCGGACACCAGGGAAGGGCACCGCCTGGTGCGGACGGTGCACCATCAGGTCACAAGGCGGTGTACACCGCCCCTTCTGGTGACAGCCGAACAGAGCCGAGAGACAAATCGTACGACGGTCACCACTCGTACTCTCGCCGCTCATCTCTCTTCCTCTTAAAGCAGAACTCAGCAAGGTGGCCATACCTATGGCAGTAGTCACAGTGATACCTCACTTCTCTCTTGGGTGGTTGTTGGTTCACTCTCTTGTGGATATGGTTCACTCTTGGTGGATGCTTGGCTTTAGAAAGGGGATCATCAGAGATATTTGGTAGAGTATCAAGTGGGTTCTTGAGATAGGTTTTGGAACCCAGACTTGTTTATGTGGTTGAGCTTTCGGTTGTTCTTCAAACACTCCATCTTTGGTGATAGGCAAGGTGGGCTCAGGTGGAGTGATCTTGACCAATTTAGGAGTAGTAGTAGGTTTCTCACTTGGTTTCAGGCCACTGTACTGACCAACGACCTTGCCATAGAGATTTTCACCCTTCCCACCTAAAGCAAAGCCTACACCCGATGCACTAGTCCCCGCCTAAACTGGCTCATCATCATACCCAACTGTGGCTCACTACAGGACACCTAGCTCAAGATGGGCCGAAGGTTTATGTTGTCTTTCTCGGTTCTCATCTTGTCATGCCAGCAGGACTCAACTCTAGCTCCAAACCCTCACAACGTGGACACCTAGCAGCAGTGCTATTTGAACTGGCCTTCTCAAGTAAAGAGATCCTAGCAACCTTCTCTGCTAGCTCAAATTGCTAGCCTGAGTAGGACTTGCACGCACCCAACAAGCTAGACCTAGACTTTAGCTCATCATTCTCATCAAGCAAAGCAACATACTTGGATTGTAAGTCAGTAAGGCTGGACATGTGAATAGCACACTCATCGCACTCAACTTCGCTAGACACTACCACAGCACACTTCTTAGCATTCTCATTCTCCTTCAGCGCAATCTCTGGCTTATCCTTATACGCTTTCCTCTCACGGGTAGCACGCTTAAGCAAGTTGTCTGGCTAAGCAACATAGTGGTCAAAGACTTGACCTCAACGACGAGCTCATCAATGGAAGGACATACCTCAGAAGTGTCATCATTGATGGGAACCTCATCCTTGCTGGTCTCCACCTCGTCACCAAGTGCCATGGTGTAGAAGCCTTGCTTGGTGGGTCAGCATGGAAGCAGAGTCTACTCAACTTGTCCTTGATCTTGCACTCGAACTCGTTGTCGTTAGAGGTGGAAGAGTCTCTATCGGTGGAGTCCTTCTCAAGATCATTAAGGGAGTTGAGGAAGGCATGCTCATGAGCCTTGGCCTTCTTGAGGTACTTCTTCTTGAGTGCCTCCTTGTCAAATCCTCCTTTGGATTTGCGCTTGCCAGAGGTGTACTCACGCTTGTCCTTACGCTTGGCAGTACCTGTAACGGATCAACGTAATTATACGAGATTAAGTCAGAAAAATCTTCCACCGAGGCGGTTAATTTACCAAACTTAAACCCGTATAACCCGAGATTCCGTGAAATCACGCGGGATTTCAAACCAACCAACATACAACCAAGATCGTACTGATTTAGCAGCCACAGTTCACATGATACGTAGAGTTCACAATAAAAGTGGAGTACATCGGAGTTCGGAATAAAAGTTATTACAACATAGTTCAGAATAACATAGCGGAAGCAAGTAGTTTTACACACACACTTCGTTCAAATACAGTGCCAGTAGATAGTCATAGTCCACAAAAGCAGTAGATAAGACAACAGAGTGACCCTTGCCCAGGTCCTAGTTGTCACCCATCGCCGGATACAGACAGTTGGAGCAGTACCCATAGTACATCTGACCATCTGTAACAACAATGGGAACAACGCCCTGAGTACGAGAATATACTCAGCTAGACTTACCCGTCAAAAACCAGAAATAAAGGACACCAAGGATCATGCGAGGCTTTATAGATTGGACTGGCTTGACTCATTTGCGAAAAAGCATGAGTTGTTATGGAAAACTAAACCAGTACTTTTTGCATCACTTTTAGTATAACCTATTCAAACTAGGTAAGCAGCTATTGCTAGAACAATCACTTGATTTATCATTAGCAATCTAGATTACCATATCGGTTTAACATTTCCAACATCATTCACTTAACCATCAGTGTTCCTTTAATGTTACTACGATGCCATAGCTCGAGTCAAGTGCTCACTAACCGGGAGCGACGGCGATTCGAATCGAATTCCTATCCAGCTGGAGATTTATTCCTCACACAAACCCTGTTTCCCCCGTCAGGGTCGCATAGATTACCAATGACACTTTCCAAGAAGCCGCGGGATAACAATCATGGATCGCTCTACCTAGGGACCGCCCGACTGCCAGGACGCACCTTGGGCTCACTCTTCGCGTCCCCGTTACACCCACTTCAACACCAGTCTGCCAACCCGAGTTTATCCCGGCTCGAAAAGTGTCACTAGCTTCGCGGTCGAAAGGTACTTTATTCGGCCAGCTAAATGTGAGGCTTGCGTTCAACATGACAAGAGGGACGAGCAACGATCGGTCCTTAATCGACACAGACGGAATCACTATAGTCCAAAACCCTATAAGACTCCGGCCGATCTCCGTTTATCCATCAACACTTGGTTACTTTTTATGATCATAATTACAGCTAACCATAATCAGATATCCACCTATAGCTCGCAGGCGACAGGAAATCACCCGACTTCTACCGGTCTAAGCATGGCTAAGCAATTAACTCGTTTCTGACCTAACAGGGTAAAAGGTAATCCGGGGGCCAAGGTAATAATGCAACAACGGTTTCACTCAACTCCTATAACTTAATGCAACAATATATATAACTATAGTTCATGTAGTGAGGAACAACTTTTATAAAATAGGAGACTTAAAATGCTCCGGGGCTTGCCTTTTTCGAACGAGCTAGGGTGGTGGTCAACGCACTCTGGTAGTTCCTCGCCTGACTCTTCTTCCTCGGGCACCTCCTGTGCCTGGGGTTCCTGCTGATCCGTCCAAACTTGCTCCTCCGGTACCGCTACCTGCGACTCCTCCTACGATCCTGTATGATGCAAGTGCATAAGCAAACATGCGAAGAATGCATCGAATTATGGTGGAGTGCTTTGATGACATGAGATGCAGATGAGCACATGGAATGAGCAGTTCGAATGTAATTATTTCTTCTACAGGGTAGTCAACGTCATCCAAGAACATGTACCCTAAAACATGCACCTTATCCTTCTATTAGTTAGCCTACCATCTACACATACAAGTGAACCTAAGCTACCAAAGCTTACCAACCTAACTCATCCATAACATCAGCAAGGCATAATGATGCTTCAAAGATACACCAAACATATTTTATTTCTCTTAATTTCTCATAAAGAATAATCTTTTATTTCCTATTTAACTAGGGTTACACACCAACACCTATTTCTGGTGTAGATAAAAATCTACAAAAATTACAGTAGATTACTCTTACCCTAACTATCCTACTACTAAATTTTTATGAGAATTGAATAAGTAAAACTATCTATACAAAATAAACAAAGTATAACATAATAATGAGCATGAAATTATTTTGTACTAGAAAATATATCAAACAACAGATTTCACATTTTTTCTATGTTACTAACAGTAAACTAACATACTACAAAAATTATCACATGTATGTTCTATACAAATTTAGCTCTCTACTAAAAATAACAAAGATTATCAATTAAAGGCATTTGAACTACACTTCAGAATTTTCTTACAGAACATGCTTCACTAATATTTTTCCTAGAAAGTACATCACTAGTAAAGATTAAAGAAATAAGAATCACATTTTTCCCTTTATTATTTTATTTACTACACATTTTCTAAGATATCAGAATTTATAGCAATTAAATAAATTTGCACAGTAAAGTGTTACAAAAATAACATGAGATATTTTTAAACTGTAGATCTATTCAAGAGGAACATTACAAAATTTGTTTCATAATTTTTGGAGCTATAAATCTTGAGATATGATTTTTCAAAGCTGTTTCAAAATTCTGAGAAATTATTTTCCTTGATTCTTTTAAAAATTCGCCGGTGAAAACGCTGAATACACCCGGTACAGTGCACCCACACACGCTGACACTCGGGACCCACGGGTCAACGGACCCCACCGGCCAGCCAGAGCAGCGCGGGGGAGGCGCTGACCGGTGGCGCACTCGCCGCCGGTGAGGTCTCCGGCGACGGGGAGGGCACCAACGTGCTCCCTGCACCGAGACGCAGCCAGCGCACCAACTCCGAGCGGCGCGGGAGCTCTGGAGGAGGCTCGCCGGTGGAGATGGCGGCACGGCGGCGCGGGAGCTCGTCGGCCGGCCAATGCAGGCCACGGGGGCGGCCGAGAATGCGAGCACGAGCACCGCTAGGCGAAGGGGAAGCGGATGCTCGAGACCGGAGGAGGCATGAAGGGCCAGGGAGCTCCAGCCATACGCGCCGGCCAACGGCGGCCATGGCGGCTGTGGAGGAGGGGGGCGGCCAATTGGCCCTCACCTGAGCTCGAGCGGCGGAGTGGAGGCGCGCACGCGGTGGAGGGAAGCGGGACGGAGCTAAGGCCGGGAGGAATCGGCCGGAGAAGCAGCCACGAGCGCGGACGGCGGTGGCGGAGCTTCGGGAGCCGGTGATGGCGCGGCGGTGCGCTGCTGCTGCTGGCGGGGCAAGAGGAGGGAATGGAGGGATCAGCCGAGGCGGACGAGCGCGCGGAGGGGGGTAAGCGAGCGCGGTGCTGCGGGGGCCACAGGGGCGCGTGTCGCGCGGCGTCGTCGGCGTCCGGCCACGCGGCGGCCGAGCTCTGCCGCGGCGCCACGGCGTCGCGCGCGCGCGCGGGCGGCAGGCGCGGACGCGGGCGCGGGCGCGGGCGCGGGCCGGGCTGCCAGCTCGGGTGGGCCGAAAGGGTGGCTGCGGCCCACTAAAGTGAAAAAACCGATTTTTCTTTTATAAATAAATTTTCAGATTTCTATATTTGTTTCAAATTTGAATTTGAAGATGAAAAAGAGGTTTTCAGAACTTTTGCCCAAAATAAAAATTGTTCAAAATTTAATTCTCTACAACTTTCATGTAGGGCACTTTCCAAAATTCTAAATAGATTTTGAATTTGGGATTCAAAGCTAAATTTTTAAGTAAAAATTTATTTTTCTAGAATATTTTTAAAAGCAAAATTTGAAGGAATTTGAATTCAAGAGTTGCTCCAAAAATCATGTTTATTTATTCTAGATTATCTAAAATTGTAGCTACACAAAGTTTCATCACTCCTTAGCACTTAAATGTAGCATTTGGGTTTTGAGTAGTTGTTTTTCAACTCTAAATTTAAAAAGGGTCTATATTGCATGCAATGATAACCATGTATGAGATGATTATGACTAGTGCCTTGGATGCTAATGCATGCTTAACACCCAGGGGTGTTACAGCCCTCCCCCTTATAAGAATCTCGTCCCGAGATTTTGAGTTACGAACCATTTATCGTAAAAATCTTTATACGCGGTTTGAAGATATTCTCCCGTTTCCTATGAAGCATCACTCTCATCATGATGGCTCCACTGAACCTTGTAGGTTGTTACCACTTTATTCCGAGTGACTCGGTCCTTTGTATCCAGAACTCGAACTGGTTGTTCACGATATTCCAAGTCTGCCTTGATCCGAATACCCTGCGGTTCTATTCTCTCTTCCGGAACACGTAGACATTTCTTCAACTGGGATACGTGAAAGACGGGAAAGATCGAACTCATCTCTTCTGGCATCTGCAACTTGTACGCTACGGGACCCTTTTTCTCTATAATCTGGTATGGTCCGATATATCTAGCAGACAGTTTCTGCTTGATTCCAAACCGTTTCTTCTTCATGGGGGTAACTTTCAAATAGACATAGTCACCCACTTGGAAATCCAATGGTCTCCTTCTCTTGTCTGCATAACTCTTCTGACGGGACTGTGCAGCTTGCATGTTTTGCCGGATAATACGGACCTTCTTCTCTGCCTCATTTACAAAATCAATTCCATAAAACCTTCTTTCTCCAGGCTCTACCCAATTTAACGGTGTTCTGCACTTCCTGCCATATAAAGCTTCGAAAGGTGCCATCTTGAAACTCTCTTGGTAACTGTTGTTGTAAGCAAATTCTGCCAATGGTAACCAGGATTCCCATGAGCCTCGGGATGATAGTACACAAGCTCTAAGCATATCTTCAAGTACAACATTCACTCGTTCTGTCTGCCCATCTGTCTGCGGATGGTAAGCCGTACTACGAATCAAACTAGTACCTAAACCTTTATGAAGATGTTCCCAAAAATGAGAGGTAAACTATGAACCGTGATCAGACACGATCGTTTTTGGTATACCATGTAATCGGACAATTTCAGCAATATACTTTTCTGCATATTGAGGTGGTCGGAATGTCGTCTTAACTGGCAGAAAGTGAGCTGTCTTGGTGAGACGATCTACTATGACCCAAATAGAATCATGTCCCTTCTGTGTGGTGGGAAGACCAGTGATGAAATCCATACTTATATCATCCCATTTCCAATCGGGTACAGACAAGGGTTGCAGAAGTCCTGCAGGTCTCATGTGAAGAGCTTTAACTCTATAACACATGTCGCAACGAGCAACGTATGTTGCAATTTCTTTTTTCATCTTAGTCCACCAATAACGGGGTCGCAAATCTTGGTACATCTTACTACTTCCGGGGTGAATAGATAGCTTAGAATGATGGGTCTCATTCATCAACTTGTTCTTAAGCTCTCTATCCTTTGGTACCACCAGACGATCCTTAAACCATAACACTCCTTGGTCATCCAATCGAAAGTGTTTGGTGAGTTCTCTCTTCATCTTCTCCTTGATATGAAAGATTCCCTTATCTGTCCTCTGACTTTCAATGATCTGGTCTTCCAAAGTACAACTGATCTGAAGATTATGCAACACAGCAGGATGTAGCAAATTGAACCCTTCTTCAAACAACGGTTGCACATCAATAGCATGTGATTTTCTGCTCAGTGCATCTACTACTACATTAGCCTTCCCGGGATGATAATGCACGTTTAGATTATAGTCCTTTATCAGCTCTAACCATCTTCTCTGTCGCATGTTCAACTCAGATTGGGTAAAAATGTATTTGAGACTCTTATGATCTGTAAAGAGGTTACACACATTACCCATTAGGTAGTGTCTCCAAATCTTTAGAGCATGCACTACTGCTGCAAGCTCCAAATCGTGTGTAGGATAATTAACTTCATGCTTCCTCAGTTGACGCGAGGCATAGGCAATGACCCTTCCATTTTGCATTAGCACACATCCTAACCCATTCTTAGATGCGTCACAGAACACATCAAAAGACTTTTCTATATCCGGTTGGGCCAGAACAGGAGCAGTGGTCAACAACTTTCACAGGGTGCAGAAAGCTGCCTCGCACTCCTCTGTCCATACAAATTTATGATCCTTCTATAACAGGCTTGTCATTGGTTTGGCAATCTTCGAGAAATCCGGTATGAAGCGACGATAGTAACCGGCTAAACCAAGAAAACTGCGAACTTCATGCACTGAGGTTGGTGACTTCCAGTCTATAACCTCTTGTACCTTACTAGGATCTACGGAAATGCCATTTTCAGACAACACGTGGCCGAGAAAAGGCACTGTCTTAAGCCAGAACTCACACTTGCTGAACTTCGCATATAGTTGATGTTCCCTGAGTCTAGTCAAGACAATCCTGAGGTGCTCTGCGCGATCTTTTTCATTCTCTGAATATATTAGAATGTCATCAATGAACACAATCACAAACTTGTCCAACTCTGGCATGAAAATAGAATTCATCAGATACATAAAGTATACAGGAGTGTTTGTCAATCCGAAGGACATGACAAGATACTCGTACAAGCCATATCTGGTAGAGAACGCAGTCTTAGGCACATCTTGCGGCCTAATCTTTATCTGATGGTATCCTGATCTCAAATCTATCTTAGAGAACACTTTGGCTTTAGACAACTGGTCAAACAATATATCAATCCGAGGAAGAGGATACTTGTTTTTAATTGTCACTGCATTCAGTGGTCGATAATCCACGCACATGCGTAAGGAGTTATCCTTCTTCTTTTTCACAAACAGAGCGGGGCATCCCCATTCAGACGAGCTGGGACGAATCAAACCTCTCTTTAGTAAGTCCTGGAGTTGCTTCTTCAATTTGGCTAACTCATTGGGAGGCATCCGATAGGGCCTTCTCGAGATCGGTGCTGTTCCCGGAATTAACTCAATGGCAAACTCAACATCTCGGTCTGGTGGAAGTCCAGGTAACTCATCCGAAAACACATATGGAAACTCACAAACCACTGGAATCTGGGCTAGCAGAGTAGTTTGGACCGCACAAGTCGTGCTAGCTAGGTCTACTTTCCAAGGTAGGACCACTCGAAAGGTGCCTTCTACACTTGGTTCCTTGAGAGAGATACTCCTTCCTCCAACATCGATTACTACCCCCATCTTATTCATCCAGTTCATACCCATGATCACATCCAAAACTAACCCTGGCATGACTATCAGATTAAGCTTATATTGCCGATTTGATATGTTTAGGGTCACTCCCTGAACTATCTGATTAGTCAACAGATCAGCCCCAGCTGAACTGATTTTATATGCACATTCCAGTTCAATAATCTTTTGCTCATGCCTCTTAACAAAAGCTTGACTTACAAAGGAATGAGATGATCCGGAATCAAATAAGACTACTGCAGGATGATTGTTGATAGAAAACATACCAGCGGTTACCGGTTCTCCTTCAGGGATGTCATCCACGGTGGTGTGATGCACACGAGCTTGATACTGCGTCTGCTGTTTCTTAGGGTAGGGACAAAACTTAGCAAAGTGTCCGGGTTGGTTGCAGTTGAAGCACGGTCCCTTCACTTGAGCCACAATTCCAGATGAACTGCCTTGTCCTGTCTTCGACGGAGGCAATGCCATCTTGAATGGTTTCTAGTTCCTCTGGGGTTGCTGAGCATTCTGATTCTTTCTTTGCGGTGGCCTAAACCTTGCACCTGGGGCAGGCGATCGATAAGCTGGACGGTTGGCCACTGGGGCTCGGGACTGGGACGAACCCGACTCGAAAGCTCTCTTACGGATCTTGGAAGCAGCATAAACATTATTGTTCTTCTCTTGCTTCAGACAGTCGCTAACAAAATCATTAAAACCAGTCCTCATATTTGTATCCACATGTTTCATCATCTTGGGATTTAGGCCTCTCTTGAAGCTAGCGATCTTCTTGGCCTCCGTATTCACCATATCAGGGGCATAACGGCTCAGGTTATTGAATGCATGTAGATATTGAGTTACAGTCTTTGTGCCTTGATTCAGTGCCAGGAATTCTCCAAGCTTCATCTCGGTCAGACCAGGTGGAATGTACGTTCCACGGAAGGCTTCGGTGAACTCCCTCCAAGTGATGTGAGTATGGGGAGGAAAAGTGGTGCGGTGATGTTTTCACCACATTCCTGCCGGACCTTGAAGTTGATGAGCTGCATACTCAGTCTTCAACACTTCAGTCATTCTCAATACACGGAACTTGTCTTCCATAGTATTAATCCACTCTTCTGCATCCAAGGGTTCTGCGGCTTCCTTAAAGATCGGTGGACGAGTATCCATGAAGTCCTTGAAACTGCTGTACTGATTTGCTTCATGACCACCCGGGTTTATTCCCCGACGGGTGTTGTCTGCGATACTGCGCAACGCAGCTTCTATATTCTGTTGCATGCTCTCCATATTACGTTAGCTTCCAAGAAATTGTGCGAAAAACTATTTCGCAATGTAGGGTGGAGGAGGCGGTGGTGGATCACGGTCATCACTAGCAGCTGCACTGCCACCAGCCTCAGCGGCACCATACACGGTACGACGAGTGTTCGGCATCTGCATGTTTCAGCAACAGTAATTATTAGGTGATGTTGTAGGAATTGCGACTGAATGAAAGATCATGCCGTACTGAAATTACTGGAGAGAATAAATCCATACAATAAAACAGGGGCATAATAAGTCATTCCAATTAACACAACATCACTAATTAGATTACTTAAAGCGCACACATCGCGTCCATTACAACCAAGTTGCCAGCATACATACACTGGACTTTTGACATTCGGATACCGCCACAAACACATCCAAGCTTTCCAACATTACATCAAAGCCTTAGTCTTTCTACTCATTATTACATACCCAACGTGCCAACAAAGCAAAAGATCATGTAGATGGAACCTAGTAGCTAGCGTAACAACTACTAGCCTACTCATCGTGGTCGCTGTCTAAGTCCGAGACGTTGGCTTCGTCGCCATTAGCAGCGTCGTGGTGCTCCCCAACTGGTGCTTCGGGCTCTTCAGGACCTTCGTCTTCATTCAAATCCATCTCTGCCGCACCAGGAGGAACATAGGGGTTGAGTTGATTGTTCAGCCGATGAACCTCCTCATGCAGATTGTCATTATATTCCTCTGCATAAGCCAACTGTTGCTCTAGCTCAAACTGTCTAGCCCTCAACACATTCTCTGTGGACCAGGCTTCATTCCTCTGATGGAGCACATGAGTCAACATGCGCTCAGCGTTCCTATTGGCGGTGGTCAGTCGCTCAACCTGCTCTCTCAGGACACGCACATCTCCTTCGAAAACCACAGTCCTCTGGGTAGCCTGATCTCTCTGGCGAGTCAACTGAGTCATCTCTGTGTTGAGCCTCTCAATCTCGGCGTCGTGATCTCTCTGAAGCTGACGGCGGTAATCACGAGACTGACCAAGAGCACTAGACACACGTCTCAGGCTACCTTCCACTCCATCAAAGGCCCTCATCACTGCGAACATGGCACTCATAGCGGGGTTGTCACTGTTCTGTGCTTCTGCGGCGCTAATCTCTAGAGACCTTCCTCTTACCTGCTGCCATGAGTCAGTGGAGGGGTTGCCCCTCGGAAAGACTCCAACTAAAGCTGCTACCAACTCCTGAGGAAAGCGATCCATGATATCCCTCAGGATCCCAAAGGCTGCCCTCTCAGCGGCTTCTTCAGGGGTCCTGCCAGTTGACTCAAAATGCCAACCAGTCCACTCAGAACCATCACCTCGAGGACGAACTACTGCTTCCACAGTCACCAAAAGTCCTTCCCCCAACCGCTCATTCGACCAAAAGTAGCGGGGCTCCATTCCATCAGGATAGCCTACATCGCTGAGTACTCTCCACAAGAGCGTAGGCATCCCAAACTCTCTAAGAAAAGTATGGCGCTGACGAGTGCGTGGAGCTAGCTGATGACGGGGAGCTCTGCCGGTGGACTTGCGAGCTGTCTGCTTGGTACGTGCCATCTGTAGCAAAATTTTTATTACCGTGGTGAGAACAGATTTTTAAGTTGGCATTTTTATCGAAATAAGATAATCAACTTATAAGGGGAGGAACAATGCCATGAATGAAATGCACAACATGATACATGCACGCTCCGTACGTCCTCACAAACTTAGAAAAATAATAACTACTAACGGAATAAACGGTGGCATACAACGATCTCTTGTAACGTAACTAATACGTACTACTCGAAAGCGTTGTTATGTACCTGCAGAAAGTCACTTCAGCCCAAACCTCACAGTATGAAAATATGCAAGAAAGCAGTAAAGTAAGTTACTCGCTCTACACGCATCCCCAGATACGAGTATAACGGTAACAACTACCCGAATCATCGTCCTATTGACGACATCGTCACCGCATGACGGAAGTCCCCACCAATTGAATACCCTTATACGAACATGCGCATGACACGTAAGTATTTCGGTATCACATAAGCACTCCCCTAGATCGGCAATGTATCCGACCATGCTCTCACAACTCTCACTTACCAGGGCGTAGAGGAAATTGATCCATACATTACCACTCAATTGAATGGCACTCATACAATAGCACGCCGTATGAGCGATGAAATTTCAAATATGATGCAAACCCCCAAGTTAGTACTTAATTAAGCCACCTAGAGTCCTTATTGGGCATAAAGGATATGACCACTGGCACACTCTTAAATTTAAAAGCTTAGTTGAAAACACAGTTTTGTTTTTAAATACCCATGTGAACAGTACATGCTAAACCATGCTCCGATGCCAGCTGTAACGGATCAACGTAATTATACGAGATTAAGTCAGAAAAATCTTCCACCGAGGCGGTTAATTTACCAAACTTAAACCCGTATAACCCGAGATTCCGTGAAATCACGCGGGATTTCAAACCAACCAACATACAACCAAGATCGTACTGATTTAGCAGCCACAGTTCACATGATACGTAGAGTTCACAATAAAAGTGGAGTACATCGGAGTTCAGAATAAAAGTTATTACAACATAGTTTTGAATAACATAGCGGAAGCAAGTAGTTTTACACACACACTTCGTTCAAATACAGTGCCAGTAGATAGTCATGGTCCACAAAAGCAGTAGATAAGACAACAGAGTGACCCTTGCCCAGGTCCTAGTTGTCGCCCATCGCCGGATACAGACAGTTGGAGCAGTACCCATAGTACATCTGACCATCTGCAACAACAATGGGAACAACGCCCTGAGTACGAGAATGTACTCAGCTAGACTTACCCGTCAAAAACCAGAAATAAAGGACACCAAGGATCATGCGAGGCTTTATAGATTGGACTGGCTTGACTCATTTGCGAAAAAGCATGAGTTGTTATGAAAAACTAAACCAGTACTTTTTGTATCACTTTTAGTATAACCTATTCAAACTAGGTAAGCAGCTATTGCTAGAACAATCACTTGATTTATCATTAGCAATCTAGATTACCATATCGGTTTAGCATTTCCAACATCATTCACTTAACCATCAGTGTTCCTTTAATGTTACTACGATGCCATAGCTCGAGTCAAGTGCTCAGTAACCAGGAGCGACGGCGATTCGAATCGAATTCCTATCCAGCTGGAGATTTATTCCTCACACAAACCCTGTTTCCCCCGTCAGGGCCGCATAGATTACCAATGACACTTTCCAAGAAGCCGCGGGATAACAATCATGGATCGCACTACCCAGGGACCGCCCGACTGCCAGGACGCACCTTGGGCTCACTCTTCGCGTCCCCGTTACACCCACTTCAACACCAGTCTGCCAACCCGAGTTTATTCCGGCTCGAAAAGTGTCACTAGCTTCGCGGTCGAAAGGTACTTTATTCGGCCAGCTAAATGTGAGGCTTGCGTTCAACATGACAAGAGGGACGAGCAACGATCGGTCCTTAATCGACACAGACGGAATCACTATAGTCCAAAACCCTATAAGACTCCGCCCGGTCTCCGTTTATCCATCAACACTTGGTTACTTTTTATGATCACAATTACAGCTAACCATAATCAGGTATCCACCTATAGCTCGCAGGCGACAGGAAATCACCCGACTTCTACCGGTCTAAGCATGACTAAGCAATTAACTCATTTCTGACCTAACAGGGTAAAAGGTAATCCGGGGGCCAAGGTAATAATGCAACAACGGTTTCACTCAACTCCTATAACTTAATGCAACAATATATATAACTATAGTTCATGTAGTGAGGAACAACTTTTATAAAATAGGAGACTTAAAATGCTCCGGGGCTTGCCTTTTTCGAACGAGCTTGGGTGGTGGTCAACGCACTCTGGTAGTTCCTCGCCTGACTCTTCTTCCTCGGGCACCTCCTGTGCCTGGGGTTTCTGCTGATCCGTCCAAACTTGCTCCTCCGGTACCGCTACCTGCGACTCCTCATGTGATCCTGTATGATGCAAGTGCATAAGCAAACATGCGAAGAATGCATCGAATTGTGGTGGAGTGCTTTGATGACATGAGATGCAGATGAACACATGGAATGAGCAGTTCGAATGTAATTATTTCTTCTACAGGGTAGTCAACGTCATCCAAGAACATGTACCCTAAAACATGCACCTTATCCTTCTATTAGTTAGCCTACCATCTACACATACAAGTGAACCTAAGCTACCAAAGCTTACCAACCTAACTCATCCATAACATCAGCAAGGCATAATGATGCTTCAAAGATACACCAAACATATTTTATTTCTCTTAATTTCTCATAAAGAATAATCTTTTATTTCCTATTTAACTAGGGTTACACACCAACACCTATTTCTGGTGTAGATAAAAATCTACAAAAATTACAGTAGATTACTCTTACCCTAACTATCCTACTACTAAATTTTTATGAGAATTGAATAAGTAAAACTATCTGTACAAAATAAACAAAGTATAGCATAATAATGAGCATGAAATTATTTTGTACTAGAAAAAGTATCAAACAATAGATTTCACATTTTTCCTATGTTACTAACAGTAAACTAACATACTACAAAAATTATCACATGTATGTTCTATACAAATTTAGCTCTCTACTAAAAATAACAAAGATTATCAATTAAAGGCATTTGAACTACACTTCAGAATTTTCTCACAGAACATGCTTCACTAATATTTTTCCTAGAAAGTACATCACTAATAAAGATTAAAGAAACAAGAATCACATTTTTTCCTTCATTATTTTATTTACTACACATTTTCTAAGATATCAGCATTTATAGCAATTAAATAAATTTGCACAGTAAAGTGTTACAAAAATAACATGAGATATTTTTAAACTGTAGATCTATTCAAGAGGAACATTACAAAATTTGTTTCATAATTTTTGGAGCTATAAATCTTGAGATATGATTTTTCAAAGCTGTTTCAAAATTCTGAGAAATTATTTTCCGTAATTCTTTTAAAAATTCGCCGGTGAAAACGCTGAATACACCCGGTGCAGTGCACCCACACACGCTGACACTCAGGACCCACGGGTCAACGGACCCCACCGGCCAGCCAGAGCAGCGCGGGGGAGGCGATGACCGGTGGCGCACCCGCCGCCGGTGAGGTCTCCGGCGACGGGGAGGGCACCAACGTGCTCCCCGCACCGAGACGCACCCAGCGCACCAACTCCGAGCGACGCGGGAGCTCCGGAGGAGGCTCGCCGGCGGAGATGGCGGCACGGCGGTGCGGGAGCTCGTCGGCCGACCAATGCTGGCCACGGGGGCGGCCGAGAATGCGAGCACGAGCACCGCTAGACGAAGGGGAAGCGGATGCTCGAGACCGGAGGAGGCATGAAGGGCTAGGGAGCTCCGGCCATGCGCGCCGGCCAACGGTGGCCATGGCGGCAGTGGAGGAGGGGGGCGGCCAATTGGCCCTCACCTGAGCTCGAGCGGCGGAGTGGAGGCGCGCACGCGTTTGAGGGAAGCGGGGCGGAGCTGAGGCCGGGAGGAATCGGCCGGAGAAGCAGCCACGAGCGCGGACGGCGGTGGCGGAGCTTCGGGAGCCGGTGATGGCGCGGCGGTGCGCTGCTGCTGCTGCTGGCGGGGCGAGAGGAGGGATGGAGGGATCAGCCGAGGCGGACGAGCGCGCGGAGGGGGGTAAGCGAGCGCGGTGCTGCGGGGGCCACAGGGGGCGCGTGTCGCGCGGCGTCGTCGGCGTCCGGCCACGCGGCGGCCGAGCTCTGCCACGGCGCCACGGCGTCGCGCGCGCGCGCGGGCGGCAGGCGCGGACGCGGGCGCGGGCGCGGGCCGGGCTGCCAGCTCGGGTGGGCCGAAAGGGTGGCTGCGGCCCACTAAAGTGAAAAAAACCGATTTTTCTTTTATAAATAAATTTTCAGATTTCTATATTTGTTTCAAATTTGAATTTGAAGATGAAAAAGAGGTTTTCAGAACTTTTGCCCAAAATAAAAGTTGTTCAAAATTTAATTCTCTACAACTTTCATGTAGGGCACTTTCCAAAATTCTAAATAGATTTTGAATTTGGGATTCAAAGCTAAATTTTTAAGTAAAAATTTATTTTTCTAGAATATTTTTAAAAGCAAAATTTGAAGGAATTTGAATTCAAGAGTTGCTCCAAAAATCATGTTTATTTATTCTAGATTATCTAAAATTGTAGCTACACAAAGTTTCATCACTCCTTAGCACTTAAATGTAGCATTTGGGTTTTGAGTAGTTGTTTTTCAACTCTAAATTTAAAAAGGGTCTATATTGCATGCAATGATAACCATGTATGAGATGATTATGACTAGTGCCTTGGATGCTAATGCATGCTTAACACCCAGGGGTGTTACAGTACCGTGCTTGCTGGAGGAGTGCTTGTTCTTCTTGGGGCAGTGGCGACAAAGTGGACGGGGTCTCCATAGCCGAAGCATCCATCCTTCGGACCACCACTGCACCAGTGGTTCAAGCGGTTGTTGTGAAACCGCGAGAACCGATTGATGACCAAAGCTAGCTCGTTATCACCAAGTGCCTCCATCTGCTCCTCTGTAACAGACACCAAAGAGGATAAAGCAAAAGAAGCTTGTGAAGGGTTAGCCAAAGAACTTGAACTACCATTACCTGAGACCAAAGCCATGGTAGGTACAGATGGGTTCTCGATTTTGGCTTGGGTTTGGTAATCGATCTCGGTGGACTTGAGCTTGCTAAAAAGCTTATCCACAGTGAGGGTGTCGTAGTTACCGGATTCAATGATAGCGGACACACCTTCACATCCCAAACCTTCTGATCTAGGGCGTATAGTAACTTGGGAGCCCTCTCATGATCATCATAAGGCAGTTGCAGCTTGTTTGCCTGCATCTTGTTTACAATCGTCTAGACATGAGAAAACATAGTATCAATAGACTCTCCATCCAACTGAGCAAAGTTCTCATACTCACGTTTGTACGTCTCAAAGAGTCTAGTTTTGAGCTGTGCAGTTCCCTTGTGATAGCTCTGAAGCCTCACCTAGATCTCTTGAGCAGTAGTGAGATCAGAAACCTATTCAAACTCTGAAAGCGAAAGACTTGAAAAGAGAACACTACGAGCCCTGCTATTTGCGTTGTGCTGGTCAATCTATTCCTGACCGACACGAGTAGCAAGCATCTCATAATTAGGGTCCTCATAAATCTCCCAGACTCGTCAATCAATAATCCCCTGAAGATACACTGACATACAGATCTTCCAGTAGGGGTAGTTTTTGTCCCATCGAAGAACGGCGGCTTGCCGGCTTCGTGGATCATGGACCGATTAAGGTGAAATGATCCTTAACCAGCTCTGATACCAATTAAAGGTCCAAAAATGGGACCGGGGGGGGGGGGTGAATGGGAACCGTAAAATTTCTCATGAAATATTTGGCCACTGTCCTAAAATCACCGCCAAATACATGAAGCAAACATCGTGATGTCCACGACCTAAAAGAATGGGTGGATGTTCCCTAGAAACATAGTGGGACACCACAAAGCAGACGGACCGCGAAGCACTCACACCGAACAGAGGAACAAAAAATAGGATACTCAACTCCTATTGAGAAGAAGTGAGTTTCCGAATCTAAATATCCAAGCCAACTGGTAACAAAAGTACCTAGATATGTTCCACAAATTAGTTGAAAGCTAACGCAAAAAAGACAGAACTTAATTCAGAACTCAAACACGCAAACCACGAGCGAAAGGAAAAACAGGGCTAGAAATTCGGAAGACTTGAACCAGAAATTCCAACAGAGAGAGAAAACCTGCGGAAGCATTGGACACCAAGAAAGGGCACCGCCCGGTGCGGATGGTGCACCGTCAGGTCACAAGGCGGTGTACACCGCCCCTTCTGCTGACAGCCGAATAGAGCCGGGAGACAAATCACACGAATGGAGAGTGAGGGATGAGCGCACGGCGATCACCACCGGTCTTCACGGTGCCTTGATTGGTGCACTAGATCGGTGCGGTATCCACAGCTGCTTGGCAAAGAATAAGTGCACGAGCGGGGGTGTTTGGATTCAGGGACTAAAGTTTAGGAGGTGCACGTGGGGTATCTGCTGGGATATTCGGATACTAATAAAAAAATAAATTACAGAATCTGTCAGTAATCCGTAAGACGAATTTATTAAGCCTAATTAATCCGTCATTAGCACATGTGTACTGTAGCACCACATTGTCAAATCATGGACTAATCAGACTTAAAAAATTCGTCTCGCAAAATAGTCTCAATCTGTGTATTTAGTTTCATAATTAGTCTATATTTAATAATTCATACATGTGTCAAATATCCGATGAGATATCGACTAAAATTTAGGAGGTGAATCAAACGCCCTGCGGGCGGTGGTGCTGCTCGCCGCCGCGCAGGGAACACCGGTGGGCTCAGAGGAAGGCGTGGCGACCTGCACCAAAAAGCAAGCAGCGAACAGAGAGGGAGGGAGCGGACGAGCTGCTCCTGCAGCAGAGAGAAACGGCAGCATTCCAGGATTGCTCACGGCTTAACTGGCTTGGCGCTGAGAGGAATACGGCCACGCGCGGCCAGGACTTGCAGTGGCTGGGAGCAGCATGCATATGGCGCTGCCGCTGGCCTCGGCTGGGACGGCCTATGCTGCTCGGCCTCCACACGAGTGTCCAATGCAAGAACAAAAACAACAGGCTACGAACAGAAAGACGAACACATGAACAGAGAAAAAGAGCGACCCAAAAATCATCCAAATTTGATCCAAATCTCCCTGAAACGCTCCTAAACTTTACACAAATGTAATTTAACTAGTTACGAACTTATCCTAAAAAATCATCATCTGGGATTGACCAAACTCTGAAAAACTCAGGTCGAAGCCAAGAACGAAAATAGGGAAAAATTAAGAACACAGGGAACCAAAAAAAATCACACACAGAAGTGATGAATCCCAGAGGACACAGGGAGGATTTGGGCATCTGTTCCCACTCAAAATCACAGCATACACAACTACGAATTTGTTTAGTTGTGGACCTCCTTCTTGACTTGACCAATGCCATCTACATCTCCCATGTAGATGTGTATCCGGCCTCCGCAAGTGCCACGACGCCATTGTCCTCCTCCTTGACTTGGTCGACGCCGTCTTCATCACCAATGTACTCTTGCACTTGACGATGTCCCCAAGTGTCAGCCACTGTGGCTGGTCACCCGGCCTCCTCGATCCTCGGTCCAAGCCTCACATCCATCCTTCACCGCTCCCAGTCCATCGGCACGACATGTCTCTACTTGACCTTTACCTCACCATCGACCACCGCCTCTAAGCTTCACACCTGCGCACCACAAGTCAAGAGACATGTTGCACAACCCAACTCACGCCACAGTTAGTTCACAAATTCAACCCAAGACATAAATCACGTTGACAATCACTCGTCACAAATCCGAACCACGACGGCCTATACCAACCTTGTGTTCGCACTTTTGGCAATCGTGCTTGTTGCCCATGAAATTTCCCATTTTACTATTTATTTGCGTTCTTGAATGTCACGTAAACATTCCAGGGGTCTAAAATAACATAAACATTGCAGGGGTCATCAAAACAAACCATCAGAAGGTTTATAAATTTTCGCAACCTATGTTTCCTCTAATAGCCTTTGTTTAATCGAGATATTACCACCACGGTTGCGTGCGAACAGGGACTGTTGTGTTGCCTTCTAGTTACTTACTGCCCCGTCCCTTTTTATATCACACAAACACAATATTTATATCACACAGTGGAAGCAAAGTCCTTTGTAAGATTATACATGTTTTGATTTCAGATCCCAAATGATAACAAAAAAGACCCACTTTCTTTGCAGCCACTTTCTTTCTAATTTTCCATTATGATTGATGAATCTGGTATGCATAGATGACACCTGTTCTAGCTACTGCTAAGGCCGCTGCGTGCACAGATAAAAAAAACTCTAAACAGTGTGTTACCTTAGTCCCTATGTGGAACCAAATAACACCTAAGTCCTAATTAGAGCCACCGACTATCTAAATCTTATTTTTGCTAGAAAATAGAAAAGGATAGAAATCACTCATACTATACTAATCTTGTATGATAAGAATGACTTATCTGCAGGCTGTTACTTAGTTTTCTGTTTTATCAACAGTAGAAAAAGAATTTTGATCGACATTAATTACACGTCATGGGTCAGTTAAGAATTTGCGTCAGAACCATCATCGTCTATAGTCAACTGAATTTAGTTTCTAGCAACTAATTAAGAATCAGTTGGGGAGAACCCTGACATGGTCAGTTGGGGTTTAGGGAAAAAAGGACACTTTTCAACAGAATCACTGTACAGATTCATTACAGATGGTGGGGTTGCTAGCTGGATAGCTGGTCATCTTTGGAAATATAAAATTCCATTGCAAGTCGAAATTTTCCTTTGGCAAGTTCTCAACAATAAACTGCAATACTCTCAAAGCCTTAGCTCAAAAAAAAGAAAAAAGAAGGAAATGATGTGAGAAATGCTACCTGTATGGGATTATTGAATCAGTGAACCATATCCTTTTTTTATTGCATATTAGCTAGAATGATTTGGGGCTTCCTCAGAGAGATCATTAAATGGCGGAATTGTCCTACTATCTGTGAAGAACTTGTCTGAAACTTGGTTACAGGTCAGACTGGGCATATTTAACCCGATAACCGATAACCGAACCGAGCCGAACCGAAACCGAACCGAAATGTCGGTTTTTCGGTTTGGTTTCGGTTTTGGAAACTAAGAATTTCGGTCTACGGCTCTGGCTTCGGTTTCCACCTCAAGCTGAACCGATTAACCGACGAAACCGAACTATAGCATGAACTCCACTTCGCTTCTGTGCTTCCCCAGAGCGCACAGCCCACCTCGGCCCATTATCGCGCCTCCAAGCCACGCTAGTAAGCCACTCACGTCTCCACCCCCGAGCGGCCGAGCCCACTCTCGCACAGGCCACTTGCCCCAACCCAAACCCTAACCTTATCTAGGCAGCCGCGGGCGGCGGCGCGCGGCGCATCTGTGAGCTGCGCGGGCGACGGCGCGAGGCTCGCAGCGCGGGACGTGAATGGAGGAGGCGAGCCACGCGGCGCCGGCACGGGACACGAGCTGGAGGAGGCGAGCGCGCGCTGCGTGCGATGTGACTCGAGCGGGAGGATTGGAGGTGGCGGACACGAGCGGAAGGAGGCCTGGAGGCGAGCCGCCGCCGGCGCGGGACGCGAGCAAGATCTAGGAAGGCAGCAACCAAGCACCGATTCTCGTCAAATTCTTCGATTGTTCTTGTTCTCAACTTCTGATTGGGTCGGTTCGGTTTTAACCGAAAAACCGAGGTATGAAACCGAAACCGAATATATTGGTTTTTAGTTTTTGGATCGACCGATCGGTTCTTGATTGGCCGAAACCGAAGTTTTCAAAAACCGATTAAACCGAACCAAACACTCGGTTTAAACCGAATTCCCAGGGTGAGTTACAGGGCAAGGGGCCCCTGCCCATCGGATTAACCCTCTCCATCTTTGCAGGTTTGCTTGGGCCATTTGGAACTATAGGAACAAGATTGGTATTGAGCACAAGTTTCCATCATCTATATTGCATTATTATTCTTTGCAGAAGTGGAGTGTGCTCCTTAAGGAGGAGGATCGCCAACGCATTATGCAAATGAAGGGCAAAATCCTGAGCTGGATGAAGAATTTCAAGTCTAGTGTGCTGGTGACAACTGACATCTACGAAATCTAGATCATGTACTAGGCTTCTCTTGTGTTCCTTTTGTTTTCCTGAGAAATTGGCTTCCCCAATATTGTATCAAATTAACATTTCTTTCTTAAAAGCTGAGGTAAAACTCTCCATAAAAAAATTAATTAAGAATCAGCCGGGATATAGCAACTTCTGTTTGACATTCGCCTTAGAAATCACTGATGCGACAGAGTTGACAGGCTGCAGCGACAGCGACATTAATCGTGCGTGTTGCCCATGAGCCAGAGAACAGAAGCAAACGTTTGGCAATTAATCGTGCGTGTTGCCCATGAAATTTCCCATTTTACTATTTATTTCCAGGGGGTCATCAAAACAAAACATCGGAAGGTTTATAAATTTTGTCAACCTATGTTACGTTTCTTCTACTAGCCTTTGCTTAATCGAGATATTACCACGCTTGCATTACATAACATATATATTATCGATCGGCACGTAAACTCTGAGTCTTCTCCGTGTTATTGCCCTGCAAATTTCACCGACTATTCTTCGATCTCTTACGTACACGTATCATGTCCAAAAGCATGCATGTCGCTAGATTATTGCTTGCTTCTGAAAGACAACTCAGAAACTGGACAAATCTGAGTACGGTTAAAAACATACTCTCTCTATTCTAAATTATAAGTCATTTTGATTTTTTTTGGTTCATTCATTTTGCTATATATGTAGATATATTATTATATTTAGATGCATAGCAAAATGAATGTACCTAAAAAGTCAAAGCGACTTATAATTTGGAACGGAGGGAGTATATCGGTCATCAGTCTCATCGTAAACCTTGTTTTTCTGTAGCTCATCGTTACTGCAAAGCCTTGTAATTTTTCAAAAAAAGGAATTTTATTGCGGTCTTTGCTAGAGTTTTGCACACAACCAATTCTTATTACAGTTCCACCCTCTTGCTGTTTTATTAGCTCTCAATAAGCGAAACTAAACAAAAGGATAACCAATTCTTATTACAGTTCTAGCCTTGTGATGAAGACCCGGTCCATTTCTTTGTGTGTTCCATCCTTTGTCCCAAACTATACCCACTGAACCATATCTAAGGGATCTCATCATTTTCAGCCACCGTTGGAAATAGCTGGCATACCAGAAATCCGTTGTAGCCTCAACGCGTCCGGAACATCTCCATAGAATTGAAATTGTATAAAGTAATAAATCGCCAGACCATGTATGTAGCTTCTCGGACCATTATATTGACTGCGAATTTTCCATGAAATTAGGATCAAGTTTGACTAATCTCTATAATTTAATCAAATCCTAAATCCTACCATAGTTATCTGGGCTCAATTCTCCCAAGACAAACTCTATTTTCTCTTTCGTGAGCCCACCACAAACAACTCGATCCCTCCCTCACTCCTTCCCTGGTTGCAGTTGCAGCCTAGAAAGTTTGGTCCGTCATGAAGGGGTAGGAAGGCAAAGGGTCATGGCCCGATATTTTTGCAAGATAGAGAGGGCTCCCAGGGGGATGACGTGGGAGAGGGGAGAGGAAGAGATAGGGGGCTGATTGGGCTTGATGTTGGACTACAAAGGAGAAGAGGATGGTTGG
Organism: Saccharum hybrid cultivar R570; assembly: GCA_038087645.1. Taxonomy (NCBI): domain Eukaryota; kingdom Viridiplantae; phylum Streptophyta; class Magnoliopsida; order Poales; family Poaceae; genus Saccharum; species Saccharum hybrid cultivar. The sequence goes on from JAQSUU010000568.1 coordinate 2,887,490, forward strand.
ACTTTGATCCCATGGCAAGAGCTAAGGCAAGGTTTGGACCAGATTCGGCCCGAAGTGAAGATAGAGTTATAGGGCTGGTTATTTATGGTCTTTTTGGGTTGTGGGCTTTGCTCGAGAGGAGAAAAGGTTGAGGGTAAATAGTCCATGAGGATGTTGCCCAAGGTGAGGAAAGGAGAAAAAAGAATAAGCCCATTAGCAAGAGAGAACAAGGTTAGGGCTGCATTGGGTTTATGGGATATTGGGAAGAATTAAGATTAACTTGGGTATGTGCCATGTGAGTGATTTTGCTTGAACAAAGTGATGGTAGAATTGCATGAGAGGGATGAGATACAATGATTGGTCATCTAGCATAGATTTATAGCTTTGGAGAAGACTTGGTCGGAAAGAAGTAGAAGCTCTGAAATGAGGAGAAAATAGTGACGGTGTTAGGATAGGACAAGTTAGGGTTTTTGACAAGATGGAAGTGCCAAGGTTTTTGGAACAAGGATCAAGGTGTATGGTTTCCAAAGGATATGATCATGGTTTAAAGGTTATGGAAACTTGATAAAAGGTCTTGAGAGTTTTGATTTGGATCAAACCCTATGCGTGCTTGGAAAACATTTAAACTCATTTTTCATACAAAAACACTATGCGAAGGCATGAAGTGCAACATATCATTAAATTGAATTCCAAAAAAAATTTAGAAACTCGTGTTTTTCCACTATCTAAAATGTGAATACTTAAGTTGGAAATTTTATAAAATAGTAAAAATCTTTTGTTTTATTTTTAGTGTTTTCCAGTCACATCTCAAAACAAAAATTTTGGGGTGTGACAGACGCTCGACCCAAACCTGGTATTTCAGGTTTTGGTTTTTGGAGAAGATTCAGGATTGGAGCTACCTCTAGACAACGATGCTCTGATTAGAGTTCTTAAGGTGCACAAGCTCAGCAGGCTGGGAGGCTGGAGGTGTCACATATCATGGTAACAATCTCCCTTCTTTGGTTCTATGATGTGAAAGGAAAAACACTCACATCATCTTCATTCATGTAGCCTTTGCAGACTATAAAGATAGTTTCAGATGCACTTCAAAAGATTGTTCCTTATGTGCTCATAAACCATCGTGAGGTTTATTTGTAACCTTCATAGTTTGCATCCATCTTTATTTTAGGAGAACAAGAGCGCTAGAATATTGGTGTCCTTCTCTGAATGTTGACTGAGTTGCTACCATGCATTTATTCATCAGAAAGCTATACAAACTTGCCCCTTTGCATCCACATTTTTTTGCAGTATGCATATGCTTACTGCTCCTAGCTGTAAATCAAGATTTGTTGCATAATGTGTTTCCGGAGAGCTCATGCGTATTCCCACTTTGGAAAAGCCAGAGCATCTAATTTCTACTATTACTTTTAGGAAAGAGAGCGAGCATGCAAGCCTGATTCAAGATCATCAATCGAGGCCTCTCACTACACTGACCTACTATAGGCTCTTTTAGATACTAACAAGGTAAGATGAGTTTTCCTTCTTACTACCATATAGATGTTAGATTTGGCACTTCATGCTTGAAATTGTTAATGAGAGTCATGTTCTACTCATCCTAGCACATCACAGCACAAGGTGAATCATAGTTGTTATCTACATAGCTGGGATCTTACTAAAGTGAAAGAAAATAGAAAGAAGAAATTTGATAGCCAGTAGCTGTAGCCACAAATATGAACTACTCTGAATATGCCTTTGATGTTTAGGTTAGGCAACTCCTGTTGTTGGTCTCTCATGATATAATTCTAAAAAATCAAGCACATCCATCCATTTGCAGGTACACATCCTAATTCTGTTCAATGCCAAACTTTTTGCTGTCTATCAAACTTAGAGGTGAGGAAATTGAAGGAATCAAGATACATAGATAGCTTTTGTCCTGTTGATCGCCACTTGGTTATAACTGACACAACTGGCAGTAGTTTACTAAACCGAGGACCCAACCCTAACTTAAGCTAATTGGTTATTTGTATTCGGATCTGATCTAATTACATTTGTGTACATGTATTATGTCTGCTAACTAGCTTCGACCCCTTTTAGAGATTAATTTCTGATTGAAACTAGGGATTAATTTTGTGTTCAGTTTCATCATAATGGAACCTATGCAAAATAATGAAGGTCGTACACAATTGCAGACTTGACAAACACCATCAATGGAGGTAATTGTTTATACACATGTCCATAGATGCTTTCACTTGTATTATTTGTGGTGATTAAGTAAATATCTATCAACTTATTTTCAAACAACTGGTCAGACAACATCAAATTCACAAGCGCAAGTTGATGAACGTGCGCAGCGTAAAAGGGAAAGAGAAAAAGCACGACATGCAGCAATGACTCAAGAAGAAAGGGATGAAAAAAATAAAAAAACATAGAGAAAAGTATCATCTGAGAAAGGAGGAAACTGCACTAACTGCTGAGTCGAGAGGTCCACCACATTCTGATTTTCCGTTTCTGAATTCAGTATTACCATTTTTAGTTTACTTAATATATAGTGATGTATATGTTCTAAATGTATATACTTTCTTTCAACGCATAACACATCAACATTTTGTCAGAAGACGACAAGGAGGGAACCGACGTTGAGCACAATCCCGACACAGATGAGCAAGAGAACAGTGAGCCTAATGTCCTAGATCCATATGATAGGGTTTATGCTAATATCCCGTCAGAGTCGTACATGCTACCATTGGTATCGAACTGTGAGCACTACAACACAAAGAAATTCGAGGGTGAACTGCCCAGATTCTGTTGTTGGGGTGGAAAGATTCATCTTTCAACTTCTGTGACACCACCAGAGCTCATGAGGTTTTGGTCAAGCTCGGACGCTGATGCTAGGCACTTTCGTGCAAATATCAGATATTTCAACAGCCACTTCTCTTTCTCTTTTTTTGTACTGCCGCCTAGATCGTATGGCCACTAACATGCGAATCTATGGTGCCTACACGTTCTGTGCCCATGGATAGATTTACCATAACATACGATCATTTGGTAAAGACGATGGTGTTGAAAAGAGACACCTCGAGCTTTATTTTTACGACGACGATCCGTCCCTCGAGCATCGGATGAGCAAGTGCTGTGAGCAATGTGCCCAAAAAGACAGAGACGTTATAGAGCAATTGGTTAGGATCTTTAATGGGAATCCCTACTCTCAACAACTAAGGAGTATGGGACACGTTGAAAACCTCGAGGATTACCGTGTCGAGTTGAACCTTGACCAGCATCTTGACTAGAGAACATATAACGTGCCATTGACATCAGAGGTGGCCGTCGTCTGGGTTGAGGGGAGTGAGCATCTAGGCCAACTCGAGCATAGTGTTCTCCTACAAGGGAAGGATCGGTCTATACACGGCATCCGCTCATATAATGTGTGTTGTGACCCACTGTCATACTCGCTATTCTTTCCAAGGGGTGAGCTCGGGTGGCACAATTGCATTCCAAAAGTGGGTGTGACTATGACTCAAGTTGAGCGAGCTCGAGCAATCCACAAAAAGCGTGCTGAGAATGGTGGCGATGATGTTTGAGGTAACTTGAACTCTTTTCAATAATACAATGTAAACTCTTTTCTGTTAACTCATGATACTAATTTGAACAATGTCTCCCTGTAGAACATGTTGCGAATACATGTGTCTCCGTGTGCGACTACTACTGCTACAAATTCCAGATGTGGCCAGGGATATTTAATCCAATACTCTTTGGCTGGTGTAATTTCTAGCAGTTTGTCGTCGACACCTACACCAAGATTGAGAGCTCATGTTTAGACTTCATGAGGAACAATTAGGATACTTTGAGGGCTGATCTACACCAAGGCCTGGTGGATAACATGCATTTGGGTGAAGGATCTGCTGAGAATGTCGTAAGGCGTATTGTCCTGTCTTCGTCATTCATCAGAGGACCCCGTGATATGAGGCACCGGTACATGGATGCAATGGCTCTTGTGCGAAAGTACGGTAAACCTGATATCTTCCTCACAATGACATGCAACCCTAACTGGGATGAGATCAAGAATGAACTTTATCCAGGCCAGACACCACAGGACCGTCCAGATCTCGTCACATGAGTCTTCAGAGCAAAGTTAGAGGCGATGAGGAAAATGTTGATGGAGAAAGACATACTTGGGAAGGTGAAGGCCTACATATATGTAGTGGAGTTCTAGAGGAGGGGCTTGCCGCATGCACACTTCTTGCTAATAATGGAATGGAAGTACAAGCTCACATGTCCCGAGCAATATGACATGATTATGACTGTAGAGCCACCAAACAAGAAGAAGTACCCTGAGCTCTACAAGGTGGTCACGAAGCATGATGCATGGTCCCTATGGGACGCTTAATCCATATTGTCTGTGCACAGTGGGCCACAGTTCATGCAAGAACCATTACCCGCTCTCATTCTGTGAGTCAACGTCACAGGGAAAGGATTCATGCCCCATCTATTGACGACGCAATGATGGCCGTACGGAAAAAGTTCAAGGCCATTACCTAGACAATCAATGGGTCATCCCTTACAACCCTTGCCTGCTACGTACCTTCAACTACCATATAAATGTTGAGGCCTGTGGGAGCATTATCAGTAAAGTATCTATTCAAGTACATATACAAGGGACATGATAGGGCGTCGGTGGTGATGAGGGAGGCTAACAAAGCAGACAAGAAAGGGAACATTGATGAGATCAAGCAATGTAGAGACACCTAGTGGGTGACGCCTCCAGAAGCACCGTGGAGGATATATGGCTTTGACTTGAGCAAGAACCACCCACCAGTATAGCAGCTGCAGCTTCATCTACCCAATATGCACATGGTGACATTTTATAAACAGGACAAGGTTGAATGGATCGTTAATAAGTCAAGTGTGGAAGAGTCAATGCTGATAGCATACTTTGAAGTAAACAGGCTATATGAGGAAGCCCGCGAAATCTTGTATCAGGACTTCCCAAAGCATTTTACCTGGCAGTCTGATGATAAATTCTAGCAGAAAAGGAAAAACTCCGTTTTCCAAGTTGGTAGACTCATCTCGGCTCATCCTGCTAAGGGAGAATGCTACTTTCTCTGTGTTATCTTAAACAATTTTGCTAGTGCTACCTCATACAAACACCTCAGGACTGTTGATGGCGTGCTCCTACCTTCATTCCGTGAAGCTGTGGAAAGGAGGGGTCTAATCAAGAAGACAATACAATGGATGAATGTCTAACTGAAGCTACTTTCTTCTAGATGCCTTCCTCTCTACGAAGGCTATTTGCAACAGTATTGGTATTCTGCGAGCCAAATGATGTGAAGGGGTTGTGGAAAAAACACTATGATGCAATTGTTAGAGGACTACCGCCACAATAATACATCCGTGGATCTGGTGCAATAGATGGTTTTGATAGACATTAGAAACATGGCCAGTCTATGTGGAAGGACATAAGGACATTTCCTCTTCAAGATATTGATCACACATACGACAACGCTAGCCATATTCCTCGTGAGATATTTGAGGAAGCGTCGAGCAGAATCCCAAAGATGTGCTACTGTGCGACTCACTCAATGCCGAGCAAAGGTTCGCCTACGATGAGATAATGACCACTGTCTACAGCAAACAAGATGGGCTGTTCTTTGTGGATGGACCTGGTGGAACAGAAAAGTCCTTTTCGTATAGGGCACTTCTCTCAAAACTACGTAGCCAGGACAAGCTTGCCGTGGCTATAGCTACATCTAGAGTCATAGCATCCATAATGCCAGGCGGGAGGATGGCCCACGCGTGTTTCAAGATACCCCTCACTCTTGAAGAGGGCGGTAGATGTAGCTTCACGAAATAGAGTGGTACTACTAAGTTGCTGCAGCAAGCAGCTCTCATAATTTGGGATGAGGCATCTATGACAAAGAGGCAAAATATGGAAGCACTAGACAATAGCCTACGATATAATGGGTCGGTCAAACCTACCATTTGGTGGGAAGACTGTTGTCCTTGGTGGAGATTTTAGATAGTCCTCCCTATTGTGCGGAAAGGATTTTGGGCTCAAATAGTCAGTGCTTCTCTACGAAGGTTGTATCTTTGGGAATCCATGCGCCACCTAAAGCTCGTCCACAACATGAGGGCTCAGAGTCACTACTACAGATTGATATTTCACTGTCGCCACTTTCACTGCCATAGTGATACAAGTGACGGTGTTGTACTTCTACCGCCGGTTGGAGCAATAGTGAGACCTCCCGAGGAAGGAAACTGGCAGTTGAAACTTCTACCACCGATGGGTTAACAATAAATGTGACAGTGGTATTTTCTCAGTCGTAAGAAATGCCGAGCCGACTGGGATATGTGTTATGGCCGCCGGCCCTTTACGACTATTTGGTCTATCGGTGGTGAAGTCGGCATGAGTTATTTCCCAACTACCCACAACACAGTTGCATCACCATTACTTGCACTTCTCCATCTTCAAGGTTGGCCTATTTAACCAGGGTTTGGATGCACCTCTTGGGATCAATCCACACACTCATGAGCTAATGTATCTTTCCTCATCGCCAAGACATGCTTTGTCTTCATTCTTGCACATCAGACGGCCTCCTCCTGTGCCGTGAGAGGTGCAAGATGGAGATAAAGCACCTCACAGGGTGTTTGGAGAAGGCCTTCAAGATTGGGTGCTTTAGATTTCGTAACCTTGCGGTCCCTAAGCATCGAGATACAAATCTACATCCCTCGACCCTCAGAGGTAGCAAGATTATGGAATATAAAGAACCTCACTGAGATGCAGGTGCAAGTTTTGTGAGGTGCTCCTTCTCCATCCCTTGGCGAGGTGCTGCCGCTGAACAGGAGCTTGACCTTGATGATTACAGATCTTCTTGCAGATCTTGTGTTAACAGAAGATCTGTAATCATCTGGTTCTCTCCTGTTCAGGGGCTCCATACTCGATTGGAGATGCGGTGAAGGTTTACTTATGCCTTCATCTGGGTTCTACGCTTCACGATATGTACATCGCTGAGTGCAGGGATAAACCTACACTCATCGCTGAAATTTAGCTTATGCTGATTTGTTGTGAGAGAAAAATATTGTTCTTTTGCTGAAAAGTACTGCTGAAGTATTACTGAAGAATAAGGCCAAGGTTTTTGTCATCATAACTGCAGTTGTTGATAGATCCTTGTTATTGTACGCTTGGTGAATGAAAAGTGTAACAAAGTTAATAGAAAAAAATGTCTTTTGATGATTTTGAACGTTGTTACTGTAACACCCCAGGTGTTTATCACCAATTAAGTAGTGGGTTTGAGCTCAAACATGATAGATTAGTGGAGATGACGATGCCAAAGTCAAACCTATGGAAATAAACCCTAACCTAAACTTGGATATTGCACCCTTGCTTACATATAGGCTCAATTAAAAGATATATGCTTGGGTGTTGTTATCAAAGTATCTTCACATGTCTCACATCAATAACTATCTATATTGATCCCTGGAAAAGTTTCATGAAGTTCGGAATCAAAAAGTCACATGAAATGATAAGTTCCGTTCCTATTGGAATTTGCCCCATTAAGTTAATGGAACTATAGATCATCAACCAAGCTTTGCAAATTTACCCAAATGACTCTAGATGAACTCCACAACAAAAGTCATGAAGGGTTCATGTTGAGCAAATGTCAAGAAATTGCCCCGATTGGCCTAAAACCCTAGTTTTGGCTTTATCGAGTTGATACTTTGACCAAAGTGAAAGTTTGATTCTGTACCAGTTATGAGGTTTGACCTTAAACAAAAGTTGTAGTTCATCTTGGATAGAACAAACTTTGTTTAAAGGTCAAGGGCTAGTTTGACCTCTAACCTAGTCAAATAGAGATCACAATGTGGAATCAGCTGCCGTTTTCAGCACTTAGAAAAATATTCTAAGTCCTAGAATGGGCAGCAATGAGTTGACTTGTTGGGTGATCTTTATCTCCCTAGCCATGATGAAACAGTCCAAGGACCCTTAGTAGAAGTTGTAGATCAAGTTGAGTACTACAAGTTTTGTTCAAGCCTCAAGGCCTAGTACAGCTTCTAACCTAGCCATATAAGGAACCAAAGTTTGAATGTTGCTGTATTTTCCAGCCCTTAAGTAATCCTATGTCCGTAGATTGGCATTCCGCGTTCTCTAAATTTTATTAAGCAACTTGGTTTGACCCCTTAATGAAAGTTGGATTAAACATTCTAGAGAAGAGTATGTGTAAGTATGGCACCAAATTGACTTAGTCTCGGCCATCAATTTAAATAGTTCTCATTTCTGTTAAAATCGCTGACAATGCCTAGTTGGAGCTTAATTAATTTCTAATTCGTGGCTCTAATGACTTTACATCCTAAATAGAATTTGTAGACCTTTGTATGGGCTTTAACTTTCATTTTAGGGCCAAGGTCCAAATCGGCCAGGATGTAGCCCAAAAACATAGTTCAATATGGCCTCACCGACGCCCGCCACGTATTCGACGAAATGTCTGAACCACCGACACGTGCTCTGGACGTGGCGACCATGCCCGACGCCGCGCCCCACCATTGCTGCTCCTCTCTGCCATGTGTCCGCGCCCCCCCTCAGCGTGGTGGAGCATCAGTGTGACCAGCCTGCGCTCCGCCCTTCTCCTCACTCACCTCGCCTCCCCGCTCCCATCCTCTCGGCACGCGCGCGCAGAGCACGGCCGCGCCATGGCCAGCCGGGCGGAGCTTGCTACCGCCAGCGCTCTTGCTCCTCCATTGCCCCTTTCTCCTCATTGACACCTCCCTCAGCTTCACGCGGGTCTGGGCGGGCCACGCCGCTGCTGCTCGGCCGTTGCGCGGCACCTCCGCGCGGTCGCCGCAGCGAGGCTGCCGCCGTGAGCCCGGCTCGCGTGGCCAGAAGGCCACGGACGTCCACAGGCCCCGCTGTGGGTGGCCACGGAAGCGCCTCTTCGCCGTGCAGCTTTCGAGCCGCTCCATCACCGTTGGTCGCCGGCAGCCGGCCGGCGAGACCCCCGGCGGTCTTCCCCCCCTGCTCGGCGTCGAGAGGAAGGAGAAGGGGAAAAATTTGTGTGTGCTCCCTCTTATATGACTGGCGGGCCCGGCCTGACCGTGGGCCCCTCGCGTCAGTTTAAGCAGTGGCAGTTTCGGGTGCATAGCCGGGTACGCCTAGCAAATCTAGGGTTAGGTAATTAATTGTGTTTTTGAATTTCAGAGAAATTGTAAATCTTCCAAAAATCATATCTCATGCTAGGTAATTCCAAAAATAGTAAAAGGGGACTTTTTGGAAACCTTGAGAAAAGATCTATGCAGTGGAGTCATAATATGTTATATTTTTGTAGGTATTTTCTAATGTCTTTATTTAAGATTTAAAAATGCTCTAAAAATGCCTTTAAACTTAACCAGAGCAAGATCTGGAGTTTTAGAACTCCAAAAATGATGATTCTTGTTTTGTTAATTTTGTGATGACATGTACTTGCTAGAAAAATATTAAATACACTAATTGTTCACTATTTTCTTAGGGTTGTGATTGGACCTTGATAAATAAGGAAATCTATATTATTTTGCTTGTCATTTTATATCTTGAGTTGTGATGCTCCAAATGATGTGAAATTTTTATGGTAGGATTGTCGTACAATGGGTGTACTGTGGTATAAATTTCATGGTCATTGCTTACTGTATGCTCAAGTTATTGATTTAACTTATTTATAGCTTGATAAATAGCTTATAAATAATATATAAATGATAAAATAGAAAATATTGTTCCATTACCTTAGTATGATATTTCTATATCATATTGATTCATAATATGGCCTTGTGTTCACAGAAAATATTGAGTGTTAAGTTTAACTTGCTCTCACATGATTATTGCAATAGCTATTTGTCTTTGTCATAGAGGTTGATATACTTGCCCAAATGGATTGAAATTTGGACAGTAGACTTTTGAGAGCATATTTAGGACACTGTAATTTTTGTAGAATTTATTGTGACTTTTTATAGGTGTTCATAATTCCACCTAATTATCTAAATAAATTAAGAAAATACATTAAAAGAAATTATTTAGGAATGGACACTATGTTTTCTGGTGTTCATTAGTCATGTGTGACATGTTGGTAAAGTTGGTTTTGTCTAATTATATGTTTGCAACATAAGTTAATAATTATTTCTTGCAAATGAGGTTTCTGGACAGATCTGGAAACTTGGCAAAGTTCTTCATGATAATGTGCTTTGTTGTGAAACTTGTTTATACAAAAGTTGTAGATAATTTATATATATATCTGCTGTTAAAATTTTGTGGTATTTGGCCAGGTGGTTTAGGAGTTATAGCTGTTTAAAGTTGAGTTACAGAATTGCTTGCTCTCTGTCTTGTTAGTCCAGTTTATGTGTTTGTGTAAATTTGACATGTTAAACTTTGGAATCATGCTGTGATGATTATAAATGAAATGTGGAGAATTTCATAAGGTTTCCATAATGTCTTCTTGCAAGTCATTTGGATTTGTATAACTTCAGATATGATTGATTTACTCAGCTACTGCATGTATGTCTAGAATTGTTGAAAATACATGATTGCTTGGTTACTTTGCTTGCGTATTGCTAAGTGTGATTCATGTCTTTGGTGATTAAGCTAGTACACCTGAGACTTTGTAAATCTTATGTCATGCTTGGTATTGCTTTCTTTGCTATTTTAGCATGTTTGTTTGTGTAAGGTTACTTAAGTAATGTGATGTGCTTACGTGTCTTTACTATAACCTTATACTTGCCTTGATTAACGTGCGATGCATCATCTATTGCATTTCCTTGTATTCATGTACTTGCATCTTGCATTTCATTTAGGTACACTAGCTAAAACGCGTGAAAGATGTGGTGTTGGAGCCAAACCCAAAGACAGTGTTTGGTGGAACTATCCCGAAGATGGAAGTACTCAGCGAGTTTCATCTGACCAACACTAACTTGAGTCAGACCCCAGGCAAACCCCGGAGCATTATAAGCCTCCTATCTTCAAAGCAATTAATTCTATATATGTTATAAGTATTGTTGCATTAAGTGATAGGAGTTGGTTGGAAACTCTTGCTGCATTATATCATTCCTTGTCCAGATATATGAATCCTTGAATCCTACATAGACAAGGATCGAGTAGATGCTTAGCCCTGCTTTAAGCGGTAGAAGTAAGGTGATTTCCTGTCACCTGCGAGATGTAGGGATATTCATATATGGCACGGTTGGCTATATTTGCTATCGTGGAATGGAACCATGTGTTAATAAAATGAAATGAGACCGGGCGGGATGGCGATAGTGAAGCAACAAGGCATGGAGGTCTTGGGTGTGGATCTATCCCTGTCTGAGTCGTTTAAGGACCGATTCGCTGTACGTCCTTGAGTCATGTTGAACGCAGTCTAACACTTAGTTGGCCGGATAAGTCGTTCTGACCGCGAATCCGAGTAATACAGTTCAGGCCAGGAATCGAATGGTAGGTTGCTTCTTGGAGGAGAGAAAGGATGTGCTTGGGGACATTAGCGTGAGACCAAGGGGGGGTTAGAGTCCCTATCACCTGGTAGAGTGTCGCCCTTGGGGTCGCGACATCATTCGGACCCGCGGCTCCTGAACTGTACCAAAGGTGACCTGAGCAGCCCTCGCCAGGCGTGACTCGGTGAGTGTTAGAAATACCCCTCCAGCTGGATAGGAATTCGATTCGAATCGCCGTCGCTCCCGTTTAGTGAGCACTTGACTTGAGCAGCGGCAATGTAGATTCAATTAAATTGAACTGATGGTTAATTGGATCACGATGGAAAGATTGCCTCAATTTATACCTGCTATGGTTAATATTGTTTGTTCCTAATAAAGTGAGTGCTATAGTACAGGTTCTAATATAGATGATAGGTTAATGATAATTAACTTGATGCTTAAGCATTAATGATTGATCATATATATTAAGCTTTTATGCAAAATATTATCCAGCTAGCCCCACTTTATATCAGCCTTGCATGATCCTTGGTGTCACCTTATTTCTGGTTTCTGACGGGTAAGTCTAGCTGAGTACTTTGTCGTACTCAGGGTTTTATCCCCACTTGTTGCAGGTTATGATGTATCATGGCGACTGCAAGAGTTGGTTGACTCCTACCGTAGTGGCGGAGTGTGATCATGGGCATGATCCTTCTGAGTTACCTTATCTCTAATGCTTTTGTTGGAAGTCGACCGTGGTACTGGCATGTATTTGAAATAAGAATAATGTTAGTTTCAAATTACTTTGCTTCCGCTACTTTTGAACTTAAGTTGTAATAACTATGTTGAACTCCGATGTATATTGAATTACTTGTGAAATGGTTGTAACATGTGACTTGTTATGTTGAATCACTACGATCTTGGCTTGTATGTTGGTTGGTTTGAAATCCCTCGTGATTTCATTGGACTACCGGAGTTATATGGGCTCAAGTGTGAGAATTTGATCACTTCGGTGATTGTTTTTATACTTGTGCTCTTATAATTTGGACGGTTCCGTTACAGCTGGTATCGGAGCAAGATTCAACATTAAACTTGTCGTATGTGTATTTAAAACAAAGGATTTGTTTTATAAAATCAGTTTTATCAACTTATAGCTATATATAGGTTTGTGAAAACTGAATTCTAAATCTAAGTATGCCAGTGGTCAATTTCCTTATGCCCATATAAGGATTATTAGGTGGCTTATATAAGTACTAACTTGGGGGTTTTCATTTATGCATCTACGCCCAGGCCAAGGTATGTATGTATGATGACTCTCCCACACTATGCTACCCGGTGTGTCAGATTAGAGGTAGCCTTTATATATGAAATAGCCATGTATGTTGCTAGTTTACTTTTATGCAACATCGCACCTACGCTCAGGTAAGTGTGAGTTGTGAGAGCATGACCGTCCAACCAGCGGTCTAGGGGAGAGCTTGTTTTGGTTACTGGATTATTTACATGTTACACACATGTATATATGAAGGTACTTAATTGTGGGTGATCGAATGATTCGGGTAGTTTTGGTGCTACATGTATATATACGGGGGTATATGTACATGGGAGTACTTAGAATTTTACTTCTCTGCTTTCATTGTGTGCTATATTGGGCTGAAATGAAAATTTTCTGCAGGTACGCTAACCACGAATGTGTAAGTCGAATGTAGCTGACGACTAGCTATATATCGAGAGAGTGCGTGTTATGCCACCGACATAGAACATGATCGCCACCTTAGATTGGCAATCTTGTGAGGACGAATAGGACGAAGCATGCATCATCATGTTGTTGCTTAATACATAACTATGCTCCTCTCACCCTTGTTCTATAGTAAGTAACTTGTGAGTGATGTGGTACACTATCTTTCTTGTGTGGAGTAAAACAAGAATGTCTTACTCCATGTTGTTTGAGAAAAGTGTGTGCTTAGCCTTGATAAAAATAGTTGTGGTTACATGCTTGAACCTGTAAATGTTCTCTAGTTTATCCAAGCGGTGGATATGTTGTTCATATAAGCAATTGCAAGTGCTTTAGACCTCATTTCAGTAATTGTGATTCTCATAAATGAATTAAATTGGTGTTGGTCTAAGGTAATAATGTTTAGAGCTGCTAGAATAATATGTTTGTGTGCTCTCTTGTTAAGTAGAACAAGGGCAAGCTTTGTTTTGCTTATTAAATATTGGCTGCTAGAATAGTTTCTATTGTAGTGATGCTTTCATAGTTATAATGGTGTTTTCTGTAGTTATAGATAATACCAAAGTTGTAGCTAACTTACTCATCTAGCTTGTCCTAAAATTTCGTGACACTAAGCCTTATGGTTTGGGGAGTTATGACCTATAGAAGTTTGCTGTCAGGTTTTACTTATGCTCTGAATAGATCTGAATGTTTGGTTTGTTTGACCTATGTGCGTATGGAATCATGTCTTGGAGATAATAGAAGAAGTTTAGTACTTTTTCTAAGCTTTTCAACATGTCATATAGCACTAATTGTGGTGGTATAAATCTCTAGTTATGAGCTTGCAAAATGGAATGACAGAATCTGTCCAAATCGGGGCAAAGATGTCTTCTTTGTCTTGTTTGGCCTTGTTGGCTATAGAATCATCTTAATATGATAATGAGAAAGTTATAGACAACTTAATAAGCTTTACATAAAGTTAAGGCTCAGCCTTGTTGTGTCCCTAGAACTCCAGTTTTGTATTTTTGAAGTTCTTGTTAGTTTTCTGTCCATATTGGTACAGATCTGAAACATTAGCATTTTTGGTCATGTTAATCTATGAATTTGTTTTTGGTATGAATAACTAAAGTGTATTCATCTTCCTAATCTTTCTAGAAAGTCTAGGATCACCTTTATAGAAGGTGTACAACCTCAGTTATGGTTGAAACAAGTAGTTACTATGCTGTTGTCCAGATTCTATGCACATGTTAAGTTAGTCACCTTAGCTAGCGTTTGTTTTGAGCTAAACTTGTAGTTAGTTCATGCTTGAGATGAATGCTTATTTTAGGTGAGCCTTGTGCTTTGGATTGGTTGCTTAAGCTCAATCGTTTGAATTTTCTCAGATGTCTACTTGACTGATGTTGTATGTATGAGTGTTATCTAGGTAGTGCCATAGTTGTCACCTCGTTTGTCCTCGGTAAGCATGCGAGTGTCGAATAGCTTTATCTTAGGGCAACACTTGAGTTACATGAAATGATCTCTTGGTGTTGTCTGCAATTAGGTTCTCTCTCTTAGGAGCCTGAGCCTGTAGACTTGGTGGTTAGCCCTTGAATGTTTGTATCCCTGCCTTTGCTTGACCGAAAGCCCAAAGTTTAGTTATCCTATATGTTTGCATAAGCCGCGGATGTTTTGCAACCCTTTTTGTGAAGACCTTTATCGACTGACCAACCAAGTTAACTTTTATCAATGCTAGCCTTTGACCATGGTTCGTATGTTGCCAATTGTGGAGACCGTACCCAAATCCATGTTGGACCTTCCGGTTACCTCTCCCAAAGGTTAGCTAGTATGATGCAGTGTATCTCTGCTATGGTCTCTAAATCATGTGCTTGCAAATTCGTGCATCTACCTTATCAACTCAATCTATGACTATGTGTCGGTTTTTGCCCTTAAAATTTGCTTAATCCGTCCCCAACCTTCTCAAGTCTCGAGATGTTTATCGGTCTTGATCTCATGTTGTTGCCCAACATGAATGAATCTCCTGTTAATCTTTTATCTGGTACTCCCCTCGGTGGACGCAAGTCATACGTAGAATTTAAGCAAGAGTCTCTTGCTTAGTTATCCTTGGCAATTGCGCGAAGTTCTCTTATGCTATATTTTGATCTTCGGATCATTTTTGTGTTGATTATAAACCTTGTGACTACCTTTGCTTGCTATCCCTCCTTGTATGGCACTTGCTCTTACAGCCCATTGGTGCCACTTAAAATTTCACTTTCGTTGTGCGTTTAGTAATGGTGTTATGAGTAGCCGCTGATGGTGCCACGACGAAACCAAGGGCCTCCTGTGGCTGCAGACACATGGCTGGCTGCTTGGCACGCGCTGGTATCACGGTTTCTAGTCATGATCCATTATAAAATGACAATCGATGTGTTATTTTCTCTTGTCCCTTTTCTTGGTTATCTCTCTATATTGTATCATAAGATCCATATCTTAGATCAAAAGTAGTGGAGTTTGCTTCTGAAGTTGCTATGAGGATAACCTTTGAAGAACAGGTCACCGACATAAACATTAACAGACTGCAATAGGTGGTAGACAAGTGACTCTACTTAGTTGTCCCCGTATTGACGAACGTTATCTAGTGAGCGAAGTATCTCATCTCTATTGGATAAAAAGGACACACAACACTTAATGTTGTACAAGTTATCGGTGGGATGAGAATCGATTGTCGCATTGTACATCTGACCGGAGCTATCCAAGTCGTAATCTTGGGTGCATAATGACCATACAATCGAAATCAACCATCTCTAGAATAACTTCGTAATTGCTAACTTCGAGGACAACCATCTGTTCTGCATCAACCACAGTTGTTGTGGTCAAGAGTGAGATTTGGAACTTTTTAGTGTTGAGAGACAACTGATTAGTTACCAATAGGAAGGTTAAATCTCCAGCTAGGTAACGACTCGTTGGTAGCTACGAAGGCTATGTCTTACAAAACAATAACCAACAAGAAGTTAATCAACTAGCCAACAACTTGAGTGATATTCTATCTTCTAGAGCCATTGTGATCAAGCCAATTCCATCTTGGGCAATCACATAGATAGTGCAAGGTGTTCTATCAGCTAAAGCAAAGAATTAAAGAAAGCATGACATAATTTCAAAGTAGTATCAGTATCCATGTGCCCTTAGGTGCCACAAATGGTTTGTTCATCACTCCATTGGATGATCTCTTAAGTGATCTTAAGGACCCTGTTGGACACCCTTTTGCTTTACTTTTATGTTCTCTCATCAACAAGTATTGGGACAATCAAGGGTTCTACGAGTAAACATGCAAATCAAAAGCAATTTGAAAAGTGTCAAACAACAGATTTCCTATCTTAGAGCTGCTGTTTGATCCTAAAAAGGAAGCCTCAAGGTGAAGGTTGGCCTGACAAAGTTGCTACATTACAAGTCAACTCAACTTACAGTGCAACTAAGTCACAAAGGAAAATTTTACTCAACCGCTTGGGGTAGACTACTCCCCACGGTTTAGTGAATATTTACAACTTTTGTTGTCCTTAAGGCCTCACTACATTTTGCCTTGGTAATGATTTTCCAAATGATGACATACTTTGGTACCTTATAAATGTTTTTACCCAAGAGGTTGCATCTGATTCAACCCAGATAACTATTGCCTTTGGATAAGAGGATCTTCTTAGGTAACATTTGGCAGAAAGACGGAGCCAACTGAGTTAGTTATCATATTTACTAATCCCTCGATAGACTCAGATAATACAGTGTTGTCATCAGAGAAAGAGAACTGCACACATGGAACCACAAGTAGTTTTTCATTAGTTGGTGTCTAAATGAATGAACATTTATGACCAACATAGACCCTGTCTATTGGTTAGTCAGTATCCTATAGCCTCAGAGTATATTTGTCATCTATGATCTCACCCTTTTGGAAGGTTGTACTCAAGCCATTTTGGTAGAGAACTGCTTTTCAAAACTGTGTGAATATAGAGTCATTTTAATGAGTATACTTCTGAAGATTTCGGTCTAGTGTAAAGTTCATATGGACTATGTTGTGCTTACTTATGAATCAGATACTTGTGAGTGGTCAGCTCACGGACCGAATGATCTCTGTACACTGAGAATGCAGTACGTGCTATCTGGGATTCCTCCCAAAGTAACAATGCTTCGTGGAAGTCAATGAAGGAAATTCTTCAGACAAAATTTACCATAAAGAGTAAGTATCAGAAAGTGTCTTCGACCAAATTGTTCACTGATGTTGAAGCTTTATAGATGAATGCTATAGCAGATGTTGAGAACTAGAGAACATGTCTCTCTTCCTTCAAAGATCTTCCATTCCGAATCTCGGGACGTGATTCTTTTAAGGGGGAGGGCTGTAACACCCCAGGTGTTTATCACCAATTAAGTAGTGGGTTTGAGCTCAAACATGATAGATTAGTGGAGATGACGATGCCAAAGTCAAACCTATGGAAATAAACCCTAACCTAAACTTGGATATTGCACCCTTGCTTACATATAGGCTCAATTAAAAGATATATGCTTGGGTGTTGTTATCAAAGTATCTTCACATGTCTCACATCAATAACTATCTATATTGATCCCTAGAAAAGTTTCATGAAGTTCGGAATCAAAAAGTCACATGAAATGATAAGTTCCGTTCCTATTGGAATTTGCCCCATTAAGTTAATGGAACTATAGATCATCAACCAAGCTTTGCAAATTTACCCAAATGACTCTAGATGAACTCCACAACAAAAGTCATGAAGGGTTCATGTTGAGCAAATGTCAAGAAATTGCCCCGATTGGCCTAAAACCCTAGTTTTGGCTTTATCGAGTTGATACTTTGACCAAAGTGAAAGTTTGATTCTGTACCAGTTATGAGGTTTGACATTAAACAAAAGTTGTAGTTCATCTTGGATAGAACAAACTTTGTTTAAAGGTCAAGGGCTAGTTTGGCCTCTAATCTAGTCAAATAGAGATCACAACGTGGAATCAGCTGTCGTTTTCAGCACTTAGAAAAATATTCTAAGTCCTAGAATGGGCAGCAATGAGTTGACTTGTTGGGTGATCTTTATCTCCCTAGCCATGATGAAACAGTCCAAGGACCCTTAGTAGAAGTTGTAGATCAAGTTGAGTACTACAAGTTTTGTTCAAGCCTCAAGGCCTAGTACAGCTTCTAACCTAGCCATATAAGGAACCAAAGTTTGAATGTTGCTGTATTTTCCAGCCCTTAAGTAATCCTATGTCCGTAGATTGGCATTCCGCGTTCTCTAAATTTTATTAAGCAACTTGGTTTGACCCCTTAATGAAAGTTGGAGTAAACATTCTAGAGAAGAGTATGTGTAAGTATGGCACCAAATTGACTTAGTCTCGGCCATCAATTTAAATAGTTCTCATTTCTGTTAAAATCGCTGACAATGCCTAGTTGGAGCTTAATTAATTTCTAATTCGTGGCTCTAATGACTTTACATCCTAAATAGAATTTGTAGACCTTTGTATGGGCTTTAACTTTCATTTTAGGGCCAAGGTCCAAATCGGCCAGGATGTAGCCCAAAAACATAGTTCAATATGGCCTCACCGACGCTCGCCACGTATTCGACGAAATGTCTGAACCACCGACACGTGCTCCAGACGTGGCGACCATGCCCGACGCCGCGCCCCACCATTGCTGCTCCTCTCTGCCATGTGTCCGCGCCCCCCCTTAGCATGGTGGAGCATCAGTGTGACCAGCCCGCGCTCTGCCCTTCTCCTCACTCACCTCGCCTCCCCGCTCCCATCCTATCGGCACGCGCGCGCAGAGCACGGCCGCGCCATGGCCAGCTGGGCGGAGCTTGCTACCGCCAGCGCTCTTGCTCCTCCATTGCCCCTTTCTCCTCATTGACACCTCCCTCAGCTTCACGTGGGTCTGGGCGGGCCACGCCGCTGCCGCTCGCCGTTGCGCGGCACCTCCACGCGGTCGCCGCAGCGAGGCCGCCGCCGTGAGCCCGGCTCGCGTGGCCAGAAGGCCACGGACGTCCACAGGCCCCGCTGTGGGTGGCCACGGAAGCGCCTCTCCGTCATGCAGTCGTGGGCCCCTCGCGTCAGTTTAAGCAGTGGCAGTTTCGGGTGCATAGCCGGGTACGCCTAGCAAATCTAGGGTTAGGTAATTAATTGTGTTTTTGAATTTCAGAGAAATTGTAAATCTTCCAAAAATCATATCTCATGCTAGGTAATTCCAAAAATAGTAAAAGGGGACTTTTTGGAAACCTTGAGAAAAGATCTATGTAGTGGAGTCATAATATGTTACATTTTTGTAGGTATTTTCTAATGTCTTTATTTAAGATTTAAAAATGCTCTAAAAATGCCTTTAAACTTAACCAGAGCAAAGATCTGGAGTTTTAGAACTCCAAAAATGATGATTCTTGTTTGTTAATTTTGTGATGACATGTACTTGCTAGAAAAATATTAAACACACTAATTGTTCACTGTTTTCTTAGGGTTGTGATTGGACCTTGATAAATAAGGAAATATATATTATTTTGCTTGTCATTTTATATCTTGAGTTGTGATGCTCTAAATGATGTGAAATTTTTATGGTAGGATTGTCATACAATGGGTGTACTGTGGTATAAATTTCATAGTCATTGCTTACTGTATGCTCAAGTTATTGATTTAACTTGTTTATAGCTTGATAAATAGCTTATAAATAATATATAAATGATAAAATAGAAAATGTTGTTCCATTACCTTAGTATGATATTTCTCTATCATATTGATTCATAATATAGCTTTATAGATGAATGCTATAGCAGATGTTGAGAACTAGAGAACATGTCTCTCTTCCTTCAAAGATCTTCCATTCCGAATCTCGGGACGTGATTCTTTTAAGGGGGAGGGCTGTAACACCCCAGGTGTTTATCACCAATTAAGTAGTGGGTTTGAGCTCAAACATGATAGATTAGTGGAGATGACGATGCCAAAGTCAAACCTATGGAAATAAACCCTAACCTAAACTTGGATATTGCACCCTTGCTTACATATAGGCTCAATTAAAAGATATATGCTTGGGTGTTGTTATCAAAGTATCTTCACATGTCTCACATCAATAACTATCTATATTGATCCCTAGAAAAGTTTCATGAAGTTCGGAATCAAAAAGTCACATGAAATGATAAGTTCCGTTCCTATTGGAATTTGCCCCATTAAGTTAATGGAACTATAGATCATCAACCAAGCTTTGCAAATTTACCCAAATGACTCTAGATGAACTCCACAACAAAAGTCATGAAGGGTTCATGTTGAGCAAATGTCAAGAAATTGCCCCGATTGGCCTAAAACCCTAGTTTTGGCTTTATCGAGTTGATACTTTGACCAAAGTGAAAGTTTGATTCTGTACCAGTTATGAGGTTTGACATTAAACAAAAGTTGTAGTTCATCTTGGATAGAACAAACTTTGTTTAAAGGTCAAGGGCTAGTTTGGCCTCTAACCTAGTCAAATAGAGATCACAACGTGGAATCAGCTGTCGTTTTCAGCACTTAGAAAAATATTCTAAGTCCTAGAATGGGCAGCAATGAGTTGACTTGTTGGGTGATCTTTATCTCCCTAGCCATGATGAAACAGTCCAAGGACCCTTAGTAGAAGTTGTAGATCAAGTTGAGTACTACAAGTTTTGTTCAAGCCTCAAGGCCTAGTACAGCTTCTAACCTAGCCATATAAGGAACCAAAGTTTGAATGTTGCTGTATTTTCCAGCCCTTAAGTAATCCTATGTCCGTAGATTGGCATTCCGCGTTCTCTAAATTTTATTAAGCAACTTGGTTTGACCCCTTAATGAAAGTTGGAGTAAACATTCTAGAGAAGAGTATGTGTAAGTATGGCACCAAATTGACTTAGTCTCGGCCATCAATTTAAATAGTTCTCATTTCTGTTAAAATCGCTGACAATGCCTAGTTGGAGCTTAATTAATTTCTAATTCGTGGCTCTAATGACTTTACATCCTAAATAGAATTTGTAGACCTTTGTATGGGCTTTAACTTTCATTTTAGGGCCAAGGTCCAAATCGGCCAGGATGTAGCCCAAAAACATAGTTCAATATGGCCTCACCGACGCTCGCCACGTATTCGACGAAATGTCTGAACCACCGACACGTGCTCCGGACGTGGCGACCATGCCCGACGCCGCGCCCCACCATTGCTGCTCCTCTCTGCCATGTGTCCGCGCCCCCCCTTAGCATGGTGGAGCATCAGTGTGACCAGCCCGCGCTCTGCCCTTCTCCTCACTCACCTCGCCTCCCCGCTCCCATCCTATCGGCACGCGCGCGCAGAGCACGGCCGCGCCATGGCCAGCTGGGCGGAGCTTGCTACCGCCAGCGCTCTTGCTCCTCCATTGCCCCTTTCTCCTCATTGACACCTCCCTCAGCTTCACGTGGGTCTGGGCGGGCCACGCCGCTGCCGCTCGCCGTTGCGCGGCACCTCCACGCGGTCGCCGCAGCGAGGCCGCCGCCGTGAGCCCGGCTCGCGTGGCCAGAAGGCCACGGACGTCCACAGGCCCCGCTGTGGGTGGCCACGGAAGCGCCTCTCCGTCATGCAGTCGTGGGCCCCTCGCGTCAGTTTAAGCAGTGGCAGTTTCGGGTGCATAGCCGGGTACGCCTAGCAAATCTAGGGTTAGGTAATTAATTGTGTTTTTGAATTTCAGAGAAATTGTAAATCTTCCAAAAATCATATCTCATGCTAGGTAATTCCAAAAATAGTAAAAGGGGACTTTTTGGAAACCTTGAGAAAAGATCTATGTAGTGGAGTCATAATATGTTACATTTTTGTAGGTATTTTCTAATGTCTTTATTTAAGATTTAAAAATGCTCTAAAAATGCCTTTAAACTTAACCAGAGCAAAGATCTGGAGTTTTAGAACTCCAAAAATGATGATTCTTGTTTGTTAATTTTGTGATGACATGTACTTGCTAGAAAAATATTAAACACACTAATTGTTCACTGTTTTCTTAGGGTTGTGATTGGACCTTGATAAATAAGGAAATATATATTATTTTGCTTGTCATTTTATATCTTGAGTTGTGATGCTCTAAATGATGTGAAATTTTTATGGTAGGATTGTCATACAATGGGTGTACTGTGGTATAAATTTCATAGTCATTGCTTACTGTATGCTCAAGTTATTGATTTAACTTGTTTATAGCTTGATAAATAGCTTATAAATAATATATAAATGATAAAATAGAAAATGTTGTTCCATTACCTTAGTATGATATTTCTCTATCATATTGATTCATAATATGGCCTTGTGTTCACAGAAAATATTGAGTGTTAAGTTTAACTTGCTCTCACATGATTATTGCAATATCTATTTGTCTTTGTCATAGAGGTTGATATACTTACCCAAATGGATTGAAATTTGGACAGTAGACTTTTGAGAGCATATTTAGGCCACTGTAATTTTTGTAGAATTTATTGTGCACTTTTTATAGGTGTTCATAATTCCACCTAATTATCTAAATAAATTAAGAAAATACATTAAAAGAAATTATTTAGGAATGGACACTATGTTTTCTGGTGTTCATTAGTCATGTGTGACATGTTGGTAAAGTTGGTTTTGTCTAATTATATGTTTGCAACATAAGTTAATAATTATTTCTTGCAAATGAGGTTTCTGGATAGATCTGGAAACTTGGCAAAGTTCTTCATGATAATGTGCTTTGTTGTGAAACTTGTTTATACAAAAGTTGTAGATAATTTATATATATATGTCTGCTGTTAAAATTTGGTGGTATTTGGCCAGGTGGTTTAGGAGTTATAGCTGTTTAAAGTTAAGTTACAGAATTGCTTGCTCTCTGTCTTGTTAGAGCAGTTTCTGTGTTTGTGTAAATTTGACATGTTAAACTTTGGAATCATGTTGTGATGATTATAAATGAAATGTGGAGAATTTCATAAGGTTTCCATAATGTCTTCTTGCAAGTCATTTGGATTTATATAACTTCAGATATGATTGATTTACTCAGCTACTGCATCTATGTCCAGAATTGTTGAAAATACATGATTGCTTGGTTACTTTGCTTGCGTATTGCTAAGTGTGATTCATGTATTTGGTGATTAAGCTAGTACACCTAAGACTTTGTAAATCTTATGTCATGCTTGGTATTGCTTTCTTTGCTATTTTAGCATGTTTGTTTGTGTAAGGTTACTTAAGTAATGTGATGTGCTTACGTGTCTTTACTATAACCTTATACTTGCCTTGATTAACGTGCGATGCATCATCTATTGCATTTCCTTATATTCATGTACTTGCATCTTGCATTTCATTTAGGTACACTAGCTAAAACGCGTGAAAGATGTGGTGTTGGAGCCAAACCCGAAGACAGTGTTTGGTGGAACTATCCCGAAGATAGAAGTACTCAGTGAGTTTCATCTGACCAACACTAACTTGAGTCAAACCCCAGGCAAGCCCCGGAGCATTATAAGCCTCCTATCTTCAAAGCAATTAATTCTATATATGTTATAAGTATTGTTGCATTAAGTGATAGGAGTTGGTTGGAAACTCTTGCTGCATTATATCATTCCTTGTCCAGATATATGAATCCTTGAATCCTACATAGACTAGGATCGAGTAGATGCTTAGCCCTGCTTTAAGCGGTAGAAGTCAGGTGATTTCCTGTCACCTGCGAGATGTAGGGATATTCATATATGGCACGGTTGGCTATATTTCCTGTCACCTGCGAGAGTGTCGCCCTTGGGGTCACGATATCATTCGGACCCGCGGCTCCTGAACTGTACCAAAGGTGACCTGAGCAGCCCTCGCCAGGCGTGACTCGGTGAGTGTTAGAAATAACCCTCCAGCTAAATAGGAATTCGATTCGAATCACCGTCGCTCCCGGTTAGTGAGCACTTGACTTGAGCAGCGGCAACGTAGATTCAATTAAATTGAACTGATGGTTAATTGGATCACGATGGAAAGATTGCCTCAATTTATATCTGCTATGGTTAATATTGTTTGCTCCTAATAAAGTGAGTGCTCTAGTACAGGTTCTAACATAGATGATAGGTTAATGATAATTAACTTGATGCTTAAGCATTAATGATTGGTCATATATATTAAGCTTTTATGCAAAATATTGTCCAGCTAGCCCCACTTTATATCAGCCTTGCATGATCCTTGGTGTCACCTTATTTCTGGTTTCTGACGGGTAAGTCTAGCTGAGTACTTTGTCGTACTCAGGGTTTTATCCTCACTTGTTGTAGGTTGTGATGTATCATGGCGACTGCAAGAGTTGGTTGACTCCTGCCGTAGTGGCGGAGTGTGATCATGGGCATGATCCTTCTGAGTTACCTTATCTCTAATGCTTTTGTTGGAAGTCGATCGTGGTACTGGCATGTATTTGAAATAAGAATAATGTTAGTTTCAAATTACTTTGCTTCCGCTACTTTTGAACTTAAGTTGTAATAACTATGTTGAACTCTGATGTATATTGAATTACTTGTGAAATGGTTGTAACATGTGACTTGTTATGTTGAATCACTACGATCTTGGCTTGTATGTTGGTTGGTTTGAAATCCCTCGTGATTTTATTGGACTACCGGAGTTATATGGGCTCAAGTGTGAGAATTTGATCACTTCGGTGATTGTTTTTATACTTGTGCTCTTATAATTTGGACGGTTCCGTTACAGCTACCTCACTGAGATGTTGGTGGAGTGTTGCTTTATATGTGCAAATTGTCGTATAGTATGGCTTTGTTATCGCATCCATTGTTATTGTAGAGATCAGTACATTTATTCTATCACCGTTGGATATGAGTGTTGTTGAAAAAATTGTATCAGCACCGCTATTCGCCTTTAGGTGCTTACATCTTCTTGTTGTAACATGCAAAAATAATGTTCATAATATTTCGTTCCTTTCCAACGTTCTATTTCCGTATGACACGCTCGTCGTTAGGTGCTATGTACCATCTTCTTTAGGACCCAATCACCACCACCAGTAGCCTGCACCGCCGATATCGTCAAAATTTGCAAGCAAGTGCAAGACTCCCACGCATTTTTAGAAATTTTGGCGAAAATGTCTGTTCCCGCAAGTCCTACTTTGTAGTTAGCTTACAAAGATAGATACCCACCTAGCCAACATGTCTGTCTCCTCCTCAAGTGCTGTTATTCCTCACCTAGTCATTAGCGTGCAAACCGCCACTCACCGCCGACAAGCTAGTGCTCCGCGCCGGTACGCCTCACCGGCATGCCCACACAGATCCATCGGTGACTAGGACGGTACTCATCACCGCCGTGGCTACTCGAGCTCACTACCACGAGATCCAAATGCAAGGGTAATGCCTTCTCACACTTCCCTTATCCATGTTAATTTCTTGGCTTTTTATTCCCCTCTTATCTCATCTGATTATGAATCAAGTTTCCATCTGATCATTAAGGAGCTCACGAGCACATCCCTGTAGGTGCACCTACTCCGATTCAGGCAACAGTGCCACTGCTTCCATCGTCGGCCCCGCTCCACTAGATCCTCGTCAAGATGGAGGAGGCCACCAACAAGAGGAACGAAGTAGACATCCTAACAGACGAAGTCTTGGTCCTTATCCTCCGCCACCTCATCGCCCGCACCTTATGCAGCTACAAGTGTGTGTCGCTTCTAGTACCGCCACATCTCTGAATCCGAGTACCGTAAGGAGCTACCCTAGTTTGTCACCAGATTCATGTATAGCAACTGGAAAGGCAAACGCTGATTCGCCAGCTTCACCAGTGAATACCCCTCCTTTTCCTTCTTGCCCTTCCCTATTCAGGATTTAGTCATCTCAGATTGATGTAGAGGCCTTTTCCTATGCTAGTGTGTTGGGCTTCGCTATGTTGTCTGCAATCTGGTGACTAGCAAATTAGTGGCACTGCTGCATAGCAACCTTTGTTATGGTTCACCTCGCTTGGGGTTCGATCACACAATCTCCTCGTACTTCCATGTGGTAGAACTGTGGGTCACCTAGGGTGTTAGTTGTCAGCATCTACTCATCAAAAACTGGAGCATGGATGTGTAAGAAATCTGAATGGAGAGAGGATATTCTAGTATGCAAATTTTTAGGAACTATGTTTATTAATGGTTTTATGCACATGCTGGAGGTGTCCTAGATAGTTGCTGTTGATATGGAGGGAAAGACATGGAGAAAAATTCTTAGGCCACCAGGTCCTACAATATTCATCCATGGAGATCAGGGTCAGTTATGTCTATGTATTGCTGATATTTTCAATAGGTCTGACCTTTCAATATGGATCCTTGAAGACTATGGTACTAGTAAATGGACATTGAAGCATACGGTGAACACGTTGCAGCTATTTGGACTGAACAATATTCGACTCGGTTTCGAGGAAGCCAATGCGGACTACAGAGTGATTGCAGTTCACCTAGAATAGAATTTGTTTTTTCTTGTTTGGGAGGACAGAACACTGATGGCATATGACATGAGCCGCAGAAAAGTTCATGTCCTCCCTGCTTGGGTCGTCCACTATCCTAGAAGTACCTGGAGTATTTATTTGAACGGACCTCACTATCTATCTTATGTTCCCTTGTTCATGGAGTCATTAGCAGAGCAGTGAAGGTGCATATGCTATATTTTATTGTTAGGACATGTCCTTGTTCCGGTAAGGAGTTGTTTTGAGTCTATATATATAGTCCAATTTTGTTCAGAGCAGTAAAGCTTTGCATTAATTGTGCAGGTTTTGGAGTGTCAGTGCTTTTGAACGATTTTCCTACAATGGCTATGGGAGGAAGAAGAGGGGTTCCATTGTGCATTGGCTGCCAAGCTGATCAAGGAGTGCCAATCTGAAGGAGCGGAGCACATCTACCTCGTTTTATTTACGTAAGTCTGTAGGGAGCAGAACCTTTATTATGCTATTTATGTACCGCTTGTGTTAATTCATCAGTTGACACAGTTGTTATGTTAGTGTCAAGCATTGTTATTATAACAAGTACTCTTCGTTGTGGACATGATGAATGATGTGTAATGATTATATCTGTATGGTGTGTGTTCAATAAGTTATCAAGGCCCAGTTGAATTAGTAAATACATTATGAAAACCAGATGCAATTCTATCACCGTCGGATGTAAGGGTCGTTGGTTGTTTTGTCATCACCGCCGTACCACTCCTCGTTGGTGAAGCAGACAGCCATCACCACCGCTATTCATCTGATGTGGCAGGGGTCAATAGTGTATTACCACAGAATCGTTTAATAACCCGACACCGACTAAAGGATCATCACGAGCGGATCATACTGCAACGCGACGGTGAACATGCCCTATGACCAGACAGTTCATACGCTAAAGCGACGGTGATGTTCGCCTTGACACATGCGGGTCATGCTCTAATGCGACGGAATAAGGATCTGATCATGGATAGATTATAAGCCATGCGGCGGTGTTAGTGCATACCCACACATGCGGGTTGTGCTCCAATGCGACGAAAGTAAGGACCTTAGCATGGACGGATCATAAGCCAATGTGGTGGTGTTAGTGTACATCGCAATTGATCTCAGATAGCGACGATGAGGGCTATGATCATCACTGCCGATAGCATACTACTAAGGCCAAAATTGGACTACAATGGGGGTTATGATGTTGCTGTGAAAGGTCCGAGTATAGTAGTGAGTGACCCGTGGTTTGCAGATTATCTATTGTGCATTGGTGGTGGAACAGAAGAGGTTAACGGAGATGGCGATGTACGTATTCCAGATGAGATCTATGTCCCGTACACTGACAATGCTGAGAAAGATCTTCATAGATTGATTGGCACCATCTTTCTAGATTTAATGCAAACATGACGGACAAAGACTACATCACCACCAGAGCAATTTTATCTACACGTAACGATTGGGTGGACATGATCGATATGAAAATGATTGATATGTTCCAGGACGGCGAGATGGTGTATCACAGTTTTGACTCCGTAGTAGATGATCCACGTAACTACTATCCATCGGAGTTCCTTAACAGTCTGACCCCCAACGGGCTACCTCCACACGTCTTGAAGCTCAAACTCTGGTGTCCTGTCATATTGCTTAGGAATATTGACCCTGCCAATGGACTATGCAACGGTACAAGGCTAGTGGTGCGGGGGTTCCGAAGAAATACAGTCGACGCGGAAATCGTGGTGGGACAACATGCTTGGAAGCGAGTATTCCTTCCTCGAATACCACTATGCCCGTCTTATGACGAGATGTTCCCGTTCCCGTTTAAGAGCAAGCAATTTCCTATCAGGCTGAGCTTTGCCATGATGGTCAACAAGTCACAGAGACAAACTATCCCGAACGTGGGTGTGTACCTGCTCGCACTGGTGTTCTGTCACGGTTAGTTATACGTTGTGATGTCTAGAGCCACGTCAAGAACAATATTAAGATCCTTGCCCTCCCGCCTGATGCGGATGCATAGGAGGATCAGGAGGCCAAAAAGATGGAGAAGAAAATGCTAAAAAGAATGTTGAGGGAAAAATAAGAATGCGTCAAATAAAAAAGATAAAGGATAAGAAGATCCCAATAGTAGATGGAACTTTCATGAAGAATATTGTATTTAAGGAGGTTCTAACGCCATAGGCGAGGTAATAGGACATTACTGACGCATACAATGCATTTTTTCATTCAATTTATATTGTACAAATATTATTTCACTAACGCCATATTTATTGCTGTTCCTAGGTATTTTCAAATGATTTATCAAACTCTACACGGAGATGTTGTATAAACACTATATGCCAATTGGAAAATCACCTGTACATGTTAGATTTACATTTCAAGAACAATGTCGTGTACAACGTTTATATTTACTCGAATATTATATTTAAGTTTGTATATACGGCCGCTTGTGTATGGTGTTCATCTTGAACGCGTGATGGCTAATCAATTATGTGTGAGATTAATAAATTAATAAACTATGTGTGACATGAGATTATTAAATTAATAAACTATGTGTGATGGCAAATTGAACATATGTTATATTGTTATAAAAATGACACTTTGAGTGTTTTGTTCATGATATTTCGTCTTGTAACCATTCATAACTATTACACGTGTATGTTGTTAAAACCATGAGTTTTGTCGACTTCCCCCACTTTTCTCAGGTGCCAATGCACCGAATTAGCACCTGCTCAGCGTTGCCCAAGCTGAAGCCACAGTCGAGGTCAACCAACACCCAAGCCAATGCTCCATCCACTGTGACACCACGTTTGCTGGTCATGGGCATATAAAATTCAAAGTAAAACATGTATTCTAAAATATTATCGTACAAAGAACATTTTATTTGCTTTTGGTAATAAATAATCTGACCTTTTTCAGTCTTCTTGCTAGTAAGTAAATAAAACCTAATAAAATAGAATACCCCTTTCTATTAGGTTCTATTCAATAAGTTTGATGAGCAAACAAATGTATCCTCATATTTCTAAGTAAATTAATTGGACCTTTCTATTAGAATACCTATGATTTAACTATTTCTATATATTGCTGATGGTGAATCTTGCCACAGACACTCAAGTGGATATTTTATTCTACAGTATATGTCTGCGTGGAATAGACTGAAAGTCACACATACTTATACGGTGAGTATAACACTTTGTTTTAAGGTTTGTGAGAGATTTTTCAAGAGACGCGGTATTACCCTTACGACAGGAGCTAATATTTAAATATATACTCGAACATGTGTATAGGATGGTACGAAGATGCGGCGGAACATATTCATAGATTTATTGGCGCACGAAAGAAATGGATATCGAAGATTTCTTTCTGCCGATATAAAATATTATCTTAGTCGCATCACGGAAAAGGTCTATACAGTAGAGTTTGTGAGCTTGCGACACCGTGCTCTCCGTGACTGTGTTAATTTCATGAACTTTGCCTTTTGGATTAAATGTCACTTTAACATTGGTATTTAATTTTACAGCATTGTTATCTTTTCGTGCGATCCGTATATTTTTTAGTATAAATGTGAGCTATCCCGTAGCAACACACGGGCACGAGCCTAGTTGTATTTGAAAAATACTTTCCAAGTGTTTGGCAAGAGGCTTAGAGTGCTATCTAAACAATGGCCGATACATGTATCTGATGTATACATCGCCCTTAGTCACTACATAACTGATGAATTGCATATAGTTGCTATTTAGTCATTTATGTTTTTGGGTTCATCTAAAACTTCACCTAAAAACAGGGGGCACATGTGGATGACCAAAATATCCCAAGGGCTTTGCAATAATGTTTATAACAAAGAAGGGATCCTAGCGCATGTTTTGGATCATCGCATCAAAGTCTAGAGGAGGAAAGAGGAAAAAGGGCGGGGCAACCCCTGCTGAACCGGCCTGGCCGGTCCTCAAGTCGGCAAGGACGCCTACCTTCCCTCTAGCGCGTCGGCTGGGCCTCCCCTTTGCCAGCCCGATGAACCTGGCCAGGCCAGTCCACCTACACCACAACTTGCCCAACCAGCCTGGCCGGTTTGGGACCCAACGAGGCCGGTTTGGGACCTGTCCAGCCGGTCCTTCTGCACCGTTGCTGCCCAACCGGCCTAGCCGGTTTGGGACCTGACCAAGCCGGTCTCCCTTCGTGGCTGGCCAGCCAGGTGCCCTGAGCTTGACAAAATCAGCTTAGCCAGTGGTTTGTAAACCTGATATAGGCTGGTCTACGTGCTGTAGTTCGAACTAGACTTTTTCTAAATTGATTTTGGACGCCATTTCGTGTAGGAAACGTAGAGAACACGATTTAAACGTGTTTTCCTACTAGGATAAGACCACCTCCTCTATATATCGGAGGATTACGGCTGATTGAAAGATCCAACACACAATCATCTTTTTTACATCTATTACCCACCTTTTACCTTTTTCCAACTCTTTTGCTGTTCATTGCATCTCTCCGCGAGATTCATCGACGTTCTAGGTAGCCTTGCTGATCTTAGAACAACCCTAGGCGTGCTTCTCCCTGGCCGGTCCTCCCAGGATGTGTTCCTAGGCTTTTGCGCTGAAGGACGGACTCTAGATTGGCTTAATCGATCTTTAGATCGGTTTAGTCAATCCCTAGAGTTGCTTGTTGCGTGTGATAGGTTGATTGTAACCTAGGGCATGCTAGCCCTTGCTGGTGTGTGATTTGGATCTCAATGTAACGTCAACAATATCATTTCAATCGTTGTTTTTCATGAATATTTCATAGTTTTTTTTTCTCCTGTTGCAACGCACAGACATATTTATATTTGTTAGTAAAATAAAAGGAGTACCGTAGTATGGTCCTACACGCATACAACACTCTAAAGTCCATACCACATGCATACCATTATTATTTCTAGATATTTTTACTTCACTGCGGTCCCCCGTAGTAGCTCAAAGCAGTATAGAGTGTTTGCACCAAGGTGGAAATTAGCCCGATGGACGCGGCCATGACCCCGACGGCAAGCCAGGGATTGGCGGAGTACTTGTTGTACAGCAACGCCATACACCGCCGCGGGCGGCTCCGGTACAACTTGTCAAGCACCTGGCACGTGGCCCTCAGGTAGTTATGGTCGGCGTCGTCAGGGTCAAACAGGACGCCCTTGCAGAGGTCGGAGAAGAAGGCGGCGACCTCGCCGTCGTTCGCGAGGAGGTGCACGATGACCCCTGTCCTCGACAGGAGGCCGACGTCACTGGCGGTGCACGCCATCTGGGACATGAAGACGCAGTACGCCGTGACGTGGCTCCCGACTCCGGGGTTCTGCTGCTCTAGCGCCACCAGGTTGCGCAGGATCCGCCCGGTCTCGGCGTCGATCCTCAGGCGGGGCACCACCAGCGTGCCACTGCCGCTGTCCAGCGTCACGTCCAGGATGCAGCGGGCCTCCATCGACCCGGCGCCGACGGGGCGGCTCTTCAAGTTCACGCCGCTGATGTAGTAGTCCATTGCCGTGCGCCACCTGCCCACTGGCTGCTGCCCGGTCGGTGACGAGGTTACACTACTTACGGTAGAGGTGGGCTTCAAGAAGTGCATGTGCACAAGGTGCAGGAGGTTCCCAGGCTCCGCCGGCGGCTGGATCCTTGCCATCGTGTACTGCTGCTTCTGCAGGATATACTGGGAGAGGTTCTCTGAGATAGTGTCCGAAAGTGGAACAACGCCGGCGGCACCAGAAAAGGTTAGTTTGTGGACCTTGTCGAGGATGAAGTATGGTATCTGGTTCTCGACGAGGTAGAACACGTCGCGCACCACGGCGAGGACCTCCTGCTTGTTGTCGCTGCCCGCCTGGTGCTGGTAGTGGTAGCCACCCTGAACGTGGCCATTGGCTGCTGGCGCCCCGTTCTGGGAGACGCCGACGACGTCGCCGAACCAGTGGAGCACGTAGCAGGCGTCGAGAAGCAGCATGCGCAGGAACTCCCCGCTCGTCATGTCGTCGAACGTGTTGGCGTAGTAGCTCCTCGCACGGGCCTCGTCGGTAGCTAGCTCGGCGAGGTACGCCTCCACCGTCTTAGCAGGAGTCGCCGCCGAAAGAATGGCGTCGAGGCTTGCTAGCTTGTCGTTGTACCTCCAGACGTTGGGGCTCCTTTTCCGGTGGTAGGGGCCGATGGAGACATGCTGCGGATCGTACTCCTGCGGATCCACGTTGCGGGTCAGTTCCCGCTCCATGCCGATGGTCGGGGTGCATGGTGTAGAGCCACCGAGAAGGCGGCGGTGTATGGTTAGCTCCTGCTCCAGTGCTCCCGCCAGGGATGGGATGTCCACGACAACGGCAGGGGACCGGGAGTCGCCAGATGATCGCTCTGCCGCAGAAAATCAGTCAACAAGTGACAGTATATATCTGATTATTATATTCGTCGACGTCATCAACTATCACAATTAGCTAGCTATACATTAAGTACTTTGCCGTTCTACTGGTTGGAAAACAACAAAAACTGAGCTGATCAGCGGGGAACATTTGTTGGCACCTTGCTGGTCTTCCATTTGTCTGAAAGTTGTTTGGCTGCGTCCCTTGAGCTAGAGCTCACTCACCTTCGGCTAGCTAGCTCCCTAACCAAGCAATGACCTTGTTCGTGTTTCTTGTGTTTCATAGCCAAGCTAATGGTCAATTGCATGTCTATATATAGATCATTCAACACTATGCTACACCGGAATGATGATGGTTCCACTTACATTTAACTTTTGCATTATGTTCGCGCAAATAATCGAGCTGAAGGTTCAAGGACACGCATCAAAAGAAGGAGAAAATGTACTATGCTTTAGATCGAGCTTTGCCGAAAGCGCCCAACATACGAGTCAGTCAAGCAACAAGTTGGATTAAGCTTTTTTATGGAAAGAACAAAGTCACACAAGTCGCTCTTCACAAGAAATTACTCCGAAGGTTGGGCGACCCGGACCCCCCTTGATAGTGCGTACGAGAGGATCTAAGTGGTCCAGTACTCCAATGGTGTGCCTTAAGTTCTTGACACACTTTAAAAGCATAATTAGTTCAATCTTGTTTACAAGATACCGTCTGAATTTATCCTTACATCTCATCGACAATTCGTCTCTGTACTGTATCTATATGAAGCACACTATGATATAATTAAGGTATTGTTGTTTCTCTTTTATCCTCCGCCATCAGGATCATCAGCAAAAGAGGACGGGCCATGAAGTGTATGAATGTAAGCAATTGCATGGAAGGAGTGAAATGGAAGATTATTGTCATTTTTTTTGGATATATAGTTCCTTAGCTTTAGCACCTTTTTCAATCTTCTCGGTTAATCATTGTAATATGAGAGGTCACACAGCAAAGCTAACACATAATTTACTTTCCCAGGAAAAGGTATGCTCATAACCTCATATTCATATTTGAAATGAAGATGACTATTACCCTAAAAACTACCTTTACTCTAGGCAACATTTTAGAGGATAGGCCTAGATGCCAGTCAAGCACTGAAATAAAAAATTTGCATGCTTAAATGGACACTCAAGAACACTTGAAGAAAAGGAGTTCCAGAAGATAAGAAATACTATTTGTGTGTTCTCATGAATAAAAATGGAGCACTATTATTGCTGCAAAAGGTAAGCTTCTTATTTACTTGATACATGATCGTGAACATGATCGACGTACTAGAAAGCTTCTGTTGACGACATTATATCTTCTCTTACTTTCTGCGCCAAACGAGCTGATTGGTGGCCAGCCACGTTAGGAAATGAAGATGTGGAAGTAGTCTATTAATACAAATATGAATGTATCAAAAGGTGATGCAAATCTGATAATCTCATGTACCCTAAATCAACAGAGCTGGGCCTACAGCTCTGTTTCCTTGAAGCTGCCTAGATTCCACATTATCCATATTTTTATACCTTGTGTACGCTAAAGATTCAGTTATGGGATTCCAAAAAAAAAGAACTCTCACTGCAGGAGACAAGCAAATAATAAGTGTGTCCAACGAGTGTGATTAGCACCATGATTTCAAACATAGTTTCCGAGCATATATGGAAGACAAAACAAGGAATTCAGCTATTGGCACCTCGTCGACAATCCTCCGTTTGTACAACTAGTGAATTGTACAAAGATCCACCGTTTTTGTTTGTCCCAAGTTAAATTTCTGCTTGCGTTCTTGTACTATATGCTAGCTGCCCGGCACTAACTAGCTAGCTACTAGTAGTCTAGTACCACTCTCTGAAGTGTTCAAGCGATACCTTTCTCAGGCTTCACTGCTTCAGCGTATATATATAGCGAGAGAGGGATAATGCAATGCAACACCGCACCTGTCTATTACCTTCACTTAAGGCCCTGTTCGGTTCCTCTGGTTTGAGCACCTGGAATAATTCCAGATTGGAATAATTCACTAATTTAAATAGTTTTGATAAACTGGAACTATTCCTGGCTTCAAACCAGGGTAACCGAACGGGCCCTAAGGGAATGTTCGACGCTGACAATACGCAGCCGGGTTAGAAATTGAACAATCTCTTCTGATTGAGATGGAAAATGAACTAAAATCTCGACAAAAATGAGGAGGTAGGCGTGCGTGTAGAGATTGAAAAGCTTGTTTGCAAGGTACTATACTGTCATTCAACTTTGCGGAAAAGCACTAAAAAGCGTACCAGTCAGTCAAGCACTAAGATGAATAAAGCCAGCATGCATATAGCCGCCCTATCTCTCCTTCTGTTGCATGCATAGATGAAAAAAGAAAGCAAAGCAACTCACAATTCTCTTGAACAGAAGATTTCTCAGAAGCATGCTTGACCCGTCAAATTATCATTCATGAAAGAATTTGAGTGCATCAGTGGTGCTAACAGTACATACTCAAACAAAGCCTAAAAATTGACATGTTGTATAAGCTGATAAAAGATGGTTAAGCTAGCTGTTTTCTAAAGATTTGGCTGAAATCAGATTGGAAGAATCAACTAAAAGGCCAAGTCACAACTCCGATTACCTGATAAAATTTTACACCACGAAACTATGCTAGGAATCATTTTTTCTCTCTTTATTATTTTCCTCCGTCAATCAAGCTTATCGGGGGCACAAAGAGGATCTGCAAAAGTGCGAGGGGATATTTTTTAGATAATGGATTAATTAATCCAGACTCTATATCCACGAAGGATATACACTGCCAAAAAATACAAGAGTGCTTAGACTCACACCTCAATAAAGAGGTGAACACACAACCAAAAAAAGAAAAAAAAAAATACGACCTCAGCATATCCCTGCTTCACGACATCCTCTTCTGAAATGATCAGATTCGGTGAGTGGAAGTCGTCAAGTCGCCACCACCCCTAGTGCGCCATCGCATATAGAGATGCTTGTAATATAAGCAAATGTGTGGAAGGAATGATACTGGAAAAGAGTTTGCACTGACTCAATCGCCTATCATCTTAGCTAGACTAAAAGAACTCTCATTGCTAAACTTTGCTCATGGCTCACTGTTGGGGGGCGAAGCCACAAGCCCAAAAATTCGCTAACACCTTCGCTTCTGTTTGCTCAGAACTTGTGATTGCAGGTGTACCTCGGATCCTTCAACGAGGGGTTCCCGAAGGCCCCGGCGGACGACACTCAGGATCCGATGTGAAGGCCCCAAGAAGCCTTTGCCCATCGTCAAATCGAAGGCCTCGGCAAAGAACATTCAGAAGCAATGAGCAGGGGCCTTTAGGAAAACAACAGTGAAGGCCCCAGCAGTTGTCGAAAGCATCGCCTTTGGGAAACACCAAAGAACCTTCAGGGAACTACTTCCCGGGGGCACTTCGCTCCACGCAAATAAAGATCAGAAAATTTCTCAGTTGTTGGCAAAGTAGAGTCCCGACAGAGGGAGGCGAACGTGCTGCCGCTTGGCCACTACTAGTGAAGGCCTGCACTTAAGGGCGAAGGCCTTCGGCGGTGAACGAACATGATTACCGAGGTAAAAACTCCTAGGACTTCAAGTTGGAGAGTGATCCTTTTTATTGGAGTTTGAATCCCCTTTTATAGGGTACGGTTACACGCATTCATTTGTACACTTTTGCCCCTTGATAGCTAGAGCATATTCCATATATCTACAGAGCCCAACATGCCGAGGGAATTGGAGACGTTTACATGCTAAACTGACTCGCCGTATGGGCCCTTGTCGAGTCGTAACATAGGCCCATTGGTTGCTCAAGGTGGCTCGGGAATCTCTTAACGCGGAGACTGTCTCTTCACTTGATTGTCGCGACTTCAAAGTCCTTGTAGGTCCTTCGGCGGCAGCTTTTGGCCCTCGCCCTCAAAGGTCTTTGGGGGGCAGTGGCGAAGGCCTAGTCTGCTGATCGTCAACGAAGGCTTGTGCGGACCTTCGAGTGTTGAGGATGGCGACCTAGTTGTAAGGACCATGATGCTTAAGAGTGGGGGTGAAATAGCCAACTTAAATTTCTATTTCTAAACCATGGCCTCTAATTCCAACCTTAGCAAAACCTATGCAAATAAGTAAACTATCTAAATGTGCAACTACGTTTTGCTAGGTGTGTTGCTATCTCTGCTGTAAAAGAGTTGTGCAACCTAGGTTCCAATCCTATCAACTAAGCTAGGAAAGGTAAAGCACACACCAAGGTAGCAATGTAAATCCAGAAGCTAAAGATGAGGTAAAGATGCAAAATCCCGTTGATGACCGGTATTTTTACTGAGGTATCGAGAAGCACGCAATTTTCCCCCTAGTCCTTATTGGAGCGCCTCGTAAGGAAGCCCTCGCAAGGACAAGCTCCTGATCGGGCAACTCCGTGGATAGCCTCGGGCCTTCCCCATGCGCAAGTGGGTCTCCGAAGTGCCTTCCAACAAGCCTCTCCCGGACCGCTCCCCACCATCTTCACTATCAAGCTTTCGATCGAAACATCACGGGCCTTCTTCTCTCTGGTACACGGTGGCAGCCACACCATATACGCGGTTAGTGTGGTCTCGCAAGACTACAACCCCACCGAGTACAACAACGGTGCATGCAAGCACCTAAGATCACAAGGTATGCAAACCTCACTAAACACTAAGCTTAACACCTAGAGCAAGCGCATAAGCATGGTCTAACTAGCCTAAGCACTTCATAAAAAGCACTTACACTAATCACCTAGTCTTCTCTTAAGCATTTATCGTGATTGGAGCACTTGCTGGTGAGCCTCAACACTTTGCTATGTTTGGCGGACTCCAACAACACTCTCCTAGTTGGTTGGGGTCCTATTTATAAGCCCCAAGTCCAAACTAGCCATTGGCCTCCTTGATACACACTTCTAAGTACCGTCGGACCAAAGCTACAGGACCGTCAGACCATTAGTGTGTCAGGGTCCGATGCTTTTCCCAATGGCTCTCTGAAGTAGCCGTTGCCGACCGTTGTCCGTCTCTACGGCTAACAAGTGGGGCCACCATTAGACTGGTCTGATGCCCCTTGGGCGGACTGGGACCGACGCCTCTAGAACCTATCGATTCTCTCTATTTCCTTTCCTGAAGCCAGTACAGAACCATCGAACTATAGAAGGATTGGTCTGATGCTATTGTTGTAATAGGGGCCAACCGTTGTTGCAATAGGGTCTGACTATTGTTGCAATAGGGTCCAATCGTTGTTCTTCTTCTCTTTTTTCTTTAGCGAACAGTAACTCAATATGGTCCGGTGCCTGATTTCCTCTAAGTTCAACGCCCTAACGCCACATGCTGTATTTTTGCCTATGAGATTCTGATTAACTCTGTATTGGTTCGATCCCTCTAGTCTTCTGGTCTGATGTTGTTGTTGCAATAGGGTCCTACTATTGTTGCAATAGGGTCCAACCATTGTTGCAATAGGGTCCCACCATTGTTCTTCCTGTTTATTCACACTCTTTGCATCTAGCCTTGGTTCCATCATATGCCTTGGACTATGCTTGATCTTCTAAGTCTTCTAATGTCTTACTTGAGGTGTTGATCATCCAGATCATCACATCACCTAGGTCCCCATTCACGTTTTCAACCTATTGGACTACAAAACAACACTTGCAAACACATTAGTCCAATTTGGTCTTGTTGTTCATCAAACACCAAAATCCGAACTAAATGGGCCAATGGTCCATTTTCTTACACAAGTCTTTGGACCTTCAGCGAGGGTCTATCTCTCCTTCAGTCCTAGCCTCCTTGCTTACCCCTCTATGGTCCACCGCACGCGCCAGAGCTGATACTACGACCCCTGCATTCATGAAAACTCGCGAGTCTTGTTAGAGTAAGTTAGAGAACCATCCAGTCCAAGGCTTTGCTCGCCCCAACAGCTCCAACCATCAGTGCAGGCAATCCTAATTCTTGTGTCTCGCCTTTTGACTTGCGACCCTAGGATTCTTCTCCCCCAGGCTCATTTGTGTCAAACCTGTATTTTGACATGGAAACGTCGATTGGTATTCTCATTGCGCTGTAGCTGAAATGACCAGTCGAGAGTTCGACCGTGACATGGTGGAAGTTGGACCATCGCTTGGGCGACTATATAAGGAGGGGGAGTTGATTAGAGGTACCCTGGTCGCTTTAACTATGATAAAAGGTATTACGATTTTTCTTTCCTGCCTTCATTTTTTAGAGAGTCCTTTCTAGCGAAGGTTTTAGAGCTTTGGTTGATGTCGAAGCCACCCTAGGATTTGGTCGGTGGTGGAAGTAAAGTTGGTGGAGGCAAGGTCATGTATGCGGAGACCTTTGAACTTGCGCCTTCGCTTACCATCGAAACTGACGTGAAAAAGGTATGCAAAGCTTGGGTGGTTCACCGAAGGCCAGGCTAGGGCGTCAAAGGGTGAATTGGTGCCGAAGCTAGAGCTTGGTGAGGTAGTGGTTTTTTGCAGCCTGTGTATGCCTCCGGTGAAGTTTGTGAGTGAGCTGATGGATGCCTTCTCTATGTACCTGCATCATCTGACGCCAAATGGAATTTTGGTGATGGCAAAGTTCTACTAGGCGTGTGATCTTACCTTTGACGTCGAGCCTGATATTTACTACTTCTGTGCTCATTATGAGCTTTAGCATCAACCCAAGCGGATTTCTATGAAGGGCACAACAAAGGAGGCTTAGTTTGCTAGTTGTACCTTTATGCCGAGATAAGGGTCTGGAGAGGTACGAGATTTCATATATACTCAATGCAACCGCTGGCCTAACGATTGGTACTGCTACTGGTTTTACGTGAGGACCCCGAGGTATACTACCGAGGATGAGAAAGATGAGGAGGTCTTCCGGTTTGATCATGCATCGAAGATGAAAGAGATGAACCCTCTACCCCAGGTAGTTGGTGAGGACAACAAAAGGTGGGAGGCTTGCTAGAAGGCCTTCAAGTATGCTATTCATTTCAGTGGTGGGCACGACCTGGTGGAGGAATTTGTTGGAGCGGGTGTGTGGCCTCTAGGCCACAACACTTGGAAGAACTTCTCTTTCAAGAGAATTTAGCTGCCGATCTTTGGCGTGGAGGAGGGCATACCTTTCCCTCACTTCGGTCTCCAAAGAGCCAAAGGCGAGACTGATGATATGATTAAAAGGTGTGCTGAAGGTCAAGCTCGGGATATCCTTTGGAATATGTGGGAGAGGGCCGGAGCACCTTGCTCAGGTCACCATTCATGGTCATGTGCCTCGACTCAATCAGTTTTTTGAAGAGCTCGGTGTAAAGTACGGGGACCGCGAGGTTTCAAAGAAATTCCAAAATGTTGTGTCCCGAAGGTTGACTCATGTAAGGCTAAGGCGAAAAAGAGGAGGGTGGGTTCTTAGTGTCGCAGAAGAAGGTCAACTTCATGGGGATGGAGAGTCCTTGAAGGTTGCAGCTGTTGTAAACCTTGAGGGCGAAGGCAACGCCGGTGAGGCATGTGCTAACTCCGATCTAGGCAGTCAAGATTTGAGTCCTCTGCGTTTAGTGGACACGATTGTTGCAGACACGGTTGACAAGCTTGAGGCTATGGTACAACCCTTGCTCAACCTACCATTGATGTTTGATGATGACGATCTAGAGCTTAGTTTGGTTGATGACGTTAATGACGAGAAGGCTGAGGAGTCGGTTCAACCGAAGGTTGTCGAGGAAGAGGAGATAATTGAGATCGATGACGATGGTCTGTCCTCGAAGGTTCCCCCTACGACCATGGAACTTCAGGCGGTGGTGGAGGAAAGAAGCTCATCAAGTCAAGGTAGTGGCTGAACAACTTCTAGCGGTGGGTCTAGCTCTTCTTCCGGTAGCGGGGGAACTGACTCAAGTGGATGCTCAGGGGATGGCATGAAGGTCGAGGTTCTCGAGGTGAAGATGGTGGATGATGTCCCATGATGCTCCTTCTGCTTCCGTGCTCCTTGCTGAAGAAGGTATTTGTGATTGTGTTTATAATTTACTCTTGCTTTGGTGATTGGTTTTCTCATTTGTGCTATTGTGTTTGACAGATGCTAGGCAGGAGTTGGAAGGTGAGGATGAAGAAGTTGATCATATATATGGTTCGATCAAAGGTCACTCGGGCCTATTGGTTCTTCTGGCTTGTGTTGGTTATTTACTTTTTTTTACTTGCCTTGGAGGGCTTGGATGCGAGGGCGATAGTGAAGCTGTCTTTGGCGCATGCTTATCAGGTTTGCCGTCTTCGGGCTCCAGCTGGTTTTGGTTAACTAAAGCGGTTTGGTACGTGCATCTTGATTTCTGGTGTTTTGGCAGAACTCAACTTGCAGGCGGGCCCGTTCGTGACCAGCCGCTAACCCGCAACGCTTGCCGCAAAGTTTATTAGCGGGCCTGTGGCCAGCCGATAACCCGCAAACTTTGTGAACAAGTTTTCCGTGGACTTAGCGGCAAAACCTGCAAGACCCGCTACATTAGCTACTGGAACAATCAATACTGTGCTAAATAAAGTCAAACATTAGCGAGTGGTTTGCTTTGCAACTAACATATCAAGGAAGGAGAATATGACTATTAATATTTTCTCAAGAATACTAGAAAAAGAAAATCTAACACTAGTGCAGATTATCCATTCGGAACCTATTCTCAAAATGGTCAGCAAGTTTCCTTCTTTCAGAATCTCAGACAAATCCAGGTGACACTTTTTGCAAAATGCCACAAGGCAAGCTGCTTCCAAATCCAGGTCGTATAAAGTGCTCTCAGATAGTCAAATTACACAAGGGAACTACATAATTCTGCATTAATGCACACCTGAATTTTGTACATTTGCAAGCTGTCACCACAATTATACTCTCCCATATATTGATCCCTAATATGATTTATATGAGATACAACCGATGACAAATCATATTAAGGTTGCAGGTTTTTGGTCAAGCTGGTATAATGCCAACAGAGAATGCTTGGCATACCAATAAGTTGGGCTCATTACCACAAAGAATGGTTGTCATACAATAAATAGGGCACTAAATTTGCATGTCATTCTCAGTTACAGGATAGACAGTTTACCATCATTACAGCTATAATATGTTTCTAATCTCTGACTTTTAATTGTTTGAAAAGTTCTTTAACAGAGCATATGTCATATAACAGAGCATATCTCTAACTTTAAAATTTTTTGAACATGATTCTTCCCCTTGCTCTGCTAAACCCATCACCTCCTTACTTCAAATTTCCTTAGTTCAAAAACAACAAAAAGAAATTTGATCAGAATATGATGTAGAACCGAATATGAGCAAATAAAAGCAAATTCTTCAGTAATAGGATTCAGAATAAATAAAAGCAACTTCTTCACACTTGTCTATGAAGAAAATTTGACACACAAAAATTAGCTAAATTGACAATGACAAGCTAAAGAACAAGGGTAATTGATGGCAATTCTACTCCTTTATTAGTTACAGATTTACATGTATTGCAGGCAGAGTGCCAAGTAGTATCTGCTTTCAGTGGATTATCTCGGATGTTTGGACTCTGAAAAATTACTCTAGAAAACTTTTGTTTTACCAAGATATAAGTGACTCTTATCACACAACTATAAGTGAATTAAGAAATCAACACAATCTGCACATAAATAGATTCAAGCCATCTGCTCCTAGATAGAATAGAAAAGGGATTGCAGATTCCCATCCACCCAAACTGCCAAAAACATCAACAACTCGCCCCCTAGGCAATTACGAAATAGTGGTCAGCTCATAGAACTTGCCCTCGGATTCTAGGAACAATGCATCATGCAATGCGAGCTAGGCTGAACCAAAGCTTACCCAAGCAAGCATGGGCATGGCCAAGAACAAAAATATGCGGCATCAGCCAAAAATCCTGTTAAACCTCACAAATTTCCAAGAAACCAGAGAGGGAAACCCATCAGAGCGAGCACGATGCCACTCTGGGAACGGGGAGCAGGACCTCCTTACTTCATCAATCACCACATGAGTTGCAGCCATCAATAGCAAGAAAAATAATAGAAATGCAGTACTTGTAATTGTAGTAGCACTTTTCACAGTAGTAGCACTTTTTAGGATTCAACTACTATGCAAAACCTACACGAAACTTGCAGGTTCATGTAAAGTAGAGCAGAGCCATTGCCACAGAACAAGTCATTGCAAGTTTGCAAGCAACCAAT
This sequence comes from Saccharum hybrid cultivar R570, assembly GCA_038087645.1. NCBI lineage: Eukaryota > Viridiplantae > Streptophyta > Magnoliopsida > Poales > Poaceae > Saccharum > Saccharum hybrid cultivar. The sequence goes on from JAQSUU010000568.1 coordinate 2,930,413, forward strand.
CACAGAACAGAAATAAGTTTGCAACCAATCAGAGAACAGAAATAAGTGATTGAATACGCAAGACATTGCTTACTTGATCGTCGCCATCGCCAATATCATCTTCTGATAATTTAACATCTGATAAACCTAAAACAAGAGCGAGTAATGAGTTATAAGGTGCCAATATTGCTCAAACAAGAATACTCAAAATAACAATATGCTACTTAACTACTTTGTACAATTAAAAGAAAATGTACCTTCTACTCTCAACCAATCCTATAGGCATACTAAGGCTTGAACTTTCTTACTTATTAGTCGGCTTCTATAGTCACTAACAATTCTTCCACTAGTGGAAAATGCAGATTCAGAAGCTACAGTTGATGCGGGTGCTGAAAGCACATCCCTTGCCATACGTGAAACCACAGGATATTTTGCAGAATGCATCATCCACCACTATAGAATATCAAATTTCTTTTATCGAGGGAAAAGATCATCTTGCAGATATGTGTCAAGCTCACTTTTCACTCTCTTCCTTTTTTGTGCTGCAAGATGTTGTTCAAAGTCTGCCCAGCAGTCATCTTCATCAATATTAACATCATTGGACTCTGGTTGTGAGTAGTTTAAATCAGGTGCCATTGATGAATATGTAGAAAATAGATTTTGCATTGTGGCCTTCACCATTTCAGTGTATGCTGGACCTTTATCTCCAAAACCAGCGTTCAACCGAAATGATATAAAACTGAACTTGAACCTTGGATCTAAAACTACTGGTACACATATTTGCAACATGCATATATCCTAGTATTTCTCAAACTTCAATTTCATTTTGCTAGCCATAACTGCAATGGAAATATCTGTATGTGATTCCAAAGTTTCTATTTTCCCTTTGACTTCCCATAGGACATGGAAACAATGGTTTACTGTTGGGTATAATGTACTAGAAACTACATTCATAGCATCATAGAAGGGTTTGAACACATTGCAAAGTAGGTCTACCATTTTCCAATCTGTATTAGAAGGCTTGTCTATGTAATTAGGATCTTGTGACTCCATAACATCAAAGACTGCCCTATACTCTACTGTAGACTTCAACATTAAATAAGTTGAGTTCCATCAAGTTGGAACAGCAATAGACGGTCTCTTCTCATAGGATATACCTAATTGTACAATGATTTCCTCGAAACGTTGTTTACGGGCTTGTGAGCTTCTAATGTACTTGACACTATCTCAAATGCGGTCAGTAACACCATCTATCACCTTAAATCCCTCCTTGACAATAAGGTTCAACACATACGCTACACAACGCATATGTAACAGATCACCATTTCTAAGCATAAGGTGTCTTTCTGAAAGATTTTTCCTTAAGGAAGCAACCATGTTGTTGTTGTTCTTTGCATTATCCAATGTGATGCTAAATAGCTTGTGCTCTAACTTCCATTCTTGCAAACACTTCAACAATGCATTAAACAAAGTAAAAACCATCATGGGGAGAAGCTACAAGACAAAAACCTATTATTCTCTTCTAGAACATCCAGTCATTATCAATGAAGTGGCAAGTAATGCACAAGTAACCTAGGTTCTGATTTGAAGTCCACAGATCAGCAGTCAAACAGACCATTGAATTTGAATTTTTGATAGTTTCTCCAAGGGCTAACATTTTATCCTCATATGAGCTCATAATATCTTCAGCAACTGTAGTTCTAGACACTATGGTAAACCAAGGATTTAAGGTAACAATAAATTTCTGAAATGGTGCATGGTCAACTAAACTAAAGGGCAGCTCCTGCAATACGATAAAGTTGACCATGGCTTTATGTGAGAACTCTTGGTCAAACTTTCAATTCTTCAGAGCTAGTGAATCAGGGGATAGTCCTCATGTGTTCATGCTTTCAACCAACTGGTTCATTCTAGTCCTTTCTGTGCACACTTTCAAATGCCTACGATAAGCACTTCTACCATGATCTCGAGTAGCAGACAAGAGCTCCAAACAATGAATACATTTAGCATGTACTACTAGATTCCCCTCATAAATAGGCTCAAATTCTTTCCACACATCAGATCTAAGTTTACGTCTCTTAATTGGTCTTGATGCATCTATATAATAAGTATGTGAGTATTGATTAGTACAAGCATTTACTAAAGTATACATAGTCAGTAACTAAAGGTATCTCATGCAGCAAGAAAATTCACTTGGACCAAGTATACAATTAATAATCGATTTTCATCTAAGGGACTAGGGCAGTAGAAACAAGACCCTAACCAAGATAGAACAAATCAACAAAGTCAAGACGGCAAGAAAAATTTGAGACATAAGTTGGTTGCTTCAATATGCAGGAAGTTAAATCTAACTTGGGCCAAGATCAGGAGAAATAACCATTCTTGTATCATCAGATGAAGACGAAGATGATGATCTTGTAGACAGTACCAGAGACTAGCTCATCCTTGGTGACTGTAGCTGAAAGCATTTAGGCCCCGGTGTTGGTTTCGGCAATTGATGACAACACACTATTACCATGACTAACGTGTGTTTTGCAGAAACAGTGGTAAGTTAGGTCATGGAGTTGATAACTGCTTTGGGCACTATGGTATTCATGTCCCTTGATGGAAATTGTTTTGGTTTTCAAAGGATCAACGACAAGATTAAGGACGGTTAGTTTCGGATGTCAAGGTGTTGAGTTACATCTGGAATAGTCGTTAGGATCTTTGTTTCTTCCTTTGACCATACTATAAAGGGGGGCATGAGCGAGTAGCTTGACCTAGGTGAGTCTTTTGCTTAGGTGTGGTGCGCACTTGTCAAACTTAGCACTAGGTAGCTCTAGAAAAGCTCAAGGTTCAGTTAGAAGCAACTTGGTTCAAGTTGTGTCGCATTTCGAAGTCGTTTGAGCAGTTTACCTGTGACCGGACGCGGTCTTTGTCATGACCAGACGCGTCCGGTCAGTACTAACAAGTCACTGCGTCGTTAACTGATTGACCGGACGCAGTCCTTGAGAGGACCGGACGCGGTGGTCACTCTGACACGTTTTTCAGAGGGTAAAGGTGTAATCAGACATGACTGTGAAGTGATCGGACGTGTCCGGTCACGTTCTAGTAAGGTCCCAAGCTGACCTAACGTGTCCGGTCATCTATAATCGGACGCGGTCGAGCGTCAGGTCAAAGTCCAGTAAGGTTCTTGCATGATCGGACACGTCCGGTCATCTCTGACCAGCGCGTCCAGTCACTCAGCGCTGACTTTCGGTTTCCGACCGTTACACTCGACCGGTGCGTCCGGTCATGTCGACCAGTGCGTCCGGTCAGTACGAGTTTTGCTGATTTGGCAGGTAACGATTGGATTTGTCTGAGGGGTGTATAAATACATCCCCTCTACCTCTTTTAGAGATCTCTTGCTCATTTATTCAGCTGAGAAACACCTTTAGAGTGCAAGGGAGTGCAAGAGCCCTAGTGAGGATAGTGGTTTGAGAATCAAAGGTTGAGATTCCTCACTAGTGACAAGAGTGTAGCAAGTGTGCATCCATCTTCTTATTTGGCTTGTTGTGGTCAAGTGAGAGTTCTAGCTTGTTACTCTTGGTGATCGCCATCACCTAGACGGTTTGGTGGTGATTGGGAGTTTGGTGATCATTCGACGAGCTTGTGGGTGACCCAACTCATGTTGTGAGCGGTTTTGGGTGATTCGCCATGACGGAGTGTCGAAGAATCAACCCATAGAGAGCACTTGATCCTTGCGCGGATCAAGGGGGAGCTACACCCTTGCGCGGGTGCTCCAACGAGGACTAGTGGGGAGTGGCGACTCTCCGATACCTCGGCAAAACATCGCCGTGTTCCTAACCCTTACTTTCAAGCATTTACTTTCGTGTATTACTTTCATTGCTTGTTTACTTTCCTAGAATTGCCATGCTAGTCTAGGATTGGAACTTAGGTGCAAAACTTTTACCGGTAGAATCACAAGGAACACTAGTAGGCACTAGGGGTGAAGTTTGGCTTGTAGGATTTAATTCTTGCAATTAATTTTTAGAAAAGCCCAATTCACCCCCCCCCTATTGGGCATCTTGATCCTTTCAATTGGTATCGGAACCGTGTTGCTCTTTATTTAGGCTTCACCGCCTAGAGTAAGATGTCTAATGGGGAAGGACCATCTCCCACTTTTGAGGGAGATGATTTTCCATATTGGAAAATTCGTATGGAGGCGTACCTCGAAGCCATAGATGTTGGGTGCCTTAGAGCCGTAACCGAAGGGCTTCCCCCTATTAGGGATCCCACCAACCCTAGTGGTGACGAGGAGAAGTACTACCGGGGCTTAGGCAAGGATATCTTCAATCGTGTGCGTAATGCCAAAAACGCTCATGAATTGTGGGAAAACCTTTGTGCTCTCCATGAGGGAACTAAGAGTGAGCGTGAGGAACGCTATCACATTGCTTTAAAGAAAATTAATTCTTTTGAGATGCTTCCCAAAGAAAGTGCTAATGAAATGTACACTCGATTGAATGTTCTTGTAGAAGATCTCAATGCTCTTGGACTCACTCAAATGAGTCAATCGGATGTTGCAAGGAGGATCTTGAGTGTTCTTCCCGTTGAGAAGTATGGACACATTGTCACCGTACTTCACCAAAGTGATCTCTCCACCGCAACACCGACTCAAGTATTGGGAAAGATCAATGCACATGAGATGTACATGCACATCACTCCGGAAGAGGGTTCATCATCTTCCAAGAAGAAAGACTTGGCCTTCAAAGCTAGCCATGAAAAGAAAAAGAAGGGCCAAGCCATGATGGTGCAAGAAAGCTCAAGTAAGAGTGATATTGATGATGCATCACTTGCACTCATGGTGAGAAAGACCACCAAGATGCTAAAGAAGCTCAATAAGAGTGGCATCAAGTTCGATGGCAAGAAGAAGAAATTCTTCACAAGTAGCAAAAGGAAGCCAATATCCGAGATGGATTGCTTCAATTGTGGTGAACTTGGCCACTTAGCTCATCAATGCCCGAAGCCTCCAAAAGACAAGTACAAAAATAAGAACAAGGGCAAGAAAGATGATTCAAGTGATGAAGAAGATGAGAAAAAGAAGAACAAGCCATACAAAAAGAAAGATGGCAAGAGAAGAGAGTTCTACAAGAAGAAGAAGGGAGGCAAAGCTTACATTGTTGGTGATTGGCTCAGCGACATTGAGTCATCATGTGAGTCCTCCGGTGATGAGAGCGATGATGAGAAAGAGAAGGTTGCCGCATTTGTGATTGGGCCATCATCATCTTCACCGACATCTTCATCACCACCTTCACCGCCACCTTCACCATCATCTTCCACTACTCATCTATGCCTTATGGCTAAGGGTGAACGAAAGGTACAAAATAATGATAGTGATGATGATGATGATAGTGATAGTGATGATGAATATGATGCACCTTCTTATGATGAACTTGTAAAATTGTTGAACAAATATTCTAAAATCATAAGAAGAACTAGAAATGAAAATGATGAGCTTCAAAATAAAAATGAATCACTCTCATCTAAGCTTGAGAATGCACATAAGACTAGTGATGAGCTCAAAGATCAAAATGAAACTATGTCTTCTACTCTCAAGGAGCTCAAAACTTCTAACAAAAAACTTAGAGATGAACATGATAAACTTGAGAAGAAGCATGGTGAACTCATCACTAGGCTCAACTTGCTAAAAGATGAATATACTACATTGAAAATCAACTATGATAGTCTTATTGTTGCTAATGAGCTTGCTTTTGAGACACATGATGCTACTAACCAAGTTGTTAAGATTGATATAGCTACATCATGTGATGATTTGATTGTTGAGAACTTTGAGCAAGGCTCTAGCGGCAAAGGCAAGAGTGTGGTTGAGTCCGACAACTATGATGAGTATGTCAAGCTCAAGAGTGAAAATGAGATGCTTAAGAATGAGAACAAGAAGTTGATGGCTCTTGAAAAGCAAGCACCAAATGAGTCACTTATTGAAGAAAACAAAAAGCTCAAGCAAGAAAAAGAGCATCTCAAGACCGGCCTAAGCAAGTTCATAAGAGGCCAACATTTGCAAAGTGAGCTACTCATGAACACCGTCATAAAGATGGATAGAAGTGGCATTGGTTACTTGGCAAATCAAGAGAAGAAGGCTAAGGCTCAACAACAATAAAGCAAGTCAAAGCACAAGCCAAAGAGATGTGTTGAGTGTGTACAAGAAGGCCATTTTGCTCATGAGTGCAAAACTCCACCACCACAACCCTTGCCCAAGCATGCTAGACCCTTTGCCTTCAATGCTCATTACATGCTTAGAAAAGATTCAAGTGAAAAGATGAAAGTCATGTTCTTGGGTCCCCCTAACAAAGATAGGCCAAAGAAAATATGGGTTGCCAAGTCACTAGTTGAGAAAGTCAAGGGTCCCTCTCAAGTTTGGGTCCTAAACAAAAGGCTTGATCTTTTGTGTGTAGGTGAACTACAAGACCGGTGGATCTCATTGGGTGATTGATAGTGGTTGCACACAACATATGACCGGTGATCCTCGTATGTTCACCTCACTTGAAGAGAATGGGGTATGTCAAGACAAGATCACATTTGGGGACAATTCTAAGAGCAAAGTCAAGGGTATAGGCAAGATTGCAATATCAAATGATCACTCTCTCTCAAATGTGCTCTATGTTGCTTCATTGAGTTTCAACTTGCTATCCGTTGGGCAACTTTGTGACCATGGCTACCAATGCTTGTTCACTCCTAATGAAGTGGTAGTTACAAAGATAGATGACAAGCAAATGATTTTCAAAGGCTTTAGATATAACAATCTTTACCTTATTGACTTCACCTCCGAAGATGCAAACTTGATGACATGTTTGTTCACCAAAACTATACTTGGGTGGCTTTGGCATAGGAGGCTTGCTCATGTTGGAATGAACACTCTCAACAAGCTATTGAAGAAAGAATTAGTGAGAGGTTTGAAGGATGTAAAGTTTGAGAAGGACAAACCTTGTAGTGCATGTCAAGCCGGCAAATAAGTTGCAAATACTCATCCAACCAAAGCTTACATGTCAACATCAAGAGTGTTAGAACTTCTACACATGGATTTGTTTGGTCCTACAACTTACAAGAGTTTGGGTGGAAATCTCTATTGCCTAGTGATTGTGGATGACTACTCAAGATACACTTGGACTTTCTTCCTTCATGACAAATCCGAAGTGGCAAATTTCTTCAAGAAGTTTGCAAAGAGAGCTCAAAATGAATTTGAAGTCAAGATAAAGAAGATTAGAAGTGACAATGGAAAAGAGTTTGACAACACAAACATTGAAGCTTATTGTGATGAAATTGGAATCAAGCATGAAGTTTCATTAACCTACACTCCTCAACAAAATGGTGTAGTTGAGAGGAAGAACCGGACCTTGATCACCCTTGCAAGAATAATGCTAGATGAGTACAACACACCGAAAAAATTGTGGGCCGAGGCAATCAACACCGCATGCTATGCTTCAAATCGCCTCTTCCTACAAAAGTTTCTCGGCAAGACCCCCTATGAGTTGCTAAATGGGAAAAAGACAGACGTCTCATTCTTCTGGGTGTTTGGTTGCAAATGCTACATCTACAAGAAGCATCAACACCTAGGGAAGTTTCAAAGACGTTGTGATATTGGTTTTCTTGTTGGTTACTCATCAAAGTCCAAAGCATATAGAGTATTTAACCATGCCACCGGTTTGGTTGAAGAAACATATGATGTGGAATTTGATGAATCTAATGGCTCCCAAGGAGCAATTGAGAATTGTGATGATGTAGGTGATGAACCATTGAGGGAGGCAATGAAGAACATGCCGGTGAGAGACATCAAGCCTAAAGATGATGAAGACGATGTACAAATTATCAATCCACCATCTTCATCACATGTGCCTCAAGATGATGACAAGAATGAGAGAGTTGAAAATGAAGATACTCATGTCTCTCATCAACAATCCGAGGCACAAGCTCAAGATGTTGATGCTCCCCATCCCTCTCCTCAAGTGGTTGATAGAAGAAACTCACCTCTACTTCAAGCACATCCACAAGATCTCATCATAGGGAGTCTAACAAAGGGTGTAATGACTCGATCTCAAAAGTTTACTTCTTTTGTTGAACATCACTTTTTTGTCTCTTGTCTTGAACCTAAGAATATAGAAGAATCTCTTCAAGATCTGGATTGGGTGAATGCTATGCATGAAGAATTGAACAACTTCGCCCGCAATCAAGTTTGGACACTTGAAGAGCATCCAAAAGGTGCAAGAGTCATTGGAACCAAGTGGGTGTTCCGCAACAAGCAAGATGATCAAGGCGTAGTAGTGAGGAACAAGGCAAGACTAGTTGCAAAGGGGTTCTCTCAAGTTGAAGGTCTTAATTTTGGAGAGACCTTTGCACCCGTTGCAAGACTTGAAGCCATTCATATCCTTCTTGCATATGCATCACATCATGAAATGAAACTATATCAAATGGATGTGAAAAGTACTTTTTTAAATGGCTTCATAAATGAACTAGTCTATTTTGAACAACCTCCCAGGTTTGAAGACCCTAGATATCCTAATCATGTTTATAGGTTGTCCAAGGTGCTATATGGGCTCAAGCAAGCCCCTAGAGCGTGGTATGAGCGCCTCTGGGACTTCCTCATTGAGAAGGGCTTCACTATTGGGAAGGTTGACACCACACTATTCACCAAGAAGCTTAATGAAGAGATCTTCATTTGTCAAGTCTATGTTGATGATATTATCTTCGGGTCAACAAATGAAGATTATTGCAAAGAATTTGGTGAATTGATGTCAAAGGAGTTCGAGATGTCAATGATTGGTGAGCTAACATTCTTCCTTGGTTTTCAAGTCAAGCAAATGAGAGAAGGGATTTTCATTTCTCAAGAAAAGTATACCAAGGATCTTCTCAAAAGATTCAAGATGGAAGAGTGTAAGCCAATCAAGACCCCAATGCCATCTAATGGACATCTCGACCTAGATGAGGGAGGTAAACCAACTGATCAAACTCTTTACCGCTCTATGATTGGTAGCTTGTTGTACCTTACCGCATCTAGGCCCGATATCATGTTTAGTGTGTGCATGTGTGCTCGCTTTCAAGCGTGCCCTAAAGAACCTCACCTAATTGCCGTAAAAAGAATTTTAAGATATCTTAAGTACACCCCAAGCATCGGCCTTTGGTACCCCAAAGGAGCTAGATTTCAACTAGTTGGCTATTCCAATTCGGATTATGCCGGTTGCAAAATTGATAGAAAAAACACATCCGGAGGGTGCCATTTGCTTGGAAGGTCCTTAGTATCTTGGTCATCTAAGAAGCAAAATAGTGTGGCTTTGTCCACCGCTGAGGCGGAATACATTGCCACGGGGGCTTGTTGTGCACAAATCTTATGCATGAAACAAACCCTCCTAGACTATGGAGTTGTTCTTGAAAAGGTGCCGCTTTTATGTGACAATGAAAGTGCCGTTAAAATTGCTAATAATCCGGTACAACACTCACGCACCAAGCACATTGATATCCGCCACCACTTTCTAAGAGATCATGTTGCTAAAAATGATATATCACTAGAAGGTGTAAGAAGTGAAAATCAATTAGCGGATATCTTCACTAAACCTTTAGATGAGGCTACCTTTTGTAGGTTGAGAAGTGAACTAAATGTGCTTGACTCTAGTAACTTTAAAAAATGAGCTTGTGTTGTCCCTTGCATTGCATTGTATTATATGTCATGTTCAATTCTGCGCAATGCATCTAGAACTTGTCTAACACGGTTACGATAACCCTCCTTTGGAGGAGTGAAGAAGCCTAACCGTGGATCAAACTTGACAAGCAACCTAGTCTTCCTTTCTCGCTTTGCATTGCATATGCATGGTTGTTGCTTTGTCATTTCTTTTTGGTTTAGCTTTGAGTAACCTCTGTGTTCGTCCATGAATAGAGAGAGCATTTGAAGCTCCCAAGGGTTCACAAACTCTATTGCATGGCCATATGTTGCTCCTCGGGTGTTTATTGAATATTTTCTTAAAAATAATACTAGCCTAAGGCAAAATACTTTGAAAAACTTGAGGGTTTGAGTGAGGTCACTCATATCAGGTTCCAATTGGTGTTTATTTGAGTCTCTTTGAATTGGAACTTGATTGGGAGAAGTTGCGTCAAAGATCGGATTGAAGAAAGGCGTTAAAAAGCGACCAGACGCTGGACCGGACGCTACACCGGACGCGTCGTTGCTGACCACCGCGTCCGGTCCCGGCGTTCACCAGTGCGTCCGGTCATTCCCGAAGATTTTCTTTAAGATCTCTAACCGGATGCTGCACCGGACACGCAGTTGCTGACCACCGCATCCGGTCCCGGCCACCACCACCGTGTCCGGTCATCCGTTTTAGTCTTCCAGGCAATTCATGACCGGACTCTGTCAGCGTCCGATCGTGCATAATCGGACACGTCCGGTCATTCTAGGAGCTTACTAGACTGTGACTGGACGCTGCCTCCACCGCGTCCGGTCATGCGACCACCGCGTCCGGTCATCGCGCGAAAAACGGATCTCACCCTTTTTAACCGTACGTTCGGATCTCGCGTTTTCCTCTTTCTTCTTGATCCACAGCCGCTCCGAACCCTAGCCACCTCACCGGAATCTCGCGCGCCACCAAGCTACCCGCAGCCCAGCGCCGCCGCGCCGCCATAGCCGAGCCGCAGCCGTGCGCCGTCGCCCCGTGCGCCACCGCAGCCGCCCTGCGCGCCACAGCAGCCGTGGGCAGCCGCCCCGCGCGCCACCACAGTTGCCCTACGCCACCGCCCCTCGCGCCACCAGATCCACCGGAGCCACTCCACGCGCCACCGCACCCGAGCCCCACCGTCTCGTGCCCACGCTCTCTGCCGCGCGCGCCACCGCTCGAAGTCCGCACTTGCTATCGCGAAGACCTAACCCTAGGAGACCTGATCCTAGCCGAAGTCTTTCAAGCGGTTCCGTCTCCGCGAGCGTCTCAGTCTCCGCAAGGTGACGTTTTTTGCCTTGGATTAGGATTTGCCATTGAATTTCCAGTGAATCACTAATGCTTCTTTGATCTCATCAGTACTCCAGGGTTTCGATCGTCGTTTCCAGGTAACCCTAGCTCGTCAAGATCATCTTCTGTTCATTGGATCTTCGCTCATCCAAGGTAGCTATCGTGGTCCATTCATATCTTATCTAATATGCTTGCTTTCATTAGGATCTTACTCATCTATTAGATAATATATGTTGCTTATAGTAGATCCATCTATTCTATCGTTTCAGTTTGTCTTGTCGGTGCTGTGTGTGTCAGGTGATCAGTTGTGAATCCGAGACCAAGCTTGCGGATACGGATTGAGGCCAAGCCTCACGAGTGTCAGTTCATCATCTGTTACTGTCTAGTTTTTCTCAGATACAGCATTTTGTCAGTATGGTTCGCTACAAAAATGCTGGTGGTGCACCTGGTGACGGGGATGAGAGTCCTCCCAGGAGGACAGAGGTCGCTCGTGGCAAGCGAGTAAAGATAGCCACCAAGAAGAGAAAGAGAACACTTACAGAGGCAGAGGTGGCTCAGACAGTTGCAGATGCAGCAGAGGCAGCAGAGAGAGGTGGCAGGAGTAGTGGTATACGTATTGGCGAGAGTCGCTTTCACCTTGAAGGTCGATAGCTCGGTACTGAGGCTACCGAAGAGACAGTGGATGCACCTGCAGAGCAGCCTACCGAGGACCCAGAGGAGACTGAGGAGCAGACAGTTCACTCTCCACAGCGTCGTCGCTCAGGACGTACGCGAGCTCAGGTGACTCCCAGGCCAGAGGGTCAGTGTCATGGAGGTCGTCCACCTCCCAGGGCTCGAGGTCACCCCCTAGTTGAGCACTTTGACCTCAGGAGAGCTACAGCTAGACAGGTCTAGGCCCTTAGGTTCATTGAGGTCACTCGGTGGTTCCCACCTCAGCGGGATCCCTAGGCTTCAGAGGGTTTCTACACACCTCTGCACGAGGACTTCTACAGAGCCTATGTCGACAGCGGGATTGCTTTTAGACCTCAGAGAGTCTGTCGACTGGAGGCCTTAGTTGAGGTGGTTGGTGAGCAGCTCCGTCCGCGTCTATCCTTTCTACCAGGATTGTCAGATCTTCTTGGATGGACTGGAGCATACTGCGGGACCTGGGTTAGAGAGTTTTATTCTTCACTTTGGATTGACCCAGCACATGAGTTCATTCACTTTGCATTTAGAGGTCGTGACCGCAGACTATATAGCACCAGGGTACGGAAGATCCTCAGACTCCTAGCTTCAGAGACGAAGATACACTAGCTGTGTTTTGGACAGACTGCACCTCCTAGACGCCCTCATGGTGGGACAGTGCCCCCTACCGACATGATCAGACCCTGCTTCCGTGAGCCTTTTGGCGAGGGGTCTCGACGTACACCTGCCAGCCTGACACCGCTAGCCAGAGTCCTTGATGCTATTGTGAGGCGGACACTACTTTCGAGGCTTGGATATAGAGAGGGGTTGACTCACATGCAGCTATGGGTAGTACATCACCTCATCTCATAGACACTGTTTGACCTTTGGGATCTGATGCTATGTGAGATGGAGGACACCTTGGCAGAGGGATTCAAGGGTCATAGGTAGCTTCCGTATGCTCATTGGATATGTTTTATCATCAGATCTACGTGTGAACTGCCTGCAGAGATTAGAGCAGAAATATCTGATACCACTACAGCTTTTCTAGAATATGATATTCGACAGCTGTGGGCATCAGTTACTAGAGAGCAGGCACCTGGCCTAGTACAGCGTCAGAGGCCAGAGGTACCAGAGATAGCTACTGAGAAGGATGAGACCATTCAGGGTCTTGCTGAGGCAGAGCTAGCAGATCTTGATGCTCAGCCAACTAATCCAGTCGAGGATGTTGCTACTGACAGCACAGATGAGGATTATCAGCCCATCCCCTGGTACCGCTCTCCTTGACCTCACGACCATGAGACCGGTGGTTTAGGCTCAGCCTCCCACTCAGACCCAGCCATGATGGCTATTCTTGAGAGGCTGACCCAAGCCCAGGAGAGACAGGAGATTTAGATGCAGAGACAGGCTCAGGACACAGCTGCCGTATTTGCTCAGATTCAGGCTCGTCAGGACGAGTTCCAGAGGCAGCAGCTAGAGTTCCAGAGACAGCAGTTCAAGATGCAGAGGCAGCAGGCAGCCACCCAGCAGCAGTACCTAGAGCTCCTGTGACACCTTATCACTGTTGGGGTACCTCCACCACCATCTGTCCTGACTCCAGCACTACAGTCCAGTGGACCTCAGAGTTAGGGACAGCCGAGTTTTCAGTACACCTCTCCCCAGCAGCAGGTGTCTTAGACGTTTCAGTCTCCGAGCTACACTCCTATACAGACAGGGTTCACTCCACCAGCTCAGCCGAGACCTCACCTCCTCTCAGGCACTCCGTTCCCTGACTTCAGTGCCACCTACAGTGAGCTGACTGGACAGCGGACACCTTCGTACACCACTTTTGTGACCACTTCAGAGATATCAGTTTCAGAGACTGCTGTTCTTCTAGTGTTAGGGGCTGCAACTACAGAGACTGTGTCATCCTCAGTTGCTTTGACAGATCCTCCTACTCTTAGTGTCTTTCAGGCTCAGGCGACAGTGACTGCTCCTATTGTTGCTACTACACCTTCAGTTACTGCACCTGCTCTACAGACCCAGACCGCTTCACTGCCACGTCTATCTACAGAGGGTCAGCCTAACAGTTTAGAGTCTGAGGAGGACACTTCACAGTTCGTGATCACTCTGCGCTCCTTGGCACCCGACTTGACAGCTTCTGTTCCCCCATCAGATCCTTAGATTAGTTTTTGGCGTTTGATGCCAAAGAGGGAGAGAGCGTAGATTTAGGGGGAGTGTTTGATAGAGGGTTTCGTTTTCTTGTGTGCCACATTCATGCATCATGTTTATTTTCTCGCCCTGCATTGTGTGACTATGAGTTCGTGAGACTTTATATCATATCATGTCACTTATTTATGTTTAGCTCATAAGGTTGTGCTTCCGTACCTTACTCCGATTTCATATGAGCTATGTTTTATGTGTACTAACTCTTCATGTTTTATCTTATGAGTACACTCAGTTGGCTTGGAACACATAAGCAATTACTAACCCCTTGTGCTTACAACCTTGTGCTTATGTGAACCAAGCATGATCGAAAACCTCAACTTATAACTTCTGAATCTAAGTGTTGTCATCAATCACCAAAAAGGAGGAGATTGAAAGCATCTAGGCCCCGGTGTTGGTTTCGGCAATTGATGACAATGCATTATTACCATGACTAACGTGTGTTTTGCAGAAACAGTGGTAAGTTAGGTCATGGAGTTGATAACTGCTTTGGGCACTTTGATATTCATGTCCCTTGATGGAAATCGTTTCGGTTTTCAAAGGATCAACGACAAGATTAAGGACGGTTAGTTCCGGATGTCAAGGTGTTGAGTTATATCTGGAATAGTCGTTAGGATCTTTGTTTCTTCCTTTGACCGTACTATAAAGGGGGGCATGAGCAAGTAGCTTGACCTAGGTGAGTCTTTTGTTTAGGTGTGGTGCACACTTGTCACTTAGCACTAGGTAGCTCTAGAAAAGCTCAAGATTCAGTTGGAAGCAACTTGGTTCAAGTTACGTCGCGTTTCGAAGTCGTTTGAGCAGTTTACCTATGACCGGACGCGGTCTTTGTCATGACCAGACGTGTCCGGTCAGTACTAACAAGTCACTGCGTCGTTAACTGATTGACCGGACACGGTCCTTGAGAGGACCGAACGCGGTGGTCAGTCTGACACGTGTTTTAGGGGGTAAATGTGTAAGCGGACGCGACTGTGAAGTGATCGGACGTGTCCGGTCATGTTCCAGTAAGGTCCCAAGCTGACCTGACGCGCCCAGTCATCTATGATCGGACGCGGTCGAGCGTCAGGTCAAAGTCCAGTAAGGTTCTTGCATGATCGGACACGTCCGGTCACTCAGCGCTGACTTTCGGTTTCCGACCGTTACACTCGACCGGCGCGTCCGGTCATGTCAACCAGCATGTCCGGTCAGTATGAGTTTTGCTGATTTGGCAGGTAACGATTGGATTTGTCTGAGGGGTGTATAAATACATCCCCTCCACCTCTTTTAGAGGTCTCTTGCTCATTTGTTCAGCTGAGAAACACCTTTGGAGTGCAAGGGAGTGCAAGAGCCCTAGTGAGGATAGTGGTTTGAGAATCAAAGGTTGAGATTCCTCACTAGTGACAAGAGTGTAGCAAGTGTGCATCCATCTTCTCATTAGGCTTGTTGTGGTCAAGTGAGAGTTCTAGCTTGTTACTCTTGGTGATCGCCATCACCTAGACGGTTTGGTGGTGATTGGGAGTTTGGTGATCATCCGACGAGCTTGTGGGTGACCCAACTCATGTTGTGAGCGGTTTTGGGTTATTCGCCACGACGGAGTGTCGAAGAATCAACCCATAGAGAGCACTTTATCCTTGCGCGGATAAAGGGGGAGCTACACCCTTGCGCGGGTGCTCCAACGAGGACTAGTGGGGAGTGGCGACTCTCCGATACCTCGGCAAAACATCGTCGTGTTCCTAACCCTTACTTTCAAGCATTTGCTTTCGTGTATTACTTTCATTGCTTGTTTACTTTCCTAGAATTGCCATGCTAGTCTAGGATTGGAACTTAGGGTGCAAAATTTTTACTGGTACAATCACAAGGAACACTAGTAGGCACTAGGGGTGAAGTTTGGCTTGTAGGATTTAATTCTTGCAATTAATTTTTAGAAAAGCCCAATTCACCGCTTCCCCCTCTTGGGCATCTTGATCCTTTCAGTAGCATTCTATTAAGTATCGAAGATCTCACAAAATGCACATGTGAAGCAGATGACTTCCTCTGCATTCTTTCTGAATGATTTGAAGCATTAACAATAGATGAGTTCCGTTTCGACAGCAAGAACTTGATCATATCCATGCTCCTTGATGCTGCATCTTTGCCTCCTTGATGCCGCATACTCCTTTGTTGTCCTACATCTTCTGGCATAGCCTCAAATGGTAGAGTTTCCATATGATTCCTGTAATGGCTGAATTCAAGACAATAAATTTTAACTTTGAAATTTTAGGAAACAAATAAATACTGCACAAAGAGTTGTTGAAGGAAGGTGAGGACGGAGGGAATCATTACCCAGAATTGAGTGCCTGGATCTTGGATGCTTCATCACCCTCATCCTCTCCAACCTCATCTTCCTCTACCGCAGTGGAGCGCCGGCCTTGGGCTCTGTTGATAGATTTGTGCCTTTTAACTGTTCTCGATGAATCTATAGCATAAGTATACTTGTATTGATTAGGACAACATTAAAGCAACAAATAAATATACTAGTTTTTTTGTACAATAGATTAGGATAAATAATTATAGTGCACACAACAATTTAAATCTAACCTCGGCCTAGATTAGGAGAAGGAGCCGTTCTTGTATCATCGGGTAAGGTTGAACATGACAATCCTGCATATGGTGACCTCTGGTAATTGCCTCTGGAGTGGCGCGTCCTTGGCGATGCTAGGATCCTATTCAGTAGCGGGGACCTCACAAATTGCACATTCAAAGCAGATGATTTCCTCCGCTTCTCTGTTGGAGGCTTTGGAGCATTAATAGCAGATGACTTCCGTTTCACTAGCAATGACTTCTTCACGTTCAAACTCTTTGAAGTTGTATGCTTACTCCTTTGTTGATCTGCTTCTTGACCACTCAATTCTTCTGGCACAAGCTTAGATGGTAGGGTTGCCATGTCAACACCAGCACATCTGGAAACAAGAGATCTGACAACATTATGCGCATGTGACAGACTGCAAAACAAGAGAATGGTTTCATTCTAGATTTTCAGAGCTACAATTTTATCCAAAGTGACCTACTACAGCCTAACCAAGTAGCCATCACCAGTCAGCGCCTTAGGCAAGCATCAGAACCTGGCATCTTAGACTATTCCAATGATTTCTCGCTTTTGGGCCTGCGGTAGCTACTAATAAGTTAGCAAATTATTGGACGCATTGGCAGTACTATTAGTTATCATGTTAGTCAAAGATGCCAGAAGTGACTGGGATCTTTGTACAGGCAGC
Organism: Saccharum hybrid cultivar R570; assembly: GCA_038087645.1. Classification (NCBI taxonomy): domain Eukaryota; kingdom Viridiplantae; phylum Streptophyta; class Magnoliopsida; order Poales; family Poaceae; genus Saccharum; species Saccharum hybrid cultivar. The sequence goes on from JAQSUU010000568.1 coordinate 2,947,448, forward strand.
ATTGTTAGCTATCATTTTTATGCTGAATTAATTGTTGGGCCACGGCTTTGAATCTTGCAAGCACTTGTTACTTATCAAATTGATGTCTGCAATTCAAATTAGTCTATATGAGTTGAGTATGGGTTAGCTGGTTTCCTCTGCCAAACATATTATTAAAGTGAATCTAAATGAACAGTGATTTGGGAACAACTACTCATTTTATTGATATCTTAGATATATATACATTGTCAAAAGGTGTCTCTTTACAGGGAAAAGGTAACTGTTCACTGGGAACCGACACAGCCGAAGGGACATACCCATTCGGGGATTACTAACTGCTAATCCTATGATTAACTACTAATCTATTCCTCTGGATGAGATCACCGTATGGCACGGAGAGGTGTCTGTTGGTACAGACATTGTTTCATAACACTCCCCCTTGATCGAATCTTCCTTGAGATCAATGCAGCTGTAAGCTTGGATTGCTCGAAAAACCCTGTGGGAAAAATCTGAGGAATATGCATGTATAGATATGCCATAAAAACTCCTTTAAACCTTATAGGAAAAAAATGAGAAAATAGCATATATGAGTGTGATTTAAATAAACCACTATGTCATTGATATCCCATTAAAAACCCCAGTGGGAAAAAATATTGGAGATACGACATATAAATTGCTCCTCCAAAAACCTTTTTAGGAAAATATGAGGATCAATATAAAATGATATGTCACTAAAACTCCTGTAAAACCTAGTGGAAAAATTAGGAGGAAATATGATGACATATTATTGGTATTGCCTCTTGGATAACTCACATGAAAAACCTTTTCAGGGAAAAACCATAGATGAGTTGTGAGGGCAATATGTGTCTTTGATATTTCCCACAAAAACCCCGGTAGGGAAAATAGGAAATATGGCACATGCTTATGTTAATATTACCTCATTAAAAAACTTTAACAAGAAACCTTGTGAGTAAAACTTGTCAAAGAAAAGAGTATAATATGATGCTGGTACAGGTCTACATCTAGGGGATGTCTCCCCCTGATTCTGGCAAATCTCGAAGTCGGCGCATAACAATTCCATGTACCAATTTTTGAAATACAGAAGTTGGTAAAGACTTAGTAAATAGGTCAGCGAGATTATCACATGACTTGATTTGCAAGATGTTTATTTCCCCACTTTCTTGTAGTTCATGGGGATAAAACAATTTAGGAACAATATGCTTAGTGATATTGCTCTTTATGTAACCCGTTTGCATCTGTGTAACACAAGCAGAATTATCTTCATAGATAATTGTAGGTGATTCAATTGCACCTAGACCACATGACTGTTGTATGTGGTTAATCATTCTGCGAAGCCATACACATTCTCGTGATGCCTCGTGTAGAGCAATAATCTCAGAATGATTAGTAGAGGTTGCTGTCAGAGTCTGCTTAGAAGACTTCCATGAAATAGCTGTACCTCCATGTAGGAATACAAATCCTGTTTGGGATTTTCCGTTATGAGGATCAGATAAGTAACCAGCATCTGTATAACCAATCATACTGGGATCATGATTTTTCTTGAAGAATAAACCAAGATCCTTTGTGCCATTAAGGTATCTGAGGATACACTTCGCTCCCGTCCAATGACGGCGAGTTGGATCCGCACTATGCCTAGCTAATAAGTTCACTGCAAATGCAATATCAGGCCTGGTGCAATTTGCAAGATACACAAGTGCGCCAATGACACTGAGATATGGGATTTCTGGTCCCAATATCTTTTCCCCAATATCCCATGGTCTGAATGGATCTTTCCCTATTTCTAAGGTACGAACAACCATCGGGGTTTTAATAGGGTATGATTTATCCATATTGATTTTCTCTAATATTTTCTAGATATAGGCTGACTGATGCACTAAAATCCCTGAAGGACGGTGCTCAAGTTGTAAGCCTAGGCAATACTTGGTCTTACCCAAATCCTTCATCTCGAATTCTATCTTCAGATGTTTGCGTGCTTCATCTATGTCCTTTGGGTTGCCAATGATATTTAAATCATCAACATACACGGATATAATACAAAATCCCATCGGAGATTTCTTAATGAAAACACATGGGCAATCATCATTGTTGGAGTATCCTTTCTTTAGAAGGAATTCACTCAGTCGGTTGTACCACATTCGTCCTGACTGCTTTAAGCCATATAATGACTTTTGTAGTTTTACACAATACATGTTGCGGTTTGTGATTGGATTCAGAATTTGGATTCCATCGGGAACCTTCATATATATGTTCGAATCAAGTGACTCATATAAATATGCTATCACCACATCCATCAACTGCATAGATAGATGATTTTGAACTGCCAATGATATTAAGTATCGGAAAGTAATTCCACTCATTACTAGAGAATAGGTTTCATTGTAATCAATGTCGGGTCTCTGCGTGAACCCTTGTGCTACTAGCCTTGCTTTATATCTCACCACCTCGTTGTTTTCATTTCGTTTCCGGACGAAAACCCATTTAAAGCCTACAGGAAAAACTTTGGAAGGCGTAGGTATTGCAGTTGTGAATACCCCTCTTCTCATGAGCGAGGCTATCTCAGCTTAGATTGCTTCTTTCCATTGAGCCCAGTCTGAGCGCTTTTTGCACTCTGCCATGGTCTTAGGATCTAGATCATTGAGAAAGATTTTTGCAATTGCTGAGGAGAAGTACATGTCGACAACAGTAGTCTTACGATCATATGATTCTCTAGAATCGATATAATTGATGGAAATTTCTTTCACCCTATTATTTGACTCAATATTTCCCAAAACTATGGAGTGGGTGTTCCGATGTCCCAGGATCAGAATTTGGATGCACCGTTGATCTGAGTTGTGGATTTGGTCCTGGTGTTGGACTTTTATCCACTATTGGGTGTCTACCAACTTGAGGTTGGCTTGGATTTACTGATTTTCTGAACTTGTTGTTCAGTCTCTAGAGTACGTGGATCTGAGGGGGAAATACCTTGGGCATTCCAGTTGATTTCCTGGCATTCGTTTTTGAAACGTCCTTGATTTCCACGAAGGGAAATCCATAGAAACGAAGCGTAAAATGATGAAACATTCCGTCAATTTACCCAAATCTCAGCGATACATAAAGTCATGCATGAATATCAGAGTACAATAGAGAGTTTTATATAATTTATTCTCTTCACCTCGCAGGGCGGAACACACTCACACAAGCATCCGGAACAGCATCCGACGTAGATAGTAGCGGAAAACGATCTTCTGGAACCAGCTTGAGCGTAGAACAGACCCTCTAATTCTCCCAATCATCACCCTCGTAGTCATACTCGGGCTCGGAACCTATCAAAAATCTATCAGTACACTTGGTACTGGCCACGCATCGCCCACCCTATGCTTGCAATGCTTTGTGGAAAGTGGAATGCATTGAGGGAAGTAGAAAGAGACCTACTTAGGCTGTGGGTTTCCTATGCAAGTAGTTAATATTTTAATAAGATATTCCTTAGTTTTTAACTCATCTTAGTCACACATTTTCCCAATCCCATCACTCACAACACATCTCATCTCACTCTCTCTCTAGGCGATGAGATTGACTCCCGCTCAGATCTCGTCTCAACGGCCAAAGCCGGAATCCAACACAAAACCCGGGGGAAAGTAGAAAGGACTCCTCTCATCTAATCAAGTGAAGCGTAGGTCATGGGAATGTCCATATCCGCGGACGTGGCTATACGTATAGATCGATCAACTCTGCAGAGCGTGTACACCTAGAAATCCACAAGATCACCATCATCGGCGGTGCCTCGCCTAGGCTGATGCCGACTGCCTCCCAACCGGTACAGTACCACCCTACCACTCAGCCCTGGGCCACCTCGGCATCCACCGAAACGCTGAGACTGTGAGACGTAGTACCGGGCCCCCAAGGTCACTACGCTGTCTTAGGAGGGTGTGGGCCCCCATGCCCGTACCTCCCTACACTATCACCTTTCAACCTAGTAGTAGTGGCACTGCCCTAGTTAGTCAGGTAATCGTCTTCTGCCCATCGGGAGCGAGTGGTGTGCACGAAGGTCCCATGGTTTCGGTTCTCAAGACATACCAGTCCTTAGGGTGACCAGACAGGATATCTTCTCAAGGGGAAGACACCGTCTTCCCCGTGCCACGATAGCACCTCCACCAGGGATAACCAACACCCTAGTTCACCTCTCAAATATACCCGCCATAGGTATCTCTCATGAGGGATGCCCAGGTTGCACCCCTCCAGCAAGACTTGCCCCAAAGACTCGTCGTAGGATCCTGTCCGATCGACTCAACCCTCACCACTCACCCAAGACGCACGCCAAGATCTCCCCAGTTCTTTAGTCAGGTTTATCAAGTTCTCGGCACTATGTGCCTTACACATATACGCCTCTCACTCACCGGCATCACATCACAGAAATAATGCGAGTAAGAGTAAAAGCAGTAATATGTAAACATGCGAGCATCTAGCCTAACAGCAGGGTGAGTAGGAGTAAGGTTACGACAAGGTAAAGGGCTCAAAGTAAAGCATCTACCATGCAGCCTATCATCAATAATAATTTACAAAAAGTAAAGCGCTAGCAATTCTATATTTGCATGCGTAATAGGTTCTACGGAGATGGGTGGGGCGTGGCACCTGGCAGGTCATCACCCAAGTCCTCGCTGTAGTCGGGGTCATACTCCTCAGTCGGCAGGTCCTCCGGCTCTATTAATCGTAACGTAGAGTCGCATTAACAACTCCTATAGAGGTGCACAAAGAAGCAACAGAAATTCAAAAGATCCAAATGCACTCAAACACAAGCCTAAGATGTAGAGCTCATTTTTAGAAAAATTTAGAGACTGGTTTGGTATTTTTCTGAGTTAAAATGAATAAGTTATGAATTTCTAAAGATTAAATGATTTTCTAAAAAAGAAAAAAAGAAAAAGGAAATTTCAGGCAGTGACACGTGTCAAGCTCTGATTGGTCGAAACAGAGCGAGTCACTGACATGTGGGTCCCGTTGACTGGTCAACAGTCAACGGTCAACGCTGACTGGGCCGAGACCGGGCCTTGGTGGGCTGGGTCAGGGCTGGATACGGGCCGAGTTGGGCCGGTCTAGGCCGGGCCAGGCCAGACACGTGTCGGCTCCTGGCTGTGCCACGTCGCGCTCCGGATTTGAAGATGGGCTCGGGTCCACGGAGTGTGGTTCACGGTGGACGTGTGAGTGCGGGTCTGTGAACCGTAGACTCGATCCGTGGTGAACCGAGTTCATCTGCCTTCTCCCTCTCTCGGTCCAGGTGCACTAGGTGCATGGACTAGCGTGGCAGCAGCTCCTCTCCCTCCCCTGCTTCTCAACCGCGCTCTTGAGCACGCCGCCGTCGGCATGGCGGTCGTGAGCGGCTACCTCGGTGGCTCTCCTCCCCCTCGTTGCCGCGCACAGCGCGTCCCTTCCCAAGGCAAAATGATCTAGATCCTCCCCTTCTTCTCTACTGGCTTGATTCGGAGGGATCGACCTTGCCATGGTCGTGCGCTGGCCATGGCGAGCGCGCTCTGGACGTGCTCGCGGTGGCGTGTGCCCGCGCTCCTGGTGCTCGGTACCGCGGTGCCTGGTTCTGGTATGTGAGTGCGGGCGTGTACATGACCTTGTGCGCCTCTTCTCCCTTTCTCTATTGCCCAGTATACCGAGAGTGAGACCTCGCCATGGCAGGGTGTGGCCATGGTGACGGTACGCGGTGCAGAGGCGTGTCGCGGCATTTCCGAACTCTGAGGCTCGGCCAAGCCAACGGGTGTGCGCACCAGGTGTGCGTGAGCGAGCGATCAAAGCATGAGGGCCACAAATTTAGATGATCCACGGTACTAGCAGGCGAGATGGTTCTATGCCACGCACAACCGGCGGCGAGCGGGGCGAGACGGTGGGCTCACCGTAGGTGGCGATGACGAAAGGATATCGGTGCAGAGGTGATTCGAAGCAGTGTAGAGTTGGTGCCATGCAGGGAGAACCGCAACGTCGGCGTGGTTGTTCGGTCGACGCTCCAGGCTCCGGTGGCTCCTCGGCGGTGGCTGGCGGCTCCGGTGGCAGCCTTTTCCCCCCTTTCTCCCCTTCTTGAGATGTAGTGTGTGCGGTGGTACCACCAGGGCGGTGGCGAAAAAAATTGGAGGGGGCTTGGGCACGACACGGGGTGGAGCTTTATACCCCATGCTCGCCCATGGCAAGGCGGACGGTGCGATGGCAATCGGTAGGCACGGAGGGTCGATATGCTGCCCTAGGCTGGACTAGGGTGATTGGAAGAGGCGTGATTCGAATTGGAGATGCCATAATCGAATACCACAGACGGTTGGCGGTGTCAGGCAGTGTCAGGCGATGTCAACCGATTTCGCGGCCATGGCGGCATCGGCTTCACGCGCGTGGTGTGTGTTTGGCGAGGGCCAGCGACTAGCGTGCGGAACCGGGTTAGTGGCTTGGTGCGCACGGCTGGTGGTGGAGGCAGAGAGAATCTCCCCTCGCCTCGTGCGTGACCCTGTCCCCTCGCTGTCTCTGTCTCCGATCGAAGCAGAGGATTCGTCGGGCGGGAGGAAGGGGATGAAGGCGGGTCCCGCCCATCAGCGACGTGGGAAGGAGGAATACGCCTTGGCGTTGGCGGTTGGCTCGCAGGCCGGGCGCCGGCGGATTGTTGGGCCAGCCCACGTGCGGGCGAGCGTGGGTGCGCGCGAGACCGCAGGCGTGATGCAGGCCGGGCTCAGCTGGTTTGAAGGCTGGGCCGAAAAGAGTTTTTTTTTCCTTTTCTATATTAATCCAAGGCTTTCCCATTTATCTGATTTATTCAAAAGCTTTTCTATTTTGTATTTTCCCCATTTTAAATATGTCATGCATTTGTATGTGAGAAAGCATATTGCCCACACTTGTATAACATAGTGGGTCCTACTAAGCATATTTTTGGTTTCCAACTATTTGATAGGTTTATATTTCTATATTTATTTACTTAAGCAATTAATTCAAGAAATGTTGTTGCTTTTAATTCAATTCAAAGAACATAAAATCCAACTCAAGCATGTTTGGTTAAATGCAAAGATGTAGTTAGCTATTTTAGGTGCTACTTGTGCAACTAGGTTAGGTTTCCTATATGACACCTCACCAAACATAGATTTATTTTTAGAAAAAAATTTGCAGTTGTGATTTTTGTTTCCTGAAAATTTCTGGATTGTTACAGTTTTGGTACTTGAAGTCTCCCCCTAATGCCAGAAAATGGTCCTCATTAAATATGCAATTAGCGTACCGGGCTGTGAATAAGTCCCCTGTAAGAGGCTCGAGGTATTTGATAATCGATGGAGATTGATATCCCACATATATACCAAGTTTTCTATGTGGACCCATAGAAGTATGCTTAGGTAGTGAGATCGGTACGTATACAACGCAACCGTCACAGATGGGAAATATTTGGCATATTTCCACGTACTAATTGCAATGGGGAGACTGCATGATATGCAGTTGGTCGCAATTGAATTAAGTCAGCAGCGTATAAGACTGCATGACCCCAACATGAAGTTGGTAGATTGCAATTTTGTAATAATGGTCTTGCAATGAGTTTAATTCTCTTAATAAGAGATTCTGCTAAACCATTTTGTGTATGGACATATGGGACAGAGTGTTGAACTTGAATTCCCAAAGCCATACAATAATCATTGAAAGCCTTTGAGGAAAATTCAGCAGCATTGTCCATTCGAATTGATAGAATTTGATGTTCAGGATTATGTGCTCTAAGTCTAATAACTTGAGCAATAATTTTAGCAAATGCATGGTTACGTGTGGACAAAAGACACACATGAGACCATCTAGTAAATGCATCTATTAGAACCATGAAATACCTGAACGGTCCAGACGTTGGTTGTATGGGGCCACAAATATCTCCTTGAATGCGTTCAAGAAATTTAAGTGGCTCATTTTGGATCTTAACAGGCGATGCCATACGATCAATTTCCCTGTAGCACATGAAGTGCACATAAAATCTAAAGATTTTGGGAATTTAGTAGTGTTTAACTCATGACCATTAGAATTGCTGATAATTTTTCGCATCATCCCAACACCAGGATGGCCAAGGCGTTCATGCCAAGTTTTGAATGCGTCAACATTCTAGAAAATTACCTTGTACGCAACATGCGGTACGGGTTTGATGTATGTGTAGTACAATCCGGACGAGAAGGAAGGAATTTTCTCAATAATTCTTTTGCCATATCCGTTATTTTTAGTAACAAGGAGAATTTCCTCATTATTGTCATCACTGGTTTCGATGTGAAAACCATTTTGACGAATATCTCTATAACTTAACAAGGTACGCTTTGAATCGGGATATAATAAAGCATCCTCAATTGTAATTTGGGTACCCATAGGGAGTACGATAGTGGCATGACCAGAGCCAACAATTATAGCATCGCGCCCAGCGATTGTCAAAACATTTCCTTGTCTTTTAGTAAGAGTTTGGAAATATTTTGTTTCCCTAAGAATAGAATTAGTGGTACCGCTATCCACTAGGCATAATTCCTCTTCCATCGGATCGACCCCCGTAAAAACTATATATAAATAAAGAATTCAATATGAAACTCTTTGATGATATATAGAATACATACTTTATTTATTGAATATCAAATGTGTACAATACATTTATTGGATATCCAAACTAAATAGTGATGACATTATTAAATATTTACAACACATAGGGCATAAATTGTGTTAACTATTAGAATCACTAGGACATAAAGACACTAGAATCTAAGGGATTGGGAGCCTATTGGAAGTCTCTAAATATGTCGTTGGATGCATATTCCATGATCATATTCTCTGTATTAGCAAGATCCTCGCCTCCTTGTATGTTGTTGTTGCTTGATTCCATTGGAACTTGTTGTGAACAACCTGCCTCTTCCCTGGTGGTGTCAGGTCGAAGATTGAAGTGGGCTTCATACTTCTGTCCTGGTGCAGCTCGTCCGCGGCCCACATACTTTAAGTAGAGATCAACAAGATGACTTGGGGTACGATATTTCTTAGTGGTATGGCTATAACAACCACATTTTTGACATACAGGTTTGTTATCCCTGCATTTGGAAATGTTGTTACCCTTGTTGGAAACATGATTTTGGGATTTCTTGTTGCGTCTGCGTTTGTTTTTACCCTTCTTGGAGTTTCCTTGATGATAGTTCTTTTCAGATCTATCATTAGATTTGGGTTTATTCTGAGTGTATGCATGTACTTCAGGCAATGGAGCAGACCCTATGGGGCGATGCTGATTATTCCAAACCATAAGTTCAGAATGTTTTTCGGCCTCAAGTAGAGTTTGGATAAGCTCTGAATAAACCTGGAAACGCCTTTCACGGTATTGTTGTTGAAGAATCCTTTCAGAGGGGAGCATAGTAGATAGAGTCTTTTCTATCTTATCCGCATCTGTAGGTTCTTTCTCGCAGAATTGCAACTTGGAACAAATCCTATGAACAGCATGATTGTAATCACTCACAGTTTTAAAATCCTATAAGCGAAGTTGCGTCCACTCATAGTTGGCCGCTGGCAGAACAAGTGCCTTTTGTTGTTCATAGCGTTGCTTAAGAGAATTCCATAAATTTCGTGGGTTCTCTTCCAACAAGTATTCAGCCTTAAGGTTAGGATGAATATGGCTCCTAATGAGATATAGGGCCGTGTATACATGTTGATCATCAAGTAGTGCAACACCCTCTTCGGGTGGTAACACGGCTCGATAAAGTCCACGGGACGCAAGACTAACTTTTACGTCCACAACCCATGTGGGATAATTGTGGCCGTCTAGAGCAAGTAAATCAAACTCTTTGACAGTTATTGATCCTACACGAGACAAACCATCGAAACATTTTAAATTAATAAAATGTTATGGTGTGTTGTAATTATGGGATGCAAAACAGAGACTAGGTAAATCTCGTATTATTAATGGTGTAAAGATCTCATGTGCATAATAAAATAATGGAGGTAGTCACCATGAAGGTGTAGACCTCAAATTGGGCATAGTCTGTGTGAACAGTAGATGCCAAGTAATTTATGCAAGTTGTATGAACGCGTCTTAAGGTAGTCATCAAGAATGATGTAGACCTTAGTTAATTCACAAACGAATTGGGTATGCACGTTGAGGATAGTCACTAAGCTTTGAACTTAGTGTAGATCCCACAGTAGCAACAATGGTGCTACCTTGTGTATGACCAATAGGAATGCGAATTAATGGTAGTCATCTTTGTGAAAAGATGTAGACCAAATGTTACAATTTGTGATGTTGGATACGCACGTTAAGGATAATCACTAAGTATAGTGTAGATCCCGCAGTAGCAACTATGGTGCTACCTTATGTATGGCCAACAAACAAATAGAGAACATGCACGTTTATACAATTGGTGAGAAAAATACACATAAAATGTGGCATCCGTTATTTAAGCGCGTTGTGCTTTAAAGCTGAAAAGCGTAAAGGGGCTTAAATAAAATGATCGATTGCAAAATAAACAAATAATTACAAGATCATGGTCGTGAAATAAGGATATTATTTATTGGATTTGCCATACATACCGGGACAAATACTTTGAATAATATCATAAATGGATATTTTACAATGATATAAAACATCACATTACAATTATGAAAGTCATCTACTAAACATAAGAGTATTTAATTTTATAGCACATAATTATACGAGACCTGAACAGAGTCATATACGAATTACTGCTGAAAATAAATAAGTAAAATAACTAATCGGCTGGACCAATTGGGACTGGTTTCATCACATTCGGGCCCATGGAAACTTGTTCGTGCGTGCACAGTAGAGCGGAGACAAAGAAGCAGGTCAATTTGGGCCATCAGCCCAAGTGTGCAAAGGCCATTTAGGCCGCTCGGCAAGCTTGCAGCAGGGTGAAATCCCTAACTACTGCCTACAGAGCCACCGCCGCTGCTCCCGATTCCCATTCCACCGCGCCGCCGCCGCTGCTTGCCTTCAGTTCGAAGAGGACTCCCCCTCATCGGGAGAGTAGAAGCCGCCACCGCCAACCGCCATGTTGAGCACCTCCGCGCTCGGGAGGCCAAGATCCGCCGGGTTCCAGGCGCCAGTGCGACGAAAGCCAGGGCGCCGGTCCACTGCCGCCGTCTTGCGGCCAAGGAGGCACCGGAGCGTCGGAGTCGGCAGCGTCTCTGCCGGAGGAGGGTCTGGGAGGGCCTGTGCCTTCATGCGGGCAGCGGCCTCCGCGCGCATCGTGGACGGAGGAGTCGGTGCTGCTGCCGGAGGAGGAGCTGATGGACCAGCGATGTCCATGACGTAGTACGGCGGGACGCCGGTCCTTGCCGCACGCGTGCCGCCTGGGTTGACGAGGTAGCCGATGCTGGGCCCGGTGACCACTTCCTCTTCTTCAACCTTCACAGCATCGAGCGCAGGAGCAGCCTGCGTAGCGAGGAACCACGGATCGAGCGGGGTCGCCACTGGAGTCAGAGAGGCTGGTGTGGGCGACGGCAGCGAGTAGGCATACTTGAGCGTGTGCGGCATCAGGTTGAACTCCTTGCAGAAGTCGCACCAATACCGAGGCAGTGCTGGTGCCGGCGACATCGGCTCCATGGGGACGTACGCGGGCATGGCAACGGGCTCAGCAACGACTTCCTCAATGGGCGGCACCGGGGCTTCAATGACTGGTGGAGCTGGGCTTCAACATTGCTCGGTGCAGCATTGCTGGGGCCGGCACCGTCCGCGCCAAGGTGAGGAGACGGTGTCTGGCCCTGCAGACGGAGAGCGCGTGGAGAAGCAAGGCGGCAACGACGAATTGGGCTCCACTGGCGGCCACGAACTGGACCTGCACGGAGGCTACGAACGGTGGAGTCGAAGATGCGGCCGAAGGAACCATGGCCATGACCACGGGTAGCATTGTGGCGAACACGAGGCCCAAGGCGCTCGAAGACGCTGCGGCGCTGTCCATGGTGGCCGTGGTGGCGGATCGGGCCACGACGAACTCCACCGACGCGGCGGAGGGCGAAGAACAGTCCACGAACGATGTGAGATGGTAAATCAATTCTTGCCATGCTTACCGATGGGGGATCAGAGGCATGGGCCGTCGTTCTGTCCTTCTCGAAGAGCAAAAGTGCTGATAACGTATTAAAGTGAATCTAAATGAACAGTGATTTGGGAACAACTACTCATTTCATTGATCTCTTAGATATATATACATTGTCAAAAGGTGTCTCTTTACATGGAAAAGGTAACTGTTCACTGGAACCGACACAGCCGAAGGGACATACCCCTTCGGGGATTACTAACTGCTAATCCTATGATTAACTACTAATCTATTCCTCTGGATGAGATCACCGTATGGCACGGAGAGGTGTCTGTTGGTACAGACATTGTTTCGTAACACATATAGCTGTCAGATAAACTATTTTTCAAATGGCAAAGATTAGCTAACCCATGCAGTTTACTGTGAAAAAATTTCAGGTTCAGTTCGCCATGTAACATAGGCACAAGCCCTGACCAGTAAAGTTTCGCAATCTTGGGTGACATACAGGACGCACTAGCATATGACCTCGGCCTGGATCCTCCAAGAAAAGAATACATACGTGCATACAACCAAAACTAAAGGGAACCGAGCAAATCCTTACCCATATTTATCTGTCTGTAAGAATTTGCAGGACGACGAAGCCACACCCGAGATCTGGCGCCCCAATCCCGCAGAAGCCGGCGCTTGGGTCTTGGGGGGCCGTCCTCTCCTGCCTCCTCTTGCAACACCATGGAAGAGCGCGAGTCAAGGGTCAGGTTTCCGCCGTCTGCCACGGCCGGAATCGGCGTTCCCATCTGCGCACGAGCCGGAAAGGCGAGCGGAGTAGGGTGACGCCAGACGCCACCGTACTGACGGCGCGATAGTGGTATGAGATGGAGTTGTTGCGGCCTTGCGGGTCTTGCGAGCTGGGCCAACGGGCTTGGCGGGTTCAGGAGACATTGGGCCACAAAATATTTGCAGCTAGGCCACTACAGCCACGAAGGAAAAAAAATTGTGGGGCGAGGGTGCGGATCTCGTTAGGAGCCCGCCCCGCCTGCAATTGGATGCTGAACTTCCATTTGGCGCAGGCCGCCGAGCAGAAAGTTAACGTTGGCCAGCCTCCACGGACCCCAGCGGCCGCCGCGGCAACGAAGACGCTGGGAACTAATGGGATTCCAAGTGCGGCGCGCGGGGAGCCAGGGCGAGGGCGGGACGTGATGGGATTGCACGCAGAGATTGGCTTACTTTTCCAGAGGGGGGCGTGAGTGAGAGAGCCTCGGAGGACATGATAGCAGGGCAGCGAGGCGAAGTGCCGGTGGGACGTTGGGGCAACGAGAACTTTGCCGCTTTTCAGAAGGCTCAAATGTGGGAGTGTGATATGTACCTGTATACGTTCCTTGTAATGGAATGAAAGCAGCAACTTATCTTCTTACAAGCAGCATGCGAATATAAGCTCTGCTTAGTTCCGTACCACCGAAATTCTGCATCTCACCCCAGGTCAGTGAGCTAAAAATTTGTGCCAAACATTCGACCTAACAGACTGACATACAAATGAAAATGGCCAAGATACCAAGTTTTCAAAGGATTAGTGTTTCACTTCAAAGCTTAGTCTGAATTTACACAAGACCATTCTTAGGTCCATACAATATGTACAGCTAGTTACATAGAGCCATAACCAGTATCAATTATCTGGAATGCATACTGGAATTCAGCTGGGCATCATCTTTATTTACACCATCCAGACATGCAACACTGTTAGAAGTTATCAAGTTAAAAACAATGACAGATCTGGAAATTGACAATTTCTGGATAGAAAAACAGAGCTACACAAGTTTAGACTTTAACCTGTCAGGCCCAGTTCTTCCGCTTAGACCTCAGCCGCATCAGTTTGTCCTTCCATGATGCTGTCGAAGTCAACAGATAAATCAATGAACCTTCCATAGAAGTACCACATCTAGGTTTAAACTAATGATAATTACTCTTCAAGATCAATGTGTTTCTTCAAGATCAATGTGTTTTGTTCCTTTGCAGAACATGGTTGCAAAGTAAAGGAGATGTGATGTTTGTTCAGCATTCAGACAGTCTTGATAAGACAACACTGGGTGGAATCATTGTCAGATGCTCAATGTGGAGTCCTGGATGAATTGAATGAATACATAAGACGAATGGATCATTACCAGCATCCTTGTATCTCTCTTCGACGGCTGCAATGAGCATGTTCCTTACCAATCCAAACTCTTGAGCCTCCACACATGGCTGTCCATCAGGTCTAACAAAAATGCACGTGTAAGAAAAATTAACATACAGATTCATAGAGTGGCATTCTGGATCTTAAATGCACAGAATATACTCGAATATAAGAAACCACTTTGTCAGATATATCAGTGAAAGGTCTAAGGAACACATTGATTCATCAATTGAGGGCAATAAGTTGCAGGGCAGATAACAAGGTAGAAACAATAAGTTGCAGGGCAGATTAAAAACAACAAAGCTTCTTAGACCCAAGCAAAGTTGGGGGCAGATCAACAAAAAATATTAAAAAGAAATCCTACAAGTACTGTATAATTCTTACTCGCCTTCTAGAATACCTGTCAAGCTCTGTAAATAACAACCCATCGGATAGGCCAGCTGCTACTGCCATTCTTGCTGGCTCGACTGGTCTGATGCCATCACTGTATGCAAGACTTCTATGGACTTGTACAGGAACCTGTTCTTGCCAAGTGAAACAAGAATGACATAAATATGGAGAATAAAAAAGTTTCACATGTATGCATGACAAATGAACCCACACTACCATCAAATGTTTCTCAAGATTAAAGCAAAACACAAATAAACAAGAAAATGTGCACACATGTACATGTCACTTTGGAGGACTAAGATAGTAAACATGGACACATTTACCAATCTTCCATGTTTCTTGACAACATTAACTATCTGGTGGACTTGTGACTTGTGAGTGTGGACTAGGATTGTTATTATTTTTGAAAAGTAAAAAGTGAAAATATATTCAGAAGCATAATCTGACTAGAAAAATCTGAAAGGAGAACCATGTCAAAAAAGAGAAAGGGTAGCCACTAATAAAATAAGAGAACTGCTCCTCACAAATAAGCATGTACTGAAACCTTCAATACGAATAATAAAAACCAGAGTACCAAAAAATTTAGCATGTAGCAAGGACATTGACAGCAAATACCTTGCAACGAACAGCAATGTTTATGGCATCTGAAGGCCGAAGATCGAAGGTGATGCTGTCTGTAGGATCATCAATCTGCAGTGCAGGAGTACTACTTTAGAATATTAAGGTTATGGTGTACCCACTGAAAAATGCATTAGTTTTCTCTTACAGATTAGTCAACTAGATTTGTACCTTTGTTAGATAAAGTTCAGCACAGTAGGCTTCTTGAATTCTTTTGTTTACCCGAACAAGTTTTACCTGAACCCAAAACCACCATCATGGTAAGAGGAATAAGAAGACAAATTAACTTTTTGTTGACCAAGTAAGCATAACTGCTACAAATGCTTACAAATCAAGGTTACCTCATAGCCCATTTTATCAATCATTTCCTTGACAACTTGATATATGGTCGGTCGTGCCTATAACAGAAAGGTGTTATATAGACTACATCAAGCAGAATGGACAGTACAAAACAGTAGTATTAATAACAACAGAAGGTATTACAATGTGGACATTACGAATAGCTGCCATCAGAAGTACGCTTGGCATCTCCACTGAGAAAATTGAGAAGGTAAACATGCATTATGTCAATTAAAAATTCCTACTTCTGAATTACCAAATCGAACTAAAAGATTTACGTACAAACAATGATTGGAAGTAAAGTTCCGCTTCCATCTTCAATCCTCAAAACAATAGCAGGTTGGGGTGCACTCTCTGGAATATTTCTCCCTTGAGAATTGTTATGGACACATCGCAAGTTTTTCCCATCTCGCATCTTTATCACATATCCTTCTGATCCACTTCTCACCTCAACTGGAAGAGAAAACCACAAAAACAATTTTTACCTTCATAACAGGTACTGGAGACACATCAAAATACTACTGGAACCTATTAGTAGATTGACTATCAAATATAGTTTGTTATTCTTTCATCAAAAAATATGGTTTGTTATTCCATCATATAATTCAATTTGTGTCAAGTTCAAACTGTCAACTGTGCAACTTGCATATACTGAAGCAACTAATGTATGGCAGATTGGCAGTGGTGGAGCCAGGATTTTTGTGGAGCCTGGGCGAGATGCAACATAATATCAACGATCCATTTGGCAGGGTTCCAACTCCTAATATGGCTCTGGCTCCTCACGTGGAGTAGATTTTTCGATGGAGCTAAAGCCGTTTTGGAGAACATTTGACAAAAACAGCTCCAACGATAGTTTTGTAATAATTTATATTAGGTTTGTGAGGAGGAATTGAGAGAAGCCATATTTTTGTGGCTCCAGCTCCTCTATATATAAAAAAATGGCTCTAACTCCTCCGGGCTTCTTTTAAGGAGTCGTTTTTTAATGCCCATTTAGCAGAGCTAATTGCACGGAGCCATGAGAAGCCAGAGGCAGAGCCCTGTGACCTCTAACACATTATATAGAGAATAGTATATGTTAGCAAAATTAGATAACCAATTTATTAAGCTAATCCATCTACCACTAACTACTGCCTACATAGCTCTACAGAGTAGAAGAAAGTTTGTACTAAAAGAATAATATGACAAGCGGTAAATCCCCTTGGGGCCGCTTCCTTGATTTTATAGTCAGCATATATAGGCTATACAATAATGTCTGTGACAAGCACGTTACAGAGACCAAACAGGACACAAGTTACAGACTTGGAGTCCAACCATATTACATATGAGTAGGGATGAAAATGGTACGGTTATTTTCCGACCGTATTCGAGACCGAATCTGTTTAGAGGGGTTTTAATCCGTCCGTATCCGAGTCCGGATATTTAACATCCGATACCGTATTCGTATCCGAATATTTAAATCACATATTTATGATGTCGATATCCAATCATATCATATCCGGCATTTTTTATACTATCCGTATTCGAATCCGAAACCGGACATAAATATGAAAACAAATACGATATCAGTGATATCCGTCCGTATCCGATCCGTTTTCATCCCTAATATGAGACTAACATACTAGCCGCCTTCTAACGTGTACTGCGCCTCTACAGAGCTCCTCAGACTATGCTGTGCATAATGTGTTCACTTCGTGAGCCCAGGCACCGGCCCAGGGTGGCTGGGCCTTGGCTCCACCCATGATGTATGGTACCAATGATGATAAAATGCGCACAATAGCTTGCAACAGAGGCACAATATCAGTACAGTTTGAAAGCATTCAGATTTTTCATTCACATAGTAAGATACTTGATAAACTAGCAGAACATAGAAAGTCAAAGCAACTGATCGCATAGGAAAATCAAATCCAGAATAGCAAATAAATAAAGCCTAAGTAAAACTTGAATGTAGCATGGCATTCTCCATTTTTTTACCTGCTTCTAGCACAGTAGAATTAACATAATCTTCATCACTCTCGCTAAAGTTTCCAGCCATGTATCCATTGCCATCAGAAGAGGAGCTGAAGCTACAGCATGGACCTATGTTCTTCGTAGATGGCTGAGAGATGGGAGAAATGAATCTTGAAATGTTCCTGTATTTTGAAATGGCACCAAACAATGCAGTCCCCAGCTGCCCGGATTTGGTCAGGGAGTTGTTGACCAGCGCAGCAGCAGCCGGCAGTTTGGCTTGCATTGCAGGACGGCACAGAACAGGTCCCTCCATCGCCATCGATCTGCCTACGTGGCAAAAATGGAACCAATAAATAAATATCCCTCACGGTGTACCCGGATAATGTTGCGGAGAAATAATTAAGTGACCTATAGGCTATAGCTGCGGAAAAAGTCAGAAAATGATTCTTGCCCTGCGCCTATGCTGCAACTATCAGTTTTCAATTTCATGACACTGACCTATCAACCTACAATTTGGATCCAGATATAAGCCGGACCCTGTTTAGATCCTAAATTTTTTCCCAAATTCCACTGTGCAAAAAGAAGATTCCCTATCACATCAAAATACCGGCACATGCATAGAGTACTAAATGTAGATGAAATTAAAAACTAATTGCACAGTTTAGTTGTACTTTGCGAGACGAATCTTTTGAGCCTAATTAGTCAATGTTTGGACAAAAATTTACAAATACAAATGAAATGTGTAAAAAAAATCTACTGTGCAGAATTTGGAGGGCCCAAATCAGGCCATCTAAACACGGCCTGGATTGCACTCTACAACCCTTTGACCCATAATTAAGTGCTGAACCTTATTTTGTATCTCAAACCCCAAAACGCAGCGTCGGATGCCTAAACACTTTTCTGCCGAATCAAGCACCTACACCTGACAGCTTCACATATCATTGATTGTTCCCCTATACCAAGTTAATGATCCCTTGATTCGCACACTATTTTGCAAGTCCATCAGCGCCGATGTAAAAAATAACACACATAACTGAACATTCGATTGCGCTGAACGCCAAGGAGAAGACATCCCCAATTTCGCGCCACACCATCCTCATGATGACAGTTATTCAGGAATCAACGGAAGGACAGGTGCAACAAAAATCATGTCCCATCTCCTTCAGCGCACCGTCCCCAAACATTACAAAGCGACGAGCAGAAACCAAGAGACCAAGCAAGAATCCAAATCGAAGCCCCGCATCGAACAATAAACACTCACCCGAAGGAAAACCAAATCTCCTTACACGAAGAGGAGCAAGCCGTCGCTGCTCCAATAAACGGGGGCAGAAAAAGAGAAGAAACGAAAGAGTCCACGAAATGGGAAAAGAATCCCAAGCGAGTGAACGGGAGCCGAAAGAATCGGATCGCGAACCGCGTCAAGAACAAGCCTGATTTGGAAAAGGTACGAGGGAGGGAGGGGTCGGCTTTACCAGCAGCAATGGCCGCCGCTCCTTGGAACCGAAGAAGCAGAGCACGAGCGCAACTTTTTTTTTTTGAACTTAGCACGAGCGCAACTTGAGAGGAAGAGGAGGGGAGAGGAGCGACCGCAGCGGAGGATTATTGTTGGCTTGTTACGTTGTGTTTGGGTGGAAAAAGGAATAGAAAAAGGTGGGGCTCTACCTTTCGCTTTATCTGGAAGAGAGCAGAATCACGAAGCGGTGGGCGAACGACGGCGAGCAAATGGTCTCTCCGGCACAAATTACTCTCTTGCCCTCCTACATTATTGCCTCGGCCTTCACTCTTTGCTATTTGTTCGTCACCGTGGCAAGTTGTATCGCGCATGAATCAACACATCCCTTTTTAATTTTTATCCATATACATCTACGAGACTGCGAGTGCGACTTCTCTATCAAGAATCCCTTTTATGTACAAAGGTTCAATAACAACATCGAAGTAAGAATCTTTGTACCGCATATATATAACTTTCATGGAAAATATAAATCAATGGGACAGTCTTCGTGGAGACGTCATGCAAAATCATCCAATACACGTATGAGCAGTGGCGGATCCAGGATGGGATCAGGGGGGCTAAGTAATGGAGATTGTGATTAACCATAAAGATTTAAGGGTAATTTAGAGCTAATTGCAACAGTAATCCTATGGAAATGTCATGCTGCCGGGGGGCTGCAGCCCCCCAGCCCCCTGGATCCGCCAATGCGTATGAGTGAGATATAATTATTTTTCCAACTATTACTTTTAAAGTTGTACAGCATTCGTCGAATAGTCGTGAATTTACAGTAGGTGCCCATATATTGCCCATGAGAACCGTTTTCACTAATTTTTTTTATTACTTTCATCTTAGAAAGAATATAATTCTAAATCTAGTTAAAGTCAAACTATCCAAAATACGATGATATATGTGACTCAAATAGGTGTACTATGTAATAATATATTTTAATGATACATATCTAGTATAATAAATATTAGTATCTTTTTATATAAATTTGAAAAAGAAAACTTCAAATGTTTGAATTAAGACTAATTACCTTCTTTTTTTAGAAGGGTGAGAGTATTGTTAGCTAGTCCAAATAATTTTCTTCCCTGAAGCAATAGCTTGCAGAGACTCTAAAGCGAAGTTTTGCTAGGCGCTAGGCGAAATCTAGGCGACGGCCCTTAGCCTAGAGACTAGTCGAGACTAGTCGAGCCTAGGCGATGCTAGGCGTTTTGCTAGGCGATGGCTAATACATGTATATATATACATTTTTTGAGCAGAATACATGTATATTTACTTAAAAGAAAAGAAAAAAATAGAAGAGAAGTGGTCATGGAATGGGGAGAAAGAGAAAAAAGGCCCATTAACGGCCCAACTCACCCCCTCCCCTTCACCGCGCGCCCCTTATCCTCTCCCCTGCTCCTCTCTCTCCCTCCCGAACGCCTCTCTGCGCCCGCTCACCCGCGCCGCCGCTCCCCTTCGCCGCGCGCCCGCTCCTCCTCCCCCACCACCGACCTCCGCCAGCGCGGGGAGGAGGACGACCCGCGTCACCGGTGGAGAGGAGCAGGGGAGGCGTCACCGGCGGGGAGGAGCACGAGCCGCGTCGCCGGCGGGTCTTGCCAGGCGGGCAGGAGGCTCGCCGGCGGGATCTGCTTCCAGGCGAGTCGCGAGCAACGTAGCCGGCGGGACTTGCTTCCCGGCGGTGGTCGAGGCGAGTACGCACACGACTTTCTCTCCCACTTCTCCCCCTTATCCTTCTCCGCTCGACTTGAGGCCCGACTACCCCCCTAGTCCAGGCGCCAGGCCAAAGCCTAGCGACTAGTCGCGACTAGGCGCATCGTAATCGTCGATTTTCAAAACCTTGCTCTAAAGTAGCCACTCAAACATCTTTTGCTTTTATAGGGCACTTATACAAAAATAAGCTGAAAAAGTATCACTTTCTATCCTAAACTATAGGACGTTTTGGGTTTTCTATATAATGCTATGCACCTATATATAAATATATCTAAAACTTAATAAAATTGTGTATTTATAAAAGCCAAAGCGACCCATAGATTAGAATGGAGGGAGTAGAACGGAAGCAACACTCTATAATGAAAAACAAGAACATACAAAATGGTCGGTATCTTTGTCTCAGTGCAGCATCTTTTACCACTTATTTTTATAGAACCAGGGGTAATATGTCTGGTTATGTTGTAATTTTTCGCTTTTACATTGACCGACCTTAAACTTTATATTTGACATGTTTAGTCAATGTGAAACTCCGTTTTCTTAAGTCTATTATCTCTTGTGAATTATTATACAGACACAAAAGTTTAAATACATTTAATTATTCCTGTGAGGGTATACACACCTAGCTATATGAACAACTCTAAGACTGATTTGAAAGATCTTAAATTCGACCAAGTCATCACAAAACACCTCAATATGTTTGGTTATGTTGTAAGAGTATGTTTCAAGTGTTTCATAGGTATATATGTTTGTAAGTGTTGCATATCGATGTTGGAAAAGTAGAATGGAATGTTGCACATGTTGTAATGGCTACACGCATATGTTTCAAGTCTATGTTCCAAATGTTTCATCTATTTTCAGATGCACGTTGCAAATGTTTTATCTAGATGTTGCAAAAGTAGATCTCGATGTTGCATATACATGCATGTTGCTAGCATATGTATCAAGTGTTTTAGGTGTTTCATATGTATGTTTGCAAGTGTTTCATCTAAATGTTGCATATGTTTGCAATAGTTTTTAAAGTGTTTTTAGGCATTTTCGCAGGTATTTCAGACGCTTGTTTCAAGTGTTTTATCTGTCTTCTTTTGTATGTTGCAACTGCTGCATTAGATCAGGTGTTGCACATGGAATGCGCATGGGAAACGGCTAGTGGCGTGGCGACGTCCACGGCGGTGTGGACGACATCCAAGGTGGCGCGGGCCCGCTGCTAGGG
The DNA here is from genome assembly GCA_038087645.1 of Saccharum hybrid cultivar R570. Lineage (NCBI taxonomy): Eukaryota > Viridiplantae > Streptophyta > Magnoliopsida > Poales > Poaceae > Saccharum > Saccharum hybrid cultivar. The sequence continues at coordinate 2,969,308 of JAQSUU010000568.1, forward strand.
CGCTCGCTCGCAGCTGTGCGGCACCATCTGGACGCTAGTAAGTCCGTTTTTTAGATAAATAATGTTTAGCTGAAAATAATTATTGTATGTTAAGAAAAATGGCAGTGTAATTATGTCATATATTTAAAAGCATAGAACATACGTCTCTCCATATATTTAAGAGAGTTCCTTCTAAAGTTTATTAGCCCTGAAAAATGTCTTGTATACTTGACGGTGGACTATACTTAGTTCACTATTTGTCATTAACATTAGTTTTTGTAGCTAACGGTGGACATAATAACATTATGAAATGCCATTTTGTTTACGAGGGAATCAAAACATTTTGTGATACCGCGGGCGCGGCAAAAGCATGTCTGACGTGGGGATCATCAGGAGGAGCAAGCAAAACCTGGCCAAGACCCAAGAGCACGGAGCACAGGAGGGCAAAGACGTCAAAGCGGCGTAGGCGTCGAGCCCCTAGAAGTCAGGCTGGGCACGAAATACCGAGAACCGAGTACCGAACCGAATTTATCAAGAACCGAACTGAATTTACCGAAACCGAAAATTTCGGTTCCTTGTTCGGTTCCGAGTTCCCAGGAACCGAATTTACCGAGGTAAATACCGAAACCGAACCGAATTTACCGAGCTTACCGAATTTACCGAATTTACCAGAAATGTGATGAGTTTGAGTATTGTTATATTATTGATTGTATTATTATAGACTATTATATTATGTATTTTTGGTACTCACACTTATAGTCTTGTGGACTTTTATATGTATATGTATTTTGCACTATTATTCTCTATGAAATCATGTCAAAATTAGCTTTTGAACCGGCTATTACATGTATCTGTGATCAATTCGGTACTGTTCGGTAAATACCGAAACCGGACCGAATTTACCGATACCGAATTTCCTCGGTACCGAGTTTCTTTAGGAACCGATCGGTACCAGTTTCCTAAGGAACCGAATTTGCATAGGTACCGAAGAACCGAACCGAACCGTACCGAAGTACCGAACGCCCAGGTGACCTAGAAGCCCTCAACGCCGTTGCCTGCTCAGTGCTCACGCACGCACGCAGCAGCCAAAAAGACGAAATTGCCCCCGCATGACCGTATCCTCCGTGGCAAGAGGATCAGTATAGGATTGGATGAATAAAAAATGGCCTTTCCGTCCTTGAGCAGCGCAGTGTGGCGGCGTTTCCGTCGTTGCGCACCGATGGCCCGCCTGGCCGCCTCGCTACGACAGTCCACGACGTCTGTGACGGGCTGACGTCGTTAGCTTAGAGGAGGGTGCCGCGGAATTGTGGAACTGGTAACTGGAAACCGCGGACAGAAGGGGACTCTGGTTTCCCTTCCACCACCCGTCCATTTCTTTCTCTTTCTTTCTCCCCACACTCCTGTTTTTGATTTTTTTTCTTAGGCTGTGTTTAATTGGTAAAAAGTTTTTGGAGAAAATATCTAGTCGGATGTTCCGTGCGATGTCGGAAGGGGTTTTCGGATACTAATAAAAAAACTAATTACATAACTTGCCTGAAAACTGCGAGACGAATTTATTAAGCGTAATTAATCCGTCGTTGAAGGGCAGGCCTAGTACAGTTGGTGAGTGCTACCTCGTCGAGTCATCAGGTCCTGGGTTCGAAGCCGTCTCTCTGCAGAATTTCTGCGGGGGTAAGACTTTGCTTCGGTTATTCCCTTTCCCAGACCCCACTCGTGTGAGAGCCTCTGACACTGGGTCTACATTTTTTTTAATTAATCCATCTTTAGCACATTTGTTACTGTAGCATTTAGTGTCAACTCATAGACTAATTAGGCTCAAAACCTTCGTCTCGCAATTTACACATAAACTGTGCAATTAGTTTTTTATTTATCTATATTTAATACTTCATGCATGTACCACAAAATTCGTTTCTGCAGTTTCATGAAAAGTTTTTGAATCCGAACAAAACCTTACAAGTATCTTCCACGCCTTGGTGCCGTTTTTTTTCTTTGATTGAAACCAATCGCCAGTGTCTGATGGGAGTGATGGCACAGACTGATCAAGTCCACTGTTTGTCCAAGCTAGCGACATGAAAGGCACGAGGGAGAAGTGTACATTTCGCTTTCGTGGCAAGACGAGGACATGGATTAATTCCGTCCTCTTATTCAGCAGTATTTTTAAGTGAAGAAACAATATATTTTTTTCATAACAAATCAACATCAGCAAAAATTAAATTTCAACGAAACGAATATAGATAGATGATTCTTCCTCAAATAGCTTTAATTTTCCAGTAAAGTCTGTTATACAAACTTCAATTTTTATGTATTTTCGCTCATGATCTGACATACTCCTACTCTACTCGATGACTAAAGCCCAAAACTACCAGTATTGTTTTAGAAAAATTGACGACCAAATATCCACCGGACAAAAATATAAACGATTTTCGATTTCATCTATGATCTAACGGAGAATCTGATGGATCACTGGTTCATCACACCCACCAGTGGAGCTGCTCGATCTCTTGAGCAAAACTTTTTTTTTACGGAACAGAAGGGTTGAAGCCCCCTACTGAGATTTTATTAAATTAAAAGGTGTACAAGTTACAAACAGGGATCAATCAAGAAACAAAAAAAGTCAAGAAGAAAATAGAGTGAATTCCTTTCTAAAGACTGTTGTTGTACACCTTTGAACTGAATGTAATTTCGTTGTCACCGTTCAAGCTTGCTGCTTGCGTGTTGAGTACCGATCTTGCGAGCGGCTATACAGTGGTACCGTGATTTTATTTATATCTAATAATGTTATCCTTTGTTTCAAGGAAAAAAATTGTATGGAAACCGTATGCAGCGTGGAGTCATGCATACATGCATCGTGTTACTTGACACGTGTCTTTGCTCTGCACCTAGACGTCGTGGGCTGGGCTCTGCTGTAAGCACGGCTCCGCTAAAAACCGAAGCACGGCTCCGCTACGTCCCCAGCAGCTAAATTAGCGATCTAGATTTCTTTTTACCGACACGCGTCCTCCATCCGAGACAAGTTTTACTGTTTCCATACAATTTTTTTCCGCTTCAAGACGGTTGTGACATGTGGTTCATACTTGATATATATCGGAGTGGTGTGGTGGCGCCACATTGGCTCCCTGTGCATGGTCTATCAACCAGTTGTCAATTGTTGCTAGATTGATGTTAGTTAGGACTATGTGTTAAGTTCGTTTCTTTCTACATATACGGTGTGAAATGAAAGGGGCTTTTTCGTCCAGAAACGCAAACTAGAAAAAGTTAATATGACCATAGTACTCTGTGTGTTTTGCAACAAAAAATATGGATATATGTACCCCGTATAAACACAATTTGTGTGAACAACGGCTTTTAAACTAACGGAATGGCTTGACACAAGGTTTTGGGATTAAGTCGTGTAGAGATGGATAACCGTAATTCTCAGCACTTATGTCACTCGCTATTAATTTCTAGCTAAACACGTAGACGGAGGCAAACGCTGACACATCAATAATCTTATCCAAGCAAATTATAATAAATATTAAAAATTTGTTGCCTGATTCATATACTCATATATACTAGCTAGTCCACGCAGATCACTAATGATGCACGTCTTTATTTTGCTCTTACTCTTTCTCAAAAACTTAGTTGGCATATACTCCCTCTGTCCAGAAACAAAATACAATTATGAGATCCGTACTGATCAAAATAACTCAAGTCTAACTAAGTTTTTAGCAAATAGTATTAATATTTATGTCTCTAAATAAATTTATTATGAAAATATATCCTATGACTAATCTAATGATACTAATTTTGTATTAGGAATGTTAATATTTTTTTTATATAATCTTGGTCAAAGTTTAGACTGATTGACTTTTCGGGAAGCGAGAATTGTATTTTTTTTTGGACAGAGGGAGTAATCACTTTGGTTCCTTAATTATCCTCCTCGACCCAATTTCATCTCCGGAGTTTCAAAATGATGTTTGTGACTTTAAATTTTGGTTTAGTCAAATTTCAATCAAAAACCTTGAAAGTGGATATGCCTTCTCCATGAATACATCCGAAGGACTAAGGCGGCATACTTGGATCTGAACAAATAAATTATTTCAAGAAAACACGGACACTCGCGGTAAGTTGAAGACTTAGGGCCAATTAGTAGACCTTTACTTTTTGATACTTTGATGGAGTAATTCTGGTGGGGAGCAAGGGGAGCACACACACGACAATTGATTCTAAAGTTATTCATGTGGCGATTGGACGGGGAATATCGGGGCATGGTATAGAGCGGAGTTTTTTTTAGCTCCCAGCTCGTAGTGCAATTGAAAAAGTAATTCTCATTAACTTCCACTGTAATCTAGTTGTATTTTAGTTTGGTAGGAATCCATAAAAAAAACTAGCTCATAAACACGTATAGATATGTTTAGACTACAAAGAGCACAATGCCTCAATCAACTGAGCTACAATCAATTTGTTGTTAGTTGGATGGCCCTTTACTCGTGGTTCAATCTATAAGTCTACGTCGAATACTGAGAAGGTTTATTCCCTCCGTAAAAAAAAAGAAACGCAATCCTAATCCTAGCTCAAAGTTAGGATTGCATCTTTTTTTAGGGACAGATGGAGTATCACATATACTCGTACAGCACAAAAAGTTGGAACCTTTGATAACAAAGAAAAAAAGAAAAAAAAATGTTACCCTGGTTTAACTTGTACGGCTGGTTACCATTGCTGAAACAGGGTCTTGTTTAGATTGAAAAAAATTTCAAACCGATGAATAGTACCACTTTCGTCTTATTTGATAAATATTATCCAATCGTGAACCAACTAGGCTCAAAAGATTCATCTCGTGATTTCCAACTAAACTGTGTAATTAGTTATTTTTTTACATACATTTACTACTTCATGTATAGGTCTAAAGATTGATGTGATGGAGAGAGTGAAAAAATTTCAACTTTTGAGATGCATCTAAACGAGGCCCAGATCAATTTGCAGACCGGGAAAAGACCCGTCGTGGCCCTCTCACGGCTGGGGACTGCGGCCCTGATAGCCCCTAGGCCTTGTTCACTTCCCCATCCCAACCTAAAATATTTCCTCTGTCATCCGTTACATCGAATCTTTGGGCGTATACATGGAGCATTAAATGTAGGTAAAAAAGATAACTAATTGTATAGTTTGTCTGTAAATATTGGGACGAATCTTTTGAGCCTAGTTAGTCTATGATTGGACAAATTTTACTAAATAACAACGAAAGATGCTACAGTAACTTTTCACTACTTTTCGCGAAGTGAACACACCCACAGTGCCCGTGCCACCCGATTTGGCGCGTGTTTGGAAAATATCTGGGAAAACGGAGGAAGTGGGCCGGTCGCCGGTCACATCATTCGCCATTTTGAAGAAGAAGAAAAAAATCATCATTCGCGTCGCTATTTGGCGAGGATGAATCAGGGAGCTAGAGGACGACAGGAACGGGAGCAAGCCATCAAGAAGCGGATCAGGAATCTGTGGCTTCTTCCACTGGGCCTGTGAATGGACCACCGCGGCCCAGTCAGCTGCGCAAGGCGCTGCTGCTGCTTTATCGGTGCGGTGCCTGCATCTGCATGCGATTGCGGAAGGAAGGAACATGGAAGAAGGCGGCGGGGCGGCAAGCCCGCCGGCCGGCCGGCCGCGCCAGCTCAGCGATCTTGCTCCGGAGCCGTGCCGTCCTTATCCGCGGAGTGGGAGGTGGGCGGCGGCGCGGCGATAGGACACAAGTATTGTGTTTGTGTGGCGTGAGCTCTGGAATCGCCTTGGAATCTGCCCGTGCGTGCGGTGCGGATCAAACGGCCTGAACAAACCGTTGGCGATCTTGAGTCCTGACCCAGGCCAGGATGAAGGCAAATGCGACCGGACCTCTCTCTCTTGCTGGGCTGCCACATCAGTGGGCCAGTGGCAGCAAGCATGAGACATCCGAGCGAAATTCTGAATTCTCATTAGATGCAAGCGATCGAGGCCCAGTTTAGATCCAGAAAATTTTACAAAAAACAGTAGATTTCCTGTTACATTGAATTTTTGGACGCATGCATGAAGTATTAAATATAGATAAAAAATAAAACTAATTACACAGTTTAGACAAAATGGACGAGTCGAATCTTTTAAGCCTAATTAAACCATGATTGACACTAATTGTCAAATAACAACGAAAATATTACAGTTACATTTTGCTAAAAATTTTGCCAACTAAGCAAGGCCCGAGCCTTTGCGTCAATCTCTCATTCTAGTTCCTCAATCGCACAGGCTCCGCCGCTCATGATAAAGGTCCTACTTCCGGGACTATTCCTCGGCGCACGTGCATTGCTGACGCACGCGCACTGAAAAGGATAATAACGCTCGCACGTAACCTCAACCATAAATGTTTCTCTCTTCTCATGTCTAGAGGCTTGATTAGATCACCTCCAAAAATTAGAATTTTTTCACTCTCTCTATCACATCAATCTTTGGACACATACATACAATATTAAATGTAGGTAAAAAAACTAATTACACAGTTTAGTTGTAAATCACGAAACGAATCTTTTAAACCTAGTTAACCTATGATTAGACAATATTTGTCAAATACAAACGAAATGCTACAGTTCTAAATTTTTCTAACTTCTTCAATCTAAATAAGGCCTAGGCCTTGTTCACTTTGCAAAAAATTTGAAACTGATGAATAGTATCGCTTTCGTCTTATTTGATAAATATTGTCTAATCGTGGACCGATTAGGCTCAAAAGATTCATCTCGTGATTTCCAACTAAACTGTGTAATTAGTTATTTTTTTACCTATATTTAATACTCCATGCAAGCGGCTAAAAATTGATGTGATGAAGAGAGAGTGAAAAAACTTGAAATTTGGATAACATCTAAACAAGGCCCTAGTTTTTTTTTTGTTGGTCTAAAATCAGCCCATTAACTTTTTTTCTGTCTAGATTCTAGACTATGGGCTAATTTGGATTTTACGAGCTTTTTATTTTTCTTTTGGGATAGTGGGTATGTAGGAGATGAAAAGAGCGGTGGATGGTTTGAAATCCAAATAGATGTAGAAGTACTACTTTTCAAAATACATACTATTTTATATTCCATAGTACTTCGTCTAGGATTAATGATTCAACTGATATATAAAAATAAAAAATAGTTCATTAAAGACATGCAAGGTCACCGGTACACAAAAAAACTAGAAAAAAGAGTACATCTTATTTATCGGGATATATATATCTTTGTAGATAACTAATATAAAGCACATGTGGCTTATGTTTTCGGTGCTAAATAGTTGCCGTTAATACCCTGAAAAAAGGGTAAACATATTAAAAATACATGAAGTTATGTTAAACTTTACATTTGTATACTGCGAAATTATAAAATTGATTCCAGAATTATATTATAAACTTTATATTGATAGGTTCAAAACTTTAACATGATATATTATAAACTTTATACTGTTAGGTTCAAAATTTTACACCAAAAATTTATAAACTTTGAACTATCACATTACAAACTTTATACCGCTAGTTTAAAAACTTTAAACTATACATTATAAACTTTCTACTAGTAGGTTCAAAACTTTACACTCAGAATTTATAAACTTTGAACTATGATATTACAAACTTTGTACTGCCATATTCAAAATTTTGAACTATCATATTATAAATTATGTACTGTTAGGTTCAAAATTTTACACTGAGAATTTATAATCTTTGAACTATCACATTACAAACTTTATACTGTTAGATTCAATACCGTGATCTGTTACATTATAAACTTTATACTATTAGATTTAAAACTTTAATCGATAATTTTGTACTGCTAGATTCAAAACTTTACACCGAGAATTTATAAACTTTGAATTATAACACTACAAACTTTATATTATTAGGTTCAAAACTTTAAACTATTACATTATAAACTTTGTACTACTATGTGTCACACCTTAAAATTTTCGATTTTGGGTTGTGAATAGAAAACACTAAATAAACTAAAATTGTTTTAATATTCGATAAAAAATACCAAGTTTAGTTTGAGCTAGCACAAATTTAGTTGTAAAAAGATGTGAATTTTCAAAAAATACTAAGTGCTGTGAGTTTTCAAAAAATACTAAGTGCTGTGAGTTTTCAAAAAAGATGTGAATTTTCAAAAAATACTAAGTTTAGCTTGATGTAATGTTTGCTTGCTGCTTGACTATGTGCTGTGAGTGTGGAAAGTCTTCAAAACATGTTTACAAGGCGATCTTCTTTCCGTGGCTTGTGTCCACCCTTTTCTAGAATCAAATCCTTGCTCTTCTGTGCTTAATTCTTTTGTTAGGAGTTTCCCAAAAATCTTTTTCTTCCGCTCCAATTAATTGATTTGAGATCATCGTCCATCAAAACCTTTCGAATGTCTTCACCGGGAAATTTCTGTATTTTTCTAAAACTTTTTCCCATTTATCCAAGGAAAATCTAATTTATTGGATGCCTCAAAATATATTTTCATGAGCTCCAAATACTTTATTTGGGTTTCTTATGTTCCAAAATATCTATGGGATTTGTCCCCGAACTTTTGGAATTGTTGGAGTATTTTTTGTGGCTTAAATATCAATTCTAGACTTTTCTAGAATTATTTGTATACACAAAATTAAATGACTCTAAAAATAATTAATCTTAACCCTAAATCACCTTTGGCCAAATATTTTTTTTACGATGAAAGAAGAATTATATTATATGATAGCTGGGTACATTAACACGTCACAAGTACTCTGGATTACAAAATAGTAGACACGCTGTGAATAGCATAACTCAAAACCTAACCTGCTAGATTCTTTACAGTATGGATGACCGCACAGGTAAACACTTGGCAAATGGCCTGAGAACAAATGCCCAATGAATGACGACCAACATTCCTGTAGGCGGAATTGAGGAGCTTCTTCTTTCTGGTGTCTTTCCTTCTTCTTGTTTCTGCCACTGAAGAGTGGGGAAGACTGATCTGAAAATTATTCTCCTTAGTCCTTTATCGTGGCCAGATCTAACCACAACAAAACAGAGAAGAGACCAGAGAAAATTATTCTATGGCGGCGACATCATCTCTACCTTGATGCCGCCGTCCAGAAATAAAAGTCTCCATGTCGTCATGTCGATGAAGATATTGACGCTGAAGTTGTCGCCCTCAGCCGCCATGGAGAAGACGATTCCGCCCTTCCCCTTCACCATCGCCGGAGATGAGGAGGAGGAGATAAAACTCTAATACCAAGAAATTTGGCATACAGAGACACTAACCCTAATGACTTAATCTATTAGGAAAAACTTATTAAAAACAATGGATCCCCACTCCCTTCAGCCCTCGGCGAGATGCCAACTTTTTTGCTCTTTCATTAATGGATGGAAGAAGGCCCGTGCAATCCTCTCTGTCATTGATCCTTAACGTGATGATGACATAATCCACCAAGCAAATAACCAGGTCAATGCTTCTATCACATAGCAATCCTAGTGATATATCTTCCATCTTTGTGTGTCACGAAGGCCAAGGACACCAGGCCCATCACGTCGTACGTGTTCATCTATAAATAGCGAGCTCCTGCTGCCCTAGACGGCCTGCAGATCATAGGCGCCGCCGCTGTTTCCTCGCTGCCATACCGAGTCGAGATTTCTCTCTCACGTCCAGGTTCTGTAGAGCCGATGCCATGCCATGCCGATGCCGATGCCGCAAGTCGATCTCCGGTCCCTGCCATGCCGATGCCGCAAGTCGATCGTTGCTTGGTGCTTAGCGCCGCCACCAAAGCTCGTGTTCTTCGCAGCCGCCATTGCAAGCCATGCTCGAGTCCGTCGCTCTGGAGTCTCGCTGGAGCAACCCGGAGCATCGTCAAGCTGTACGCAGCGCAAGGTTTCCCGTGCTCGCAACTTCGCCGTCCCACGTCTGGAGCTACGCCGCCATCACCGTTCAACGCACCACGCCTAGCAAGAAGTGACGTCGTCGTTGACCGCAACGAGTCTGTCCGCAGCCACCGTCGTTGGCGTTGGTGAGTTGCCTCTCTACTCTGTGTAGTCTGCAACTCTATATGCTCGCTCCCGTTGCTTCCAGTTTATGTTTAGCCATCTGCCTTTGTTAACAGTTGCAGCGCCGCTGTCTCCTGTTGTGCTAACCCACTGGCCGAGACGCGACGCAGTTATCCACACGTTCCAACCATCTTGATCGGTGCCACCTCACGACTGAGCAAGCAGATCCCCTGATGTTCTTCTGCAGCAATTCCATGCAAGCCTACCAAGACAGACTACGTACATGCATAATCAACACATCCATCCTGCACGCACGTTTGGCTGTTAGCCTATAATCCCTTCCATCTACTGTTTGGTTAGTCAGTGCCTTATCTTTTTGTTTGATCAATTTCCCTCCATCCAATCCAAAGTACTGTATTGTATTCTTTTTATTTATATACATCAACTCATCCAACGTCATTGAAAGCAGTGGCGGATCCAGAAACGGGGTAAGGGGGGGCTAAATAACAGAGGGCAAAAAAAAAAAATCTCGCTGTATACAGTACACTAATAGATATAGCAAAGATTGATATCAATTCATATCAAGCTCAATGCGGGGTCTTTTTTTTCTCAACCCGACTCTCATTAGTTGCAATCTTCGAAGTTAAAGCATCATTCTTAGCACAATATCTCTCCATTCTAGTCTACTACAGTACTACTGATTATACCCTACAAGGTATGAAAGTAAAACTATCATAATCGGATCACTGAATATTCAAAAGAAAAATATTAGAATAGGGTTCAGTGGGGAATTTTGGACTGAGCTGCACTGGGCTCTGAAGAGCTGCTCTCTGCTATTTTGGCCCACGGGGGGGGGGGGGGGGGGGGGGGCTGCAGCCCCCCTAGCCCCCCTGGATCCGCCAATGATTGAAAGCCTTTTGATACACATATACTTCTTTTGTGTAAATCCTATATAGTTAGTATATGTATAGCGCTGTAAAGTTAATATTCTTTTGGTATTTGCTTTATATTGTTGCAAATGATTAGAAATTATTGTTAGTATTATTTCTAAGCAATTATACTGCAATATGAAATTAAATAGTCCAATAAAATATTATTTTGCATGGCATACATATCAATTTTACTTTGACATGACAATTCCCTTTTTGCCTTGCAAACTTCACACCTTGCAATATCGGGGCATGGTATAGAGCGGAGTTTTTTTTTAGCTTCCAGCTTGTAGTGCAATTGAAAAAGTAATTCTCATTAACTTCCACTGTAATCTAGTTGTATTTTAGTTTGGTAGGAATCCATAAAAAAACTAGCTCATAAACACGTATAGATATGTTTAGACTACAAAGAGCACAATGCCTCAATCAACTGAGCTACAATCAATTTGTTGTTAGTTGGATGGCCCTTTACTCGTGGTTCAATCTATAAGTCTACGTCGAATACTGAGAAGGTTTATTCCCTCCGTAAAAAAAAAGAAACGCAATCCTAATCATAGGCGGACCCAGGAAGATGCAGCAGCCCGGGCGAGACAACGGTGATCTCCTGGTACACAGCTCCCAGCCCAAATAAATCATGCTCAGCTAATGGGCCGTCTATTCAGCCATAAGGGATTATCAAGAGAGGAGCCCGGGCAAGGGCCCAGGGTCGCCGGGCCCTGGGTCCGCCTATGATCCTAATCCTAGCTCAAAGTTGGGATTGCATCTTTTTTAGGGACAGATGGAGTATCACATATACTCGTACAGCACAAAAAAGTTGGAACCTTTGATAACAAAGAAAAAAAGAAAAAAATGTTACCCTGGTTTAACTTGTACGGCTGGTTACCATTGCTGAAACAGATCAATTTGCAGACCGGGAAAAGACCCCGTCGTGGCCCTCTCATGGCTGGGGACTGCGGCCCTGATATGCCCCTAGTGCCAGTGCCACCCGATTTGGCGCGTGTTTGGAAAATATCTGGGAATACGGAGGAAGTGGACCGGTCGCCGGTCACATCGTTCGTCATTTTGAAGAAGAAGAAGAAGAAAAAAAATCATCATTCGCGTCGCTATTCGGCGAGGATGAATCAGGGAGCTAGAGGACGACAGGAACGGGAGCAAGCAATCAAGAAGCAGATCAGGAATCTGTGGCTTCTTCCACTGGGCCTGTGAATGGACCACCGCGGCCCAGTCAGCTGCGCAAGGCGCTGCTGCTGCTTTATCGGTGCGGTGCCTGCATCTGCATGCGATTGCGGAAGGAAGGAACATGGAAGAAGGCGGCGGGGCGGCAAGCCCGCCGGCCGGCCGGCCGCGCCAGCTCAGCGATCTTGCTCCGGAGCCGTGCCGTCCTTATCCGCGGAGTGGGAGGTGGGCGGCGGCGCGGCGATAGGACACAAGTATTGTGTTTGTGTGGCGTGAGCTCTGGAATCGCCTTGGAATCTGCCCGTGCGTGCGGTGCGGATCAAACGGCCTGAACAAACCGTTGGCGATCTTGAGTCCTGACCCAGGCCAGGATGAAGGCAAATGCGACCGGACCTCTCTCTCTTGCTGGGCTGCCACATCAGTGGGCCAGTGGCAGCAAACACGAGACATCCGAGCGAAATTCTGAATTCTCATTAGACGCGAGCGATCGAGCCCTTGCGTCAATCTCTCATTTTCTAGTTCCTCAATCGCACAGGCTCCGCCGCTCAGGATAAAGGTCCTACTTCCGGGACTATTCCTCGGCGCACGTGCGTTGCTGACGCACGCGCACTGAAAAGGATAATAACGCTCGCACGTAACCTCAACCATAAATGTTTCTCTCTTCTCATGTCTAGAGGCTTGTTTAGATCACCTCCAAAAATTAGAATTTTTTCACTCTCTCCATCACATCAATCTTTAGACACATGCATACAATATTAAATGTAGGTAAAAAAAAACTAATTACATAGTTTAGTTGTAAATCACGAAACGAATCTTTTAAACCTAGTTAACCTATGATTAGACAATATTTGTCAAATACAAACGAAATGCTACAGTTCTAAATTTTTCTAACTTCTTCAATCTAAATAAGGCCTAGGCCTTCTTCACTTTGCAAAAAATTTAAACCTAATGAATAGTATCACTTTCGTCTTATTTGATAAATATTGTCTAATCGTGGACCGATTAGGCTCAAAAGATTCATCTCGTGATTTCCAACTAAACTGTGTAATTAGTTATTTTTTTTACCTATATTTAATACTCCATGCAAGCGGCTAAAAATTGATGTGATGAAGAGAGAGTGAAAAAACTTGAAATTTGGATAACATCTAAACAAGGCCCTAGTTTTTTTTGGTTGGTCTAAAATCAGCCCATTAACTTTTTTTCTGTCTAGATTCTAGACTATGGGCTAATTTGGATTTTACGAGCTTTTTATTTTTCTTTTGGGATAGTGGGTATGTAGGAGATGAAAAGAGCGGGGGATGGTTTGAAATCCAAATAGATGTAGAAGTACTACTTTTCAAAATACATACTATTTTATATTCTATAGTACTTCGTCTAGGATTAATGATTCAACTGATATATAAAAATAAAAAATAGTTCATTAAAGACATGCAAGGTCACCGGTACACAAAAAAAAACTAGAAAAAAGAGTACATCTTATTTATCGGGATATATATATCTTTGTAGATAACTAATATAAAGCACATGTGGCTTATGTTTTCAGTGCTAAATAGTTGCCATTAATACCCTGAAAAAAGGGTAAACATATTAAAAATACATGAAGTTATGTTAAACTTTACATTTGTATACTGCGAAATTATAAAATTGATTCTAGAATTATATTATAAACTTTATATTGATAGGTTCAAAACTTTAACATGATATATTATAAACTTTATACTGTTAGATTCAAAATTTTACACCAAAAATTTATAAACTTTGAACTGTCACATTACAAACATTACACCGCTAGTTTAAAAACTTTAAACTATACATTATAAACTTTCTACTAATAGGTTCAAAACTTTACACTCAGAATTTATAAACTTTGAACTATGATATTACAAACTTTGTACTGCCATATTCAAAATTTTGAACTATCATATTATAAACTCTGTACTGTTAGGTTCAAAATTTTACACTGAGAATTTATAATCTTTGAACTATCACATTACAAACTTTATACTGTTAGATTCAATACCGTGATCTATTACATTATAAATTTTATACTATTAGATTTAAAACTTTAATCGATAATTTTGTACTGCTAGATTCAAAACTTTACACTGAGAATTTATAAACTTTGAATTATAACACTACAAACTTTATATTATTAGGTTCAAAACTTTAAACTATTATATTATAAACTTTGTACTACTATGTGTCACACCTCAAATTTTTTGATTTTGGGTCGTGAATAGAAAACACTAAATAAACTAAAATTATTTTAATATTCGGATAAAAAAATACTAAGTTTAGTTTGAGATAGCGCAAAATTAGTTGTAGAAAGATGTGAATTTTCAAAATTTTCTGAATTTATTTGATGGGCTTTTGCTTGATGTAATGTTTGCTTGCTGCTTGACTATGTGCTGTGAGTGTGGAAAGTCTTCAAAACATGTTTACAAGGTGATCTTCTTTTCGTGGCTTGTGTCCACCCTTTTTCTAGAATCAAATCCTTGCTCTTCTGTGCTTAATTCTTTTGATAGGAGTTTCGCAAAAATCTTTTTCTTCCGCTCCAATTAATTGATTTGAGATCATCGTCCATCAAAACGTTTCGAATGTCTTCGCCGGGAAATTTCTGAATTTTTCTAAAACTTTTTCCCATTTATCCAAGGAAAATCTAATTTATTGGATGCCTCAAAATATATTTTCATGAGCTCCAAATACTTTATTTGGGTTTCTTATGTTCCAAAATATCTGTGGGATTTGTCCCCAAACTTTTGGAATTTTTGGAGTATTTTTTGTGGCTTAAATATCAATTCTAGACTTTTCTAGAATTATTTGTATACACAAAATTAAATAACTCTAAAAATAATTAATCTTAACCCTAAATCACCTTTGGTCAAACATTTTTTTACGATGAAAGAAGAATTATATTATATGATAGCTGGGTACATTAACACATCACAAGTACTCTGGATTACAAAATAGTAGCCACGCTGTGAATAGCATAACTCAAAACCTAACATGCTAGATTCTTTACAGTATGGATGACTGCACAGGTAAACACTTGGCAAATGACCTGAGAACAAATGACCAATGAATGACGGCCAACATTCCTGTAGGCGGAATTGAGGAGCTTCTTCTTTCTGGTGTCTTCCTTCTTCTTGTTTTTGCCACTGAAGAGTGAGGAAGACTGATCTGAAAATTATTCTCCCTAGTCCTTCATCGTGGCCAGATCTAACCACAATAAAACGGAGAAGAGACCGGAGAAAATTATTCTATGGCGGCGACATCATCTCCACCTTGATGCCGCCGTCCAGAAATAAAAGTCTCCATGTCGTCATGTCAATGAAGATACTGACGCTGAAGTTGTCGCCTTCGTCTTCAACGGAGCCGCCATGGAGAAGACGATTTCGCCCTTCCCCTTCACCATCGCCGGAGATGAGAAGGAGGAGATAAAACTCTAATACCAAGAAATTTGGCATACAGAGACACTAACCCTAATGACTCGATCTATTAGGAAAAACTTATTAAAAACAATAGATCTCCACTCACTTCAGCCCTCGGCGAGATGCCAACATTTTTGCTCTTTCATTAATGGATGGAAGAAGGCCCGTGCAATCCTCTCTGTCATTGATCCTTAACGTGATGATGACATAATCCACCAAGCAAATAACCAGGTCAATGCTTCTATCACATAGCAATCCTAGCCCTTGTTTAGATTGAAGAAAATTTCAACCCGATGAATAGTACCACTTTCGTCTTATTTGGCAAATATTGTCCAATCATGGACCAACTAGGCTCAAAAGATTCATCTCGTGATTTCCAACTAAACTGTGTAATTAGTTATTTTTTTTACCTACATTTAATACTCCATGCAAGCGGTTAAAAATTGATGTGATGGAGAGAGAGTGAAAAAACTTGGAACTTTGAGGTAAACTAAACAAGGCGCTAGTATTATATCTTCCATCTTTGTGTGTCACGCAGGCTAAGGACACCAGGCCCATCACGTCGTACGTGTTCATCTATAAATAGCGAGCTCCTGCTGCCCTAGACGGCCTGCAGATCATAGGCGCCGCCGCTGTTTCCTCGCTGCCATACCGAGTCGGGATTTCTCTCTCACGCCCAGGTTCTGTAGAGCCAGCCCCTGCGATCTCCAGTCCCTGCCATGCCGATGCCGCAAGTCGATCGTTGCTTGGTGCTTAGCGCCGCCACCGAAGCTCGTGTTCTTCGCAGCCGCCGTTGCAAGCCATGCTCGAGTCCGTCGCTCTGGAGCCTCGCTGGAGCAACCCGGAGCATCGTCAAGCTGTACGCAGCGCAAGGTTTCCCGTGCTGTCGTCGTTGACCGCAACGAGTCTGTCCGCAGCCACCGTCGTTGGCGTTGGTGAGTTGCCTCTCTACTCTGTGTAGTCTGCAACTCTATATGCTCGCTCCCGTTGCTTCCAGTTTATGTTTAGCCATCTGCCTTTGTTAACAGTTGCAGCGCCGCTGTCTCCTGTTGTGCTAACCCACTGGCCGAGACGCGACGCAGTTATCCACACGTTCCAACTTCCAACCATCTTGATCGGTGCCACCTCACGACTGAGCAAGCAGATCCCCTGATGTTCTTCTGCAGCAATTCCATGCAAGCCTACCAAGACAGACTACGTACATGCATAATCAACACATCCATATCCTGCACGCACGTTTGGCTGTTAGCCTATAATCCCTTCCATCTACTGTTTGGTTAGTCAGTGCCTTATCTTTTTGTTTGATCAATTTCCCTCCATCCAATCCAAAGTACTGTACTGTATTCTTTTTATTTATATACATCAACTCATCCAACGTCATTGAAAGCCTTTTGATACACATATACTTCTTTTGTGTAAATCCTATATAGTTAGTATATGTATAGGGCTGTAAAGTTAATATTCTTTTGGCATTTGCTTTATATTGTTGCAAATGATTAGAAATTATTGTTAGTATTATTTCTAAGCAATTATACTGCAATATGAAATTAAATAGTCCAATAAAATATTATTTTGCATGGCATACATATCAATTTTACTTTGACATGACAATTCCCTTTTTGCCTTGCAAACTTCACACCTTGCAATATTGGTGTCTTTTAAACCACTGATCGATTTCCTACTCTCTCTCTCACACACATCTGTAGCAACAACCCTTTTATCTAGTGCGTTGTTTCTAAAGTTTTTCTTTTTATTGGTGTACTGTTTTTAGTTGTCTGTATTTATTGCTTATATGTTTTTTTTGTGCTACGATCTGCGAGTAGAAGAGCTGTCCGTAAGCGCCGGAGAATGAAAGAATAGAAGATGAAAGGTTCTACGAGAAGATGACCATTAGTTGTAAAGCAAGTATAGCATGAGATCATCATTGTTACCCATTCACCTTAATATCATTTAATTCATATGCATGTGTCTACCTTGTTACCATTAAGGATATCCTATGCATTGGGTAGTATGATGCTAGCGCCAAATAACGACAATGATCTTGTAACTTGACTAATGATATATGCAATAAACACTAAAAGATATTTTTTAGCAACAAGGAATAAGGAGGCTATAGCATAGGTTTTGTGATGCTCTAGATTCCTCTCCCTGAGGTCTTATCTGTAAGTGATCATCCAAGACTTACAATACAACTATGAGTGCTATATGGCTCTAGTTTTAGTCAAGTATGAGGATCTTTTCTAGCTTGTTAGTGGTTACCCTAAAGGGTGCAAAAGGGGCTTGCTGACATGTGTATAGGACAACCTCTATTCTTATCAGTATAGCCACAAAGGAATTGTGCCATTTAAAATGGGGTTCCTACATCTGCTTGCCAATTGGAAACCTAGCGACCCTAACTTCTTAGACGAACCTTTGAAAGACTTCATAGTGAACTCGGCCGACATTCCTTGGTAATGGGTCAAGAGGCTGATCACCTCGGGCGAAAGGGTAAATACTTCATAGTGAACCCTGCCGACATAGATGATCATTAATGATAATTATGTTTATGCTATTCATTATTCATGTTTACCTAAATCATGTGTTTATTTGGGTTTATGTTAAACTTCTTGCTACTCAATCATATAAAATTGTGACTCACTAAAAGCAAATCGCAGTAAACCATCTCAACCTTTTGAGCCTCATAAACCCCATGTTATATTTACTGAGTACGACATGTGCTCACCCTTGCTATTTTCTCCACACTCCCAATCTCTAGTAGAAGCTGCTCAAAAGATATAAGACATGGAGGAGTTCTTAGAAGATTAACAGAAGTGCTAGGCGTACGTTACCCCAGTCAGTCGTCTCTGTGAAGAATGAAGCCTGAAGATTAGTTACCGTTCCGCGATACTCTATTGTTGTAAGTATGGACTTCCTGTGCTCACATGTCGAATATGGTTTTGTTTTTAAAACTGGGTATGACACTATGTTCAAAACTTTATACTTAGAATTCATAAACTTTAAACTATGACATTACAAACTTTATACTGTTAGGTTCAACTTTGAACTATTACGTTATAAACTTCATACTGTTATGTTCAAAATTTATAAACTTTAAACTATCACATTATAAACTTTGTACTATTAGATTCAATACTTTGATCTGTCACGTTATAAACTTTGTAGTGGTAGGTTCAAAACTTTACACTCAGAATTTATAAACTTTGAACTATAACATTACAAACTTAGTACTGCTAGGTACAAAATTTTACACTCAGAATTTATAAACTTTAAACTATCACATTACAAATATTTCTTGGCTAGATTCAAAATTTTGAACTATCACATTATAAACTTTGTACTGTTAGGTTCAAAACTTTACACTTGGAATTTATAAACTTTGAACCGTCAGATTATAAACTTCATATTAGCACATTGAAAACTTTGTATTTTAAGATTTAAAACTTAATAATTTCAAACTTTATACTAGCATACTTAAAAGTTTATACTTTAAGATTTAAAACTTTATAATTTCAATCTCTACTTTTAAAATTCAGGAGTTATACTAGTACATTTAAAACTTTGTAATTTCAAACTTTGCATTTTAAATTCAGAAACCATATATTATCACATTTAAAACTTTATAATTTAAGGTTTAAAACTTTGTAATTTAAAACTTTACTTCTGAAATTCAGAAACTTTATAGTAGCATATTTAAAACTTTGTTCTAGGACATTTGAAACATTGTACTTTAAAATTCACAACTTTGTAATTCTAAACTTTGCACTTCAAGTTTCTAAGCTTTGTTGTAACGTGTTTCTAGCTTTATATTACTATATCCAAAACTTTATAATTAGATACTAATAATATGATATTTAATTGATGTACAAATGCTTCTATAGTGCAGCTACAAAAGTTCAGTAAGAATAAAAAACAAGTTGCACTGCACATCACGAACCCTCCGTATTTCAAGTGTATAACATGTAAAAATGAGCCGACCATACAACAACAACGAGATAATGCATACCTTTGCAAGAAGCTGCTTCATATTTGCCTCCATTCCAACAATATTAGTCTTTATCCTATGGAAAAAATCACATATACATAGTATGCGTTACAACTATAAAAAATAATAGCACTTGTACATCAAACTCATTAATAGAAGGAGAAGTCTGAGCTACCAGTAAGAAAATAGTGTCACCCTCCTTTTTATAGTATCAGTTGCACTAATAAACTTGTTATAATTCTCGTACACTACCATCTATAAATTTGTGTCTAGGTTCTTGATCTCAGCAGCCATCTTCACATGCCCTTGTAGAAGACCTTCCAGATTGGATTGTTGCACCTCAAAACCATGTAAGTAGTGAGCATCCTACTCTTAGTTATTGGGACTAATAAACTAAACATGTTATTATGTCATACTAAATTCCGCTCTCAACAAATACTATTACACTAGCAAATAGCATATTAGGGTATATAGTTTGGGCCCCAAAAATCTACCAATTTTGAGTAAAGGTCTACGTTTAAATGTCTGCGAAGCCATTCAAGTGAAAATGGCAATACATGCAACAATTATATGCAGAAAAAGTCATTCGAGTGATATGTCATGCTAAACTTCATATAATCAGAATGACAGTAAACTTTGTGCAAAACATAAAAAGTGATAATGTAAAAAGGGAATTTGGGTAAACTATGTACCATAAGCAAATTATATGAGTAAATTAAAACTATAAAAGGTAATGCTACTGTAACAAGTAGTCTAACTCTAACTACATAAGTAGAATGACAATAAATTTAACCTTCTTGATTCACATTATTCATGTGTCTAGATCCCAAATTCCAAGGATACTTATGCAGCATAACTAAAATATGCTGCATAAAAATCTCCTAATTAAAATAAAATTTATTGAATACTTAATTAAAAAACAATATATGCATGCATGCAAAAGTCAACATTATAGTTACGCAACAACCACACTATGTAAATACTGATAGAAGTGCTCTAAATAAAATGAACATCCATGAGCCAGAATTTAAATATTTTCATAAGGTCACCTTGGGATCACCTTCAACTAGTTGCAGGCACCCTACAGGTCAAACATAAGCACATCTAGAAAGTGAACAACAGCCCTGACTAGAAGAGGCCAGTAGTTCAAGCCACAACTTGCATACCTGAACACACGCTGACACCATTTTCTCTTGTGATGTACACCGTCCAAGTACAAGAACACACACTGGCACCATTTTCTCTTGTGACACCTTCCAAGTAAGTACAAGAAAGCTTAGGATTATCCAATTTTTAACCGGCTATAGCACTTTAGGTGCACAGACACAGAATGTAGCATTCATGCAAGACCGACCGTATGGGTGAAAAAACCCCAAGCGGCTCCAACATAGCTGAAAATTGTGCACCGAGGCAAGCTGAAATATGGCTACTATCCCCCCAACAATACAAATGCTCAAGTTTGCAAAATCGGCCATGCAGATGCGCACAATTCACAATTTGAAACCCAGAACCATACCCTAACATAGCTAAAATAGCGCGTTGAGGCAAGAGAAAATACGAGGAAGAACCCCTATAAAACAGTAGCATTGCTCGAGACCATGCAGTGAATCGGGTGAGACAGGCTGAATCGAGGAGAGCACGACCTACAAGAGTAGGGAGGGGAACCTCTAATGCATAAAAAAAGTAGTTACAAGAAACAAAATGGCTAGAGATAGTGATTAAACAACAATCTACTTTTGTGAATACTGGTTGATACTTAAAATCCATATGGGTTAGGAGGTGTCAATTTGATAACACTGCACAGGAGAGTGAACACCGGTGCATGAAAAATCCAAATATCATTTTTGTTTATCATGTTATAGTGACTGTTTGTAATTGCCCTATTTCACAAGGCAAACCAGACACCATGTTCGCTTGAAGTACTTTTCAGCCAACGAACAATGTTTTCCTCTCACAACAAATCAGTATAAGTCAAATTTCAGCATGAATTTTGATATCATCTTAGGAACTTCCACAAGTATGAAATCATATTTTAGAAGAGCTATAAACACGAGAAATGATTGTGGATGATAGGCAAAAATACCGGTATACCACCGATGGAATAAATTTATTTTAGCTATGATGGTTGACTGCATTCTAGCAACATGGTTAAAAAACATTAGCCCAACAATATCTTTTTACCCCCTGCACTGATCAACTAAAACAAGGCACGAAAGAACAAAAGGTTTCAGTAAGGATTCTGGCCACCTGCATGCCATTAGAAGAAAAAGTAATGCAACTCAATTGCCAAGGAGGGATATCCTGATATCAAAAAATTAAAATATAGATTAACTCAACCACTAGCATTAAGAGCAATGTGCTGCTACACATCACACATATGCATCCATCTAAACGATCGATACCAAGCCTGAAACCTATGGTAGAACCGCCTGATCTAATGGCCTCTACAGAGTACTTGCCTTCCATTAGACGCTAAGTACTCAAGAGACTGCACTAAATCATGTTGTTCCATCGAGCACACCCAAAGGAAGAACCTGAAAATCCACATTTTCGTTAGGATCATAAATGAGAGGATAAAGCTTACAACATTCTTAGTCATTTCTTACATCACTTTTCACGCAACATCAGAGTATTACACCAATTGTTTATAACAGCGGAACATAACAATGTTATTAGAGTTTTTCAACGGAAAGGAAAATTTACTTAAATGACAAGTTTAAGCATAATCGTGATGAACATTTATATACATGAAATGATAACAGATTGTAAGTCTTTTCTTTGTAAAATATTTTGTGAAAGCTAGAAAGAACTTTAGGCCCACAACGTAAAGGAAATCCTTGTTGAGCCCACCAGAAGGTTTTCACACACAAGTTAGCTCTACCAGCACCAGACACCTGCAACAGGGTAGAATAAAACCCTAAGTACTCAATTATACTCAGAAAGACTTACCCGACAGGAGGAAATAAAAGACTCCAATGATATGCAAGGCTATCTGGCTTATGGGTTATTGCATCTACAGAAAGCATTACTAAACGTACATCCTTATATTCAATTTTTATTAGCATTCATAATTGGTTCATTACCTGGCCATTCTATGTAAGCACCTATACTACTTCCAAGCATGTGGTAAGCAATCAGAACCATTTTATCACCTTCCATATTCCAGTTCTTACTATGGTGCTAGACCATAGCCAAATCGGTATTGTCTCACAGAAACGATGATTTATGAATCAATGTATCCCAGCTGGGTACCCCGAAACACACGCCTCGCTTGTACCCTAGACAGAAACAAGACCAACCCGTTCCACTCCTGTCAAGGGGTCCAGGTCCCCGTCCAAACTTGGACTTCAAGCCCCCAACTCCTGAGACCCGGTTTCAGTATGGTGCTTAGACCTCCTCCTAATACCCACCCCTAGAAGTCGGTCAAAAAAGAGCCGGAACTCATGACAAGAGGGTAACAAGTCTTCTCACTCCCATAAGCAAGTTTGTGCTCAGGATAATACGTCTATGACCTGACTACCATCCACACAACGGATGGTCCTCAATTGACACAGGCGGGACAAATGCAACCAGAGCCTCGCTCGATTGCCTCACCACATCCAATATCCAAGCACAGTTCCACCCGGTCTCCAATCAATGTATATATATATATATATATATATATATATATATATATATATATATATATATATATATATATATATATATATATATATATATATATTCCATGTGATAGTAACATGATAACAGTAATAATAATATCTTTTCCTATCTCACGTGAGTGACAAATAATCACCCAACTTCTACCGGGTCCTATAACATAACAACTACATGATCTTGTCATACTAGTAAGACCTATAGGATAAGGATATATATATGCAAGTGGATTTCATTCAACTCCATAAAACTTAATGCACAAGCATAAAATAAAAGTACAGAATAATAGGGGTTATTCACCGGGGCTTGCCTGGGTAAGATATAACCAAAAGTTAGTATTCTATCGTGGTGTAATGATCATCAAGGCACCATCTTTTTCGCTACTCCAGATGACTCCATGATCCATCGTTGTTCCTAATATGCTATTCGTGGGTGCAACGCAAATACGTAATTAAAACGACAACCGCAACTCTTAAAATACGATTACACTTCTCAATGCTAACAAGCTAGCTCTAATGACTAACGTATTAAGTCATGTATCCATGTTGTCGAACATGACGTTATTTCCCAACAAGTGTTTTAGTTATAAAATCCCAAGGTGTTTCCTTATTTCAATTTTATTATTTTAATATATATTCGAACTAGGGCTCATTAGCTATCTTAGCAAACTAATTATTCTAGCTATTAAAATTACTGTGAGCACCTAATAATATTAGGAATTTACTGTGAAATTTTTAGAGTCAACACTATGACCAATTTGTCATAAAAATTCCTACAAGTTTATACGTTAATAATATTAAGCATCTCAATTTAATTAGAGAATGGCTAAAAATATTATAACACTATATGAACAAGATATACTAGCAGGTAGATAATGATTTTAGGATCCTAACAAAATTAGTTTCACAATTTTTAGACTCCTACACCATTTTATTTTGAATTTACAAAATCAGCCTTGAATCTAAATTACAATTACTTTAGAAAAAGAAAAAGGCCAGCAGCTACCCATTTGGCCTGGGGCCCAATGCGACCAGTGCGGGAGCGCGATTGAGCACGGCGCAGTCAGCCCAGCAATGGCCCAAAGCAGGGAGCCCGCGCGCACGCTTGCTCTTTTGCAAAAGAACCCCTAGCCCAATAGGTTATTATGCGATGGCACCACGCACTATTGTACTAGCGACGTGCTTTGCATCGAGCACCCTCGAAAAGCTTACCTTCTCACTGAGTCGATCCTCGACGCCCTCGCGCATGACGGTGCAGCCTCAGCCGACATTGTGCACCTTCACCAGTCAACAGAGCGAATCACCGACCAAACGAGCAAGCCGACGAGCACCGTGGAGCAAAAGCGAAACCCTGGGCAGCGATTAGAAGTTAAACGGTGAAGCTAGTGCATTGCTCACGCTGGCAGACCAACTTCCACAGCGGCGCGTCTATTCTGATAAGCCTAAGGGCTAGCGAGGCGATCGAGATTGCGAGAGAGCAGAAGGGGCTTACCACGAAGCTAGCCGCGCAACTGGTTGAGGAGAGGAAGGCCAGGAGAACCTTGGCCACGTGCGCCCGCACCGCGTGGTGGTGCTCCAAGCGTGGAACCCCTGAGTCAGAGCGTCTTCGGTTGTGCCTCCGATGGATCTAACGCCAGCAGGAGGACGAGGAGGTCAAGACGAGTCCATAGGAGCCGCTAATTGAAGCGCTATTGAGGCATATCGGCTTACCCCCAAATTCTCGAGCACGGTGGCGATTTAGACTAGCGGGGGGAAACTCCGAATTGGCCAACAACAAGGCTCATTTGCGCCTTGGTGCGGGTTAGGCTGCTAACTAGCTTCTAATCCTAGTTGCTAGAGCACTAAATCGAGGTGGGATATCACAGACTGCGCGTATTTAGCTTGTGAAGCGGTGCGGCTCCATCGGCAGCAAGGGCAGACGTGGTAGCGGCTTCATGGCTCGGCCAACCTTAGCCGAGGCTGTGTTTAATGAGCGAGAGCGTCCGCACGGTGAGGCTCAAAGGGAGCGTGTCGTGGGGTGCCGGGTGTTGGCGGTTCTTAACGCACATTTATACCGCCAACATTTGAACATAATAAAGAAAATATGACTACCAAAACTTAGACATAGGATTTTACAACTAACATTTTCACAAGTTTTGGTACAAATATGTTTTTGTAGGCACAAGTCTAGGAATTCACTGAAATGCACTTTTCAGAAGGCGTAATCAAGCAAAACAAATGCAAAAAGCCCACTCAAACGTAGAACTGGACCAAAGCATCGGTGGGGGAGGCACCTAGGCCCAGCCATCAGCCCACCAGAGCAAGGCGGTGGCCACTGGGCTAGTATGGCTTAGAGCTAGATGCCAGTATCACTTGGCAGACCAAGCATAAGCCGATGCTCGAAGTGAGTTTGTAGTACCAAAGGTATCTTCGCTTAAGGTTTTTGCCCTTAGATGAACCTTACTACCCAAGTTACCCTTCATCCTTTTCTCTAGGTAAACTAGCTAAGAGGCTACTTACAATACCGTTCCTTTGGAAAAATATGATACCCTGAATACTTCCGGGTGAAGTGCTATAACGGTACTTCAGTGCGCTTGCAGACTTTTCTGCTTACGCTAAGAAGCACCAACAAGCATTTCTGGCGCCGTTGCTGGGGAACGGTTGTCGTTTTAGTCTCCAAACCTAGTTTGCTCGTGTATCCTTTGCTTTCACCTTTCTTTTCTTTTTACTCTTTTCAATGGAGAAACCCACAATTCAAAACGTTTCTGCTCCTAAGGGCGAGTTCGTTGAACCTGCACAATCCTCGAAGCCAATCATAGCTTCAAGTTACGAACTCCGCCCATGCTTTATAGACATGGTTCAGGAACAAGCCTTCTCGGGGTTAGTATGAAAACCCTTATCATCACCTACGAGAGTTTGAGTAGCTTTGTGCTTGCCTGACCATTTCAGGCATGTCACAAGAATCACTTAGGTGGAAGTTGTTTCCTTTCTCGCTTGATGAGAGAGTGAAACAATGGTACACCCACAACATAGGGAAGGTAGTTGGTGATTTGGAGGAATTGCAGAACAAATTCTGCTTTGCATTCTTCCCTATATCCCAAATCACTACCCTATGACAAGAGATACTTAGCTTCCAACAAAAAGAGAAGGAATCCATAGGTGCAACTTGGATAGATTCTCAATTTTAACAAGATCTGGCACAGACTTGTCTATACCCAACCACGTGCCCTTGTAGCATTTCTGGTTAGGTCTTAGCAAGGAATCTTCCCTACAGCTCGATATAGCCACCAGAGGTTCATTTACCCATAAAACCACAGCGGAAGGAGAAGCTCTCTTCGACCAAATTCTAGAGAATACTCCCCTGCTAGAACCCCTCTGGGTAGAGCCCGAGCTAAGCCATGAGGAAGTCTCTTTGGCTAAGGCTAAACCTGTTTTATCTTTAGAGAGACCCTCACCCGAACCAGAAGATCCGGAGGAAGATTTCCAACCTTCTGAACTTCTGCATTTAGAGGATGATTTTTTGAAAATTTCAGAAATGCCTCAAACTACGAATGCCAAAAGGGACCACCAATCCCTGTCACTCCTCTCGAACCCCTAGACAAAGGATTTCTCAGAAAATCCATGAAGGAGTTACCTCAATTCTAAGCAACGAATGGACTGAAGAGGTGGAACATTGTTCTGAAGAAATTCAGATTCGTGTACCTGCCTCAACCATTCAATGCAATATCTAGGATGAACGGGTGGATGTGCTTTATAATCCAACTGTTGGAGCAAAGATTATGTTAGCATCTTTTGCGTCAACTTACTTTGACAATGAAACCCTTGCTCCAATAGTCAAAACCTATAGAATTGCACCCCGCATCAGACTAGAAGGTCTAGGGATTCTTCAAGACATATCCTTATATCATGAGCAAACTAAGATTTCCCTAGACTTCCATGTCTTTGACATTAAGGATTTTGATGTCACGATAGGGCGTCCCCTAGAAAAGCTATTTGTCGACCCACCAAAAACAAGGGATCTGGACGTAAAGCTGGGGAGGGACACTTTTACCATTCCTATTACTCAAGTTAAAAACTCAGTGGCTAAATCTTTCCCCTATCCTTACCTGCCCAAGGAGGTCATGTTGGTTTTGCCCTTTGATTCACCCAAGTCATCCTTAGAAAAGGATGCAAAACTCTTCATAGAAGAAGAGGATGACTTAGGAGAAACCATAGACCTTCCCATGAAGGAAGTACCGACACCACCTCTAGTTGAGCTAAAACCCTTGTTCGTAGGTCTACGCTATGCCTTTCTGAACGGTGACAACAACACTCCTGTAATCATTAGCGATAAGCTTTCTGATAAGGAGACATCTAAACTCATCACCATTTTAGAAAAGCATGGGTTGGTCTTTGGGTATTCCTTGCAAGACCTCAAGGGAATTAGCCCAACACTCTGTACCCATCGCATTCCTATTGATCCTGCAAGCACACCATCACGCGAACCCTAACGCAGGCTCAATAATGTGATGCCTGAAGTCATGAAGAAGGAAGTCCTCAAACTTCGTCACGCCGAGATTATTTATCCCATACCATATAGTGATTGGGTTAGTCCCATCCAAGTGGTTCCTAAGAAAGGAGGAATGACAGTCATTGAAAATAATAAAAATGAGCTAATTCCACAACCTATCATCACGGGGTGGAGAATGTGCATTGATTACCAGAAGCTTAGCACGGCAACAAAGAAAGACCACTTCCCAATACCTTTCATTGATGAAATGTTAGAGCGGTTGGTGAAGCACTCTTTTTTCTGTTTCCTCAATGGGTATTCAGGATATCATCAAATTCCCATCCACCCTGATGATCAGAGCAAGACAACATTTACATGCCCATATGGAACGTACGCCTATTGTAGAATGTTGTTTGGGTTGTGCAATGCACCCGCTTCATTCCAATGGTACATGATGTCTATTTTCTCAGACATAATAGAAGAAATCATGGAGGTGTTCATGGATGATTTTTCAATCTATAGCAAAACCTTTGACCACTGTCTGGAGAATCTAGACAAAGTCTTGCAGAGATGCCAAGAGAAGAAACTGGTACTTAAACTGGGAAAAGTGCCATTTCATGGTCCGTGATGCCATCATTCTTGGGCATCTTGTGTTTGAGAGGGGGATAGAGGTAGACAAGGCCAAGATCGAGGTCATTGAGCAATTACCACCCCCCGTGAACGTAAAAGGAATCCATAGCTTTCTAGGTCATGCAGGGTTCTATAGGCGGTTTATTAAGGATTTTTCACAAATCTCTAGACCCCTCATGAACCTATTAGCTAAGGATGCACCTTTTGAGT
Source organism: Saccharum hybrid cultivar R570 (assembly GCA_038087645.1). Classification (NCBI taxonomy): domain Eukaryota; kingdom Viridiplantae; phylum Streptophyta; class Magnoliopsida; order Poales; family Poaceae; genus Saccharum; species Saccharum hybrid cultivar. The sequence continues at coordinate 2,997,718 of JAQSUU010000568.1, forward strand.
TCACAAATGAGTCCTTAGCTGCTTTTCACACGCTCAAGAAAGCACTCGTCTCAGCACGAATCATTCAACCACCCGATTGGTCACTGCCATTTGAGATCATGTGTGATGCAAGTGACTATACTATTGGTGTGGTCCTTGGCCAAACCAAAGATAAGAAGCATCACACGATCGCTTATGCTAGCAAAACGCTGATAGGAGCACAACTTAACTATGCTACCATAGAAAAAGAGCTCCTAGCAATCATTTTTGCCATCGATAAGTTTATGTCTTATTTAGTGGGCGCAAAAGTTATCATCTATACCGATCATGCTGGATTAAAATATTTGCTCACTAAGAAAGACCCTAACCTCATTTAATAAGATGGATTCTCTTACTCCAAGAATTTGACCTTGAAATAAAAGATAAAAAGGAAGTAGATAATACTGTCGCTGATCATCTATCATGTTTGCAAGTCACTAACATGTAGGAGCTACCAATAAATGACTTCCTATGTGATGACATGCTACTTAAGGTGACGGACACAAACCCATGGTATGCAAACATCATGAACTTCATGGTTTCAGGGTATGTACCACTGGGTGAAAACAGAAGAAAGTTGCAAGCGGAAAGCAGATGTCACCTATGGGATGACCCGTACCTGTATAGGGTATGCAAAGAGATGTGTACCATTGGTGGAAGGACTGCAAATCATTGAGAAATGCCATGCAGCACCATACCGAGGCCACTATGGAGTGTTCCGCACACAAGCCAAAATCTGTCAGTGTGGGTTCTTTTAGTCGATAATCTACGAGGACACCAAGGAGTTCATCCAAAGGTGTTGAAAATGTCAGCTGCAAGGAGGCATCACAGCATGCAACACAATACCCCTCCATTACAATCTACAAGTGGAAATATTTGACGTTTGGGGCATTGATTTCATGGGACCATTTCAAAAGTCCCATGACAGCGAGTACATCCTTATCACCATTGACTATGTGTCAAAGTGGGTGAAAGCTCTACCATGCATAGCTGCTGACGCCAGACACCTAAGGAAGATGTTTCATGAAGTAATCTTCCCTTACTTTGGAACACCTCGAATGGTAATAAGCGATGGAGGATCCCACTTCATTGACAAAACCTTCGGAGCTTTCCTGAAAGAACTTGGCGCCAAGCACAATATTGCCACCCCATACCATCCCCAAACAAGCGGTCAGGCAGAAACTTCCAATAAATAGATCAAAAATATCCTACAGAAAATGGTCATTGCAATCAGAAAAGGATGGAAAGATAAGCTACCTGATGCATTCTGCGCATACAGGACAGCTTACAAGACTCCCATTGACATGTCACCGTTCCAGCTAGTTTATGGAAAAAGCTGCCATTTACCAATTGAGCTTGAGCATCAGGCTCACTGGGCAGTCAAAAGCTAGAACATGAATGTGAAGCAAGCCAGAAGAAATCACCAAAAGCAAATTGCTGAACTAGAAGAATGGTGAGAGAAGGTGTATTATAGTGCCAAGCTCTACAAAGAAAGAACAAAAAGATGGCACGATCACCGAATCCAGTACAAGCAATTCAAGGGGGAGATAAAGTTCTTTTCAACTCCCGAGTCAAGCTATTCAGTGAAGGAAAATTACGGAGCAAATGGCAAGGACCGTACACCGTCATCAACACTTCGCTATATGGCGCGATCACCATCCAAGATGATGACGGTAACATTTTCAAAGTTAGCAGTCAATGTTTGAAAATTTTCCATGAGCCTTCTCATTACTTTGACTTAGAAATAGATAAAATAGATTTAATAGCTTTTGATAAATTTGTTCAAAACTTATGAAAACATAAAAATATGACCATGCTAACATATTCTTTCATTTGCTTGAAAATATAAATATTTGTTCTTTTAAGCAAGTCATCATGGTACAATGACCAAAATGCCCTCACTAGATCCTTGCTTATCTTTGCTTGATTCTTGTTAGACACATGTATGTTCATTCATTAATGCAAGATCATATAAAGTTTGAAATTTGAATTATGAATATTCCTTTGATTAACCTTAATCACAAACAAATCCTGCTCTATCACAATGTGATCATGGCAAATAAAAATCCAACACCAGCATCACTAGGATCCCCATGGATGCAAATGAATGTAGACACAAATTCGGACCGAGGGGAGGAGCTGGGGGTGTGGGCGCACCCTAGGTGCGGCCCCACCCCACCTGGCTCCGCTGGCCCTCTATCTTCTACTGCAACTTCTTGATCCTCAGTGTATCGTGTCCATGGCAGTGTCTGGTTCACTTCCTTCTCGGTAGAAGCCTAAACAGCTATAAAACCACCTCCCTAGTCTCTCTTCTCCTCACACCAAGCTTCAAGCTTCCTCTTTTTCCTCATACAAGTAGCCACAACTCTCAAGTGCTTAGTGCAGCAATGGACAGCTATGCGCTCTCACTTTACAAGGCTTCAAGCTCCATCTATGACTTAGATGTAGCTCCTTTGTCGGTTGACTACACTCCTAAGAGCTCCTATGTACGGGAGGAGGCAAGGCTCATCACGGAGACGCCGCTCGCCATCATGCCACCTTCAAGCTACATGAGTGGGGGCTCAAGCATCAAGTCAATGGCACGTTCAAACATGCCCAAAGGTGGCGCCAAGGAGAAGAAGAAGGCGCCCGCTTGTCCAACCACCAGCGCCATCGGCCTCAAGCGGAAGGCCCCCGTTAGTAGCGAATCTAGCAAGCATACCAATGTAACACCTTCAAGCAACTCCGTGTCTCAAGCTAGTTCGTCCATACCATCCACTAGGCCGAGCCCTTCCTACACCATGGTTGGTGTGCGCAAACCCGATGGTGGGTATGGGAAGGCGCTCATGCGCAAGACGGCAAAGAAACCAGTAAGTGAGCCAGCTCCCTCTGGGAAGGGGTCGGAATCCTTGGGTTTACCTCTTAGAATCAAGAGGTTTAGAAAGCTGCCTCCAATCAGGTGCCCTGCAAGGTAGTATGAGAGCAGCGATGATGAGGACACACCTACCATAGCCTCTCTTAGCACCAAAAACGCTAGCCTGCGGGAGCTTCTTTGGGAGCTTAACGATAACATATCTGCCAAACTCATCAAAGTCAGAGACCTAGCCGATGACATCAATAGCTTACGCTTTAAGCTAGACCAGAAGTTAGAAAAGGTGGCTAGGGCAACAGGAGTGGTGGATGCACTGAACCAACCCCTTTAGACCACTCCCGCTGCATAAATAAAATAGGTGCAATATTTACCTTTCCAAGTTTATTTCCTATCATTTTGATTCCAAATGTAATGCACCAATCATTTATCATTAATAAAGCTTATTATTATTAGAAATATTTTGTTGCAATTGTTTTCTTTTCCTTTGTGTCAAATAAAGAACATGTAAGAAAACAAGTGTGAGGGAGGAACCACACTCACCTCCGACTCAGTTGCACAAAAGATGGACAAAATTCAAAAATTAGTTTGTGCAATTATCCTCTCTCACTCCATACTTTAATAAAGAAGCTTTAAAATGGAATAAATAACTTAAAAAATGAACATGCTCCATCTCCATGTCTTCCTATGATTAAAAAGTTTGCATACTTTTTATTCCTTGCTAATATTCCTAATAACTTGTGAACACTATTTAGTAGGGAACCCAATTTATCTAAGTAATTGACGAATGAGATATAGTAGGATGACATGACTCTTGCTCAATTCTTGCAAAGTACTTGGGATTTATTTAAAGAAAAATTCAAATAGCATGTTCCTTGAATGACATTCAAACACCTACCAAGCCATATACAATTATTCATGACAAAACCTTCCACATATGCCTCTTACCCTTGTGTTGAGTCTTGTCAAGTTTTGTGACCCCTGTTGAGAGTCGTTTCATGCTCCCAAGATCAAAACTCACGTACACGCCACAAATAATGAGCTATTCCTACACTGGGAATATGCTACAACATGCATTTCCATCCACAAAATAAATACTCCATGTTTTAATATGATCTATCACAGAACCATCCAAATTATAAGAGCACAAGTCCAAAAACAATCGCTGGAGCGATCAAATTCTCAAACTTGAGCCCATATAACTCCGGTAGTCCACAAAATCTTGAGGGATTTATACCAAACCATAACGAGCCAAGATCGTAGTGATTCAACATACACATCATTTGTTACAATAGTTTGCACATACATCTCATACATCAGAGTACGAATAAGTTATTACAAAACCAAATTAGGAATAGCGGAAGCAACATAGTTTTGAAACCACATTTAGTTCAAATACTGCCAGTGCGTAGTCACATCCTACAAAAGCATAATAGAAGAGAATACTATAGAGACCATGCCCGATGGTCTAGTCTTCAGACCCAACAGCGAAGACAGTACTTCAGGTAACCAGTAAGAATCTGCTCCCCGCAACAAGGTGGGAATAAACCCTGAGTACGAGAAGGTACTCAGCTAGACTTACCTGACAAAAACCAGAAATAAGATGACACTAAGAAGTATGCAAGGCTTTATATAAGTGGACTGGCTTGACACCTTTGCATAAAAGCTTAAGTGCAGATAAGTAATCATTATTGCTTTAAGCATCAAGTTAATCATTAATAACCTATCCTCTATATTAGTACTTGTACTATAGCAATCACTTGATTCAGCTAAGCAAACAATAGTAACCATATCAGGTTTATAAGGCCATCATTATATCATCATCATCATCTTCTTCATAACCATTAGTATATTTAGTGAAATCTATGTTGCCTCTGCTCTGTCAAGTTTCTCACTAACCGGGAGAGACGGCGATTCGAATCAATTTCAACTCAGCTGAGGGGGTATTCCTAACACCAACCAGGCATACTTTGCAAGAGTCTTCAACAGTCACCTTTGGTACAACTCAGGATGGGCCCGAACAGCGCTGCACTCTCAGGGATTCCAGTGGCCAGGAAGCTCAGGACTTTTAACTCACCTGCCCTTGGTCCCACCTGGCTCCCCTCCGAGGCGACCTACACTTTTTGGCTTCGCAGCCTGAGTTGAGTTACTCGGCTTCGCGGTCGGCAACCTCAGGCCGGCCAGCTAAGTGTTAGGCTGTATTCAAAATGACAAAGGAAGTACATCGGATCGGTCCTTAACCGACACAGACGGGGATAGTTCCACACCCAAGACCTCCATGCCTTGTTGCTTCGCTATCGACATCCCGCCCGGTCTAAATTCATTATTAACACTTGGTTCTTTTCCACGATAGCAAATATAGCCAACCGTGGCCCAATACTTCCTACTTTACAGGTGATAGGAGATCACCTGACATTACCGTTCTATTTAAGCAGGGCTAAGCATATAGACGATCCTGTCTACATAGGATTCATAGATTCTTATATATGGACAAGGAATGATATAATGCAACAAGGGTTCCGAACTACTCCTACCACTTAATGCAACAATACATATAACATATATAATTAATTGCTTTGAAAGTAGGAGGCTTATAATGCTCCGGGGCTTGCCTTAACCATATGAGGATGGTTCGGGGTTCGGTGCTCAACCACGGTTCTTTCGTCTCCTCGGGTTCCGTCGGACTGGGCCTCCTGCCCCCGAATTGGTTCCAACTCCACCGGACACGTCTTGTGGAACTTTACCGTCGTCACATTCCTCGGTACACCTATTGCATGTATATGCACCAATGAATCTCATGTATGCACAGATGTGACATGATGAGCTTATGAGCATGTATGCATGAGGAATGTGATGAATAATGCAACAATCTAAGCAATAAAAGTCAAGCTACAAGGTGCTCTATTCAAATTACTTTAAGAGTAGGTGCAAATTTCCTCTCTGGTATTAACATGTTTAAACATCTCTAAGTAATCACTAAGTACCACAAAGATCATACTTAGCACACATATAACAAGTGCCAGCAATTTAGTGCATTGACATGTTGACCGCAACAACTTATAAAGTCCATAACTAGAGTTCTATAACTCTAATGGACATGCATGAAGACAATCTGGAAAGCGTATGAAATTGTCCACAATTCATTTTCAGATGTCAAAGCATGAATCTTAACTTAAGTAGGGAAAACAAACAGATTTCTCAGATCAGGTCCAGAATTCCAGAAAAATAACAATTTCTGAACCCTTACTTAAAATAGGTGTAACTCCTAAACTACTTTGCCAAAGGCTACCAAATTTTAACAGCAGCCTAACCAAGTAATTTACTACAACCTTTGTGTATATCACATCTGATGAAAACATCATTAACCACACTTAAATCAACAAGCTTTGACTTGCTGTCCTGAAAACAGGAATTATAGCAATTACCAAAACATGTGGGTAAGCTAAACAAAATAGGAAACCCTACCTAGGAAGATCAAACACAGCTGATAAATTTACCATAGTCACATCATACCCCCATACCAGCACTGACCAAATTTCACATTTATATCAAGCTCCAACAAATCAAAAAAATTAGCACAAGATATCACTAATTTAATACAAGCATAAAAGAATAAATCATAGACTTCATTTTATACTACAGAACTTGCATAGTTTTATATTTTTAATAAAAACTAGACATTTCACAGAGCATTGTGCAAGTTGAATCATCTCATTTGGACTTTCCTAACTCCAGATATGATTTTTACAAGAATCAACACAAAATTGCACTTTGCTGAAAAAGAATAAAACGAAAAGATAAAACAGGCCCTCAGCCCAGCCCGAACCGGCCCGTGACGGCCCAACAACCAAACAGGGGAGGGGGATCCCGCGCTGACCAGCGAGCCCCGCCGGTCATCCACAGCGGAGGCAGGGGAGGAACTCCGGTGAGGTCTGGCTCGCCGCCGGCGACCTCTCCGGCCAAACCACCCATACCGTCGCGTTCCTCTCGTCACCCCGCACCCCGGCCTACCTCTTTCCCCAACTCTACTGCACCGACGTGTGCTCGACGCCGACGAGGGTGGATGTCGGCGACGGCGCTCAACGACGACGGCGAAACCGACCATCGTTCAGCGATCTAACGGCACCTACCCACTCTACTTCGCGAGACGAATCTAACAAGCCTGACATCGAGGCCTGAGAACGACCACCCCGGCATGGCCACGAGCGCACCCTCGCGATGGCCATGGAAGCTCCGTCGGGGCTATGGCGTTGCACGCTAACGAGATGAAATTGGTCGATGAGGTCATGCGGTCATCTAGATGCACACCCGAGGCGCCCAGAACACGAATCCAAGCGAGCAAAAAGCAAACAAGCAGAGCAACAATCGAGCTTAAGCTCGGTGCGGCCATGGCGGGCGCACCCAGTGCGGCGGCCTGTCCCCGTGGACCCAACGCGGTAGCGTCTAAACTAACAAGCTCTACAGCTTCTACAGCACACAAGCAAGCGCGAACGAGCAAGAGCGCATGCGGCGGAGCTCGGCATTGCTCCGGCCACGACGAGGTGGAAGCACGGCGACGCTTCGAGCGTGGCGACCGTGACAAAAGCGAATTTTTGTCACATACCAATGGCTTGGCAGGCTAGCGAGTTGGAGCACGGGCTAGAGCAGCTCAAGGTGGAGCGATTGGTCGAGCTCGATCAGGAAATGGTGGCCAAACAGAGGAGCTACGGTTTGCGCAACGCGAGGTGATGCTCTCGGTGGCGAGACTTCACCAACAGAGCGAGACAGGGAGGGCGGAGGGAGAATGAGGGCAAGCGGGCATCCTCGGGACTTTGTGGCAACTTCGCGCCTGTGAACCAAGCATGGCGATGACACGTAGATGACCACACGACATCGTCCCTCTGATCGGTGTCGGCCACGATCGAGGTCGGTTTCTGAACTTCTGAAACGAAGTTTCAGTTAAGCCGAGCCTGACAGCATGATTTTGACAACGTATAACTCCTAATCTAGCCCGAGTTAGCGATAGGTGTTAACAACAAAATTGTAGAGCTACGTGTGGACAACAATATTGTCAATTGGAGCTTGGACTGGTTCTGCCGGGTTTGCGAGTTACAAAGCACCAAAGATTGTTACATGAAACTGAAGTCCATTCCAGACTTAGCTGAATTTCAGTGCTGAAAAACAGCCCCTATACCTGACTTGTGGGCAATGTTAGGGCATGTTTCAAGCATTTTCATGAGTTGACCACTGAACAACTTTTGTTCCTCATGAAATTTGGCACAAACGTTGTTAAGGTGGCACAGCCATGCAAAAAATCTAGGCCATACTTTTTGTTAGGTCAAACAAGAAAGGTCCTATAGGTCAACTAGTCAAAGCATGAGTCAACATGGAATTAGGGCATGGTATAAACATAAACCCTAGGTCAGTTTGCACCACAACAAGATACACACATTGCCAAGGCCTTAAACACACCTTAGCATCACCTATGCATAAGAGTTACTCACGTAGGCATTGAAACACTATTGCTATAACTAATGAAACATCACTAACATAATTATTGAAACCTAATGTTGCACATGTTTCAGGAGCATGTTTCACATGTTTTCAAGCATAACAAAACTAACACATGTTCTAGCATGGTCCAGATACAAGATATTATCACTACCACCCATAACATACATATGTTGCAATGTTGCAAGGTCATGTTTCACGCAAGGATGCACATGAAATGATGATGCTTATGGTAATGCCATGCTATGACCATGCTCAAATGATGCTAACATGCAAGGCAAACACCTAGGGTGTTACAGCCCTCCCCCTTATAAAAATCATGCCCTGAGATTTGGAAAGCGTACCATTTTTTATAAAAGGCGGGGTAAACTTCTCGCAAATAATCTTCCCGTTCCCATGTTGCATCTCTGTCACTATGGTTACTCCACATGATCTTGTATAATCTCACCACTCGATTTCGGGTCACTCGATCCTTGCGATCTAAAACATATACTGGCTCTTCTACATAAGTCAAGGTTTTCTTGATCTTGATATCCCTGATTTTGACTTCCTCTTTAGGTACTCGAAGACATTTCTTCAGTTGCGAGACATGAAACACCAGAAATATCATACACATTTCTAGAGGTAGCTGAACTTTATAAGTGACCCTACCACATCTCTCAATTATTGGATAAGGTCCTACATATCTTGGTGCAAGCTTTCTTTTAACACCAAACCTTTGTACTCCTTTCATGGGTGATACTTTCAGGTATACATGGTCACCAACTTCAAACTCAATAGGTCTTCTTCGCTTGTCGGCATAACTTTTCTGTCGTGCTTGGGCAGCCGCCATGTGTTATTGTATGATTCGGACCTGTTTCTCAGCTTCTTTCACAAAATCAATACCATAGTATCTTCGCTCTCCAGGTTCCACCCAATTCAATGGAGTTCTACATTTACGACCATAAAGAGCTTCGAATGGGGCCATCTGGATACTTTCTTGATAACTATTATTGTACGAGAATTCAACTAAGGGCAACCATTTCTCCCATGATCCTTTTGAAGAAATTACACAAGCTCTCAGCATGTCTTCTAAGATTTGGTTTACATGCTCAGTTTGCCCAGATGTTTGAGGATGGTAAGCAGAACTTCTAATTAAGTTTGTACCTAACTCTTTGTGTAGACATTCCCAAAACCGAGCAGTAAACTGAGGTCCACGGTCAGATATAATAGTCCTTGGCACTCCATGAAGACGAACTATCTGATTTACGTATATCTGAGCATATTGATATGGGCGATAGTCAATTCCAACAGGAATAAAATGTGCAGATTTGGTCAATCGGTCAACAATAACCCGAATGGAATCGTGACCCTTCTCGGAACGAGGAATTCCAGAGATAAAATCCATACTAATTTCTTCCCATTTCTAGCCTGGAATTGATAATGGTTGAAGTAAACCAGCAGGCTTCATGTGTATTGCCTTGACTCTGCAGCAGTTATCACATCTAGCGACATAGGCTGCGATCTCCTTTTTCATTTTAGTCCACCAATATAGAGGTTTTAAATCTTGGTACATCTTACTACTACCAGGGTGGATGGACAACTTAGAAGAATGGGCTTCAGATAAGATTTGATTTCTGAGCTCTCTATCTTTTGGCACCACGAGTCTATCTTTGAACTAAAGAATTCCCTTCTCATCGACTCGAAAATGCTTAGTTTCTTGCTCTTTCATCTTCCTCTTAATGTGAAATACACCTACATCTATCCTCTATAGCTCGATGATTTGACTTCTTAGAGAATCTTGAACAGTGATATTATGGAGTACAGCAGGGTGTAAGAGATGAGACAAATGAAAATCTTCTTCCATTAGTGAGTTACAATGAGATTTCCTACTCAAAGCATCGGCAACCACATTTGCTTTGCCCGAATGATAGTGCACTTGAAGATTATAATCCTTGATTAACTCCAACCATCTTCTTTGTCGCATATTCAGCTCGGGTTGAGTGAATATGTACTGGAGACTCTTATGATCTGTATAAATGTTACACACATTTCCTAGCAAGTAGTATCTCCAAATCTTTAAAGCATGAACCACAACAACTAACTCTAAATCATGAGTTGGATAGTTGACTTCATGTTTTCTCAACTGACGCGAAGCATAGGCAATAACTCGGCCCTCTTGCATGAGTACACAGCCTAAACCAGTGCCTGAGGCATCACAATACACATCAAATGGTTTTTCAATATCCGGTTGAGCTAACACAGGAGCTGATGTTAATAAAGTTCGCAGTGTGTGAAAAGCTTGCTCACACTCCGGGGTCCAATCAAATTTCTGGTCCTTCTCGAGCAATCGAGTCATAGGCTTAGCTATCTTGGAGAATTCTAGGATAAAACGATGATAGTAGCCAGCCAATCCAAGAAAACTTCTAACTTCATGAACGACAGTAGGTACCTTCCAATCCAAAACTTCCTGTACTTTAGTGGGATCTATAGAAATTCCATCACCCGACAATACATGACCGAGAAAAGGTACTTTCTTCAACCAGAATTCACATTTGCTGAACTTGGCGTAGAGTTGATGTTCTCGCAATCTGGATAGTACAATTCTCAGGTGCTCGGCATGTTCTTCTTCATTTTCAGAATAGATGAGAATATCATCAATAAATACAACCACGAATTTGTCCAATTCTTGCATGAATACAGAATTCATCAGGTACATGAAATGTGCAGGGGCATTAGTCAACCCGAAAGACATAACTAGATACTCATACAACCCGTATCTGGTGGAGAAAGCCATTTTTGGTATATCTTTAGGACGAATCTTGATTTGATGATACCCAGATCTTAGATCAATTTTTGAGAATACCTTAGCTTTGGATAACTGATCGAACAAAATATCAATGCGAGGCAATGGATACTTATTCTTGATAGTGACTGCGTTGAGTGGCCGATAGTCTACACACATGCATAGAGACTGATCTTTCTTCTTCACAAAGATGGCAGGCAACCCCAAGGAGAAGAACTGGGATGAATCAGACCCTTCTGCAAAAGTTCACCTAGTTGGGTCTTAAGCTCAGCTAATTCATTTGGTGGCATTCTATATGGTCTTCTTGAGATTGGTGCAGTACTAGGAAGTAGCTCAATCTTGAATTCCACATCATGATCCGGAGGTAATCCAGGTAAATCGTTAGGAAAGACATCCGGAAACTCGCATACCATAGGAACATCTACTATTTCCTTTGCTTTTGCTATGGTAGCATTAACTGTAGTCTGTGGACTAACATCTCGAGGAAGTTGCACTAGAAATGCTTGTTGATCATTTGGATCCCTCAGCATAATCACTCTTGTAGACGTATCAATTAGAACACCATTTCCACTCATCCACTTCATTCCCAAGATTACGTCAAGACCCAATCCTGGTAATACCACAAGATCAACATCATACAGATGTCCTTCTATCTCGATCTTTGCTCCTAAGACTAACTAGTTGGTGGAGATATTATTTCCAGCTGCATTGATATTGTAACCACCTTTGTCTAAGGTAACCATTTTCATACCATGCTTGGTTGCAAAGGTTGAACTAATGAAAGAATGAGAAGTGCCTGAATGAAACAGCACAACAGCAGGTTGTTGGTTGACCAAAAATGCACCAGCCGTAATGACTTCGCCAGTAGGAACTTGTTCCACCGTGGTGTATTTGACATGTCCTTTACACACATCTACATCATGTTCATCTAGATTCCTTTGAGGATGAGGACAATCTTTGGCCCAATGACCTGGCGTATTGCAGTTCCAACACGGTCGGTTACTTGGCGGGACATTAGACTTCCCTTTCTTAACATTGCTCTTCTTGACCTGACCTTTTTTCTGATATGGATGATATCTAGCAGATACATCAGATGATTGAGGATGGGAAGTAACCAATATAAAAGTGTTAGATTGAGAAGCCCTATCATCAGAAGCTATCTGGTGACACTTAGAAGCAACATGAATAGCATTGCAGTTTTCTTGCATTAGAGTATCGCTGACAAACTCATTAAACATTGCACACTTGCTATTACACATGGTCTTCATCAATTTGGGACAAAGTCCCCTCTTGAAACTAGCAATCCTCTTTGCATCGGTGTTGACAAAATCTGGAGCATACCTTGATAGATGAATGAACTCATGCCAATATTCGGTTACACTTCGGTCACCTTGAGTGAGCTTCATGAACTCGTTGTGCTTGATAGCCATAAGACTGGGAGGAATGTAATGTCTATAAAAAGCTTCTTTGAACTGATCCCAAATGACCTCATCATCCTTAGGCAGAGTGCTCCTATAATGATGCCACCAAATACCTGCAGGCCCTTGTAATTGTTGCGAAGCATACTCTGCTTTCATATCATCAGCCACATTGAGTAAGCGAAACTTCTGTTCAATAGAGTTTAACCATTCGTCTACTTGAAGTGGCTCTTCTGCTTCTTGAAAGATAGGAAGCTTAGTATCTAAGAAATCCTTATAGTTGCTATACTGAATAGGCTCAGGTCCTTGATAGACATTGATACGGACACTTTTAGCCAAGGCACACTGACTTTTAGCAAGCATCTGCAGTAACTCAGCAGGAGTAGGTTGTGGAGGATGAGATGAGGGAGTCTCCACATTGTCAAGACTCCTACTACCAGAGCGAACCTGACGAGGCATCTGCAGTTATGGAAAGCCGGTGAGTATTGATGATGTTGGAAGGTTGTTGATGAACTATATAAGCATGTCAAAAAGGTTGTATCCAACTATCAGGGTTCCAAATCCTGACGAAAGAAACATCTGGGTTCGGGACAAGGATCTTTTGACAAGATAGGAAAAGATAACTAGGAAAAAGGTTCACGGGAAGAAAACACATCGATGTAGCTCCATAATGGATCATGACTAGCAATCCTCGATACCAGCGCGTGCCGAGCAGCACAACCTTCTGTGCGCACCCACAGGAGGCCCTTGGTTTCGTCGCGACACCGTAGATTACTAATCGTAACACCATTACTAAACCAACACCCATGAGGAATCCTCACATGTCAAGAATTAGGTGTGTAGAACACATTATACAATAAGGGGTAGCAAATAAAGGTGATCCCAAGGTTAGAGTTATAGGGAGGTGAGTTGTAGCTCAAAAGATATCACAACTCAAGACGATACATCACGAGAGGTTCATCAAGAATTTTTGGTGTATTGTTCGCTTCCACTGATCAGATCCAAATTGCATTCCCAATATCTCACTCCATTAAAGCTGTAAACTAACTACAACTCCACTAGATCGGTTGATTACATCAGCCCTTTGCGAAAGAATGCAACTGCTTACGGGAAAACCATTTGGAGGAAAGATTTTTTTAAATAGTGGGGTAAGCATTTATAAGGGAGGGAGTAATGCAAAATGCAATGCATGATGCGAACATGGTGTATGCATGAATCGTACGTCCTCACAAACCTAGGAAGAATTTTAAAATTCTAGCGTATAGTTTGGTGGCATACACACGTTCTCTCAATAACGATAACTAGTCGCTCTACAGGAGACGTTGTTAGTGTACCTACAGAAAATTGCATTTCATCCCAACAGTTCCTAGTATAGCACACAAGAAAATAGTACACTAAATACTTTCCATACATACATCCCCCGATGTATATACTTAAGTATTAAAGCTACCCGACAGATATACCCACAATTAAGTACCCTCATAGATACATGATTGAACATATAAATATGTGAGTAACCACAGCTACTCTCCCATAGACCGATGGTTGGACGGTCATGCTCTCACAACTCTCACTTACCAGGGCGTAGAGGTATTTTGATCCATACATTACCACCCAAGTGGATGGCATCCATACAATAGCACGCCGTATGGACAACGAAACAGAAAACAAACAAGAACCCCCAAGTTAGTACTTTAATAAGCCACCTAAAAGTCCTTATTCGGGCATATAGGATATGACCACTGACACTTCTTAGATTAAAATTAATACTTTTCACAAAAGCTTTTGTTTAAATACACAAATGACGTGTTTAAATGTTGAATCTTGCTCCGATATCAGCTGTCATAGAATCGTCCAAATTATAAGAGCACAAGTCCAAAAACAATCGCCAGAGCGATCAAATTCTCAAACTTGAGCCCATATAACTCCGGTAGTCCACTAAATCTTGAGGGATTTAAACCAAACCAAAATGAGCCAAGATCGTAGTGATTCAACATACACATCATTTGTTACAATAGTTCATAGATACATCTCATACATCGGAGTACGAATAAGTTATTAAAAAACCAAATTAGGAATAGCGGAAGCAACATAGTTTTGAAACCACATTTAGTTAAAATACTGCCAGTGCATAGTCACATCATGCAAAAGCATAATAGAAGAGAATACTACAGAGACCATGCCTGATGGTCTAGTCTTCACACCCAATAGCGAAGACAGTACTTCAGGTAACCAATAAGAATCTGCTCCCTCCAACAAGGTGGGAATAAACCCTGAGTATGAGAAGGTACTCAACTAGACTTACCCGACAAAATCCAGAAATAAGATGACACCAAGGAGTATGCAAGGCTTTATATAAGTGGACTGGCTTGACACCTTTGCATAAAAGCTTAAGTACAGATAAGTAATCATTATTGCTTTAAGCATCAAGTTAATCATTAATAACATATCCTCTATATTAGTACCTGTACTATAGCAATCACTTGATTCAGCTAAGCAAACAATAGTAACCATATCAGGTTTATAAGGCCATAATTATATCATCATCATCTTCAGAACCATTAGTATATTTAGTGAAATCTACGTTGCCTCTGCTCTATCAAGTTTCTCACTAACCGGAAGAGACGACGATTCGAATCGATTCCAACTCAGCTGAGGGGGTATTCCTAACACCAACTGGGCATACTTTGCAAGAGTCATCAACAGTCACCTTTGGTACAACTCAGGATGGGCCCGAATAGCACCGCACTCTCAGGGATTCCAGTGGCTAGGAAGCTCAGGACTTTTAACTCACCTGCCCTTGGTCCCACCTGGCTCCCCTCCGAGGCGACTTACACTTTTCGGCTTCGCAGCCTGAGTTGAGCTACTCGGCTTCGCGGTCGGCAACCTCAGGCCAGCTAGCTAAGTGTTAGGCTGCGTTCAAAATGACAAAGGAAGTACAGTGGATCGGTCCTTAACCGACGTAGACGGGGTTAGTTCCACACCCAAGACCTCTATGCCTTGTTGCTTCGCTATCGACATCCCGCCCGGTCTAAATTCATTATTAACACTTGGTTCTTTTCCACGATAGCAAATATAGCCAACCGTGACCCAATACTTCCTACTTTGTAGGTGATAGGAGATCACCTAACATTACTGTTCTATTTAAGCAGGGCTAAGCATATAGACGGTCCTGTCTACATAGGATTCATGGATTCTTATATCTAGACAAGGAATGATATAATGCAACAAGGGTTCCAAACAACTCCTACCACTTAATGCAACAATACATATAACATATATAATTAATTGCTTTGAAAGTAGGAGGCTTATAATGCTCCGGGGCTTGCCTTAACCGTACGAGGATGGTTCGGGGTTCGGCGCTCAACCACGGTTCCTTCGTCTCCTCGGGTTCCGTCGGACTGGGCCTCCTGCCCCCGAATTGGTTCCAACTCCACCGGGCACGTCTTGTGGAACTTTACCGTCGTCACATTCCTCAGTACACCTATTGCATGTATATGCAACAATGAATCTCATGTATGCACAGATGTGACATGATGAGCTTATGAGCATGTATGCATGAGGAATGTGATGAATAATGCAACAATCTAAGCAATAAAAGTCAAGCTACAAGGTGCTCTATTCAAATTACTTTAAGAGTAGGTGTAAATTTCCTCTCTGGTATTAACATGTTTAAACATCTCTAAGTAACCACTAAGTACCACAAAGATCATACTTAGCACACATATAACAAGTGCCAGCAATTTAGTGCATTGACATGTTGACAGCAGCAACTTATAAAGTCCATAACTAGAGTTATATAACTCCAATAGACATGCATGAGGACAATCTGGAAAGCTTATGAAATTGTCCACAATTCATTTTCATATGTCAAAGCATGAATCTTAACTTAAGTAGGGCAAACAAATAGATTTCTCAGATCAGGTCCAGAATTCCAGAAAAATAACAATTTCTGAACCCTTACTTAAAATAGGTGTAACTCCTAAAATACTTGGCCAAAGGCTACCAAATTTTAACAGACGCCTAACCAAGTAATTTACTACAACCTTTGTGTATATCACATCTCATGAAAACATCATTAACCACACTTAAATCAACAAGCTTTGACTTGCTGTCCTGAAAAGAGGAATTATAGCAATTACCAAAACATGTGGATAACATAAACAAAATAGGAAACCCTACCTAGGTAGATCAAACACAGCTGATAAATTTACCATAGTCACATCATACCCCCATACCAGAACTGACCAAATTTCACATTTATATCAAGTTCCAACAAATCACAAAAATTAGCACAAGATATCACTAATTTAATAGAAGCATAAAAGAATAAATCATAGACTTCATTTTATACTACAGAACTTGCATAGTTTTATATTTTTAATAAAAACTAGACATTTCACAGAGCATTGTTCAAGTTGAATCATCTCATTTGGACTTTCCTAACTCCAGATATGATTTTTACAAGAATCAACACAAAATTGCACTTTGCTGAAAAAGAATAAAACGAAAAGCTAAAACAGGCCCTCAGCCTAGCCCGAACCGGCCCGTGACGGCCCAACAACCAAACAAGGGTGGGGGATCCCACGCTGACCAGCGGGCCCCGCCCGTCATCCACAGCGGAGGCAGGGGAGGAACTACAGCGAGGTCTGGCTCGCCGCCGGCGACCTCTCCGTCAAACCACCCATACCGTCGCGTTCCTCTCATCACCCCGCACCCTGGCCTACCTCTTTCCCCAACTCTACTGCACCGATGCGTGCTCGACGCTGACGAGGGTGGATGGTAGTGATGGCGCTTGACGACGACGGTGAAACCGACCATCGTACAACGATCTAACGACACCTACACACTCTACTTCACGAGACGAATCTAACAAGCCTGACATCGAGGCCTGAGAACGACCACCCTGACATGGCCACGAGTGCACCCTTGCGGCGGCCATGGAAGCTCTGTCGGGGCTATGGAGTTGCACGCTAACGAGATGAAATTGGTCGATGAGGTCATGCGGTCATCTAGATGCACACCTGAGGCGCTCGAAACATGAATCCAAGCGAGCAAAAAGCAAACAAGCAGAGCAACAATCGAGCTTAAGCTTGGTGCGGCCATGGCGGGCGCGCCTAGTGTGGCGGCCTATCCCCACATATCCGACATGGTATCGTCTAAACTAACAGGCTCTATAGCTTCTACAGCACACAAGCAAGCGCGAATGAGCAAGAGCGCATGTGACGGAGCTCGGCATTGCTCCGGCCACGGCGAGGTGGAAGCGCGGCGGCACTCCGAGCGCGACGACCGTAACAAAAGCAAATTTTTGTCACATATCTACGGCTTAGCTAAGCTAGCGAGTTGGAGCACGGGCTAGAGCAGCTCAAGGCGAAGCGATTGGTTGAGCTCGATCAGGAAATGGTGTCCGAACGGAGGAGCTACGGTTGGCGCAATGCGAGGTGATGCTCTCGGTGGCGAGACTTCACCAACAAAGCGAGATAGGGAGGGCGGAGGGAGAATGAGGGCAAGCGGGCATCCTCAGGACTTCGTGGCGACTTCGCGCCTGCGAACTGAGCGCGGCGATGACACGTAGATGACCACACGGCGGCGTCCCTCTGATCGGTGTCGGCCACGATCGAGGTTGGTTTTTGAACTTCTGAAACAAAGTTTCAGTTAAGCCAAGCCTGACAGCGTGATTTCGACAACGTATAACTCCTAATCTAGCCCGAGTTAGCGATAGGTGTTAACAACAAAATTATAGAGCTACCTGTGGACAACAATATTATCAATTGGAGCTTGGACTGGTTCTGTCGGGTTTGCGAGTTACAAAGCACCAAAGATGGTTACATGAAACTGAAGTCCATTCCAGACTTAGCTGAATTTCAGTGCTGAAAAACAGCCCCTATACCTGACTTGTGGGCCATGTTAGGGAATGTTCAAATCATTTTCATGAGTTGACCACTAAACAACTTTTGTTCCTCATGAAATTTGGCACAAACTTTGTTAAGGTGGCATAGCCATGCAAAAAATCTAGGCCATACGTTTTGTTAGGTCAAACAAGAAAGGTCCTATAGGTCAACTAATCAAAGCATGAGTCAACATGGAATTAGGGCATGGTATAAACATAAACCCTAGGTCATTTTGCACCACAACAAGATACACACATTGCCAAGGCCTTAAACACACCTTAGCATCAACTATGCATAAGAGTTACTCACGTAGGCATTGAAACACTATTGCTATAACTAATGAAACATCACTAACATAATTATTGAAACCTATTGTTGCATATGTTTTAGGAGCATGTTTCACATGTTTTCAAGCATAACAAAACTAACACATGTTCTAGCATGGTCCAGATACAAGATATTATCATTACCACCCATAACATACATATGTTGCAATGTTGCAAGGTCATGTTTCACGCAAGGATGCACATGAAATGATGATGCTTATGGTAATGCCATGCTATGACCATGCTCAAATGATGCCAACATGCAAGGCAAACACCTAGGGTGTTACATGATCTCTCTAGCATATTTCTCAAATAAGAGACAACAAGGCTATGCAAAAAGAATGAAAAAATAGGACACATGAAGGTCCCAAAGTATAGAAAAAAAGAGGGACACAATGAAGGTCCCAAGAGTATGAAAAAAATGATGAGGATATGAAGGCTCATGAAAAAGAATAAGATAGCCATGTCTCAAATTTAAAAGCTAGAAAAAGAGATCCTATCCAACAAAGATAGTCGTGTCTCAAATTCCACACACTTGCACTATTTTGATCTAGGAGTATGACGCTTTCCTCTGGTGACTTGATAACAGATGCAAGGTAAGTGTGCTCCACAATGTTTACCCCTACCTACAACTCCAGATAAGCTTTTTAGAGGTAGGATGATCCAAAGAAGGCAAAATTTTCAAATATGCCTTGGTAAGGAACCACCTACAAATTCTGAGTGACCCGAGAGAATCATTCAAGGAACAAATGTTATATTTGTGTTTTCAAAAACATACAAAAACCCAAGTTTCTGAGCATGATTGCAGTAAGAAAATTTGAATCCAAGCTATTCCATTTTTCAATTACCCATGATACTTTGGTAGACACATGAAAGTTCACAAGTTAAGGTGAAGCTTGGAATAATCTGTATGCAGATGTTTTCAAATCAAGGAGATGAACCCGCTTAGTCCTTAGAACTTTACTCGAGGATGAGCAAAGGACTAAGTGTGGGGGAGCTTGTTGGCGGTTCTTAACGCACATTTATATCGCCAACATTTGAACATAATAAAGAAAATATGACTACCAAAACATAGACATAGGACTTTACAACTAACATTTCCATAAGTTTTGGTACAATATGTTTTTGCAGGCACAAGTCCAGGAATTCACTAAAATGCGCTTTCCAGAAGGCGCAATGAAGCAAAACAAATGCAAAAAGCCTACTCAAACGCGAACTAAAGCACTAATGGGGGAGGCACCCAGGCCCAGCCATCAGCCCACCAGAGCAAGGCGATGGCCACTAGGCTAGCCCAGGGTGCAGGCACACCGCCCCCAGTGCCGCTCGGGCCCACCTTGCTCTGGCGGTACATTTAATGCTGGGGGAGGCGGTTGCATGTGGTGCCTTCCAAAAATACACCCAAACCGTCATCCTTCCATACTATAAAAGAAGAGCTACACCTCTGTTGACACTTCTTAGCATCACTCGCGTTAGGTTGTCATCTCCAACATGACACAAAGAGTGTGGTTGTATTGTACTCATGCCACTTAACTATATAAAGATATTAAAGTATATATCCGCAAGCGCACAGATAAATACTCCCGTTGCAGCATTTCACCCAAGTTTATCCTAGGTATCGTTATTTATATTTAACCAAAGGAGAACAAACAGAGGGGCACATATTAATTAAAGGCTACTCTACACATGTGATATGAATATTCAAAATCACTATCCTTTACTCTCGAACATGAATCAATCAAATAAAAAGAGATAAAATATATAATAATCAGACCATTCAAGTGATATTCCTTAGAGCAGTACTACTATGGCAAGTCATTGATCAGAATATAAAGTAAGAGAATAACTCCTAAGTAATCCGTTAACTATTAGTCATAATCTACATTGATTAGTGCAATTATATCAGGCAATCATTGGCTAGGTTATCTCATATCCATAAACAAGGAACATCTCCATTACGAAGCTGAGAAACAGAGTAACAACTAAGTAATGAGACCATGTTCTACTAAGTTCTACACTCGGGAAGTGGACTACAAAGGACTCAACATGAATGTCACACCCGCGATCTACCACATGGCCCGGAGTATAGAGTGCATTTGCAGGTAAACAGTGTATAAGTACCACACTTACACAATGTTGACCACCCACCCATGACTCAATAAGGTGAGTGCTTTGCAAACATGTGTATAAACATAATGATAAACTATCTATGCCAAATATATAATCAAAGCAGACTAATCTCATAATAATCAAGGATATAATATAGATTAAGAACAAGATCATATCTAATGTATCAAGAATAATGATCAAGAACAATGATCAAGAACAATGAGCTAGAACTAGACAATGATGAACTAGAACAATTACGAACTAGAACATAAACAATTAGAACATAAAGAACTAGAACATAAACTAGATCAAGAACTAGAAGAACTGATAAACTAGATGAATATCTGAAGAACAATGTTGATACAAGAGAGAAGAACTGGATTTACCAAGCTCCTCTTGACTAGATCTGGAGCCCAAGGCTGCTTGACTCCTCAACTTCTAATTCTAATCTAGCTATGCCTAGATCTGATGGAGCTCTAAGGAGATGAGAGTTGCTGGTTGGTCTTCTGCTTCTCGTTGATGATTGATTGAATGAATTCCCCTTTGGAGGGGGGGTTTGGGGCCTCGTTTATATTGCCATGAGCATGGAACCGTGGCTCTTGGATCAAACCGACCTTCACGTAGGGTTAGGATGCATCCTTGGAGGTGGTTGAAGTAGCTTGCAAAGGAAGGAGCCGAGGGGCGGCGGCTAGGGGCCGGTCGGCCTAGGGTTGAGGCCGGTCGACCCCACCTGGCGGCGCCTCGTGGTGGCCCTCCTCGTGGAGTCCTCTGATGTCCTCTAGAAGCCTCTTGCGTATTCGTGACATGGAGATTAGGCCAATTGACGTGGGTTCCTTCTTGTGGAAGATATCAATTCCTGAATTATTCTGATAACCCACTACAAAATATAGATTCACCAAAACTCGTGGAATTTCATTAGTTAACACCCTAAACCTATGTTGGTGATCATTTATTAGCCCTTTATATATTTATTTTAATCCTTTATTATGGTAGATAACCATCGTCAACAACCTCACATCAAAGGATATACACATTTTGGAGAAGAAGAAGAAGGGCTACACATATTGCCTTTAGCTTCTAGCTATGGTGGAACCGCCCGATTTAACACGCTTTTGGAGGCACTTGTCTTCCACTAGACACTAAGTACCCTGAAAGTGGGCTAAACCGAGTAGTTTCATCGAGCACACCTAATGGGAGAACTTGAAACAATCCACATTTTACACCCGGGATCCAATAATGAGTACAATCTTACAATACTTAGTCCATTTCATATAACATAGTCTCAGAAAGCATTTATTACAATACTAGGGTTTAGAGTGCGACAAAATACACATCAAAAATAAAATAGACATCTAGCCAAATGATATGAGAATCCATCTGTGCCCACCAGAAGAATCCTCCACACAAGGCCTAACTACTCAAGGTGCACCTGCAATAAGGGTAAAATAAACCCTGAGTACACAATGTACTCGCAAGACTTACCCGACTAGGGAATATATTTCCCAACTCTCAAGAGTATGATAGGCTTTATGGCTTGTGGGTTTCTTATTTGCAGAAAGCAATACTAAGAGTGTGTCCTTATTTCCTTAGATTAATAGCCGTCATGTTTTAATCATTATCCAACATACTAAGTAAGCATCTGTTCTATATTCAAGCAAGAGTTGAGCAATCGGAGCCATTTTTCCATCTCTCATATGCCAGTTCTTACTACGGTGTCAGAGCGTAGTCAAGTCATACCATCACATAGAAACGGCGATTCACGAATCAATGAGCCCAGCTGGGTACCCTAAAAAACACACGCCTCGCTTGCACCCCAGGCACAAGCGAGACTAACCTGTTCCACTCCTCTCACGGTTTCCAGGTCCCCGTCCAAACTTGGACTCCAAGCCCCTACACTTGAGGCCCAACCTCAAAGTGGTGCTTAGATCTTCACCTATCTCCGCCTCCAATCAGTTGGTCCGGAAAGAGCCAAATCCCATGACAAGAGAGTAACCAGTCTTCCCGCTCCCATAAGCAAGTATGTGCTTGGGATAATAAATCTATGACTTGACCTGGGTCCTTGCAACGGACGGTCCTTAATCGACACAGATAGGGAAAACAATGCAACCAAGCTATGCCCCGTGGCCGCGGGACATAACCTGTTATACCCACCAATACCTATACCACATCCCTGCCCGGTCACCATTTCTTTTCCACCATCTCATCTTGAGTTTTATGATAATAATAATCACCTATTATGAGTAATGACAGGTTACCCATGCCACCGGCCAACCTAAGCAAAGCAACTACGTGATACTATACTAGTAAGGCTCATAGGTAGATATATATACATGTGGGTATCATAAAATTCCTGCAACTTAAATGCACAACATGAAGACCTCCTCCTCATACTATTCAACGATCTCCTCGTAGTCCTGCTCCTCCGCGGCCACATACTCAACTATCTCGTGATCTACATGCATGAAATGATAATGCAACACTTAAGAAGGTGACAACAGTAGTTTTTTTTAAAAAATAGCAACAACTACTAAGCCATTTAGTTCATTCTAATGACTAATATGCTAAGTTGCCCATTACCTCTGCTAAGCAAGAATTAACAGATCTAGCTATCGTCTAGCAACTAAAATGCATATCACCTTTTTATTACCGATTTAATGCACTCTTAGGGAAACTTAGCTACCCTATCTAACAGGCTATTCAAAGGCTACAAAAATTACAGTAAGCACCTAATAATGTCATGCAACTACTGTAAAATTTTTAGAGCTAAAGCTATCCTAGATTTGCCACAAAAATTTCTACAAGATTGGGTGTATTAATATTCGTTGTCTTTTGCATTGATTTAACAGACCTAGCATCATCATAGCCATCACCAACTGATAGGGCATGAATTTAGGGACTCAACTAAAGTGGTTTCACAATTTTTGGACATCTACACAACTCATTATAAATTATCAAAGTTTAGCTCAGAACTAAATTACAAAAGCATTACTATGTTACTAGAAAAGGAAAATCCATTCCCTCGGTGTGGCCCGCACTAGATGGCCTATCCGCGCGCACATGCGACCCAAATGCATGAGGTAGCCCAAGACGCCGCGGCCCACACGCGTGCAGCGCGCACCTGCGGCCAGCGCTACTCGGCCTGTGAACACGAGGGGGCCCATGCGGGGGAGCCCGCGCGTGCTGGCACATTTTGCATAAACGCCCTCGCTTCAGTCGGTAATCCTACGACCCCAAAATCTACTATTCCTTTAGTCAACACTTAAGCACTCTAGCCCCTGCACACACTCTCCTTCGCAACGGGGAGGTCCTCCAAGCTCCCCGCGCTCGCCAGTGCCGCACGACCGGCACAGAGCCGCTACACCAGGCAACAAAGGATCCCAACGCATACCTAAGGAGCCAATGCCCACCTGCCAGTCCTCGCGCGTGTACGGGTGATGGTTGGAAGGTCGGAGAAGCCCCGGAACGGCTCCCCCACGAGAACAGCAAACCTTCATGGTGGCGGCGGCGTTTCGATGAAACTCAGCACCGACGAGGCAGTAGCGTCAAAGTGCAAGCAACAACAACTCACCCTAGATGTGGCCCTGGTGACGGCTTGGTCGGGGGTGCCCCGAGCACGCCCAGCCGTGTGCGCGCAACAAGCTTGACGGCGAGCCGCAGTGGCATGACCGCGTTAGTGCCACGAAAACAAAGGCAAGCGTGCAACTTACATGCACCTGGTGAGGAGGAGTGCTCGGTGGTTCAAGCGATGCAGCCAAAACGGTTAGGGGTGGTGATCTAAGGGCTGACTACGACGTAAGCGGTCGGGTCTTAACGGCGCCGTGGCAGAAACAAGAGTCCAAAATTGGAGCTTGGCCTGGCCTGTAGCACCTCGGTGTTACGCAAGCATTTAGCATTGCAAATCATACGCATGATACATCATTGCATTCATAATCACATGTGAAGCAAAGTGCATCTTGAGTTAAAGCATTTATGTGGAACATGATTGTTGCATATAATGGTTTAGAATTGTTTCACCCAAATTATACTGGTTAGGCTACTAAAACATGTGTGGCTATAATTTTAAATCACCTAGAACTAGTTAGTACAATTTTTGGAGCAACTTTGGTAACCAAAGTTTTGTCAAAATTTGCTTTTAAAAATATTATTGGAAAATGGTCAAAACCCTCCCTATTTAGCTTTTACTCTCCAATTTAAAATCTGTTGGGAATTTGGAGTTGGTCCCTTAATAAAAGTTATAGAGAATTAAATTCTAAGTAACTTTCATTTTTGGGTCATTTTCAGAAAAAAACCATCTTCTTACTCAAAATGGGATTTTAAAACTGTTAATTTAATTTATTTGAAAAATTTCTGGAAAATAAAAATGGAAAAGTCATTTCTTACCGTGGCTGCCGCTTCCCTTTCGGCCCGCTGGCCAAAGCGGCCCAGTCTTCTCCCCCGCGCGCGCGCCCGCAGCAGCGCCGTGGCCCGGCCCAGCATGGCCTCCTTCCTCTCCCTCCCGCTCACGCGCACCGCTGGCCGACCGCGGCAGAGCACGCCTGTTGCGTGGCGGCCGCATGCCGATGCCGTCGGCCGTGTGGTGCCCTGTGACCCCGCGCGCTCGGCTTCAAAGCCCGCGCCCACTCCTTCCTGCCTCCTCCATTTTTTCTTCTTCTGCTTCCTCACGCGAATAGCAGCAGCGGCGGTTCCGCCGCCGCCACCGCGCGCCATCGCCGGCGTTACCGTTCTGGCCACGCTAGCTCACTGTGAGCCGCTCCAACTTGCCCTAAGCTTCTTCTCCCTCTGGCGCAGCCCGCGCTCACCTCAACCGCCCGTGGTAAGCCTCCCCTCCACGTGAAAAGCTCACCAGAGTTCCGACCGAGCTCACCGAGGATTCCCGCTCCGTGGAAACCTCCCCTCTGCTCCCGCTTTTCCTTTACTCGGGCGCGCATTCCGTTCACCCAGCTCTCCCGGTGCTCGGACGCCGTTTTTCCGCACCGCCACATGGCCGGAGGTGCTCTCCCGCCGTTGAGCTGCGCCGCCGAGCCGCCATGGCCGTGGGCAAGCTTGGTTGCGAGCTCCTCCGGTCACGCCGTTTGCACCAATGTGACTGCCTTGGCACGGTGATCACAATGGTGGTGACCTCGTCGCCGACGAGCTCGTCGTCGGCGAGATCCACGCGGTCAACGCCGCTAGTGTCCCTGTTTCACCAACATGTGGGGTCCCGCTGACCGAAGGGCTCGCCTGTCAGCTCCTCTGTGTGGATCTGGGTGCACTGCATCGGGTGCACCTAGTGTTTCAGCGGCTGATGTTTAAAAGGATTTTTGAAAATGATTTTTTAGAAAAGATGTAAATACTTTAGAAATTCATAACTTGCTCATTTTGGCTCCAAAAATTGTGAAACAAATTTTGGTAGACTTCTTAGGACCAGATCTATGATATAAAAATATTGCATGTCAAGTTGGAAACACTTTTCTGTAGAGTTTTTATTTAATCATTAAAATTACAGTTTTCTTGATAAATGCTTAATAAATCGTAGAAAGCTCAGAAAAATATGGTTCCAGTTTTTTTAATCTTCTTGTGTAAAGTGATTTCTAGAAAAAATATGTTCCATGCATGTTCTGTAGAAAAGTTATGATGTGTAGTTCAAGTGCTTTTATTTGATGTTTTTTTTTTATTTTTGATAGAGAGCAAAAATTATATAAAACATGCATCTGATAAATTTTATATAGTGAATGTTTACTGTGTAGAATGTCGGAAAAATACTAAATCTATTGTTTGATATTTTTCATAATACAAAGTATTTTCATGCTGTTATTTAGACCCTAGCTTGTTATTTTTGTGTAGGCAGTTCTAGTAATCTAAATGCAATGAAATTTTTGTGGCATGCTAGATTAGATGATAGTAAGCTACTGTAATTTTATCAAATTTTTCTGTGCTACCAAAATAGGTGTTGGTGTTCAAACCTAGTTGCAATTAGGGTTTAATTAACCTTGTTAATGCATGACTAGTTAATAAGATTTGCTTTGGTGTATCTTTGAAGCATCTTAGATTTCTATGGTGACTTGGCATGGTAGAGAATGATTGTAGTAGTAGCATACTAGTACATGTTCTTGGATGATGTGGACTACCTTGTAGAAGAGTTGTATTCCTACTTTATACAATAAAGTAAACCTATTCATCTACATCCCATTCATCATGATCATTACATGTCATCTCTACAATGCACCTAGGCATGAGCACTTATACATTTGCATCATATAGGATCACAAGAAGTAACTCTGGTAGTAGTTCCCGAGGAGCCAGAAGAGCAGCCCGAGGTGCAAGACCAGGAGGTGCCCGAAGCCGATGAGGAGGTCGATGAGGATCTTCCAAAGTGCCCCGACCACCGCCTGAGCTCTTTCGAAAGAGGCAAGCCCCGGAGCATTTCTCTCCCGGTTTGCAGATATTTGATTAATGCTTTACTTTAACTGATGCATTACGTTTAGGAGTTGTTTGCAACCGTTGCAGCATTATACCTTGTTTACCCTGTTCTACCATATCTGTAACAGAACCGTCCAAATTATAAGAGCACAAGTACAAAAACAATCACCGAAGTGATCAAATTCTCGTACTTGAGCCCATATAACTCCGGTAGTCCAATAAAATTACGAGGGATTTCAAACCAACCAACATACAAGCCAAGATCGTAGTGATTCAACATAACAAGTCACATGTTACATTCATTTCACAGGTAAATCAATTTACATCAGAGTTCAACATAGTTATTACAACTTAAGTTCAAAAGTAGCGGAAACAAAGTAATTTAAAACTAACATAAATCTTATTTCAAATACATGCCAGTACCCCGGTCGACTTCCAACAAAAGCATTAGAGATAAGGTAAATAAGAAGGATCATGCCCATGATCACACTCTGCCACAAGGCAGGAGTCAACCAACTCTTGCAGTCGCCAAGAGACATCACAACCTGCAACAAGTGGGGATAAAACCCTGAGTACGACAAAGTACTCAGCCAGACTTACCCGTCAGAAACTAGAAATAAGGTGACACCAAGGATCATGCAAGACTGATATAAAGTGGGCTGGCTTGACAACATTTTGCATAAAAACTTAATACAGATAAGTAATCACTAATGCTTAAGCATCAAGTTAATCATCATTAACCTGTCATCTATATTAGCACCTGTACTAGAGCACTCACTTTATTAGGAGCAAACAATATTAACCATAGCCGGTATAAATTGAGGCAACCTTTCCATCGTTATTCAATTAACCATCCGTTCAATTTAATGGAATCTACGTTGCCGCTGCTCAAGTCAAGTGCTCACTAACCGGGAGCGATGACGATTCGAATCGAATTCCTATCCAGCTAGAGGGGTATTTCTAACACTCACCGTGCAGACCCCTGCCAGGGTCGCACAGGCCACTTTTTCATATGATTCAGGAATCGCGGGTCCGAATGATGTCACGACCCCAAGGGCGACACTCTGCCAGGTGATAGGGACTCTAACCCCCCCTTGGTCTCACGCCAATGTCCCCAAGCACATCCTTTCTCTCCTCCAAGAAGCAACCTACCATTCGAGTCCCCGCCTGAATCACATTACTCGGCTTCACGGTCGGAACGACTTATCCGGCCAACTAAGTGTTAGACTGCGTTCAACATGACTCAAGGACGTACAACGAATCGGTCCTTAAACGACTCAGACGGGGATAGATTCACACCCAAGACCTCCATGCCTTGTCGCTTCACTATCATCATCCCGCCCGATCTCATTTCATTTTATTAACACATGGTTCCATTCCACGGTAGCACATATAGCCAACCGTGTCGTATATGAATATCCCTATATCTCGCAGGTGACAGGAAATCACCTGACTTCTACCGCTTAAAGCAGGGCTAAGCATCTACTCGATCCTAGTCTATGTAGGATTCAAGGATTCATATATCTGGACAAGGAATGATAAAATACAGCAAGGTTTTCAACCAACTCCTACCACTTAATGCAACAATACTTATAACATATATAGAATTAATTGCTTTGAAGGTAGGAGGCTTATAATGCTCCGGAGCTTGCCTGGGATCCGACTCAAGTTAGAGTATATCAGATGAATTCGCTTGATGAGAATTTGCCTTCGGGATGGATCCACCAACTCCATCTTCGGGTTTGGCTCCACATCAGGTCCTTCACGCGTTTCTGCTAACGAACCTATATGAGATGCAACCATGCACATGTGTGATTGCATAAAAGTGCAATAACTATAGCAATCATGCAAGCATACCCAAGTTCTAATAAAAATCTAGAGCTAATTAACTTAACTACCCTCAAAGGCATAAGTCACACTTAACAATATACAAGCAAACAACTATAATTGGAATTTATCAATTTCTGGACAAGCAAACAGTAGCTTCACAAATCAATCATATCTGGAGATATACAAATCCAAATGATATGAAATAAGACATTACAGAAAGCTTATGAAATTCTCTACATTTCATTTAATATCATCACAGCATGATTCCAAAGTTTAACATGTCGAATTTACACAAATACAGAAACTGGTCTAACAAGACAGAGAGCAAGCAATTCTGTACCCCAAATTTAAATAGCTATAACTCCTAAACCACATGGCCAAATGCCACCAAATTTTAACAGCAGCTAGATACATAAATTATCTACAACTTTTGTATAAATAAGTTTCACAACAAAGCAAATTATCATGAAGAACTTTGCTAAGTTCCCAGATCTGTCTAGAAACCTTATTTGCAAGAAATAATTATTAACTTATGTCGCAAACATATAATTAGACAAAAAAAACTTTACCAACATGTCACACATGACTAATGAACACCATAAAACATAGTGTCCATTCCTAAATAAATTCTTTTAATGCCTTTTCTTAATTTATTTAAATCATTAGGTGGAATTATGAACACATATGAACATTGCACAATAAATTCTAACAAAATTACAGTGGCCTACACATGCTCTCAATAGTTTACTGTACAAATTTCAAACCATTTGGATATGCATATCAACCTCTATGAAAAGAACAAATTGCTATTGCAATAAATCATGTGAGAACAAGATGGATCAATAACTCACTCATAATACAACCAAAAATCATGAAATTTTTACCACACATCAAACATCACGTAAGTAGCATGCTAAACAAATTTCACTTCATTTGGAGCTCTAAATTTGCAGTTATGAAAATGCCAAATACAACTAGCAATGAAAACCTAGATGCAAAGATCTATTTTTAGAACTAAAACTTTAAACTAACATATGACATATTATAGATCTACGGCATAGATAATTTCACAAGGATTCCAAAAAGTACTCATTTGCTATTTTACGAATTTCCTATGATTTATTATGCAATTTCAAAGTCTCAACAAAATAGTTGCATAAAGAAAAAGGAAAAAGAAAAACTGCCACTATTTAACCGAGTCACAGGTTCTTCATTTAGGCCCCTGCAATAAACTTTAATTAAACCACGCAAAGGAGTCCCCATGGCACTATTCACATAAGTCTTTAACTTTACACCTCACCCCTCGTCTTTCTTCGAATTTAAGCCCGCGATCCTTCCTCTTCTTCATCTCGTACGCAGAGGAGAGGATGGCCGATGCGGCCGGCTGGGGCCCGTCGGTGGCGGGGCAGGGGACGGCCATGGTGGAGGGATAGCTGACCGCGGCCATGCTAGAGCCCCGGCCCGGCGCGGCTGCTGCAGCACGCAGGCCTACGGTGGCCCGGCCATGCCGGTGCTTGGCCACACGCGGCTGCTGCGCCGGCAGCTGACCACGGAAGCAGGCAGTCGGCGAGGGCGCCCGCGCGGTGGCTTAGGAGCGTGGCAAGGCCGGTGCGGAGAGACGCAAGGATGGCCGGCGGTGGGATGAGCAAGCAGCACAGGGAGCTTTGCTCCGCCCGGCCATGGTGAACGAGAGAGCGAGAGGCAAAGGAAAAATGAAAGAGCGAGAGAGAGCTAGGAGGGCGCTCGGGCATCAAAGGTTAGCGAGCGAGTCACCGTGGCACGCATGCAGGCGAGCGCGCAAGGCACGCGGCATCCAACGACTGCACTCTGTCGGCCATTATAGGCACTGCATTTCGAATCCAATCAGGTGGTGACAATACCACCTCAAAAATACACTGAAACTCCAAAATTCCTCCCTCTGTAACTCCTAATCTGTTTAGTTTTGGCACAAGTTATAGTAACCAAAGTTTTTGAGCTACACGAGAGGAACAACTTTGCTTTAAGAATCTTGGGCTGATTCGACTTGGTTTAAGAGGTAAAAAGCTACGAAGTAGAGTCCCCGAAATTGAACCCTACAGTTCAGTTTTAGACTAGCTGAAACTGCATTGTTCGTCCATCTCCTTCTCCCAAACTAAATAAGGAAATGCTAAACCAATTACACCTTATGGTAGAGCTATAAGAGTACTACAACATTGCTTACAAGTGCTTGGTAAAATTCCAACCGTTTTGTGAGATATAAATCCCCGAAGTGGGGTACATTGAAACTGAAAATTCAGTTTCAGTCCATTAGGGACTTAGCCAAATTTTTAGCTCCAGGGACAGCACTGCATTCATTTTTGGAGGCCTTGCTAAACTAAGTTAGAGACTAAACTAGCTCTCGACTATTAAACAAAGTTTGTTGTACATAAGATGAACTACAACTTTTATTCAGGTTTCACTGCCACGTAAACAATCTAAGCCACAGTTCACCCCAAGTCAAAGTAGCATCCCGATAAATCTTAATTTATCCTCCTTGATCTATGGAAGCATTTTCTTGACATTTGCTCAATATGAACCCTTCATGACTTTTATTGTAGAGTTCATCTAGAGTCATTTGGGCAAGTTTGCAAGGTTTGGTTGATGGTCTAAAATTCTATTCACTTAATGGTGCAAATTCCAATAGGAATGGAACTTATTATTTCATGTGACTTTTTGATTCCAAACTTCGTGAAACTTTTCCAGGGGTCACTATAGATAGGTACTAAGGTGAGACACATGAATATATTGTAATAACACTACCCAAGCATATATTTTGAAAAGGGGCCTATATGTAAAGCAATGATGCAACATCCACTTTAGGTTAGGCTCATCTCCATAGGTTGACCTTGACATTGTCATCTTCACTTAATCTGTCATATTTGAGCTCAAACTCACTACTTAATGAGTGACAAACACCTGGGGTGTTACAGCCCTTCCCTCTTAAAAGAATCGCGTCCCGAGATTCGGAATGGAAGACCTTTTTAAGGAAGAGAGGCACGTTATCTAGTTCCCATCATCTGCTATAGCATTCAACTACAAAGCTTTGACATTGGTGGAACTAATTTGGTCAAGGCACTTTCTGATACTTACTCTTCATGGTAAAATTTGTTTGAAGAATTTCCTTCATTGACTTCCATGAAGCATTGTTACTTTAGGAGGAATCCAAGATAGCACAATACGACATTCTCAATGTACGGAGATCATTTAGCTCGTGAGCTGACCAGTCACAAGTATCTGATTCTTTAGTAAGCACATCATAGTCCGTATGAACTTTACACTAGACCGAATTCTTCAGAAATATACTCGTTGAAATGAATCTATGTCCCCACCATTTGAAAAGTAGTTCTCTACCAAGATGGCTTGAGTATAACCTTCCAAAGGGGTGAGATCATAGACGACAAACATTCTTTGAGGCCATAGGATACTAACTAACCAATTGACAGAGTCTATGTTGGTCGTAAATGTTCAATCCTTCTGATATCAACTAATGAAAAACTACTTAAGGTTCCAAGTGTGCAGTTCTCTTCCTTTGATGACAACACTGTATTATCTGAATCTGTCGAGGGGTTAGTGAATGTGATAGATGACTTTGTTGGCTTCGTATTTCTGCCAAATGTTACCTAAGAAGATTCTCTTATCCAATGGCAACAATTATCTGGGTTGAATCAGATGCAACCTCTTGGGTAAAAACATTTATAAGGTACCAAAGTATGTCATCATTGGAAAATCATTACCAAAGAAAGATGTAGCAAGGCCTTAAGGACAACAAAAGTGGTAATATTTACTAAATCGCGGGAAGTAGTCTACCACCAAGCGATTGAGTAAAATTTTCCTTGGTGACTTAGTTGCACTGTAAGTTAAGTTGGCTTGCAGCATAACAACTTTGTCAGGCCAACTTTCACCTTGAGGCTTCCTTTTTATGATCAAACATCAGTTCTAAGATGGAAAATCTGTTGTTCGGCACTTTTCAAACTACGTTTGATTCGCGATGGTATAAATTGATTTGCAGAACCAAGGCTGCTCGTACATTGGGGATACGAGAAAGCAAAAGCAAATGAAAGAGTGTAAACAAGTATCTGTGGGACCTCAAAAGGGCCATCCAACAGCAGATCTTGATCATTAATTTATATATTAATCTGATGATGCACACGCTTTGAACTTGCAGGTTACTTTTGCAGGGCAAAACGCATACTCTGCCTGGAGAACATTCCTACAAGGATAAGGAACCGCTTCCGAATATTCCTCGACACTTCATCCAATAAAGTTATGGACAAACCGTTTGTGGCACCTATAGGCACAAGGATACTAATTGAAACTAGGATATACTTTCTCTAATTCTTCGCTTTAGCTGATAGGACACCTTGCACTATCGGTGTGATTGTCCAAGACGGAATTGACTTGATCACAATGGCTCTAGAAGATAGAGCATCACTCAAGTTGTTGGCTAGTTGATTAACTTCTTGTTTTCTTGTTGGTTATTGCTCTACAAGACATAGCCTTCGTAGCTACCAAAGAGTCGTTATCTAGCTGGGGATTAACCTTTCTATTGGTAACTAATCAGTTGTCTCTCAACACTAAAAAGTTCCAAATCTTCATTCTTGATCACAATAATTGTGGTTGACACAAAGCAGATGGTTGCCATCGAAGTCAGCAGATACGAAGTCTTACCAGAGATGGTTGATCTCGACGGTATGATCATTATGCATACAAAGGTTAAAATTTGCATAATGTGATTATTGATTCTTATCCAATGAATGACTTATTCAATATTAAGTGTTGTGTCCTTTTTATCCAACAGGGATGAGATATGTCGCTCACTAGATGTCGTTCATCAATACTGGGACAACTAAGTTGAGTCACTTATATACCACCTATTATGGTCTGTTAATATTTATGTCGGTGACCTGTTCTTCAAAGTTATTCTCTTAGCAACTTCAGAAGGACACTCCACTATTTTTGGTCTAAGATATGGATCTTACGATACGATATGGGAAAGATAACCAAGGAAAAGTTCACATGAGAATAACACGTTGATGTTGTTCCGCAATGGATCATGACTAGAAACCACGATACCAGCGCGTGCCGAGCAGCACAACCTTGTGTCGGCCGCCCACAGGAGGCTCTCGGTTTCATCGCGGCACCGTTAGTTGCTACTCATAACACCATTACTGATCACACCACCAAGGTGAAATTTCAAGTGACACAATTTGGGTGGTTAACAACAAGCATTATATAAGGAAGGATAGCAAACAAAGGTATTCACAAGGTTTGGAATTAACCAGGAGGTGATTCGAAGATCAAAACATAGCACAAGAGAACATAGCTCTATTGCCGAATGCGACTAAGCATGAGATTTTTGCTTAATTCCACATATGCCTAGCGTTCACCACAGTGAGGACAAAACAAAAGATTACCACGAGATTTTATCATGTTGGACCACAACATGAGATCAAGACTGGTAAACATCTCGAGACTTGAGAAGGTTGGGGATGGATTAAGCAAATTTCAAGGGCAAAAACCGATATGTAGTCATAGATTGAGTTGATAGGGTAGATGCCTGAATTTGCAAGCACATGATTTAGAGGCCATAGCAGAGATACATTGCGTCACACTAGCTAACCTTTAGGAGAGGTAACCGGAAGGTCCAACATGGATTTAGGTACGGTCTCCACAGCTGGCAATGTACGAACCATGGTCAAAGGCTAGCATTGATGAGAGTTAACTTGGTTGG
Source organism: Saccharum hybrid cultivar R570 (assembly GCA_038087645.1). Lineage (NCBI taxonomy): Eukaryota > Viridiplantae > Streptophyta > Magnoliopsida > Poales > Poaceae > Saccharum > Saccharum hybrid cultivar. Next base: position 3,032,578 of record JAQSUU010000568.1, read on the forward strand.
TCAGACGACAAGGGTCTTCACACAGAAAGGGTTGCAAAACATCCACGGCTCATGCAAACAAATAGGAGAACTCAACTTTGGGCTTTTGGTCAAGCAAAGGCATGGATACAAACATTCAATGGCTAACCATCAAGTCTACAGGCTCAGGCTCCTAAGAGAGAGAACCTAATTGCAGACAACACCAAGAGATCATTTCACGTAACTTGAGTGTTGCCCTAAGATAAAGCTATTCGACACTCGTATGCTCACCGAGGACAAACAAGGTGACAACTATGGCACTAAATAAATAACAAGCATACATACAAACATCACAGTCAAGCATTGGAGAGATCCAATCCAATTAGCTTAAGCAATCATTACTGAGCACCAGGCTCACCCAAAATAAACATTTATCTAAAACAAGAAATAACTACGAGTTTAGCCTAAGACAAACGCTAGCTAAGGTAGCCAACTTAGCATGTGCATAGAATCTGGATAGCAGCATAGTAACTACTTGTTCCCACCATAACTGAGGTTGTAGACATCCCACAAAGGTGATCCTAGACTTTCTAGAAAGCTTAGGAAGATGACTACACTTTAGTTATTCACACCAAAAGCTAATTCATAGATTAACATGACCAAAAATGCTACTGTTTCAGATCTGTACCAATATGGACAGAAAACTGATAAGAACTTCAAAAATGTGTAACTGGAGTTCTAGGGACACAACAAGTCTGAGCCTTAACTTTATGTAAAGCTTATTAAGTTGTCTATAACTTTCTTATTATCATATTAAGATGATTCTATGTCTAACAAGGCCAAACAAGACAAAGAAAACTTCCCTGCCCAGATTTGGACAGATTCTGTCATTCCATTTTGCAAGCTCATAACTAGAGATTTAGACCATCATAATTAGTGCTATAGGACATTTTGGAAAGCATAGAAAAAGTACTACACTTCTTCTATTATCTCCAAGATATGATTCCATATGCCCACAGGTCAAACAAACCAAATATTTAGATCTATTCAGAGCACAAGCAAAACCTGACAGCAAACTTCTAAAATTCATAACTCTCAAACCATAAGGCCTAGTGTCATGAAATTTTTGGACAAGCTAGATGTGTAAGTTAGCTATAATTTTGGTATTCTCCATAACTACAGAAAACACCATTATGACCACGAAAGCATCACTGCAACAGAAAACGTTCTAGCAGCCAATATTCAACAAGCAAAACAAAGCTTGTCTTTGTTCTACTTAACAAGAGAGCGCACAAACATGTTATTCTAGTAGCTCTAAATTTTGTTACCTTAGACTAACATGAATTTAATTCATTCATGAGAATCCATAATTACTTAAGTGAGGTCTAAAGCATTGGCAAACGCTTGGGTGAACAACATATCCACCACTTGGCTAAGCTAGAGGATATCTCTAAGTTCCAACATGTAGCCACACTTATTTCTAGTAAGGCTAAGCACACATTTTTCTCAAGCATTTTCTATTCAAGCAACATGGAACAAAGCATTCTTGTTTGACTCCACACAAGGAAGATAGTATACCACATCACTCACAAGTTACTTACTATAGAACAAGGGTGAGAGGAGCATAGTCATGTATAAAGCAACAATCATGAAGATGCATGCTTTGTCCTATTCATCCTCACAAGATTGCCAACCTAAGGTGGCGATCACGTTCTATGTCGGTGGCATAACACGCACTCTCTCGATATATAGCTAGTCGTCAACTACATTCGACTTACGCATTAGTGGTTAGCGTACCTGCAGAAAAGTTTCATTGCAGCCCAACAATTCCCCAATATATGGCACACAATGAAAGCAATAAGTAAATTTTTTTTAAGTACTCCCATATACATATACCCCTGTATATATACATGTAACACCAAAACTACCCGAATCATTCGATCACCCACAATTAAGTACCTTCATATATACATGTGTGTAACATGTAAATAATTCAGTAACCAAAACTAGCTCTCCCCTAGACCGAGGGTTGGACGGTCATGCTCTCACAACTCACACTTACCTGAGCGTAGGTGCGATGTTGCATAAAAGTAAACTAACGACATATATGGCTATTTCATATATGATGGCTACCTCTAATCTGATACATTGGGTAGCATAGTGTGGGAGAGTTATCACACATACATACCTTGGCAAGGGCGTAGATGTATAAATGAAAAACCCCCAAGTTAGTACTTATATAAGCCACCTAATAATCCTTATATGGGCATAAGGAAATTGACCATTGGCATACTTAGGTTTAGAATTCAGATTTCACAAACCTATATATAGCTATAAGTTGATAAAACTGATTTTATAAAATAAAACCTTTGTTTTAAATACACATACGACATGTTTAATGTTGAATCTTGCTCCGATGCCAGCTGTAACAGAACCGTCCAAATTATAAGAGCACAAGTACAAAAACAATCACCGAAGTGATCAAATTCTCGCACTTGAGCCCATATAACTCTGGTAGTCCAATAAAATCACGAGGGATTTCAAACCAACCAACATACAAGCCAAGATCATAGTGATTCAACATAACAAGTCACATGTTACATTCATTTAATAAGTAAATCAATTTACATCGGAGTTCAACATAGTTATTACAACTTAAGTTCAAAAGTAGCGGAAGCAAAGTAATTTAAAACTAACATAAATCTTATTTCAAATACATGCCAGTACCCCGGTCGACTTCCAACAAAAGCATTAGAGATAAGGTAAATAAGAAGGATCATGCCCATGATCACACTCTGCCACAAGGCAGGAGTCAACAACCTCTTGCAGTCGCCAAGAGACATCACAACCTGCAACAAGTGGGGATAAAACCCTGAGTAGGACAAAGTACTCAACTAGACTTACCCGTCAGAAACCAGAAATAAGGTGACACCAAGGATCATGCAAGGCTGATATAAAGTGGGCTAGCTTGACAACATTTTGCATAAAAGCTTAATACAGATAAGTAATCACTAATGCTTAAGCATCAAGTTAATCATCATTAACCTGTCATCTATATTAGCACTTGTACTAGAGCACTCACTTTATTAGGAGCAAACAATATTAACCATAGCCGGTATAAATTGAGGCAACCTTTCCATCATTATTCAATTAACCATCCGTTCAATTTAATGGAATCTACGTTGTCGTTGCTCAAGTCAAGTGCTCACTAACCGGGAGCGACGGCGATTCGAATCGAATTCCTATCTAGCTAGAGGGGTATTTCTAACACTCACCGTGCAGACCCCTGCCATGGTCGCACAGGCCACATTTTCATATGATTCAGGAATCGCGGGTCCGAATGATGTCACGACCCCAAGGGCGACACTCTACCAGGTGATAGGAACTCTAACCCCCCCCCCCTTGGTCTCACGCCAATGTCCCCTAGGACATCCTTTCTCTCCTCCAAGAAGCAACCTACCATTCGAGTCCCGGCCTGAATCACATTACTCGGCTTCGCGGTCGGAACGACTTATCCGGCCAACTAAGTGTTAGACTACGTTCAACATGACTCAAGGACGTACAACGAATCGGTCCTTAAATGACTTAGACGGGGATAGATTCACACCCAAGACCTCCATGCCTTGTCGCTTTACTATATTCATCCCGCCCGGTCTCATTTCATTTTATTAACACATGGTTCCATTCCACGATAGCACATATAGCCAACCATGCCGTATATGAATATCCCTATATCTCGTAGGTGACAGGAAATCACCTGACTTCTACCGCTTAAAGCAGGGCTAAGCATCTACTCGATCCTAGTCTATGTAGGATTCAAGGATTCATATATCTGGACAAGGAATGATATAATGCAGCAAGGTTTTCAACCAACTCCTACCACTTAATGCAACAATACTTATAACATATATAGAATTAATTGCTTTGAAGGTAGGAGGCTTATAATGCTCCGGAGCTTTCCTGGGATCCGACTCAAGTTAGAGTATGTTAGATGAATTCGCTTGATGAGCATTTCCCTTCGGGATGGATCCACCAACTCCATCTTCGGGTTTGGCTCCACATCAGGTCCTTCACGCGTTTCTGCTAACGAACCTATATGAGATGCAACCATGCACATGTGTGAATGCATTGAAGTGCAATAACTATAGCAATCATGCAAGCATACCCAAGTTCTAAGAAACACCTAGAGCTAATTAACTTAACTACCCTCAAAGGCATAACTCACACTTAACAATATACAAGCAAACAACTATAATTAGAATTTATTAATTTCTGGACAAGCAAACAGTAGCTTCACAAATCAATCATATCTGGAGATATACAAATCCAAATGATATGAAATAAGACATTACAGAAAGCTTATGAAATTCTCTACATTTCATTTAATATCATCACAGCATGATTCCAAAGTTTAACATGTCGAATTTACACAAATACAGAAACTGGTCTAACAAGACAGAGAGCAAGCAATTCTGTACCCCAACTTTAAACAGCTATAACTCCTAAACCACGTGGCCAAATGCCACCAAATTTTAACAGCAGCTAGATACATAAATTATCTACAACTTTTGTATAAATAAGTTGCACAACAAAGCACATTATCATGAAGAACTTTGCTAAGTTCCCAGATCTGTCCAGAAACCTCATTTGCAAGAAATAATTATTAACTTATGTTGCAAACATATAATTAGACAAAACCAACTTTACCAACATGTCACACATGACTAATGAACATCAGAAAACATAGTGTCCATTCCTAAATAAATTCTTTTAATGCCTTTTCTTAATTTATTTAAATCATTAGGTGGAATTATGGACACATATCAAAATTGCACAATAAATTCTAACAAAATTACAGTGGCCTACACATGCTCTCAATAGTTTACTGTACAAATTTCAAACCATGTGGATATGCATATCAACCTCTATGAAAAGAACAAATTGCTATTGCAATAAATCATGTGAGAACAAGATGGATCAATAACTCACTCATAATACAACCAAAAATCATGAAATTTTTACCACACATCAAACATCACATAAGTAGCATGCTACAAAAATTTCACTTCATTTGGAGCTCTAAATTTTCAGTTATGAAAATGCCAAATACAACTAGCAATGAAAACCTAGATGCAAAGATCTATTTTAGAACTAAAACTTTAAACTAACATATGACATATTATAGATCTACTGCATAGAGAATTTCACAAGGATTCCAAAAAGTACTCATTTGCTATTTTACAAATTTCCTATGATTTATTATGCAATTTCAAAGTCTTAGCAAAATAGTTGCATAAAGAAAAAGGAAAAAGAAAAACTGCACTGTGCTGCACTATTTAACCGAGTCACAGGTTATTCATTTAGGCCCCTGCAATAAACTTTAATTAAACCACGCAAAGGAGTCCCCATGGCACTATTCACATGAGTGTTTAACTTTACACCTCACCCCCCGTCTTTCTTCGAATTTAAGCCCGCGATCCTTCCTCTTCTTCATCTCGTACGCAGAGCAGAGGATGGCCGATACGGCCGGCTGGGGCACGTCGGTGGCGGGGCACGGGACAGCCATGGTGGAGGGATAGCTTACCGCGGCCACGCTGGAGCTCGGCCCGGCGCGGCTGCTGCAGCACGCAGTCCTACGGTGGCCCGGCCATGCCGGTGCTTGGCCACACGCGGCTGCTGCGCCGGCAGCTGACCACAGAAGCAGGTAGTCGGCGAGGGCGCCCGCGCTGTGGCTTAGGAGCGTGGCAAGGCCGGTGTGGAGAGACGCAAGGATGGCCGGCGGTGGGATGAGCAAGCAGCACCGGGAGCTTTGCTCCGCCCGGCCATGGTGAACGAGAGAGCGAGAGGCAGAGGAAAAATGAAAGAGCGAGAGAGAGCTAGGAGGGCGCTCGGGCATCAAAGGTGAGCGAGCGGGTCACCGTGGCACGCATGCAGGCGAGTGCGCAAGGCACGCGACATCCAACGACTGCACTCTATCGGCCATTATAGGCACTGCATTTCGTATCCAATCAGGTGGTGACAATACCACCTCAAAAATACACTGAAACTCCAAAATTCCTCCCTCTGTAACTCCTAATCTGTTTAGTTTTGGCACAAGTTATAGTAACCAAAGTTTTTGAGCTACACGAGAGGAACAACTTTGCTTTAAGAATCTTGGGCTGATTCGACTTGGTTTAAGAGATAAAAAGCTACGAAGTAGAGTACCCGAAATTGAACCCTGCAGTTCAGTTTTAGACTAGCTGAAACTGCATTGTTCGTCCATCTCCATCTCCCAAACTAAGTAAGGAAATGCTAAACCAATTACACCTTATGGTAGAGCTATAAGAGTACTACAACATTGCTTACAAGTGCTTGGTAAAATTCCAACCGTTTTGTGAGATATAAATCCCCGAAGTGGGGTACATTGAAACTGAAAATTCAGTTTCAGTCCATTAGGGACTTAGCTAAATTTTCAGCTCCAGGGACAGCACTGTATTCACTTTTGGAGGCCTTGCTAAACTAAGTTAGAGACTAAACTAGCTCTCGACTATTAAACAAAGTTTGTTGTACATAAGATGAACTACAACTTTTATTTAGGTTTCACTGCCACGTAAACAATCTAAGCCATAGTTCACCCCAAGTCAAAGTAGCATCCCGATAAATCTTAATTTATCCTCCTTGATCTATGGAAGCATTTTCTTGACATTTGCTCAATATGAACCCTTCATGACTTTTATTGTAGAGTTCATCTAGAGTCATTTGGGCAAGTTTGCAAGGTTTGGTTGATGGTCTATAATTCTATTCACTTAATGGTGCAAATTCTAATAGGAATGGAACTTATCATTTCATATGACTTTTTGATTCCAAACTTCATGAAACTTTTCCAGGGGTCACTATAGATAGGTACTAAGGTGAGACACATAAATATATTGTAATAACACTACCCAAGCATATATTTTGAAAAGGGGCCTATATGTAAAGCAATGATGCAACATCCACTTTAGGTTAGGCTCATCTCCATAGGTTGACCTTGACATTGTCATCTTTACTTAATTTGTCATATTTGAGCTCAAACTCACTACTTAATGAGTGACAAACACCTGGGGTGTTACAATATCCTTGTTTCGTTGGTATTCGCATTCAAGAAATGCTTAGCTTGCTTAGACCGGTAGAAGTCGGGTGATTTTCTGTCACCTGCGAGCTATAGGTGGTTACCTGGATCTGCTTGAATAAGTATGTCATCTTAGAATAACTAAGTGTTAATGTGAAATTGAGACCGGATGGAGACTTGTAGGGTTTCAGACTGTAGTGTTTTCCGTCTGTGTCGATTAAGGACCGACCGTTGTTGGGCCTCGAGTCATGTTGAACACATGTCTTACATTTAGCTGGCCGAATAATGTACCTTTCGACCGCGAAGCTAGGAGATTATTTGGGCTAAGTGGATTACCCGCAACGCACTGTACTGGAGCAGGTGTGGTAGGACACGGGGGCGTGATGATAAGGCCAAAGAGCAGTTGGGTGGCCCCTGGGTACATGTGGTTCCTGGCAAACTCGAGACTTACCTAAATAGTTGACTCAGTGACCAATATCTCACTTTAGCGGGTGAGTGAGGTTTGTGTGAGGATTAAATTATCAGCTGGTTAATAATCGATTCGAATCGCCATCATTCACTGGATAGTGAACACTTGACTTGAGTTACTTAATCATAGTAATATTGATGGAACACTTGGACAGTTATATGGAATATGACATGATGGAAGTTGTTAATGATCATGGGTTATCCTTACCTGTTTAATTACATGTTACTCTAGTACAGGTGCAAATGTAGTTGACAGGTTAGTAAAGATTTAACATGATGCAAAGCTTCTGGAAAAGATTCTTTAAATACTAAAAATGCCTTTTTGCAAATGAGTCAGCTACCCTACCATAAAGCCTGTCATGATCCTTGGTGTCAATTTATTTTTGGTTATGTCGGGTAAGTCTAGCTAAGTACCTTCTCGTACTCAGGGCTTTGTTCCCACTTGTTGCAGATGGACAGATGTATTACGGCTACTGTATCAACTGCCTTTATCCTGCGATGGGTGAAGCTTAGGACCATGGGCAGTGGTCATTCCCTACTTCTCGTCTGATGCTTTTATTAGAGATGATCCTGAGCTGGCACTTTATTTTGAACTCTATGTGAGTGTGTGTGGTTTGAACTAAATGCTTCCGCTACTTTTATTTGAACTTGGTTTGTTATAACTATGTTTGAACTCCGATGTATCTGCGACACAAACTTTTATGTAATTTGTGATGGTGACCGCTAAACTTATTATGATCTTGGCTAGTATGTAAGTTGGTTTGAAATCCGTCGTGATTTCACGGACTACCGGGTTATATGGGCTTAAGTTTGCTAAATCGTCTGCTTGATGGATGATTTTCTTACTTAATTTCGTATAATTGGTTAGTTCTGTTACAGCTAGCATCGGAGCATGGTTTAGCATGTTTACTGTTCACAAGTGTATTTAAAACAAAATTATGTTTGAAAAACGCAATTTCCAAACTAAAAATGTGCTAGTGGTCATATCCTTTATGCCCAGTTAAGGACTCTAGGTGGCTTATTTAAGTACTAACTTGGGGGTTCTTGCACCATATTTCTCTTTCGTTGCTCATACGGCGTGCTATTGTATGAGTGCCACTTAATTGAGTGGTAATGTATGGATCAGCTGCCTCTACGCCTCGGTAAGTGTGAGATGTGAGAGCATGATCAGATACACCACCGATCTAGGGAGAGTGCTTATATGATACTAGAGTAATTACATGTTCTACACATGTTTTTACAAAAGTGTCGCATGTGTGGTTGTTCCATCCATTGAGGCGATGACGTCAATAGGGCAATGTTTTGGGTAGTTACTACCGTCGTACGCGTATCTGGGGATTCGTGTAGAGCGTGTAGGTAAATTTACTGCTTTCATGCATTCATGGGGAATTGGGCTAAAATGAATTTTCTGCAGGTACATAACAATATTTCTTGTGTAGAACGTATTAGTTACGTATATGAGAGATCGCTTGTATGCCACCGAATTCATCGCTAGATACTATTTATTTCATAAGTTTGTGAGAACGTAAGAAACGTACATACATCATATTCCTTGTGCATTTCATTCATGTCATGCATTCCTCCCCTTATAAAGTGATTATCCCCTTTTAATAAAAATTGTATCAACATAAAATATGTTCTCACTGGGTAATCAAAACTTTTGCTACAGATGGCCCACACGAAGCAGACTGCTCGTAAGTCCATCGGCGGAAGAGCACCCTGACACCAGTTGGCCCCACGGGAGTGCCACAGCACGGACACCTTTCTAAGCGAGTTTGTCATGCCAACCTTGCTTTGGAGAGTGCTCCATGATGTGGGGTACCCAGAGGGCCAGGAGCCAGTGTACTCTTGGAGTGAGAACTAGTTAGCCGAGGATGGACTTGCAGTAGTGGAGATCATAGTCCCTGCTCTTGGTGATGCTCCAGAGTGGGATGGTTGGCACTTGAAGTTTGAGGGACGCACTCCGATTGAGGGTGCAGAGGGAGCAGCTTTCTGTGTCATCAGGGACATAATGAGCAGATTTCCCAATGAGCTAGCAGCAACCCTGGCTGGTACTTTTCCTAGAGATAATCCTCGTGATGCTATTTGGGTGTAGCCGCAAGGAAGTGCCTTGATTAGAGGCCCAAATGAAGGACAGGCTAGCAAAAACCACGCTATGAGTGCTATGTATGTAGCTATCAGAGCATACCAGGGTCTTGAGTGTACCTATTGGACGTTGACTGGTTTGCGTGGTGATGATCGGCTCAAAGCAAGAAAAGAGAAGAAGAAGCAGGCACGTGCTATAGCTAGTTTGCAGGAGCAGTTGGCTGACATGAGCTTGCAGCGAGACCAGGCTCTAGAGAGAGGTCATAGTGCTCTGCAGCGGGTGCATACGTTGACTCAGGCCAACAATAATGCAGACTGCATGATTGGACAGTTGGTTCAGGAGAGGAATGAAGCCTGGAACGAGAGGGACCTTCTGAGGCAGAGGGTCGAGGAGCTAGAGGAGTATAACGTCAACTTGCATGAGGAGTTTCACGCGCTCTACAACGGGATTGGCCCGTATGCTCCTCCAGACACCGTCGGTATGGACGTCAACGAGGACGAGGACAAGCCTGCAGTTGCACCTGCCGACGACGACGATGTCGCTACTGATGGAAGCGATGGTGATGTCTCTGACCCCGACAATGGCCCCGTGGAGTAGGCTAGTTGCTTTGCGTTAGCTACTAGACCCTGTCGCGATGACCTTTCTTTTGGTTTCATGTATCTTGATGTATCTCGTTTTGAACCTTGAGACTTCGTAGTATGTTGGAACTTGGTTGGTCATGCGATACCTGAGTGCATAAAAGTCCAGTGTATGTATGCTGACAATTTGGTTGTATGGACGTGATGTTTGCATTTGAAGTAATTTAATTAGTGGTGTTGTTTTAATTGGAATGCGATTATTGTGCCTCTATTTTATTGTATGAATTTGTTCTCTCCAATGAATTCAGTACGGCATAATTTTTCATTCACTCACAATTACTATAGCTTCACTTAATCATTACTTGTTGCTGAAATATGCAGATGGCAAACACTCGCCGCGCCACGTATGAGGCTGCTGAAACTGGTGGTAATGGTGCCGGGGTAGGTGGGGGTGGTGAAAACAACGTCAACCACAATGAGCCACACCCGGAACCACATTTGCCGCCTCCTCCACCGCTCACTACAGAGGTATTCTTTGCACAGTTTCTTGGAAGTCAGCGCAATGCCGAGCAATCGCAGAAGAACATGGAAGATTTTCTACGTACCATTGCCAACAATGTTCAACGCAATAACAACCAAGGTGGTGGCAATGGGGTGAATTAGTACAGCAACTTCAAGGATTTCATGGACACTAGGCTACCAATTTTCAAGGAAGCAACAGAGCCACTTGACGCTGAAGAATGGATCAACACCATAGAAGATAAGTTCCATGTGTTGAGGCTGACTGAAGTACTGAAGACAGAATATTCTGCACATCAGTTACAGGGACCAGTAGGGATGTGGTGGAAGTATCATCGCACCACCTTCCCTCCAAATGCCCAGATCTCATGGAGAGAGTTCACTGAAGCCTTCCGTGGAGTTTACATTCCACCAGGGCTGGTCAAGATGAAGTTAGGAGAGTTCTTGGCTTTAAACTAGGGCACCAAAACCATGACACAGTATTTGCATGCCTTCAACAACTTGTGTCGTTATGCCCCCGACATGGTTGACACAGATGCTAAGAGAATTGCTAGTTTCAAGAGAGGGTTAAGTCCGAAGATGATGAAGCATGTGGGTACCAATACCCGTGCTAGATTTAATGACTTCATCAGTGATTGTCTGAAACAAGAGAAGAATAACAACGCGTACACTGCATCCAAGACTCGCAAGAGGGCCTTTGAGTCAGGACCATACAACCAAGAGTTCTCATTGCTAATCATTCTGCCTATCGTCCGTCTGCACTAGGTGCAAGATTTAGGCCACCACAGCATAAAACCTAGAACTACAAGGGACCGCAGAAGCCGTACAAGATGATCGTGCCGTCAGCAAAGACAGCCGCTACTGCGGGACAGGGCAACTCTAAGGGAGCTATAGGATATGCTGGTATAGTTAGGGGACCCTGCTACTATTATGATCAGCCAGGCCACTTTTCAAAGTTCTATCCTTACCCACCTAGAAAGAAGCAACAGACCTATACTGCTCGGGTACACCACACCACCGTGGATGAGATTCCTAAGGGAGAGCCCATAACCGCTGGTAAGTTTCCTATTAACCAACACCCTATAGTTGTTCTATTTGATTCTGGATCATCGCATTCTTTCATGAGTCAAGCATTTGCACGAAAACATGAACAACTATGCACATATTTGAGTTATGGTTACCACATAAGTTCGGCGGGGGCTGATGTTTTAACCAATCAGATGGTTAGAGGGGCAACCCTTAAATTAGGTAGTCAAAAGTTTCGAGTGAACTTAATAGTTATGCCTAGACTAGTTCTAGATGTCATCATAGGGATGAATTAGATGAAGGATTGGGGAGCAGTTATAGATACAGGAAGTCGGGTACTTACCCTTAAGGATCCCCAGGGTGAGGGTACTTTTCAGGTACCATTGCCTAGAAGAACAGACCTTGTGAGTATGACATATGCTATGGAAGTCATTCCTATTCATCAGATTCTAGTAGTGTGTGAGTTTTCAGATGTGTTTCCAGATGAGTTACCTGGTCTTCCGCCAGATAGGGATGTTGAGTTTGGGATTGAGTTGATTCTCGGGACAGCTCCAATTTCAAGGAGACCTTATCGGATGCCTTCGTATGAGTTAGCTGAGCTGAAGAAGCAACTAGAGAAATTGTTGAAAAAGAGGTTTATCCGGCCAAGTAAGTCTAAATGAGGATGTCCTGCCTTGTTTGTGAAGAAAAAGAAAGAGGGTACTTTAAGAATGTGTGTGGATTATAGGCCTCTTAATGCTATAACTATTAAGAATAAGTATCCCTTGCCTCATATTGATGTTTTGTTCGATCAGTTAGCCAAAGCCAGAGTGTTCTCCAAGATAGATTTAAGATCGAGTTACCATCAGATAAAGATTAGGCCACAAGATATACCGAAAACCACCTTTTCCACCAGATACGAATTGTAAGAGTATCTTGTTATGTCTTTTGGCTTAACAAAGGCTCTTGCATACTTTATATATCTGATGAATACGGTTTTCATGCTAGAATTGGACAAGTTTGTGGTTGTGTTCATTGATGACATTCTAGTATACTCCGAGGACGAGAAAGATCATGAAGAGCATCGGAGAATTGTCTTGACCAGACTTAGAGATCATAAGTTGTATGCTAAGTTTAGCAAGTGTGAATTTTGGTTGAAGAAAGTTCCTTTCCTTGGTCACATTCTGTCAGAAAATGGAGTTTTAGTAGATCTGAGTAAAGTGCAAGAAGTTTTGGACTGAAAGACACCAACCACAGTTTCGGAAGTTAGAAGTTTCTCAGGATTAGCTGGTTACTATCATCGTTTTATACCAAATTTCTCGAAGATTTCCAAGCCAATGACAAGTCTGCTACAGAAAGATCACAAGTTTGTGTGGACAGAGGAGTGTGAGACAGCTTTCCACACCTTACGGAAATTGTTGACCACTGCTCCAGTTCTAGCGCAACCGGACATTGAGAAACCTTTTGATGTGTTTTGCGACGCATCAAAAACATGATTAGGCTGTGTTCTTATGCAAGAAGGAAGAGTCATTGCTTATGCCTCCCGCTAGTTGAGAAAGCATGAGATCAACTATCCAACACATGATCTTGAACTTGCTGCCGTAGTGCATGCATTAAAAATTTGGAGACATTACCTACTTGGTAATGTGTGCAATATCTTCACTGATCACAAGAGTCTCAAGTATATTTTCACCCAACCAGAGTTGAACATGTGACAACGAAGATGGTTAGAATTGATCAAAGATTACAACTTGAATGTGCAGTATCATCCTGGAAAGGCCAATGTAGTGGCAAATGCTTTGAGTAGAAAGTCACATTGCCTGAATGCGCAACCTTTGCTCGAAGATGGTTTTGATCTGATGCACCCTGCCATGTTACATAGTATTCAGATTAGTTGCTCTTTGGAGAGTAAGATAATAGAAGGCCATAAAATCGACAAAGGGATATTCCACATCAAAGAGAAAATTAAAGAAGAACCATCCAAGCACTTTAGAGTGGATGAACAGGACGTGTTATGGTTTGATGACCGTCTTGTTGTTCCCAAGGATCAGGAGCTTAAGAATAAACTTATGGATGAGGCTCACCTTTCGAAGTTATCTATCCATCCCAGAAGTAGCAAGATGTACCAAGAACTGAGACCTCGTTACTGGTGGACAAAAATGAAGAAAGAGATTTCAGCCTATGTGGCCAGATGTGACACATGTTGTAGGGTGAAAGCCATTCATATGAGACCTGCCAGATTATTGCAACCTTTGTCCATACCTAGTTGGAAGTGGGATGATATAAGTATGGATTTCATCACAAGTTTGCCCACTACTCAGAAAGGCCATGATTCGATTTGGGTAGTCATGGATCGTCTTACAAAGACAGCTCACTTTTTACCTGTCAAGACAGATTATCGACCACCTCAATATGCCGAGAAGTATATTGCTGAGATTGTGAGATTGCATGGCATACCAAAGACTATAGTGTCTGACAGAGGGTCACAATTCACTGCTCACTTTTGGGAACACTTGCATAAAGGATTGGGAACTAGTTTGATCCGTAGTACAGCCTATCATCCTCAGACAGATGGTTAGACCGAAAGAGTTAATGCTGTTCTGGAGGATATGTTGAGAGCCTGTGTGTTATCTTCCAGGGGCTCATGGGAGTCATGGTTACCCTTAGCATAGTTTGCTTACAATAATAGTTATCAAGAAAGTATCAAAATGGCCCCATTCGAAGCTTTGTATGGCAGAAAGTGTAGAACACCACTAAACTGGATCAAGCCAGGAGAAAGAAGATATTATGGTATTGACTTCGTAGAAGAAGCCGAGAAGAAAGTTCATATCATTCAGCAAAATATGAAAGCCGCTCAATCACATCAGAAAAGCTATACGGATAGAAGGAGGAGACCGCTTGTGTTTGAAGTTGGTGACTATGTTTATCTGAAAGTCACGCCAATGAAGAAGAAATGGTTTGAAGTACGCAGAAAGCTCATAGCCAGATTTGTGGGACCATACAATATCTTGGAAAGAAAGGGTCCAGTAGTTTATAAGTTAGAGTTACCTGAGACAATGGGTGCTATATTCCCAGTTTTTCATGTATCGCATCTAAGGATGAAAACGGTCGGAAACGGTCGAAAACGGACTTACGAAATAGAAAACGAAAGTGGTTTGTTCGATACATTTCTACATTTTAGCAATTAAAGAATACAAAAAATGGTTGAAATGGTTGTGAAATCAATTGAAACTGACAATTTTTTATGTTTAAAAATGGAACCATAATATAGAAAATGAAAGCGGTCGGTTCGGGATATTTCTGTTCCGTTTTCATCCTTGATCGCATCTCAAGAAGTCTTTGCGCGTTCCAGAGGAAAGAATTAAACCCCGAGGCATAAAGCTCAAGTTAGATTTGGTATATCATGAGCAACCAGTTCGAGTTTTGGACTCTAAAGAGAGGGCTACTTAAAATAGTGTGGTGAAAACATATAAGATACAGTGGAGCCATCATGACGAAGGGGATGCAACTTGGGGAACGGGTGAATATCTACAAAAAAAACTTATGAAGATTTTTTATAACAAATGGTTGTAACCAAAATCTCGGGATAAGATTTTTATAAGGGGGAGGGCTGTAACACCCCGGTGTTACGCAAGCATTTAGCATTGCAAATCATACGCATGATACATCATTGCATTCATAATCACATGTGAAGCAGAGTGCATCTTGAGTTAAAGCATTTCTGTGGAACATGATTGTTGCATATAATGGTTTAGAATTGTTTCACCCAAATTATATTGGTTAGGCTACTAAAACATGTGTGGCTATAATTTTAAATCACCTAGAACGAGTTAGTACAATTTTTGGAGCAACTTTGGTAACCAAAGTTTTGTGAAAATTTGCTTTTAAAAATATTATTGGAAAATGGTCAAAAACCCTCCCTATTTAGCTTTTACTCTCCAATTCAAAATTTGTTGGGAATTTGGAGTTGGTCCCTTAATAAAAGTTGTAGAGAATTAAATTCTAAGTAACTTTCATTTTTGGGCCATTTTCAGAAAAAGTCATCTTCTTACTCAAAATGGGATTTTAAAATTGTTAATTGAATTTATTTGAAAATGGAAAAGTCATTTTTTACTGTAGCAGGCCACCGCTTCCCTTTCGGCCCACTAGCCAAAGTGGCCCGGTCTTCTCCCCCGCGCGCGTGCCCGCAGCAGCGCCGTGGCCCGACCCAGCATGGCCTCCTTCCTCTCCCTCCCGCTCGCGCGCACCGCTGGCCGACCGCGGCAGAGCACGCCCGCCGCGTGGCGGCCGCATGCCGACGCCGTCGGCCGTGTGGCGCCCTGTGACCCGCGCGCTCGGCTTCAAAGCCTGGGCCCACTCCTTCCTGCCTCCTCCATTTTTCCTTCTTCTGCTTCCTCACGCAAACAGCAGCAGTAGCAGCGGCGGTTCCGCCACCGCCACCGCGTGCCATCGCCGGCGTTGCCCTTCCGGCCACGCTAGCTCACCGCGAGCCGCTCCATCGTGCCCCAAGCTTCTTCTCCCTTTGGCGCAGCCCACGCTCACCTCAACCGCCCGTGGTAAGCCTCCCCTCCGCGTGAATCTCACCGAAGTTCCGACCGAGTTCACCGAGGATTCCCGCTCCGTCGACGAGATCCACGCGGTCAGCGCCGCCACTGTCCCTGTTTCACCGACATGTGGGGTCCCGCTGACCGAAGGGCCCGCCTGTCAGCTCCTCTGTGTGGATCTTGGTGCACTGCACCGGGTGCACCTAGCGTTTCAGCGGCTGATGTTTAAAAGGATTTTTGAAAATGATTTTTCAGAAAAGATGTAAATACTTTAGAAATTCATAACTTGCTCATTTTGACTCCAAAAATTGTGAAACAAATTTTGTTAGACTTCTTAGGATCAGATCTATGATGTAAAAATATTGCATGTCAAGTTGGAAACACTTTTCTATAGAGTTTTTTATTTAATCATTGAAATTACTGTTTTCTTGATAAATGCTTAATAAATCATAGAAAGCTCAGAAAAATATGGTTCTAGTTCTGTTAATCTTCTTGTGTAAAGTGCTTTCTAGGAAAAATATGTGCCATGCATGTTCTGTAGAAAAGTTATGATGTGTAGTTCAAGTGCTTTTATTTGATGGTTTTTGTTATTTTTGATAGAGAGCAAAAATTATATAAAACATGCATTTGATAATTTTTATATAGTGATTGTTTACTATGTAGAATGTAGGAAAAATACTAAATCTATTGTTTGATACTTTTCATAATACAAAGTATTTTCATGCTCTTATTTAGTCCCTAGCTTGTTATTTTTGTGTATGCAGTTCTAGTAATCCAAATGCAATGAAATTTTTGAGCCATGCTAGATTAGATGATAGTAAGCTACTATAATTTTTCTAAGATTTTTTTGTGCTACCAAAATAGGTGTTGCTGTTCAAACCTAGTTGTAATTAGGGTTTAATTAACCTTGTTAATGCATGACTAGTTAATAAGATTTGCTTTGGTGTATCTTTGAAGCATCTTAGATTTCTGTGGTGACTTAGCATGGTACAGAATGATTGTAGTAGTAGCATACTAGTACATGTTCTTGGATGATGTGGACTACCTTGTAGAAGAGTTCTATTCCTACTTTATACAATAAAGTAAACCTATTCATCTACATTCCATTCATCATGATCATTACATTTCATCTCTGCAATGCTTCTAGGCATGAGCACTTATACATTTGCATCATACAGGATCGCAAGAAGTAACTCCGGTAGCAGTTCCCGAGGAGCCGGAAGAGCAGCCCGAGGTGCAAGAGCAGGAGGTGCCCGAAGCCGATGAGGAGGTCGGTGAGGATCGTCTAGAGTGTCCCTACCATCACCCAAGTTCTTTTGAAAGAGGCAAGCCCCCAGAGCATTTCTCTCTCGGTTTGTAAATATTTGATTAATGCTTTACTTTAACTGATGCATTATGTTTAGGAATTGTTTGCAACCGTTGCTGCATTATACCTTGTTTACCCTGTTCTACCATATCCTTGTTACCTTGGTATTCACAATCAAGAAATGCTTAGCTTGCTTAGACCGGTAGAAGTCGGGTGATTTCCTGTCACCTGCGAGCTATAGGTGGTTACCTGGATCTGCTTGAATAAGTATGTCATCGTAGAATAACTAAATGTTAATGTGAAATTGAGACCAGACAGAGACTTGCAGGGTTTCGGACTGTAGTGTTTTCTGTCTGTGTCGATTAAGGACCGACCGTTGTTGGGCCTCGAGTCATGTTGAACGCATGCCTTACATTTAGCTGGCCGAATAATGTACCTTTCGATCGTGAAGCTGGGAGATTATTCGGGCCGAGTGGATTGCCCGCAACGCACTGTACCAGAGCAGGTGTGGTAGGACACGGGGGAGCGATGATAAGGCCAAAGAGCAGTCGGGCGACCCCCGGGTACATGTGGTTCCTAGCAAACTCGAGACTTACCTGAATAGTTGACTTGGTGACTAATATCTCGCTTTAGCTGGTGAGTGAGGTTTATGTGAGGAATAAATTACCAGCTGGTTAATAATCGATTCGAATTGCCATTGTTCACTGAATAGTGAACACTTGACTTGAGTTACTTGATCGTAGTAATATTGATGGAACACTTGGACAGTTATATGGAATATAACATGATGGAAGTTGTTAATGATCATTGGTTATCCTTACCTGTTTAATTACATGTTACTCTAGTACTGGTGCAAATATAGTTGACAGATTAGTAAAGATTTAACTTGATGCAAAGCTTCTAGAAAAGATTCTTTAAATACTAAAAATGCTTTTTTGCAAATGAGTCAGCTATCCTACCATAAAGCCTGTCATGATCCTTGGTGTCAATTTATTTTCGGTTATATCGGGTAAGTCTAGCTGAGTACCTTCTCGTACTCAGGCTTTGTTCCCACTTGTTGCAGATAGACAGATGTATTATGGCTACTGTTTGAACTGCCTTTATCCTGCGATGGGTGAAGCTTAGGACCATGGGCAGTGGTCATTCCCTACTTCTCGTCTGATGCTTTTGTTGGAGATGATCCTTGTAACACCCTAAATTTTACATAATTACAAAATAGTTAAATATGATTTATTTGTGTAATTGAGTGTGCATTTAAATATAGGGAATAATAATTTTTTGTGAAATTAAAATTAATCATAAGGTTAGCAACTTGTTTTTACACTCTTGCTATTGCATTATATTTTGTGTGATGACTGGTTTTATTCAAATGCCAAAAGAATTTAAAAATCTCTTGAAATTGGATTTGGAAAATCAATTTAGGAAATAAAAAGGGATTCCTATTCATTTTCCCCCTCTCCCTCACTTTCGGCCCGTTGGCCCGTTTTCTTTTTGGCCCGCCCACACTTCCCCTCTCCCTCTTTTTTTCTTTCTTGTTGGGCTGGCCCGTTAGCGCTGGCTAACTGCCGTTGCCGCACCCCGCTCTCTCCCCTGCGACACCGATAGGCCGGGCTTGCCCGTCAGCTCCTCCCCTAACCTCTCCCCGCGCCTTGCTCGGTCTTGGCAACCGCCTCCCGCGCCCACCTCTGCGCGACGTGGGAGCCTCCCCCGCGCCTTGGGTCTTTTGAAAAGGGGAGCGTGACCCCGTCCACGCCTTTCCCCTTCTCCAGTTTGCCCCCTCCCCCCCGCTCCCACTTGCTGAGCAACCGAAGTCCAGCAGCAAACGTCGCCGGAGTGTCGTCCTTCTCCTCCGCATCGACATCGACACCGAGCCGCCCTCGTCTGAATTTTGCCACTCAGTGAGCTTCGCCCCGCTCCCCTCTGTCTCCCCATGCTTCCCCTTTCTAGTTTGGTGGCCTATAGGGCCGTTTTACGCGAGCTCCGGCGTGCTCCTCCGCGGCCGGCCATGGCGGGTGCCCCTCGGGTCTTTCTCCGGCCGCGCTAAAGGCCTAAGCATGTTCGCCTCATTCCCTTCTATCTCCCCATGTCTTTATCTTCTTCAATCGTGGTCTCTAAGGCTATCCCCGCGAGCTCTGGTGAGTCCCTCCACTGCCAGCCATGGTGAGTGCCGCACCGAGCCTTCCTCAGCCGCGCTAACCGCATGATCGTGATCGCCTTCGCCTCCGCTTTGTCCCGGTGGTGTCGGTGATCAAAACCATGGCCCGTAGGGCCCTAACCAGTCACGCCAGTGACCTTTCCACCACCTTCCATGGTGGCACCACCGCGTTCTCCCCCAACTCCGGTGGCCCCGTTCCCCTTCTCCCTCCCAGATCTAATCGTAGCCATTCATCTCTAATCCTATGGCTCAGGATCACCCATACCCCTTCGATGGTAATTTTGTTAAAGAAACCCCCAGTTATCTGTTATTTGAACCCGCCATCCTTGGCGTATTCCCGAAATACACATTCCCATTTTGAAGACGTAGTTTCTTCGGTTTAAGTGAAAAATATGTTTTTAGATTAATTACAGATTTGCCACTACAGTAAAACGCTTATAAAATTGTCGTTTTAGCTCCGATTCGATCCGTTCAACTTGTGTTAGGTTTGTAATTCAATAATCTACGCATTAGTGCTGCTGTTAGACCTATTAGGAGCTTTTGAATTTCTCGATTAAGTCTAGTTTAATAGCTAGCTTTTGGAACCGTAAATAGCTCGTAACTTGTGCGTTGTAGCTCTGTTTTTCGTGTAATTCGCGTCGTTGTGATCGTAGCGAGATGTAGATGATTTTGGTAGACATTTTATACAGTTTTATTTATTGTTGGTGTACTGTTCTAATCGTAGCGATGTTTTGCTTGTATGTCTGTTCTTGAATGCGTGTTGTACTTCATGTCGTTCGAGTTCAGACGGTGAGGAGTACTTCGGGAATCCGGACACATACGAGGAGCAGCAGGACCAGCAGCAGTTTGTGAACCAAGGCAAGTATAGCATGGGCCTACCTTGATTCCTATTCATTATATAATCTACTCATTATGCATGTGTCTAATATTGCTCGACTATAAGGACATCCTAGCCATTGATGACTTATACCTTGATGCGTTTGGGTTTTATTGCATATGGGTAGAATGCTAGTGCTCTATTCAAACATGATCAATACTATGATTAATGGAACAAATGGATAAATATGATGGTAATAATTGAACTATAGGGTGATGGTGCAAATGATGTCGATCATGTTGCCCTAAACCCTCCGTAAGGACTTATCTGTAGGGCAAAAGCTGGGACATACAGTGCAACCGTGAGAGTTATATGGCTCTGACTTTAGCTCAGTAATAGGATCTTTTGTAGCTTGTTAGAGGTTACCCGAAAGGGCGCAAGAGGGGCTTGCCACTTTGGGTATAGAACTGCCTCTGTTCTGGTGTGTATAGCCTGCGGGAATTGTGCCATAGAAAGGGGGATTCTCTATATCTGTCTGCCAAGGAAACCTCATGGCCCTAACTTGTTAGACGAGACCTATGGAAGGCTTCATAGTGTACCCTGCCCGCTCACCTTGGAAGTGTTATGGGAGTAATTAACCCGGGCATATGGGCAACATGACTCACGGGTAAAGATGCACAACCTCTGCAGAGTGTTAAAACTGTTATAACAGCCGTGCTCACGATCACGAGTGGCCCAGAAAACTCACAGAATAAATGGTTACTTGACATATGGATGACTTATGACGATGATGATGAGATTATATTGATGCTCAATTACTCTCCTTAATTCTAGTAGGTGATCATGTGGGGTAAATGGGAGCTTAAGCATAACTTAATAACAATTAATAATGAAATGTTGATCTATTAAAAGTGCTAACTGCAATCAACCGTGTCTATCCTTTTTGTGCCTCATGAATCCTTATACTATACTTGCGGAGTACGAGTGTACTCACACTTGTTATTATTTCATTTTTGGAAAAAAATCCCGGATGGGTAACATATGACAGTTTCTATGAGGATTTCCCTGAAGATTTCTAGGTTTGGGTCAACCAGTCGGCCTTCCCTGTGGAGCAGATACTTCGTTCGAGAGTGTTATTTACTTTTTCGCTTGTTATGTTAAGAACTACGATGTAATATCGTGATGTATGTACATAGTGATGATACTTCTGTTAATTTATCGGCTTATGTGTATGACTATTCCTAGGGCGCACATAAGATGTATGCACTCTATATTGTCCTTTAATTGGAGTGTGACAATCCTGAGCTAGCACTTTATTTTGAACTCTGTGTGAGTGTGTGTGGTTTGAACTAAATGCTTCTGCTACTTTTATTTGAACTTTGTTTGTAATAACTATGTTTGAACTCCGATGTATCTGCGACACGAACTTTTATGTAATTTGTGATGGTGACCGCTAAACTTATTACGATCTTGGCTAGTACGTAAGTTGGTTTGAAATCCGTCGTGATTTCACGGACTACCGGGTTATATGGGCTTAAGTTTGCTAAATTGTTTGCTTGATGGATGATTTTCTTACTTAATTTTATATAATTGGTCGGTTCTGTTACATGGCTGCAATCAAAGCGGGGTGGGGCGGCTGATGGGTGGTTGAGGGGCGAAGACGTGGGTACACGGAACTGGGGGAAGGCAGACCCGCGCGGCAGCAGCGTGACTCGCCATGGTGGATGCGCCATGAAGGAAATAGAGGGGGAACAAGGGCGAGAGAGCGGTGGGTGTGGCCAGGGCGACCCGCGCCTAGGCGTTGGCTGACAGATGCGCATGCACGCGACCGGCATGGCCCGCGTGCTGCAATGCCATCAAAGTGAGGCAATGGCGGTACGGCCTCGTGCGCGTGTCTTCAAGGATGGCCAGTGGTGCAGCGTGGCAGTGGGACAGGACACCCGCGCCCAGGGCGGCACAGTGGCCAGGCATCGGGCATGCGAGGTAGCGGCACCGCGCAGCCTGGCCGAGCGGCCTATGGTGACCAACCAAGCACGGTACCATGCACTCGCGCAGGACACCCGTCAGGTCGATGTCGTGTCACAGAGGCACGGTGAGTATGCCCAACCAGGGGAAACAGGCCGAGAACGTGTCATGCACGGTTTTTAGAACATCGACCACCACCGAACCAGAGCTCCTAACCCTAAACCGCCTTCACTACGCTCACGGTGGTCAATGAGGTTACTAAACTGAGCTAAGCCACAACCCCACTCCTTAACCCAACTTCACAAACTAAATTGCCCAACAGTGCATTGTCTAGCCGTCACAAACCATAAAATTTGCTAAGTGTTTAAAGGTAGATTTGAGGCCAGGTTGCATTTCTAGGCTATTGGAAAAGTAAGCTAGAAATTTTATCTTATGACAACATGAGTTGCATTAACATCTATGTCTTTTGTACTTCAAGCTTTGTTTAGGTGCCATATATGCACTCTATAACATTTTCATTCGTGAAAATTCGTTTTTTAACCTTAAGTGATATAATAATGACTCTTGCGTCAACTTCCATTTAACATTTTTATTAATTATTTTAAGTTACTAAAATGGTTCTACGCACGTCAACACATGCAAAATCACATAGAGATGATGCTCATGATATGCCTTGGTGCGTTGTTTTGCGCGGTAACACCGAGGGTGTTATACTAGCTAGACTAGAGTAGGGAGTGAGAGAGGGAAAAGAGTTAGAGGAATAGCGGAGTAGTGGTGCCTCTACTAGTGTACATGGCAAGCCTTGTATCTCGGGTGGACGGAGTGCCGAACTTATCGGCTCCCTCTACGCTTTTACCTCTATGTCCGTCTTACTACTTGAAGTAAGAAGTTCGTGTTCATCTTTTGGTTTGATTCACTAAGTTAAGTTATCATTGTTACTACTTACTTGCATCATCGTCTATTCTTGTGACGGGTGTCCTAGAGATGGAAGTTACTGGCCAACGCTAGAGTAGTAACAGTTAGCGTAGACGTGGTGTCTAAGCTACATGTTACCTTCGTTTGCCTCGTATCCCACGGTTGAGGGGTAGGTGGCTGACAGCCCTGTCCACCCTTTGTAATCCTCCACGTTCGGGTATGGTGTAGAGCTACATTCCAGTATCGCTTGGTAGACCAAGCATAAGCTGGTGCCCGAAGTGAGTTTGTAGTACCAAAGGTATCTTCGCTTAAGGTTTCTGCCCTTAGATGAACCTCACTACCCAACTTACCCCTCATCCTTTTCTCTAGGTAAACTAGCTAAGAGGCTACTTACAATGTCGTTCCTTTGGGAAAATATAATACTCTAAATACTTCTGGGTGAAGTGCTACAACGGTACTTTCGTGCCCTTGCGGACTTTTCTGCTTACGCTAAGAAGCACCAACACCGGGATGGGACGGCTTGGTCTTGGCAGGGCACGGACGGCGGTAGCGGAATAGTGGTTGAACACCAGGCGGTCGCACGGGGATGGCAGCGACAGCGCGACAAGGGGCAGTAGCGAGATAGGACAGCGGAGGCAAGCAGCGACTCGACGATAGGTGGATCGAGCGGTCGAGATAGGCGCCATGTTGGTTATACGGCAACTGTCATGGCATCGGCTTGGTCCGTGCACGACCTGGCCAGCAGCTAGCAAGGCCGGCCACGGGGCACGACCATGGCCCAGAACGGCCAGGCAAGGGCAGTGTGCGTGCGTGGTGACTGCAGACACCGACCGAGCAACGACGAACGGTGATGTGCATGAATTTTAAAGCAAAGCAAGGGCTGCCAATTAACTCAACTAAGGTTTAACCAATTCCATTAACCTAACTTATCAAAAAAAATCCATTAACCTAAAGCCAAGCATTCCAGCTATCTAGCGGCGCAATCGCCATGACCAGAGAGTAACTAGATAAGTAGATAAAAGAATGCCGACATAGGCTCGTCACTCCCGATTCATGAATAGGACGCTAACGACACGGTTCACAGCGTGTTCCAACGGAGTTTGGGCAATTTTTAAGAGGGCAACATGACCCCCAACGCAACTACGATGTACCAACGCCCAAGTGCTTACTTAGAAGCAACCAACAATACAAGAATATGAACCTAGTGTTTAAACATTTTAGTTAGAATTTAAATGCAAAAATGGCATTGTCTACTACCCTTTCAGACTTAGAAAAGACAAGAGTTCAGATTGAACTAAACAACTATTAACACTTTTGCCACAATTTTTAAAAGGTCTAAACTTTATTAACTTCAACCAACAAGTACTTCATGCAATAGTCCATACTTTATATTAAACCATAGGAACAAAATATTTAAGCACTATTTAATTATTTTGCTCAATATAATTCGCCAGAAATGATACTTTAAACATAAGTTCAAGTGCTTGCCGCCTTAACGAAAGGGCTTATTTTAATTTGAAATTTGATTTTTGAGCTCCCAAGATCACTAACTAACAATATTTATTCTCCAAAATTAAAGTTCATGTTTATCTACCTAACTTGCTCTTCGAACTTTACTTAAGCACTATACACCAGTTATATTTCATCTTTGTTTATAAAATTTGTTTTTCGTGCCAAACAATTAAAACTACTTATTCTATTTTTTTGTTAGGATTTTCATTAGCACTCTCACGCACTAAATAAATTAACTTAGATATTTATTTGATTCCTCTCAACCACAAAAGTGAGTCACACAGGATTGTTTATCATTTCATGTGTGTTTTAAATTTTTAAGACTCGAGAACTTGTTTTGCTAATTTCTCTTAGGCCCTGATCTTGATGCTAAGCAATCTCGTAACACTAGGGGTGTTACAAAACCAATACCAATGTAGTACTTATCCAATTGAGCTCAATACCAAGATCTGAATCACAAGGGGGCTACCTTTTGCTTGAAGGTGTAGAGTGGGGTAGCGAGATGGGGCCCCAGTGGTCCTCATCGCCGTCGAGCAGCCTTTGCACCTGCTTCTTGGTGCAGTATGGGTGGTCAAAATGCTTCACCTAGGGATTAACCAATTCAACCAATTGCAATGAAGAGAAAAAGCATGAAATTCGCAGAATCGTGCAGGGCGAAACACAAAATGCGGTGAGGTGGACTAGAGAGCGCTTACCTAGGTGCAGGCCTCGTGGCCCTTGGCGAGCACATTGGACATGATGGATCCATCAGAGTTGTGGTAATCGACGTGGTGGGATTTGGTGCCAGCTGCTGTGGAGCTGCAGGTGATGGGCGGAGGCCTCCTCCATGAGTAGCGGTGGTGGGATTTGGTGCCAGCTGTTGCAACCCCAAACCCTAACCAATTCGGTGCTGATGTGGAGCTGCAGGTGATGGGCGGACGAGCTGCTTTGAGTGTCGGTGGAGCGCACCGGCAGTGACCGGCAGAGGGGCGGCGGATGCAGATGGCGTAGCGCGAGTGCTGGGATCCGGTGGCGGAGGTTCCTCGAGCGGCGACATTTTTCGGAGAGAGGTCGATGCAAGTTTTTTTTAAAAGTACGATGCGGGGGGTTTTGCGAAGGGGGGAACGAGAGTAGCGATAGAAACTGAAAGTGTGGGTGGGAAGGAGAAGTAATAGCCTTAAAGAGAAAGTGCGCGACGCTAGGTGGCAAAACGCACGCACGTTGAATAAGATTTTGGCGTCTCTTAACCTAAGAAAGGAAATTGATGTCTCTGTTTCTTCCTCATAACCCAAAAAAGCCCACGCACGAGCCCAAGTGCCAGCTATCCAATGTCTCTTTCCTAAAAAAAAGCTATCCAATGTCTCTTTTATGACCCAAGCTAGCCCACAACCTCTTTTAGTAGCATGGCTGTCCATTTATTACTGGACAAAATTCTCACCAGACCAGAATACGAGCATCGCATCAACCAACCATGACAGTCCCTCAAAAAAAATCAACCAACCATGACAGTCATCGTAACCCATTCGATCGGCTTTCAATTAGTGGGTCCTGGCGTAACAAGAACCTTATTCATTTGTGTTTTTATTGCATATATATATATATATATATCTCTCATAGATTGACCTACCAAAATCAGGTGCCTTTCTTTTAATTAGAGTCGGCCCTGATAAGAACCCGCAAGGGTTTGTGGTTGATCTTTCGATGAGAAACGTGAGATAACTCGATTGGTGGATGGAGATGACGTTCACGGCCCGACTACAACCTTCCAAGCTATGCCTTAGCAACCGATACACCACCTCCAACAGCCGTCGTGATCTTGTGGAGCACGATCAACCAAACCACTAGGGTAATTCCTGCAAGCAATCGAGAAACAAGCAAGAACAAGTAGAACAAGCAACTCAATTGCAAATATGGAGATGAAAAACCAATCTGAACTCACAAAGTTGGGGTTCTGAATCAAGTAGAATGGATGGTCTAGTCAACACACGTGTCTACAAGGAAGTAGCAATGGCTAAACTTTCAACAAAACAAAACCTAATCTGTTTGTGGCGGCTCTAATCCTTATTAATACCTATGGGAACGACCAGGGGGTGTTGGGGTCATTCTCCAACCCTAGGACACGTCCTTAATGGACCCAAATTGATACATGGACCATCGGCCCAAAATAGGATGACGCAGCACCAAAGGCAGAAAAGGTCCCGGCGTTGAAATGATGATTGTGGAAGCATCGGATAAGATATAGCCAAGAGTCCAGATCCATTGGAAAATAGACTTGATAAGATTTCCAAAAATTGTTATAACGTCCCAATCGGAGTCTGTATGAAGTCGTGGTGACCGTCGCAATTTGGGACTATTTTGCAGTCCGAATTCAACTTCCAAAACGTGTTGGACTTGGACTCTTTCTGTCCTTGGAACCAAAGTGACGTGGTGGCCTAGCGGAGGACGTTAGGAATACTTGGATTTGGTCCCCAATCAACTTCATTAACCTTCCATGCTTTCCATATGCAATCAAACCTTCCCTTTATCCATGTAAGTAATTCTGAAAATGAGCACACATCATGGTGCAGCATCAATTCATCAAATGCATCAATGATAAGCCTCATATAGAATGGTTGCACCTTTGGTATAAAAGTGCTTGGCAAGGTCATCTTTGAGCCAATGATGTCCTCATCATTCTCCCCTTCTTGATAGCAAACCGTCCTCGATTTGATCTTTGTTGGAGTATGTGTTGTAGGTAAAAGTGAACCGTGCTCCCCTTCTTGATATTTATCCTGTTGCATATGGGGAAAACTAGAAAAACTTTGCAAGACATCATTAGTGTTAGTGCAGCCCTCAATTTGATCATGGTATTATGGCCCAAAAGGATATTTCAGATTAGAACAAATATAAACCTTATGCACCAAATATTCTCCTTTCCTGTCATATTTGCCAATTGCATGAAGCGAACAATGATTAAAACTCAGCAAACCAGAATCAAATTTAAGTTTCTCTTTTAGACAATTTAGATTACACAGAATATCAAATTTAATATAACCCAAAGTATTTAAAGAGGATAGTAAATTTAGTTCATCTTGTGCACATGTAATAGGATGAAAAAGCTTATCTTTAGCACATTTGTATGGTTCCAAACCAAAAGTATCGCACTTATTCGCTACTTGTGGCATAGGAGTAAAAGAATCATCAGCACACAACTCCTCTTTATCACAAGGAACAACGAGTAATTCATTTTGTGACAAAGGAAAATCAGTAGTGGGTTCCACTATTTGTTGCTCTTCATTAGCATCCAGAGTGGACAAATTTTGGATATTATGGGTCACATCATTCTGGCAAGTATTCATAGATAATAGAATCTCTTTTTCAGCATTGAGAGCTAGACAAAACAATTGACCAATATGGCAATATGATTTGCTAATTAACAAGGTTCGAATTTTAGAATTGAGCCCTCTCATGAATCTACTCATAACATCTTCCATGCATTCATCCAATCCACCAAACATGATACAAATCTTAAAATTATGGTAGTATTGTTTCACAGTCTTACTACCCTGCTTCAAGTTATCTAATTTTGCAAGCAAATAATCAACATAATATGCAGGAACGAATGCATCTCTAAAAATAAATTTGAAGTCTTTCCAAGATTCTGGAACTTTGTTGTGCCTACAAATGTGTTTCCATTCTAGCAAAGCATTTTCAATCAAAATATTAGAGGCAATACAAATCTTTTGTTTCTCGGACAGGTCATGCTCATCAAATTCATTGTCTACTTTTAACTCCCAATCAATGTAAGCTTGAGGATCAAACTTACCATCATATAACGGCAAGTGTTGAATGACATCCTGAATATGAGGGTCTAGTTTCAACAGCTCAAAAATCTCCATATCACCTGCCATGATTAGTAGAAAATAAGAAACACAAAAATAATATGTATCCTCCTATCAACTACTAGGATGTGTCGGTTGTAACTCTCTCAAACTCAACTTGTTAAAACAAGCCCTTACAAGTTCTTACCAAACCAAACAGGAGGTGATGGCAACCAACAAGTCTACAACCGTGAAGTGAAGTGTATCAGTGCCGCAACAACAACACCTGTCAAGCTGTAGTCGAAATATGTGGAGTTATAGGTGGGCTAAAGCAAGGAAGTACGAGCACCACGTTAGTCAAAAAAGCAAGCTAAATAATCATTCAACGGAGGTACTGTGCTGGTTCTAGGCTAAACCATGCTAGAGACATGAGCCTAGACACAAAGGTAGTCACTGAAAAAGAACAACTAGCACAGCATGAAGAAAATAACAGATTCAGCCCCTTGTTTCTTCTCCTTCTCTTGTCTTTTTCTTCTTCTTTTTCTTTCTTTTTTTTGCAGAGGCCTAAATGTTTTATTTGGTACTATGACAACCCAAACAATAAGGCTATTGCACACAGCCTCTTCGAAGTCAGATTTAACAACTCTTGTTAATACCGCAGATGCGGAAATCTCTAAGATGATTGTGGAGTGCTCAGATTGAATTTTGCTGCAAGGTCAGATCCGTTGGAAAGAAGACAACTTCAAGGTTCCAGATTATATTTAAACTCCCAAATCGGACATCATATGGATCCGTGGTGGCAGAAATGCAGCAATGATGTATATGGTGATGGTGGATCTCGTGGTGACCAAAACATGATAGAACTCTAAACTCTAAAGGAATAGACACTAAGACCAGCAACTCGACACAACTGATGCAACCAAAAACTCAACAAGCCCTAACTAAGCAGTGCTAGCAAAGGCTCAAAGGGTTTATAGGAGTGCGGGTAAACTAATCTACTATTTTTTTTGGCTTTTCTGGACTATAGGAAAATTAAAACAGCGAAGAATTGGAAGTCTCTCACCGATAAACCTTGCTCTGATTACCAACTGATAAGAACCCGCAAGGGTTTGTGGTCGATCTTTTGATGAGAAACATGAGATAACTCGATTGGTGGATGGAGATGACGTTCACGGCCTAACTACAGCCTTCCAAGTTGCGCCTTAGCAACCGATACACCACCTCCAACAGCCGTCGTGATCTTGTGGAGCACGATCAACCAAACCACTAGGGTAATTCCTGCAAGCTATCGAGGAACAAGCAAGAACAAGTAGAACAAGCAACTCAATTGCAAATATGGAGATGAAAAACCAATCTGAACTCACAAAGTTGGGGTTCTGAATCAAGTAGAACGGATGGTCTAGTCAACACACGCGTCTACAAGGAAGTAGCAATGGCTAAACTTTCAACAAAACAAAACCCAATCTGTTTGTGGCAGCTCTAATCCTTATTAATATCTAGGGGAACGACCAGGGGGTGTTGGGGTCGTTCTCCAACCCTATAACACGTCCTTAATGGACCCAAATTGATACATGGACCATCGGCCCAAAATAGGGTGACGCAGCACCAAAGGCAGAAAAGGTCCCGGCGTTGAAATGATGATTGCGGAAGCATCGGATAAGATATAGCCATGAGTCCAGATCCGTTGGAAAATAGACTTGATAAGCTTTCCAAAAATTGCTATAATGTCCCAATCGGAGTCCGTATGAAGTCGTGGTGACCGTCGCAATTTGGGACTATTTTGTAGTCCGAAATCAACTTCCAAAACGTGTTGGACTTGGACTCTTTCTGTCCTTGGAACCAAAGTGACGTGGTGGCCTAGCGGAGGATGTTAGGAATACTTGGATTTGGTTCCCAATCAACTTCATTAACCTTCCATGCTTTCCATATGCAATCAAACCTTCCCTTGATCCATGTAAGTAATTCTAAATATGAGAATGAACACACATCATGGTGCAGCATCAATTCATCAAATGCATCAATGATAAGACTCATATAGAATGGTTGCACCTTTGGTATAGAAGTGCTTGGCAAGGTCATCTTTGAGCCAATGATGTCCTCATCAGGCCCCATCAAAATCCACCTCCAAAAATGTTTTCTGAACAAACATCGGTGTTTAGAGGTGGCTAGGCGTCCTAGATGCCTCTACAAATGAAGGATTTTTAGATGTAGCAATAATTCTAGCCTTCTATAGAAATAGATTTATAGAGGAAATTCCGCAGTTGGCAATATGGCTCTTCTCTAAAAATTGGTGCAACACAGTAAAATTCAAAACTTAGAATTTGGGCGAAGTTGGGTGAAGTGGGGTGAAATGGTTCGGTTTATGGGTCCATCTGGATTCATTCGATCCTCACGATTTTCATCAGTCATGAATCAACATTTAAGATGATCACATTTTGTGCTTCTTTGCTTCCACCAAAGTTGGGGTCAATAAGGTGCACTTGGGGGCACAACTAGAATTTTTTACTTCTCCTAGTGATGTGGGCTTCTCCTAGTGTTTTAGCATTCAAAAATTTAGTATAAATTTTCCCTACTAAATGCCTCCTAGCGAGGATTCCCTTGTGCTATGACTAATGGTAGTATTTTATTACTATTTAAAAACACTAAGAGAATTTCATCATTTTGGTAGTGTGTGTGTGGGGGTTGGGGGGGGGGGGTCGCCAACCCTCTTAGGGGTCAGGCGACCAAGTTCCCTTGGCCAATTACACTCTTCTTTTGCACACATACACTTGGGAGGTTGCACATCACATTGGCTTCGCATGTCTTGCCTCTAGGGAGGGGTCGTCGACCAACCCTCTTAGGGGTTAGTCGACCAGACTTGTGGGCCCTGTGTCCCATTTTTGCTAGGTGCACTCATATAATCGAATACACACCATGTACATACATGTGGAACCATATTATGTGGACAAAATAAGTTCATGAAATGTTGTTCCCTTTCACTTGTGCGACATGGTTGACGGTTTTGATCATCTATTTTTATACCAAACAACCATCAACACACCTTTGAAAATCCATGGCTATTTTTGGAGACTGCCTAACTTTTTGCCCGCCTTTGTTAATCAAATGCTCCGATCTGTCTCCCAAAATCAATTTTGTAGTAGTAACATCCTCCATGCCCAAATATGTCCCGAGATGCCTTAGTCCATGGACATCTCCCAGATGCCTAGTTCAAGTCACAGGTCCATTCTTACCTAGAGCATCATGAGCAACAAATGGTGAAGCTAGAGTAAATTAGAGGATGGTGCGCTTTCGTGCATAGATTTGTACCATAGAGATTGTAATTAAAATCACTGTTGGTTTCATCATGGTCTTTCTAGAACTTAATAGTTAGATGGTGTTACAACATCGAGCTCTTAAGACACCACACAAGGGGGACACCAGGCCACAACGTGGTACTTGGACCCAAATGCCAAGCATGAAGAGAACTAGTCCGGAATAGGCCCAACTCGAGTGAGGTTGCACATACGTGCGTGAAGCAGCTGTCCCCAAGCTAACAACTTATAACAAGTACAAAAAAAAGAGTCAAGTTGTAGAAGAAATTAATTAAGTTTAAAATAGAGCAACAAAAGACTACTCTAATCCTTCCTCTGAACTACACCATCTACCTCAATTCCTTGTTGTTCTTCCTCCCAATCTCTATTGCTTACACCTGGTACCAGAGTTTCAGTTATTCTACCTCACTCCGTTCCAAATTATAAGTCACTTTTGACTTTTTTGATATATCTATTTTGCTATGCATCTAAATATAATAATATGTCTAGATACGTAACAAAATGGATAAACAAAAAGGTCAAAGCGGCTTATAGTTTGAAACGTAGGGAGTATTTCAGATGGCATGATTCCGTAAAGCCATCGATCAATTGGCAAATGAAATTGGTTGTTGATCTCGGATTTGATCCAGCGAGCTCCTGGCTAGTTCTTGAGTTCTCGTAATTCCATATCCACGTCGCTCGATTTGTGAGGACTTGCATAATCAGGAGCATCTACCGCCGGCGCCACCACCTCATGACAACTACACGTGTTTCTAGGAAAAGCTCGAGGCCATGAATCACGAGTCAAAGCTTGTGCTTGAGGAGATGCAGAAGTTGTTCGTCGATCAGGCCGCTACGATTGACAAGCGCTTCACTAAGCAACAGACCTCCCCAAATCAGTGGCTCACCCAATCCAATCTCTATTGGGAGCACCACATCATCGACTCTGAGTTGCATAACAACGGACACATCACTACTCTCGAGCAAGTGCTTGGGCCATTTGAGTCCTGCGCATGAGGAGACCGAGGGCGTCATCGATGACCTCTGTCTCGAGGCACACAAGCTCACCAAACATTGGTCTCGCATCCAGAGCTGACCACCCTGTGCTCACGTACTAGTAACTTGGCCGTGTTGGAGTTGTTCCAAATTCACTGCAAGATATAGGTCGGGCTTCTGACGGAGCGAAGCGGAGGCCCGTAGAAGCCGAAGGCTGGGCCAGAGCATAGCGGTACATATATACCCTTGCTAGGGTTTCTTGGAGACTTGATTCTCTTGTAAGCCGCCACAGGCGTGTAACCCAAAACTCTTGAGATAGTGAGATTGTTGCTGGCTGGTGCCCGTGGTTTTTCCCCTTCGCATTGGAGGGGTTTTCCACGTTAAATCGTGTGTCTCCGCTGTGATTGATTTCATTTTACTTCATATTCCATACGTCGTTCATAACAAGTGGTACCGGAGCTGCAGTTGCTGTAGGGTTCATGACGACGTCGATGAAGTTCGATCTTCCGCTGCTGAACTACGACACGCGGTTCTCGCTATGGCAAGTCAAGATGCGGGGAATTCTGGCACAGACTCATGACTACGATGAGGCACTAGATAACTTTGGCAAGATGAAGGCCGATTGGACTCCTGAGGAGATCCACAAGGATCAGAAGGCTCTCGCCCTAATTCAGTTACATCTTCATAATGATATTTTGCAGGAGTGTCTGAAAGAGAAAACTGCTGCAGAACTATGGCTGAAACTGGAATCGATCTGTATGTGCAAGGATCTAACCAGTAAGATGCAGATGAAGATGAAACTGTTCACTCTAAAGATGAAGGAGGAGGATTCGGTGATGACCCACATCGCTGAATTCAAGAAGATCGTGGCCGACCTAGTGTCGATGGAGGTGAAGTATGATGATGAGGACTTAGGTCTTCTACTGTTATGTTCTTTGCCAAATTTGTATGCAAATTTTCGTGACACCATACTTTTGAGCCGTGATGAACTAACCCTAAAGGAAGTTTATGAGGCTCTCTAGTCTAAGGAGAAGATGAAAGTTATGGTGCAGCATGATGGAACGTCATCCTCAAAGGGCGAAGCTTTGCATGTGAGAGGCAGAACTGATAATAGATCCTCATATGATAGCAATGATGGTAGAAAGAACTACGAGAGGAGAGGTCGTTCAAAGTCCAAGCCGCATGGTAATAAAAAGTTCTATGTTTATTGCAAGCTGACAAATCATAATGTTGAGGATTGCAGAAAAGTACAGAATAAGGAGAAGAGAATAAACAAGTCGGCTGGTAAGGTCTCTGTTGCTGCTGCTGCGTCTGATGATGATTCTGGAGATTGTCTGATAGTGCTTGCTAGTTGTGTTGCTGGTCATGATGAATGGATTCTAGATTCCGCATGTTCATTTCATATTTGCACTAACAGAAATTGGTTTAGTTCATATAAGTCTGTGCAGAAAGGGGATGTTGTGCGGATGGGAGATGATAACCCATGTGACGTCGTGGGGATTGGATTAGTTCAGATCAAGACTGATGATGGCATGACAAGCACGCTGAAAAACATCAGGTATATACCAGGGATGTCCAGAAATCTTATCTCATTGAGCACGCTTGATGCAGAAGGTTACAAATATTATGGTTCAGATGGCATTCTGAAGGTATCAAAAGGTTATCTTGTCTATTTGAAAGGTGATCTTAGTTCTGCAAAGTTATATGTCCTTAGAGGGTGTACTCTACATGGTTCTGATTCCGCTGCTGCTGCTGTTACTAATGATAAACCTAGTAAAACTAACTTTTGGCACATGCATTTGGGACATATGAGTCACCATGGTATGGCAGATTTGATGAAGAGAAACATGTTGAAAGGCTGCACTTCGAGTAAGATAAATTTTTGTGAGCATTGCATTTTTGGCAAGCATAAGAGGGTACAGTTCAACACTTCTATTCACACCACCAAAGGTACTCTTGATTATGTTCATGTTGATTTATGGGGTCCTTCTAAGAAGCCCTCACTAGGTGGTGCTCGTTACATGCTTACAATTATTGATGATTACTCTAGAAGGGTTTGGCCTTATTTTCTAAAACAGAAAGATGATACTTTTGCTACTTTTAAGAACTAGAAAGTAATGATAGAAAGACAAACTGAAAGGAAGGTAAAATTGCTTCGTACTGATAATGGTGGAGAATTTTGTTCGCATGCCTTTAATGATTATTGCAGACATGAAGGCATTGTTAGGCATCACACCATACCCCATACTCCACAACAGAATGGTGTGGCTGAACGGATGAACATAACCATTATCTCTAGGGCCCGTTGCATGCTGTCTCATGCAAGGATGAGCAAGCGTTTTTGGGCTGAAGCAGCTAATACTGCCTGTTACTTGATCAACAGATCACCTTCTATTCCACTAAATAAGAAAACTCCTATTGAGGTATGGTCTGGTACGCCTGCTGATTATTCACAGTTAAAAGTTTTTGGATGCACTGCTTATGCTCATGTTGACAATGGAAAATTAGAGCCTAGAGCTGTTAAGTGTCTTTTCCTTGGTTATGGTTCTGGAATCAAAGGCTATAAATTGTGGAATCCTGAAACAGGGAAGACTTTTATGAGCAGGAGTGTTGTATTTAATGAATCTGTGATATTTACTAACAGTTTGCCCTCAGAACGTGTTCCAGAAAAAGAGTTGTAGCGTATGCGCATGCAGGTGGAGCATGTTGATGATGATATAGGTGTGCAGGTGGGAGCCTGCTGATGAGCAGGATGACCATAATAATGATGTTACTGATAATGATGCTCATGATGATGTTCAGCAAACTCCTCCTATTTTGCAGCTAGAGGAGAAATTATCTATTGCTCAACGCAAGTCAAAAAGGATAATTGTACCTCCTAAACATCTTATCGAAGAATGTAATTTGTCTTACTATGCTTTGAGTTATGCTGAACAGGTGGAGAATGTTAATGAGCCAGCAACCTATAAAGAAGTTGTTCGTTGTGCTGATAGTGAGAATTGGATTTCTGCTATGCATGAGGAGATGCAGTCTCTTGAGAAGAACAGTACATGGGAGGTTGTTTCTTTGCCTAAGAAAAAGAAGACCATAAATTGCAAGTGGATCTTTAAGAGAAAGGAGGGGTTATCTCCAAGCGAGCCTCCAAAGTATAAGGCAAGGTTAGTTGCAAAAGGCTACAGTCAAATTTCGGGTGTTGACTATAATGATGTGTTCTCTCCAGTGGTAAAACATAGTTCAATTCGTACTTTTCTTGAGTATTGTTGCTTCACATGATCTTGAGCTTGAGCAGTTAGATGTGAAGACTACGTTTTTGCATGGAGAGCTAGAGGAGGACATATACATGGACCAACCGGAAGGGTTCATAGTGCCTGGCAAGGAAAAATATGTGTGCAAGTTGAAGCGCTCCTTGTATGGTTTGAAATAGTCCCCTCGTCAGTGGAACAAGAGATTTGATTCATTTATGTTGTCACACAGTTTCAAAAGATCTAGATATGATAGCTGTGTTTACATCAAGCATGTTAATGGATCACTTATATATTTGCTGCTATATGTTGATGATATACTGATTGCTGCCAAGAGCAAGATTGAAATCACTAAGTTAAAGAAGTTGTTATGTAGTGAGTTTGATATGAAAGATCTTGGTAGTGCTAAGAAAATTCTTGGTACGGAAATTAGTAGAGATAGAAAATCTGGTTTGCTATTTCTTAGTCAACAAAATTATATCAAGAAAGTTCTTCAGCGTTTCAACATGCAAAATGCTAAGGCTGTTAGTACCCCTATTACACCACACTTTAAGTTGTCAGCTGCTCAGTGTCCTAGTACAGATGCAGAGATTGAGTATATGTCAAGGGTTCCTTATTCTAGTGCTGTTGGGTCTTTGATGTATGCCATGGTTTGCTCTCGTCCAGATTTGTCATATGCTATGAGTTTTGTTAGTAGATATATGTCTAATCCTGGCAAAGAACATTGGAGGGCAGTTCAGTGGATTTTCAGGTACCTCAGAGGCACAGCAGATTCATGTTTGAAGTTTGGAAGAATTGATAAGGGTCTCATTGGTTATGTGGATTCTGATTATGCTGCTGATCTGGATAGCGAAGATCAATTACTGGTTATGTGTTTACTGTTGGCAGTTGTGCTGTGAGTTGGAGAGCTACGTTACAGTCTGTTGTTGCTTTGTCTACTACTGAAGCAGAATATATGGCTATTTGTGAAGCGTGCAAAGAATTAATATGGTTAAAAGGTTTGTACGCTGATCTCAGTGAAATTGAATCTTGCATAAGTTTGCACTATGACAGTCAAAATGCAATTTACCTCACTAAAGATCAGATGTTCCATGAGAGAACTAAGCACATAGATATCAAGTATCATTTTGTGTGTGATGTGATTGAAGAAGGTAAGCTGAAGGTATTCAAGATTAGTACTCATGATAATCCTGCTGATATGATGACAAAGTCTGTCCCTGTTGCTAAGTTTGAGTTATGCTCAAGCTTAGTTGGTTTAATTGAATAGTCCAAGAGACTATTGTTGGCACCAGTGGTTTTCTATCTCTGTTGTTCAGGATGATGGGTTGATTTGTGATACAAGATGAATTTGTCTCAAGGTGGAGTTTGTTGGAGTTGTTCCAAATTCACTGCAAGATATAGGCCGAGCTTCTGACGGAGCGAAGCGGAGGCCCGTAGAAGCCAAAGACTGGGCCGGAGCGTAGCGGTACATATATACCCTTGCTAGGGTTTCTTAGAGACTTGATTCTCTTGTAAGCCGCCACAGGCGTGTAACCCAAAACTCTTGAGATAGTGAGATTGTTGCTGGCTGGTGCCCATGGTTTTTCTCCTTCGCATTGGAGGGGTTTTCCACGTTAAATCGTGTGTCTCCGCTGTGATTGATTTCGTTTTACTTCATATTCCAAACGCGTTCGTAACAGGCCGCTCGGCCCAATGAGCACCATGACGACACTGCTCACCGGGAGGATGGGATTAGGGTGGTCACCACCCTGATCCATTCAAGGTCAAGGGTACGCCACTAGCTTAATCCCAGCCATCTCATCCTTCTTATCATGGTTGTATACCGTTGCTATCGACCAATCTCGTTCTCATAAGGGATTTCACCATGTCACAGCTTCTTCCTAAAATGAAGTTCCCTAGTTTTGATGGCGAGAATACTAGATTTTTGTGAATTTCATGTGCTAAGAATCTTTTTTCGAAAGATCTGTTACTAGCTTTCATTAATAAGAGGATAGCAAATATGTACAGGTTTGGCGATAGGCCGCCTGTTTTGTGCATGGCTTCACTGATCGGTGATGCCATGCCACCCCTACACTTCTTATGATCAGATTACACACATAACTAAGGTGCTACTTAAAGCTAAATTAGTGTAGTCTAATCCTCGGCCGGCATGACGCCGAGCGCTTGGGGAGTGGGTGGGAACAACATCCTCAGACCCTTGTTTCCAGCCAGCACCCACGTCTTTGCTTCATCCTGGATTGCGCCCAGCAGCTGTATAGGAGACCTACAGCTTCGGTTGAAAATTCGGTTGTTCCTTTCTTTCCAGATCATCCAAGCAGTCAGCATAACCACCGATCGGACCCCGTCTTTCCTTGTGCCCTGACCACTGTTCCCCATGAAGAGAAACCACTGAACAATATCACCCGACTAATTCCACATTTCTGGATTCAGGGCGGGCGCCGAGGTCCAGGATCCTACCTTCTCCCAAACCCCTTTTGAATAACAGCATTCATGCATGAGGTGATCTATGGTTTCAAGGTTTCTAATGCATAAGGGGCAGAAATATTCATTCGGCTATTCCCTGATCAGGAGTCGTGTCGCTGTCCAAACCCTATTTTGGAGCATCAACCAGGTGAAAACCCTGCATTTAGGCGGGGCTTTGGTTCTCCAAGTGTACTCAGCTAACAATGAAGATGTTTTTCCTACGAGTTGCAGATGGTAGGCTGATCTTGCTGTGTACTGTCCATCTGAGATATGGAGCCAGGAAATCTTATTTGTTTGATCTGGCCGCAGCTCGATGCCATTCAGTCTTTCTGCAAGGTCCATGAATTGTGAGATTAGATTCACCGTCATGTCATGGTCTACATCACTGATCCATTTGCTGTCCGTCAGAGATTCCTTGACAGTTCTATTTTTCCTTCTGCTATGTTTGAACAAAGCTGGGTATACCGTCACCAGTGCTACTCCATGTAACCATCTCGTGGTCTAGAAGGAGGCTTTCTCACCATTTCCTATTTCCACCGATGTCACAACATTGAAGAGGGCTGTGTCGACATTGTCCACTGGCAGTTCGAAGTTTTTCCATGGTCTGTTTCTGTCATCCCAGTAATACCACAACCATCTCAACCTAAGCGCTCTGCTGAAGGTTTCTAGTTCTATGATGCCTGCTCCACCGTTGGATGGTGGCATACAGACTCTAACCCACGCCACTTTGCATCTCTTTTAGAAAGTTCTTAGGTGCTTTTACCACCATCAGTAGATACACCAGGAGGGAACTGAGGATAGATCGAACTAATTCTCTACATCCAGCAATATTCAGCAACCTGCCTTGCCATCCAGCTACCCTTGATCTTGCTCGGTCTTGAACATACTGCAAATGCACCATCTTAATTCTGCCTAGCATAAGCGGCAGTCCTAGGTATTGCAAAGGGAAAGACACCCGTGGGCCGAGGAAGCCCTGCAGCACCTCATCCATATCCACGCCAGCACATCGTTGCATGTTGATCTTTAGCCCCGTGGCTTCACCAAAGGCAGTCATTATGTCCATGATACAGGAGATGTTGTCCTTCTTCGGATTGGTGAAGATTACGACATCATCGGTGTACATTGATATTCTCAGGATTGCATGCCTTCCTTTTAGCTTGGAGAGGAGCCCATGTTCTGGGGGCATCTTGAAAATGTTGTTTAGCATGTCTATTGCCAAGATGAATAAGTAGGGTGACAACGGGTCTCCTTGCCGCAGCCCCCTGAGGTGGTGGATGCTCTTTCCTAGGCAACCATTTAGCATGACTGAGGAGGAAGAGCTTCTGAGGATCGTGGCTAGCCAATCGAGCCATCTGGTTGGGAACCCCCTTCTGCCTAGGAGCTCAATCAGGTACTCCCAGGAGACTGAATCAAACGCTTTGGTAATATCCAG
Source organism: Saccharum hybrid cultivar R570 (assembly GCA_038087645.1). Taxonomy (NCBI): domain Eukaryota; kingdom Viridiplantae; phylum Streptophyta; class Magnoliopsida; order Poales; family Poaceae; genus Saccharum; species Saccharum hybrid cultivar. The sequence goes on from JAQSUU010000568.1 coordinate 3,072,698, forward strand.
TTTGATGAGGCAAACTGGCATCTTTGTTCTGTGGTAGTGTCGTGCTAGCCCCCTCACGTACATGAAATTTTCTTGGATGCATCTCTTCTTAATGAATGCGCTCTGTGCAGAGGAGACGAGCTTGTCAATATATTCAGCGAGCCGGATTGACAACACCTTAGTTAGGAGTTTTGCGAAAGAATGGATAAGACTTATATGTCTAAAATCTTTGGGCTCCATAGCAATTTCAGTCTTCGACAGAAGCACCACTTGCGCTCGGTTTAGCTGCTCCAGAGCACCATTGTAGTGTATGTAGAAAGCATTGAAGGCGTTGACAATATCCAGTTTGATTATCTGCCAGCACTGTTTATAGAAGTCATTGGTAAATCCATCCGGTCCAGGAGCCTTCTCATTTGGCAGACATCTTATCGCCTGCTCAATCTCGCCCTCCGTAAAAGGCCTGTCTAGCTCGAGTCCGGGCAGCTGCTGCAGCTGGGTGACGTGTATACTGTCCCATCGGATAGTATGGCCACGACGTTCTTTCTTTCCAATCAGCGTCTGAAAGTAATCCTGCATTACTTGCTGCTTATCTTCATGTTTCCAAACCAAGGTACCGTCCTGCCGTTTCAGTGATGTAATGTACTGTCTCCTTTTTCCTGGCTGCCATCCGCAGATGGAAGAACCTTGTACAAGCATCTCCTGCTTTTATGTAGTTGATTCTAGACGCTTGCCTTCTCCTGCTCCTTTCCAGTGCGGCCAGCCCCAGGACTCTGATTTTCAGGTCGTGCCTGAGTTGCATCTCTTCATCTGAGAGGTGGCGGTCTTCTTGGGCTATGTCTAGTCTCAATATTACCTCGTTGGCAATATGTAGCTATAGCCGTGCGTTGCTGAAGAGTGGTTTACTCCACTTCCGGATCATTTTCACATGTATGCTATAATTAGATGCATATCTGTGTGGGTTAAGGTTGGTACTATGCATTTCATTGGTCTATAAAACAGACGATCTATCAGAGTACGTACTTTACGAACCACATATTTGGGAAAGAGGACTATATATCTCTCGTTTTTATAACCAACAAATAAAACTATGCACATATATAGATGGTGCGCTGTACCTTGTTGGTGCCAGATATATAAGCACATGCATGTTCCACCATCAGGATTCCTTACTTAACCACCAAGTATTGGCACCGCGTGTTTGATACATTATTAGCCAACAGGCCCATATAGATTTAGGTGCATGCGGTCCTTTGCTTTAGTTCATCTCTGCTTTGTGCTTTGGAAGATATGCTGCACAAAGATTTGCGGTCTACTAGCGAATCAGCAACAAGAGTCGTGTCTATCCCTATAGCTAGCTAGGGTCCTTTCACTCCTTACCTAGATTTATATAGTTTCGTGCTTGCTTTTTTATGAAGAGGGTAATAATGAAACCGGATAGCTAGATGAAAGGACTGGCTCTTGTTTAGGTGTTGTCCCATGTTCTTGCCTGCATCATTTGAGGATCCAATGAGAAGCAAGTATTCTTTTTTTTATGCCGAGAAGCAACTATTCTTAGCTCACTACAAGACATTCTTTTGTGCAATAATTTACATGTCAGAAGTAAAATAGCTACTTTTGGAACATGCCCTCAGTCAACGTGTGGTGAATTTGGATGGCAACCTTCTTCTATGGTGAAATTTAGATATCTTTTGGTACCTTTCGGAGAAAAGATTGAAATATATTTGATTATAATCCGTATCTCTATGCAATCTTTCACAAAGAAAAACCTACTTTTTTTAATCACAATACAGGTACATTCATACACACGCATTCATCATACTTCTATGAGCACCACAAAAAGACTCGGGCGAAGAATAACACTGTTAAATGTTATGAATAAATATAGTGTCAAATCAAAGACTTAAACCTGGCTCCACCACAAGGAAGCTTCCAGCTGAGCTAGGCTAATTTCGCAAAGAAAAACATATTTTGATTTTTCGTAAGTGGAAGTTTTATTAGTTTCAAAAATGTTTAAAACATATTTTGATAATAAAGTACAAAAAGTAAGTAATACAAATGGATGTATTCCCATGAAATATAACTATAGAAAGACGATATGATGCTTATTTTTATTTTTATTTTTGGAATGAATTATTAAAACATAGAATTTAGAGAACAAATAAAAGAGGGAATAAATTCGGTTTCCCACATTGAGCACATAGACTTCTTTCAAGAGAATTTAGTTATAAGATATTTTTAGCGTACTTGGACCTTGAAAGCTTTTCTTGTGGAATATTTGCAGTGATTTTATGGACACTGTAGACTGTAGTAGGTTAACACACATAGCAAGTTTTTAATATCTTTTTGTACATATAATTTCAAAATCACAAATTGGATGTTGGTTAGCAACACTATTGATTTATCTAGGATAAAGTCTATATATTCCAATCTCTAACTCGACAACAGTCCGATTTTCAATCTTGAAGGATGAAAACGTGTACTGAATGCCCTTCACCCATTGAAACCAAAAACAATTTATTAGCCCTCTAATAACTGTTTCAAATGTGTTTTTTATTTTCTAAAAAAATAGATTTAATCTTTAAAGTAAAAGTTCATAACTAATTTAAATGAAAAACAAACTACTACCAAGATTTTTATATAAATATTATCTATTTGTTGGTAATCTACTTGTTATTTGAAGCTTATTCATTTCTATTCCTATTGTTTTATTATTTATAGTCATGCTCATTATTTATTTAAATTATTATTTGCACTGTATCAGGCCTAGAGATCGGCTAAGAGAATATGATAGACTATAAGTACAAGTGTACAACACAGGAATAGACCTTGTGAAGAATACACCAACCTCATAGATTTTATATGCTACGACAGAGGTATAGATCCTATTTAGACATTGCATGGCTATAGGACGGAGCTTAATTAGTTCATACCAAAGTTGGCCATGGTCTCCTTGTGAAACATATTTGCAATGTTTAAACAATAAACATGATACTGGTTGTTGATGTTTAGGACGCGGTTACATTGATTGGCCCCCTTGATTATTTGGTGATGTCATTGTACCTGCAAATGAAGAAAATTCTTTACTGGGCATCCCCTCCCTTCTAGGATTGTACGTATATTCTTATCTGGGCACGTTAGCAGCCTGTTCGTTTCGCTGGTTTATTGTGCTAAAAGCACTGTTCGCTGGTTTGTTGTGAGAGAAAAACACTGCTGGATGGCTGCTGATTCTGCTGATAAGTCTAAACAAACAGGACTAAATTTCATTGAAAAAAATGAAATGACTTGATTTTTTTTCTGCTTGTGACAAACAGATATCTATCGTCTTTGAAGAGAGAAAACCTATGTAGCTCTGGTTTCTGGCGTGCCTTACTTTTGAAGAGCCAAATGGGCCTTACAATTACAACATGAGTAGCACTATCTTGAAAAAATAATTACGAAATGTACGTTTGCGTGTCGATCCGAATCACATGATACCTGAGTGCTTAAGACATACATACGTCTCATTAACGTTTGGTTAAGAGCGAGACTTCAGATTAATAAATGTTTAGGTGCTTCTAGAACGGTGTAGCAGACGTCAGCTGAGGCGACGAAGCATCTCCATGAATTCCGAATGCAAAAGGCTGTCTGCAGAAGGGCTCGTGTGGGTCATTGTCCAACCCCATGTGCTCTAGTCTAGGAGCATCTAAAGTGAACGAAGAGGATTCCACACGGCAAGAACCGGGAGAGATTCGCCGAATCGGCGCACCTGCTTTAGTTTCTCTCTGTACATGTTTTTTGGAACACTGAAAAATAAGGAACAAGCAGCCCTGCCAAGCATTGCTCATTGCCTCATTTGTATATTGAGAAAGAACTGAATTATAAACTTTTTTTTCTCAACCAGACGATTGTTTAGTTTTCTTTCAAATAAATACTCAAATTTTCTTTTGTCGGTGAAACCTCTTCAAGTTTCTCCACAATTTTGGTATGAAGCTTTACAAGGAAAATTAGGTGACTTCTTATAGTATGCACCAGGCCTCCAGGGATTGGTTCCTTGATCGTAGGACTACTCCTAGATCAACATCACGAGTTCAACCATATCATGTACTATTGTACTGGGAACACATTCCTTAAACACAATATGATGAATTTCCTTCTTAACTTTGTCAGGCAAGAGTTTGTAGTAGGCGCCAATGTGCAGGGATTGTGATAAGGGATGCTACCAGCAGCCACCGCTAGCTGATAGCGAACGCAGAAATTTACCAGCTGGTGCATGAATGTGTTGACATTTTGATACATGGAGAATACGGATCGGCCTTTCCCTCTTCAATTCCTTCTTAGTGCTGTACTATGCATTGCAAGCAGACACTTTATTTTGTCGTCTTTTGCATTGAAGACGATCTGCCAAGGTTTTACGCATGTGCTCAAATATTGAGCTGAGCTATACGCTAATGATGCTACTTTATTTAGAATTTTTCTGTGGAATATTCAGCATGAAATTGTTACAATCATTTCAGGGTAAACAACGGTCATAATTTCAGGAATTACAAAAGCTAATAACTTACTGAGAATACAACTGAATATATCTTGACATGACGCTTCATTTACTGGTGTTTTAGCTTGTTCCGTTACAAGCAAGGTTATATCACCAGGCCAACAGATAAAGCTGTTGCCACTAGTGTCATGAAAAATCAATCTCGCACTGTCTATGAACAGTACTTCACCTTTCCGCAATTCATTGACACCTCACATGGAAAGCAGCCCAAAATACTGGCAGTACAGGGATACATAGTCCAGATGCAACACTAGGCTAGCTGCATTCTCAGCCGTCCAAAATGATGCATGTGAAGAGCCACTAACCTACATATCTGGCCAATCAATTTGCAATGCTATTGACATGTTAATTTTCAAGTCCGGTATTGCGTTACGATGATTGGCCAAACAAATTAGAAAATTAGGACCCCCAAAATTGTTTCACTAATGTATCAAAACAGAAAAACAAATTGAAACCTTTTTCATGCTGACCTTTGGTTCTCCTAGTGGGAAATGCACACATTTGGGGTGTGATTTGATCCTTCTGGATAAGACGAGCCAATTACTGGACTGTACGAGTCATTATCTTCTCAGAAAGCATGTAGTAGGTATTGTGATGTTTGAATTGTTAGAAATGCTAGGTCTTTCTAGTAATACATATATAAACATGCTGTTCAAACCTAATAGCAATGACACTGCAACTAGCATTCATAAGGTGAGATCTCTATCGGTACCTTCAAGCTTCAAGTGCTAAATATGATGAAATAATTAACAGAGGAGTTTTTACCTTGTCCTCAACAGGATGAAAAATATCTGGTCCTACAAAACAAAAGTTCGGAGTAACCATAATTACTAATATGTTACATTCATTTTGAACGACAATTTTTTTTTGAGTGACCAGCCATGAGCCCCATGAAGAGTGTGGTTGTTTCACTTGCAGACCGGTAATAGGCATTTGTGAGCAGAGGAAAATCTTCAATAGTGACCAAAATTTCTATCAAGAAATTATTGCAGTTTCATCTGATAAGAAAGTGTTTGCACCAATCGCAAAAGAATTTCCAAACATCCTATTGAAAGTTGTCTGGAAGAAAAATAAGGAACAGTGGTCTAGAATTTGTGCAGTGTATCTTATTCAGTTTGATTTAAGTCTATACGCAATAAATTAGTTCTTGCTATCTTTTGGACCAGAATCTGCATGATATAGTTATATGGCTTTAAGCATTTTGAGTTGCTCAGCAGCACTTATGTCACTGTGTTCTGTCTGAATACAGAAAGCTAAGAAATGAATAGGGCCTCGTTTAGTTCGGTGAATTGGGGAGAAAAACATTGTATCAGAATTCCTGTAGCATTTCGTTTGTATTTGGTAAAAATTATCCAAATTTTGACTAACTAGGCTTAAAATATTCATCTCGCAAAGTACAACAAAACTGTGCAATTAGTTTTTAATTTCATCAACATTTAGTACTCCATGTATTTGCCGATATTTTGATGTGATAGGGAATCTTCTTTTTGTATAGTGAAATTTGGGGAAGAATTAGGGGAACTAAACAAGGGCTAGGTTGTCCACTGGCAGACAACCACTATGACCCGGCAACCTCGAAAGTAAAATCAATACTTCAATCTGTGGATGGCATGTGGTTTCACTTTATAGACTGGACCACACTAACGTCCCCATGATCTGCAAATATCTTCACAGCTTTCCAATAGAAAATAAATATACCTACCCTCACTGTTACTGGAAACATTATTCTTCCTCTGTGCATAGTATTACTACCAGGTAGCAGCAGCTGAACAATTTACTGACTGAACAGTGATACTGCATATATAAGGCAAGCACAAGGTTTGCTCACATGTTTCTGACCTAATAATATGTACAATGAACAAGTTATAGCATAACCCAACAATCATATTTAGCACATGGTATGTTTCTACTCAAGTTTGCCAAAGCTACATGCATGATTAGTTGATTACCAAAGCAATGACCAGTGAACCTAACCTTTGGCAATTGTACCAAGATACCAGGGAAGATTCCAGCCCCACAAGCAACAGCCCACCATCACCTATCCTTTTTCCTCCCCATGTTTCTGCCGCATCACCAATCACCTACTCACCACCACTGCTTTCCATTCCACCACTATGATTTGCATTGATCCTTTTTTCCTCTCTCACAAAACTCACGCATTTCCCTTCTATAAATGAGCTCCTCTTCCAAGCCTCAATTCCCTTTTCCCCTCCTCCCCTCCTTCCTCACTAAGGTTCCTCCCCTGCAGCCCTGTTGCATGCCATCTTCCTAGCTAGCAAGAATCTCGTGCCCTTGCTCCCAGACCCTGAGCACTTCGGTCACCTTCCTTGTGTTCTTAATCGTATTCCCTAGCCTTGTTCTCGTGACCAGATCATCAATCCTTAGGCTTCAAAGACCATATTTCCATCGGAAGCAAATTAAGGTTTCCTGGGGAGACTCTGCCAAAATTTTTACCTGCAGCTAAGCTCATACAGGAGACATTTGTTCCGGTGCATCTGCATCATCAACTTGTTTGTTTCTCTTCTGTAAAAGCTTATTATTGTAAACGTTTTGGCCAATTGATCGATGATAGACTAAAGAGAGGAAGGTCGTGTGGCTTGTTAGATGTCACAAATCCTCTCTGAGGTCAGCCGCTCCGGATTTATGATCAACTCGACGCTCCGGCGAGGCACCCATCTTGTTCTCTCTTTCTCCGTTGTGTTCCTCTACTGGTTCTACGTGTTCTCAGTAAGATCCTAACCACCACTACAAAAATCTCATCCACTGATAGACCATTCAAATACAAACATTACTAGTATCATATCCTTGTACTGTGTACCTACACTAGCTACTCCTTGGAAATTATAGCCTCTACGTACAACAACTTAATTAGAGGAAGCTTCTAGTCTAGACGACATAACTTTGGGTACGGTGATCGAGCTTAGTGTGAAGGTCGTCAACTCGATCAAAGTATCTGTTGAGGATGACCCTGTCAGGTGGGACCATTTCAAGTGGGACCTCGTCTGGGTCGAGTCATGGGACCCGCAGCTTTGGGTCGGAGGGTGACATGGTTGACCTCCAGGCCCGGATGGAGCTCAAGCGGAAGAGGAGGATGGAATCAAACCGGGAGTCTGCAAAGCGGTCAAGGCAGCGGAAGCAACAACATCTTGACGACCTCAACTCACAGGTTTGTTTTTGTCTCACTCTTATATATATGCAGTATGTTTCTACATATTTGATTTGAAAATTTAACCATGTTTCAATTATTAGTCGGTATATGGATTGCGATGTCTTTAATTTTAATTTGCTCTCTCTATATATATAGGTTACTTTTCCTTTATGTATTGAAGCTTGCACTCATGTGCAGGTGAATTTGACACAAAGCAAAATCAGATGAAAAAGGAGACGTGAGCTTCAGGATCTGCTGAAGCAAGCAAACTCCAATAATGCACGGTGTCCCTTTCTCAGGGTCCACCCAACAAAATTGCTTCAAAGTAAGCAGTTGGAACATCCAACCAAAACAAGACATTACAACCTTACACTATATACATCTTTTAATAAAGCGGTGATATCGAACTAGCAAAGAACGATGCACGACGTGCCACTGTCAAAATCTTTCTCAAAAGTACGCTCAAACTTTAATGCCTTTCTTTCCCAAATATTGTTATACGAGTAATTTTCATGAAAAAGAAGGAAAAGAAAAATCTCATACCAATTCGGTTTTTTTTTAAGAAACCCCATACCAATTCGTTGGGTTTTTAGATCAGGCCTCGTTTAGATGGCCAAAAAAGAGCTAAAAAATTTTGTACAGTACCCATCACATCGAATCTTTGGACACATGTATGGAGCATTAAATGTTGGTAAAAAAATAACTAATTGCACAGTTTGTCTGTAAATGTTGAGACAAATTTTTTGAGTCTAGTTAGTTCATGATTAGATAAATTTTGTCAAATAATAACGAAAAGTGCTACAGAAATTTTACCCAAAAAATTTTGCCATCTAAACAGGCCCTCAATATAGTAATGTCAATTGTACACGATATTATATTTCTGGACGTAATAAATTGAACTTATTATTAACCAACAATCACCAAATACCCCAGCCAAATGACACAGACTTCATGAATATCAGAAAATTGTTCTATCAATCATGCATAGCCCCTCCAGGAAATCTAAAACAAAACCGTCCAATTTGCCGATCGTATATATACATATCTTCCTCCCACGATTTTTTTGTTCTGCCAATCGATGGCGTTTATATCGGAATGTAATTGTCTTCTGTAAATCAAAAAACAGGTGGACAAGCTGAGGACGACGAAACAGCAACTCATGACAGCACTGAACATCACCACCCAGAACTATGCAGCAGCAGAAGCTCAGAACTCGGTGCTGCGCACGCAGATGATGGAGCTGGAGAGCAGACTCTGCGCGCTGCGCGAGATCATATGCTACATGAACGCAAACCATGTTGCTAATGCTGCAACAACAATGAATGCCCATCCAGCAACTATCATGAGCGGAGCTGCTAGCTACGATACTTTTGGCGCAAGCGCAACTGCATGGAACTCTGGCATGCAAATGGTCCAGCAGCCTATAGACCACTTGCTGTACCAGTGCTTCTAGGCTCTAGCTAGGAGGAGGTAGAGGCCAAGACAAACAAGGCATGCCTACTTGCCTAGGATATATTATATATTTTCTATGTCACAACTCACAAGTAGTGTGTGTCTTTTGATTTAATTTATAAAGGTTTGTGGACTTGTGGGCGAAAGCCAATAGTGTTTTTGTCTTTAATTTGCTCATGTGATAAAGACATGTCAAACCGGTGAGTGGCAAGTGGCAAACTTGTGTTTTGGCATGTTATGCACTACCAGCTAAGTGGAGTTCTGCTAGTGCCAAAAACACTCGAGATACATTGCAGACACACGGAGATTGTCTTTCCGAGCGCCCGCACACGAGGACTTTACGCCCTTGTGCTAACAAACCCTTTCATTTTGAGAATTGGTGGTTGATAGAACAGGAATATTATGAGATCGCACAGCAAAGTTGGCACCGCTCCTCTTCTCGTGACTTCTCGCAGAAAACAAAGTATCTGGCTGCTGATCTAAGGAAATAGAGGAGGAAGAAACCACAATGACCTGCTGGCCCAGATTGAGAACCAGATCCTTGACCAACAGCAACTTCACCCCTCCCAGCAGAATCATAACCTTTAGCAGCAGCTTCATGACAAGCACCAAAACCTGTTAGCTAAAGAAGAGACTTACCACATTCAGCGTGCCAAGAAAAAGTGGGCAGTTAGGGGAGACAGGAACACTGCCTTCTTTCATCAAGCCATTGTCAGGAGGAACACGAAGAACAGAATCTCCCATCTCATCAATCCGGATGGATCCCACTCCACTGCTCCACATCAGCTAGCTGACACCCAGGTTAATTACTTCTCCACTATCTTCTCCTCTGACACAGCTACTCATCATCAGCACCTTTTGCCCACTCCCGGTCACCTTCAGTCCACCACTTCTACTCCCACCGATCCCTCTCAGCTCTACACTAACTCTCACCACAGCACTAGGCACCACACTGAAGTCACAGTTGAGGATAACAGAAACAGTCGAAGCTTGGAGGAGGAGGCAGTACTCAACAATGGTATGTTTAGGTATACTTATTCAGTTCCTAATTTAACTGAAATTCATGATATTGTCATACACATGAGAAGCAATGCAGCTCCTGGTCTAGATGGACTCAATGTAGCCTTCTACAAATTAGCTTGGCATTGGGTAAAGGAAGACATTCACAGATTGGTAAATGATTTCTATTCTCATGCTCATATGCCTAATGATATTAACCAAACTTATATAACTCTTATTCCTAAAAAGGACCAACCCACTACTCCTCAGGATGATAGACCTATCAGTCTATGCAATGTCATTTATAAAATAATTTTCAAATCTCTTGCTAATAGATTAAAGAATCACCTTCCTAACTATGTTAGTCAATCTCAATCTGCTTTCATTGCTCACAGGCACATTTCCTCTAATATTATCATCACTCAGGAGATCATCCATTCCTTTAACCTAAAAAGTTGGAAATCAAGTGCCTTTCTTCTTAAAATCGATTTAGCTAAAGCCTTTGACATGCTTGAATGGCAGTTCATTTCTGATGCTCTTCAAAGACTAGGTCTTAATCAGAATTTCATTGGTTTGATTCATGCTTGTATCTACTCTCCCACCTTTTCAGTGCTGGTTAATGATGAACCCTCAGGGAATTTCAACTCTCAGAGAGGGTTAAGATAGAGCTGTCCTCTTTCCCCCTATCTTTTTATTATTGCCATTAATGAACTCTCTATTAGGCTGCAGGAAGCTCTTCACAACAACAACCTCATTGGCGTCTCGCTGGGATTAGATGGTCCAGCCATTCATTCTCTCTTATTTGCATATGACCTTATCCTTTGCGGGAAGGCCTCCATGGAAGAGGCTCAGGCAATTAAAATGATCCTCTATGACTTCTGTCGACAATCTGGTCAGTGCCCTAATCTTTAGAAATCGTCCATCTACTTCAGTAAAAATGTTCCCCACAACATTAGGCACCAAATTAAAGTATTTTCCCAGTTCCTGATTTACAACCGAATACCATGCACTTAGGTCACCCCATGATCTTCAGTCACAGAGATAAAAATAAGGCATGTGCTTTTATTTTTAACAACTATTTTGCTAAATTTGGTACCTTAAAAGCTAATAAACTTAACCATGCTGGCCGTCTTCAGTACATTAAATCTGTACTAGCCTCCATTCCTATTTACTACATGTCCACTGTGCTTTTCTCTAAAACCTTTATTGAAAAAATTAATACCATTATCAGAAGATTTCTGGTGGACAGGTGTACAGGAAGAACATGTCACTAGTCCTATTGCCTATTGCTCTTGGGATGACATCTGCATGCCCACAGAGCTAGGGGGTTTAGGCATAAGAGATTTGGAAACTGTTAACAAAAGCTTGATTATTCAGTCTGCTTGGAATGTAGCTACTAATAAAAATCCCTTTCTCTATGCTATTTTGAAGGCTAAATACTACCCTAATGACTCCTTCTGGAATGCTCCGAACACAGGCTCTAGGTCCATTTATTGGTCCTCGGTCTCCCAGGTTAAACACCACCTTACCTCTAATGCTATCTTCCAGATTCATGCAGGTAACTCTTCGATTTGGTCAACTCCTTGGACTCCAATTTGGAATCAGATTCATGATCACCTCATCTTGCCTGTTATTAACCCTCCTTTGCCTGCCAAAATATCTGACCTTTGGGTCCCAGGTACCCATAATTGGGACCTTCAAATCTTATCCTCTACTTTCTCTGATCAAGCTGCTCATTCCATAGCTGAAACCCCAATTGTCGACTCTGATCAAGAAGATATCCTGCGTTGGCTTCCAGCAAGGGATGGTAAGTGTACCACTAAAGCAGTTTATAATCACCTTGCCTCTCAACAGGTTCACCAACTATCTAACCAAGGTTCCAGGAGTATTAGCCATGATGCTAACCTCATACTGCAAAAAGCCTGGAAGAGCAAAATCATTCCTCCTCTCCTCAAAACCTTTGCTTGGAGGCTTATTAGACATGCAATCGCCACAGGAGAAAGAGCGGGCAGGTATTCTACACACATCGATCAGCAATGTTCTTATTGTGGGGCTATTGAAAATGATCTTCATCTATTTTTCCACTGCAGTCTATCTAGTGAGGTTTGGCCTTCGGCTAACCCTCCAATTTTCGCTAACAATATTCCTGCAGAAGAAGATGGAATTCAAAGTGCACTTCCTCTACTCATTACCCCTAACCCCTCTGATGACAGTTTATGCAAATTTCTGTTCATTCTCTGGTACATTTGGAAGGCCCGCAATGACAACAGATTCCAGAGGAGAACCTGGACTGCTTTTCAGGTACATCAAGCTGCGAAGGCACATATGCATACTCACCTCTCTGCTCTCAGGGACAACGGTGACAATAGCCAGGACCACTCAACTACGACATTGAACCCTGCTACCACTCCGGGCCATATCCATGACGATACTGCCACCACGGCTGCCAGCCAAGGTTTGCCTTCTTTCGCAGGGAACCAAGGTCCACAGCAACAGGAAGCAGCAGCTCCAAGTACAAACATTTCACTTGCAGGGATCAATCAAGTCTCACTTCAGGGCAACATCCTCTCCACAGCCGCGATGGACAGGTTTCTGGTTCCCTTTCCAACATTGCTCCAAGGCACCCGGTGCTACACTGACGCCTCAACACAGCCGGACCTTGCTGCCTCTGTTCCCAGAGAGGCAGGGATCGGCATCTTCATTGTTAACACTGAGATGCAGCCACCGCTAAGTATGTTCATTAAGGCGGCAATGCAGGATTCTTCATCAGTTCTGATGGCGGAATAAGAAGCTCTCGCATTTGCAGCAGCCCTGTTGAATCATTTGGAGTTCCATAATACAAACCTTTTATCTGACAACCAGCAGCTGGTTCACTTCCTAAATGGCACTGATCTCTCCAATCCTCCGGACTGGAGAATTAAGCCATATACCCACATCATCAGTTCCCTAATGGCAGGTACCAACTCTTCCGTCCGCAAGATCAGAAGAGCACAGAATCAGATGGCAGATTCACTGGCTAGACAGGCACTTAGTGCTTTACATTCCAATCAGCATATTTTCTCAGGTGTCTGTACTAATCCAGTACATGTTCAAGGGTGTCCATTACTTATGGCACTCCATGATGTAACCATTAACTCTGTAATGGTTCTATCAGCTTCTTGCTGTTAATATATGAATGAGATTCCTTGTAAAAAAATCGGGAAAATGCAGGATACACCCGTGTTTACAAGGAAGCGCACGTGAACCTGAGAATTCCTTGCGTTCAGCATATCCACTAGGGAAACAATTTAACACTAGGGAAACAAGATTTTAATGGAAGTCAGCTAACGATGAGGGCTAATAATCCCGTGCGTTTTGCGGACACATGAGCACTAGGGATATATTGTGTTTAACACTCAGGAACTCAAAGTGCTATATTTTTATATAATATACTAGGTAGCATACCGGTGCGTTGCCAAGGGACAACAAAATTTTTATACTAAAAACACACAAATCGCACGATAAAATGATAGTACTGTTTAATAAAGGTACTTTTGATTATCATGAAAAAAAGTATTAACAGGCAATATTATCTTGTCTATAGAGTTAGAACCTCTTTATAGATGATATTCATTGGGAATATTATCATTTACCAGTTTCTTCCCCTTGTTCACGTTCTTCTCAACAATAAACACCGTCAAGATCCTGATGTTAGATCTTGCTATAGATATAGATAGCGCTACATACAATTGGCTATGTAAAAACATTGGTAAGATGAAGAAACCTAGGTTTATGCCTGTTGCAACGAAACAACAATCATATGCACAAGAGTTTGACTTGTTCTCGGTAAGGCGAGACCAGCTAGCAGCCACACAAGCACATTGCGAGTTACATACAAGAGGGACACATGGCGAGTTACGTACACAAGGGGCACATGGCAAGTTACATGCCTACTAACCCATCTCCCCTCTCTAATATTGCAGCACGAACTTGTGGCTCCAATGATATTTCAAACCTTGTCTAATATTTCCATACGTGAAATATTTGCAAACCAGAGGGAGTACGACGAAAACTTATTGCAACAAAAAACTTGGATGACATAGATACAGTCGGAACCTTTGTATAAAGTTAGTAAGGTTCCTAACAAAAACTATTAAGACACTCAAAATAGATATTGTCCCCTGCAAAGTCTTTAAACCAGACTCTCCATTTTTTGAAGTATCCGTGTCAGCACTAATTAACCGGGAATGGGGACGTGAAGCAGATCACTAAGCACTGCCACCTTATTGAGAAGATCGTGAGCCTGTGAATGCTGCCGGCGGAGAGGGACGTCATCTCCTATGCGGTTTCCTGCTCAATCTCCTCAAGGTTGCCAACATCCTGAGCGTGTCCAAGGCAGAGCTTGTAAAGAGGGTAGGATGGCAGCTCAAGAAGGCCAGCGTTGCAGACCTGTTGATTCCATCGCTGTCCTGCAACCAATTCAAACGTAATCAGACATGCTGCAATCAATTGTTTCATAGCACCCTTATGTCCAACCAAAGGAAAACCAATAATACTCTTCAGTCAGCTAGTGCAACTTGCAAGAAAATCTTAACCTGATGCGCTGCATATTCAGACTCTTGCAGATATCGGTCTTTTTTTTGTAGTTAAGACAACATGGTGGTTTGAGTGTTTGACAATTCAATTTATCACAAGTAATAATCCTTTCTAACATGCCACTATTTCAATTAATTAAGCTTACAAATAGTTCAACGGTACTGCTCAAGGTTACTAAATTTGCAGTTCAGTAACTGGGATACTATTTCGTTTGTGAAATTTTGATAGTACAAGGTTAATGAACCGAGATTTCTAACCATGCAAATGTTACAAGTAACAAATAATATCAAAGTTAGCTTACAAGAGCATACTAATCTAAAAAAAAAGAGCAAATGATGTAGGGAATTAGAAATTCATGAATGAAAAAACAGATTAAGTTTACTACCAAACTTGATCAAACAAGGCACTATTTAGACCACAACACTAATATCAAAGCTTTCATAAACCAAATGAATTAACAAGACCTCACTGAAAGACATCTTGAGGACAAGAGACCCATGCATTTACCTAAAAGAATGCATTATTTAGACAGCGCTGCACAGGCACAAGATCAACTCCTGGCAGGCGCAGGGGACATATGGTAGGAATTCAGACTATCTTTTGTACCACTTTAATTATAATAGGATCAGCTCATATCAAAAGTGTTTATGCAACCACAATAATCCAAAGATATGACTGTTTCAAGATCTCAATTTCAGATACATATAATAATCCAAAAGCAAAAGGAATGCACAATGTTTTCTACCATGAAAAATTTAGAAAAAAAATTCAGCATTGCAGGCTCAAAGAAGATAAGTTCATAATCACAGATTTCAACCTGCACAAAGCAAACACAAGTTCAAAATCATATATCATTGACTCCATCTGATTGATAAAATGATATGGATAAAACCAGGGTGAATCATCCCTGCTGATACTAATTTATCCTGTCACCACAACACTAACACAGTCCACTTCAACTCACATGGTCAATTCTGCAACATTCAGTTTCAGAGACACAAAACCAATGGACAAAAGACCTGAGCACATTCGCGAGCAATCCAAGAAGGGGAGAGAGAGAGGGATCAATCTCAGGTGGGTGGGAGGAAACGAACCTGAGAGGTGGTCCTGATGGTTTCCTCGTGTTGGAGTATGTGTTTAGGCCCATGAGGCTAAGGCCCATGTGGCCCATGTATGGAACCTATATAGCTACCCATCTAGGGTTAGCCCTAATCAATAGAGAACCACTTTCAACATGGTATCAAGCCTGTTCTTTCCTCTTTCCCCACCCTGAGCCACCGTCGTTCCGCCTCCTCCCGCCGGCGCTGCTCCTGCCACCGGCGCCGGCATGGCTGACCGGCCTCCCTCCTCTCCCTCCCTCTTCTCCCTCTTCCCTTCCCCCCCACCCTTTCCTGGGCGCAGGTTGCCGCCGCCGCTCCTGGGGCACCGCCCGCCGCTGCGCCGCCTGGGGCCGCGCCCGCTACTCCGCCCGTTGGGGTCGCGCCCCTTGCTGCCGTGCTCCAGGCCGCGCGCGGGGCCCCCACCTCCCTGCCGTGACCCTCCCCCTTCTACCCACACGGCAGCAGCCCTCACTACCGGGGCGGACGCTGCAGGCACGGGCGGCGGGGAAGACCCTGCTCCTGCGGCCGCCGGCGTTGAGCATCCCCTTCTCCCGACGGCTCCTCTGGTCCATGCGGGGCTCGGCGCTGACACCCTCCAGACCACCCTCACCACCCTTCTAGATGCGGCTGCCGGGGCAGGGGGCGCTGACCACCTTCCAGCCGCCCTGGCCGCCCTCCTGCGCGCCGCCGGGACCGATGCCACCGTCCTCCATCGGCCGGCCATGATTCCTGGTGACGGCACGCCTACGCTTCAGGGCCCGCGTTCCGACTCCGCCCTCGCCGCAGCCCTTGTCGCTGCCCGCGTGGCCGTCGCGGAGGGGCAGGCTCGTGTGCGGGCAGCCGCCGCCGTCTGGGAGCGTGAGCGCGACGCGGCTGACGCCCTGGCTCGCCAGATCGCCGAGGCCGAGCATCTCCTCACCTCTCCCGTGGGCCAGGACGCCGGAGCTACCTCCTCTGCCTCGCCAGGACGCCGCGTGTCCCACACTGTCGTCCTCTGGCACGACCCGGCCGACCCGCTCGTGGCTCAGCTTCACTACCAGGCCGGGGGGTCTAGAACATCCGCCTCCTTGTCCCGGTCGTCCTCGAGCCGGAGTCGCCCTCCTACGCCCGCTGGCGGGATCTGGTGCTTCTCACTCTTCACCGCTATGCCCTCGATGACCACGTCCTCGTTGATGCTTCGGTCGCCGTCCAGACCCCGTCGTGGCTTCATCTGGACAACATCGTCCTCTCCTAGATCCTGGGGACGATCTCTCTGGACCTCCACGACCTCGTCTGCACCTCTCCTAACACGCGCCGGGCTTGGCTCGCCCTTGAGGGCCAGTTCCTAGGCAACGCGGAGGCCCGGGCTCTGCGCCTCGACGCGAGCTTCGGGACCTTCGTCCAGGGTGACCTCTCTGTCAGCGAGTTCTGCCGTCGGATGAAGGGCATGGCGGACTCCCTGGGGGATCTTGGGTGGCCCGTGGAGGATCGTATCTTGGTCCTCAACGTCCTCCGGGGGCTCAGCGACCGCTACGCCCACCTCCGGACGTGGATCACCCGCCAGAGGCCCTTCCCCACCTTCCTGGAGGTCCGGGACGATCTCGTCATGGAGGAGCTCACTCAGGGCCCCCAGCCGGGATCCACCACCTCCACGGGCTCCTCGTCCCCCTCGACGGCCCTGGCTGCTACTTCGCCACGCCCGACTGCTCCACCACGGTCCGCCGCTCCACCGCCGCCGTCTCTTCTGGGTCCCCCTCCCTCCGGGCCGAGCGGAGGTGGGGGGGCCATGGCGGTCGCCGTCGACGTGGAGGGGGTCGCGGGGGTGGCCGGGGCGGCCACACCCAGCCTCCGGCTCCTGGTGGGCCGCAGGGGGGGCACCATGGCCCTCCTTCCAGCACCCGTGGTTAGGGCGCATCTCCATGTGGCCCTACCACGCCATCGGGGCCGACTCGCGCCCACCGGTGGCCATGCTCACTGGAGCTCCTCCTGCTGGCCCTACACCCAGCGCCTTACCTGCTACGGCGTGGACTCCACCCTCTGGGACTCTTCCGGGGGTCGCCGGATGGGACCTGGCGGCCCTGGCCCGCTCGTTCAGCACCATGGGCCTAACACCTCCGGTCGGACCTGAGTGGATTGCTGATTCGGGAGCCACCTACCACACCACTCCTGACCCCGGTATACTTTTATCGCTCCACTCTCCTTCCTCTCTTCCTTCGTCCATTGTTGTTGCCAATGGTTCTTGCCTTCCTGTCATGTCTGTGGGTACTGCCGGTGCTCATGGCTCCTTTCGTCTTCCTGATGTTCTTGTTGCTCCTTCTATGGTTCATAACCTTCTTTCTATTCGTCGTTTTACAGCTGACAATTCTTGTTCTGTGGAATTTGACTCTTCTGGTATTACTGTAAAGGATTTGGCTTCCCAGCGTCCTCTGCTCCGATGTGACAGCACCGGGCCCCTTTACACCCTTCGCTTCCCGGCGGCGCCTTCGTCTTCTTCGCCGTCCTTTTTGTCAGCTGCCTTCGCCGCTTCTACTTCCTCTACTACCTAGCACCGGCGCCTTGGCCATCCTGGACGTGTTGCCCTGATACAGCTCAGTCGTAGCTCTGGTCTTCCATGTACTCGAGCTTATGATGAGCAACTGTGTCATGCGTGCCAATTGGGCCGACATGTTCGTCTTCCTTTTTCTAGTTCTTCTCATGCGGCCCACATTTTTGATCTTGTACATTGCGACCTATGGACATCTCCTGTTCTAAGTATTTCTAGTTATAAGTACTATCTTGTGGTTGTTGATGATTTTTCGCATTATTCGTGGACATTTCCTCTCCGTGCGAAGTCAGACACGTTTACCACGCTCCTTCACTTCTTCACGTGGGTGTCTACACAGTTCGGCCTCACCATCAAGGCCGTCCAGTGTGACAATGGTCGTGAGTTTGATAACTCCACCTCCCGCGCTTTCTTCCTCTCTCACGGTGTTCAGTTGCGCATGTTTTGCCCACACACCTCTTCGCAAAATGGCAAGGCAGAGCGGATGATTCGCACTACCAACGACACCGTGCGTACTCTTCTGTTTTAGGCCTCTCTTCCTGCTTGCTTCTGGGCCGAGGGCCTGCACACCTCCACCTACCTTCTTAACCGCCTTCCTTCCGCGGCGTGCCCCGCTCCCACTCCTCACCATGCCCTCTTCGGTACCCCGCCGCGGTACGATCACCTCCGTGTGTTTGGGTGTGCGTGTTATCCCAACACCGCTGCCACTTCTTCCCACAAGCTGGACCCTCGCTCCACGCTCTGTGTCTTCCTTGGGTACTCTTCGGATCACAAGGGGTACCGGTGCTTTGACCTTACCTCCCGACGGGTTCTCATATCTCGCCATGTGGTATTCGATGAGTCCGTCTTTCCCTTTTCCAGCACTACCACCCCGCCGGTACCAGACCCACCCTCCCTGTTTTCCACTGACCCGGTGGTTCAGCCACCTTTTTTGTGGTCTCCTGTAGGTACCGCTTCGCCGCACGCCGGGCTAGCCCCCGGTCCTGGATCCCCAGCGGGGCCGGGCCCGTCATCTCCGGTTTGTGCAGACCCAGGGCCTTCGTCCCCCGCTTCGCCCCGGGGGGGGGGGGCGTGTCGGTTGCCGACGCCGGATCCTGTCCCGGCACCTGCCCCGGCACCTCCGTCGAGATTCGCCGCGCCGGTACGGGTGTACCAGCGCAGGCCGCAGCCGCGGCCGCTCGCGCTTCCTTCTCCACCGGGGACACCGACACCACCACCGCAGTCCCCGCCGGCTTGTGGTGCCCCGCCGGTCTACCACCCGCCGCTGCTTCACCGACACCCGCGGCATGTTCACCCGATGGTGACCAGACACGCGGCTGGCACACTGCCGCCTCGTGTCCTCGCGGCTTCGACCGGCGACGCGGTGGTCTCTCCGGTACCCTCTTCCGTCCGCGATGCCCTATTGGACCCTCACTGGCGTCGCGCGATGGAAGAGGAGTACGCCGCGCTACTCGCCAACCAGACGTGGGAGTTGGTGCCCCGGCCGCCGGGCGCCAATGTCGTCACCGGCAAGTGGATTTGGACCCACAAGCGCCGGGCTGACGGCTCTCTCGAGCGCTACAAGGCTCGATGGGTCCTCCGGGGTTTCACTCAGCGCCCTGGCGTCGACTACGATGAGACCTTCAGCCCGGTGGTCAAGCCGGCCACCGTCCGTACCGTGCTATCGCTAGCACTTGCTCGGTCTTAGCCCATCCACCAGCTGGACGTCAAGAACGCCTTCCTCCACGACCTTCTTACCGAGACGGTGTACTGCAGTCAGCCGGCGAGGTTCGTCAACACCACCCGTCCTGACATGGTCTGCCGGCTCAACAGGTCCCTCTACGGCCTCAAGCAGGCACCTCGGGCGTGGAACCACCGGTTCGCTGCTTTCTTGCTGACCCTGGGGTTCGTGGAGGCCAAGTCTGATACGTCCCTGTTCGTCTACCACCATGGGGCCGACACTGCATACTTGTTGCTCTATGTTGATGACATTGTCCTCACAGCCTCCAGCGAGCCACTTCTCCGTCGGATCATTGCAGCTCTCCAGCAGGAGTTCGCGATGAAGGATCTGGGTGAGCTCCACCACTTCCTCGGCGTCACTGTTGAGCACCGTCCTGCTAGGCTCCTTCTTCACCAGAAGCAGTACACTCGGGATATCCTGGAGCGGGCTGGGATGACTGACTGCAAGCCCTGCTCCACTCTGGTCGATACTCAGGGCAAGCTGTCTGAGGCTGAGGGACTACCGGTGGTCGATCCCACTGCGTACAGGAGTCTCGTCGGGGCTCTTCAGTACCTCACCTTCACCCGGCCGGACATCACCTATGCAGTTCAGCAGGTCTGTCTTCATATGCATGACCCCCGGGAGCCTCACCTCACGGCTCTCAAGCGCCTCCTCCGCTACCTCCGAGGCACGCTCGACTACGACCTCCTTCTACACCGCGCCTCCTCCACCGACCTCGTCGTCTACACCGACGCTGACTGGGCCGGGTGCCCGGATACTCGCCGCTCCACCTCCGGCTACGCCGTTTTCCTGGGCGGCAACCTGGTGTCTTGGTCGTCCAAGCGCCAGCCGGTGGTCTCCCGGTCCAGCGCCGAGGCAGAGTACCGCGCCGTTGCTAACGGCGTGGCGGAGGCCGCCTGGCTCAAGCAGCTGCTTGCTGAGTTGCACACTCCGCCCTCCCGGAGCACACTGATCTACTGCGACAACGTCAGTGCGGTCTACCTCTCCACCAACCCCATCCAGCACCTGCGGACGAAGCATGTAGAGATCGACCTCCACTTTGTCCGTGATCGGGTGTCCTTGGGCGAGGTGCGGGTCCTTCATGTTCCGACGACCTCCCAGTTCGCGGACATCTTCACCAAAGGCCTCCCGTCCTCGACCTTCGCCGAGTTTCGCTCCAGCCTCAACATCACCGGTGGCTAGTTGCGTCTGTGGGGGGTTGTGTGTGTTCTTTCTTGTTCAGTCTCGAACTCCGCTGCGCCGGTAGTTCAGACTGCGGGGGGTGTTGGAGTATGTGTTTAGGCCCATGAGGCTAAGGCCCATGTGGCCCATGTATGGAACCTATATAGCTACCCATCTAGAGTTAGCCCTAATTAATAGAGAACCACTTTCAACACCTCGTCCTGCATATGACCAGGTCCTCATGTGGAATCAAAACCTGCAAATCATTCTTCAAAGTGAAAGTAATTCTTTTTGTTTGATAAACATGCTGAAATTCTTCCATGGTTGCTGGTTAAATGGGTTAATTAGTATTCGTGCAGAGTTGCATACTAAAATTATCAGTCATGCATGAAGAGTCATATCCACAGTCACGTACTAAAATTTTCAACTTGCAAGCCTTGCAGTTTAGTAATTACAAGAATATTATATTTTCATTATTAAGCATAGAACTTTGCATCGAAACTATCCAGAAAAGAAACACCATATAGTGATGCCAACAGAGAAATCATCTCTAACACCAAACCTACAAGCTCTCAGATAACATCAACTGAAATTACCTACTGTCATGTGCGGCATCCCCTACACCAGGCGGAGGCGCGCACGTGATGTGCGGCGGGCCGCCGAGCATGCCGCGAGCCAGGCTCAGGCCGCACTTCCTGGTGGGCCGCAGCAACAGCGTGGCTAAGATTAGGAATAAATCAAGTCAATTTCCTTAAGTTTAGTTATTTCCATGTTTAGTTATTTCCTTATGTTTAGGAGGTTGGTTTCCTTTTTAGTTGCAGCCACAGGGCTATTTAAGATTGTATCTGGTACCTTGATGAATTAAGCAAGATTATTATCTCCTATCCCTTTCTTTCTAAAACCCTAAGCCTACGGTAGAGGGGCATAACCTCACCGGAGAAGACGGCCGAAGGCTACGAGCTCCGTAGCCGAGGCCCTGCGAGTCGGGGGTTCGACGCCCTTGACAACTTGGTATCACAAGTCAGCCGATCCTCTCATCCACCTTCCACAGCCGCGCCCGCCCACCCCCACCTCCAGCCGCCGCCATCTACTGCTGCCGCACCCACCACACCCGCCATGGCCGAGCCTACCCTCTCCGACCTCTTCCAGGAGTTGAAGCACCTCTCTGCCGAGATCACCACCCTGAAGGCCGACGTGGCCTCCATGAAGGAGAAGGCCTCCACGGCCGAGAGCAGCGACGGCCGCCGTTCCGAAGTACCACGCGAGCTGGACTTCCACCCGAAGCACAAGAAGTGGGATTTTCCCCACTTCGACGGCACGACCGACCCGATGCTCTTCCTCAATAAGTGCGAGGCCTACTTTCGCCAACACCGTACCATGGTGGAAGAGCGCGTGCGCATGGCGTCCTATCATCTGGACGAAGCCGCACAGCTATGGTTCATCCAGCTGCAGGATGATGAAGGCACGCCCACGTGGGGTAATTTCAAGGATCTCTTGAATCTGCGTTTTGGTCCTCCCCTTCGTTCCGCTCCGATGTTCGAGCTCACGGAGTGCCGCCGCACGGGGACCGTGGAGGAGTATGCCAACAGGTTCCAGGCCCTCCTTCCTCGCGCCGGCCGGCTCAACGAGGCGCAGCGGGTCCAGCTCTTCACCAGAGGGCTCCTGCCGCCGCTCAGCAACGCCGTCCGCATCCACAACCCCGACTCCCTTGCGGCGGCCATGAGCTTGGCCCGCCAGGTTGAGTTGATGGAGCTGGGGCGTCCAGCGCCTGTTCCACCGAGGGCGCCCCCGCGCGGTCCTCCGCTTCCCGTGAACCGGGCGAATCTGCCGCCTCCACCGCCCCTCTTGGCCCTACCAGCGCCTCCAGCGGCTGCCCCGCAGGGCCGTTCTGAGGGCAACCAGCGCCGTCTTACCCCGGAGGAGATGGCCGAACGACGCCGCCAAGGGTTGTGCTTTAACTGCAATGAAAAGTACTCCCGCGGCCACAACAGATTCTGCCGGCGTCTGTTCTTCCTCGACGGTGTTGAGATCGACGACGCTCCGAACGCGGGTGCTGCTGCTGTGGAGGACGCTGGAGAGCAGGAGGCGCCGATCTTCTCCCTGCACGCAGTGGCTGGCGTGTCTGTGGGTCAGACCATGCAGGTCAGCGTCCTGGTGGGCTCGACTCCGCTCGTAGCTCTCCTGGACACAGGCTCCACCCACGACTTCATCTCCGAGACGGCAGCGGCGCGGTCCGGTCTTCACATCCATGCTCGACCGCGCCTCACGGCCATGGTGGCCAATGGCGAGAAGGTGCCGTGTCCAGGGGTCATCCGGCACGCCCCCCTTCTGATTCACGATATCGCTTTCGCCGTCGACCTCTTTGTTATGCCCCTTGCAGGACATGATTTGGTGCTGGGGCTACAGTGGATGGCCACGCTCGGCCGTCTGGTTTGGGACTTCGTTGATGGCTCAGTCTCCTTCCAGCGTCAGGGCCGCATGGTGCGCTGGCCCGGGGTGGCTTCCTCCAGTACCCGGGAGACCTGTGCTGCGACGTCCAGTGCGCCACTCCTCGACGAGCTGCTTGCCGGGTTCGCCGACATCTTTGCCGAGCCGCGTGGTCTTCCGCCTCCACGCAGTCGCGACCACGGCATCATCCTCAAGCCCGGCGCCTCTCCAGTCGCGGTCTGGCCTTACCGGTACCCCACGGCGCACAAGGACGAGCTGGAACGCCAGTGCGCCGCCATGATGGCTCAGGGGATCGTTCGTCGCAGCGCTTCCGCTTTCTCCTCTCTGGTCCTCCTCGTCAAAAAGGCGGATGGCTCGTGGCGCTTCTGACTACAGGGCGCTGAATGCGCTCACCGTCAAGGACGCCTTCCCGATTCCCATCGTCGACGAGTTGCTTGATGAACTACATGGCGCCAGTTTCTTCACCAAACTCGATCTCCGGTCGGGTTACCACCAGGTCCGCATGAGGCCTGCTGACATCCACAAGACGGCGTTCCGTACGCATGATGGCCTATACGAATTTCTGGTCATGCCTTTCGGTTTGTGCAACGCACCGGCAACCTTTCAGGCCCTCATGAACGACGTCCTACGGCCCTACCTTCGGCGTTTTGTGCTGGTGTTTTTTGACGATATTCTTGTTTACAGCAGCTCGTGGGCTGATCACCTTCGTCATCTGCGCACCGTACTCTCGGAGCTCCGCCGCCACCACCTCTTCGTCAAGCGCAGCAAGTGCGCCTTTGGGGGGGTATCGGTCGCCTACCTCGGGCACGTTATCTCCGCTGAAGGCGTTGCCATGGATCCGGCCAAGGTGCAAGCCATCGTCGACTGGCCAGCTCCCCGCTCGGCTCGGGCGGTCCGCGGGTTTCTGGGCCTTGCAGGCTACTACCGCAAGTTTGTGCACAACTACGGCATCGTCGCTGCACCGTTGACGGCCCTCCTCAAGAAAGAGGGGTTTTCCTGGACCGATGCCGCCGCAGCGGCGTTCGCGGCGCTCAAGGCTGCCGTCACCTCGGCGCCCGTCCTCGCCATGCCGGACTTCACCAAGTCCTTCACCGTCGAGTGCGATGCGTCCTCCCATGGGTTTGGCGCGGTGCTCATCCAGGAAGGTCACCCGATCGCCTTCTTCAGCCGGTCGGTCGCGCCTCGTCATCGTTCTCTCGCTGCCTATGAGCGGGAGCTGATCGGCCTCGTCCACGCCGTCCGTCATTGGCGTCCATACTTGTGGGGACGTTCCTTCATCGTGAAGACCGACCATTACAGTTTGAAGTACCTGCTGGATCAACGCCTCGCGACGATTCCCCAGCACCATTGGGTGGGGAAACTCCTTGGCTTCGACTTCGTGGTGGAGTACAAGCCGGGCACAGCAAACACTGTGGCAGACGCCCTGTCCCGCCGCGACACGGACGATGGGGCCATCTTAGCACTCTCGGCTCCTCGGTTCAACTTCGTAGATCGTCTTCGCCAAGTTCAAGCGGTGGATCCGGCCGTGGTGGCTCTCCGCGCTGAGATCACAGCAGGCCACCGTGGTGCCCCATGGTCTGTGGTGGATGGCGGTCTGGTCCTGTTTGATGGCCGGCTCTATATTCCGTCGTCTTCGCCGCTGTTACTGGAGCTCCTTGCTGCCGTGCATGATGATGGCCACGAGGGAGTCCAGCGCACGCTCCATCGCCTCCGGCGTGACTTCCACTTTCCCGAGATGCGCCGACACGTCAGGGACTTCGTGCGCGCCTGTGCTACCTGCCAGCGTTTCAAGACTGAGCATCTACAGCCAGCCGGCCTGCTGCTGCCCCTACCAGTCCCAACTGGGGTATGGTCGGACATCGGCCTCGACTTCATGGAGGCTCTTCCGCGTGTGCGCGGGAAATCCGTCATCTTGACGGTGGTGGATCGGTTCAGTAAATATTGTCATTTTCTTCCTTTGGCTCACCCCTACACTGCAGAATCGGTGGCTGAGGCGTTCTTCAAAGACATAGTGCGGCTCCATGGCATGCCGCAGTCCATGGTCTCCGATCGGGACCCCGTTTTCACTTCAACATTCTGGAGGGAGCTCATGCGTCTTATGGGCACAAAGTTACACATGACGACAGCCTTCCACCCACAGTCTGATGGCCAGACTGAGGCGGCCAATCGAGTCATCGCCATGTACCTTCGTTGCTTCACCAGCGACCGCCCCCGTGATTGGCTTCGGTGGCTACCATGGGCGGAATTTATCTACAATACTGCCTACCAGTCGTCCCTGCGGGAGACACCGTTCCGGGTGGTCTACGGCCGTGACCCCCCCACCATCCGGTCATATGAACCCGGTGACACCCGCGTGGCTGCAGTCGCCCAGTCCATGGCTGATCGCGCTGTTTTCCTGGAGGACGTCCGTTATCGCCTAGAGCAAGCCCAGGCCATCCAGAAGCGCGTCTACGACAAGTCCCACCGGCAGGTGGTGTATGCCGTTGGGGACTGGGTTCTTCTTCGCCTTCGTCAACGTCCAATGGCGTCCTTGGCCGTCGCTGTCAAAGGGAAGCTTCAGCCCAAGTATTTTGGGCCGTACCGTGTCCGGGAACTCATCAACGAGGTTGCTGTCCGTCTTGAGTTGCCCCCACGCGCCAAGATCCACGATGTCTTCCACGTGAGCCTCCTGAAGAAGTGGATTGGTCCAGCTCCCGATATTCCACTTCCTCTACCGCCGGTTCATCATGGCGCGGTTGTACCAGAACCTGAGGAGGTCGTTCGGGGCCGTCTGGCTCGTGGCGTCCAGCAAGTGCTTGTGCGCTGGAAGGGTGAACCAGTTTCCTCTGCTACTTGGGAAGACAAGGCCGAATTTCTCTCCAAATATCCTGCTTTCTGGCTCGAGGACGAGCCGGTCGTCGAGGGGGGAGAGATGTCATGTGCGGCATCCCCTACACCAGGCGGAGGCGCGCACGTGATGTGCAGCGGGCCGCCGAGCATGCCACGAGCCAGGCTCAGGCCGCACTTCCTGGTGGGCCGCAGCAACAGCGTGGCTAAGATTAGGAATAAATCAAGTCAATTTCCTTAAGTTTAGTTATTTCCATGTTTAGTTATTTCCTTATGTTTAGGAGGTTGGTTTCCTTTTTAGTTGCAGCCACAGGGCTATTTAAGATTGTATCTGGTACCTTGATGAATTAAGCAAGATTATTATCTCCTATCCCTTTCTTTCTAAAACCCTAAGCCTACGGTAGAGGGGCATAACCTCACCGGAGAAGACGGCCGAAGGCTACGAGCTCCGTAGCCGAGGCCCTGCGAGTCGGGGGTTCGACGCCCTTGACACCTACTCAAGATGACATACCTGCAATTTTCCAAGAAGACACGACAAAGAATAATCTGAGAGCCTGCAAAGAAGACACGACAATGTTGAATGAGCAAAATTTGTAAAAATATGTCATGCCAGTTCACATATATATCAAATATGAACAGAGAACATAAACCAAAGCTACTGAATTTTGCATGGCATCAAACAGTTAGACTGCACTGGCCAAATCTGGTACCATATATATAAATTTAGGCTGCAGCTTACCTTTAAAAAAATGAGAAGTGCTGCCAGTGATCTACAATATATATAAATTTGATAACATAGAAGTGTTGCCAGCGGAAGGGCAGGCCTGGTGCAGTGGTGAGAGCTGTCTCACTGAGTCACCAGGTCGTGGGTTCAAAGCAGCATCTCCGCAGATTTTGCGGGGGAAAAGCTTGCCTTGGTTTATCCCTTCCCCAGACCCCACTCACGTGGGAGCCTCCGGCACTGGGTCACTGGGTCTGCCCTTTTTAGAAGTGTTGCCAGCGATCTACAATAAGGTTATTTGCTCTCAATGCAAAAAGGTGCTGGTGTCACTCACACTTTTGGACATTGTGGCATTCAGAACAGAAATAAAAGCTTCAGCTACTACACAAGGCCCTATGTACTTTGCACTCTGCAAATATCAACTGAAACTTGAACCCTCCAGATAAGGAGTACCGTTAACGACACATTAGTTAACATTAAGGCATTGGCATTTGCTTTTGGGTAACAAAAACTACAAAGCCAGCCTATACATGGAAAGGGCACACGCAGGTTGCGGCCATAATAACAACTGAGACCAAACCAGTTCCTAAGAGGCATTCATATATGCACAAGAAATCTTCTTTGTTTGGTTCAATATTGGTTTGTGAGAAAGAAACAGGAGCAGTTTGGCAATAGTCATCCTAGATAGGTGGAGACTAATTTCAGGGGTTAGTGTAAACATAGCAATCGGGACTGTGTTTATAGTAAATCCAACTTGGGCATAACTTCACACATATGAACTACTTGGGCAAGATATCAAGTCAAGTTCAGGAGGACATTGTCATCTTCTTGAGCCCTTTAGTGTACTCAAAACACGAACTGAAACTCTGACAAGCAGAGCACCGACAGATTTGTAGTGAAATCACACTCATTTTTTGCTGAAATCATGAACTCCTACCGTTCCAGCAGTAAATAGACCTTGAATTTGGATTCCTTCAATATCGGGGCGTCCTCTCTCTCCGGCTGGCTGTGGACTGTACCATCGTGGCCATCACCACGGCCATCCACTGCGCCCTCCTCGTTGTCTCTCCCTACCTTGCCGGCCTCCATGCCTCACCCCCGACACTCGGCAGAGCGCGTGCACACTCTGCCCCCTTCTCTCCCGCACCAGTGGTGTGACGGCTGGCCCGGCACGGCGGCGCAGAGCGGTGGTGCCTCGGGGCAGAGCGGAGGCTATGCAATGGGCCTGGGGGCCGAGGGCGGCAGCCGGACGTGGGCCAGCGGCGGTGGGATGCAGGCGTGGTCGTCAGCGTTGCGGCAACGTGGCTAGGGCGTGGGTGCGGTGCGGGGTGAACGCAGGACGGGGAAGTGCTTGCGTGATTGGAGAGAGCGAGGAGATCACGCGGGCGCCACGCCGGGGAACTACATGATTGTATAAATGTCCAGGTAGCCCGAGCCACGATGGCCCGGCACGAAGCCCGCATTTTTTTTGCCCGGCACGAGTATGGCATGGCCCGGTGGCGAGCGGGCCTGGGCTGGCCTGGCCCGAAGGAACAGGCCGTGCCTAGGCCTTACCCAGGCACGTGGGCTGGCACGGCATGGCCCAATCCACAGAGCGCGGCCCGGCCAGTCAGCCTGCTAAGAGCCCCAACCAGGCAGCCACCACCCCCAACTCCCCTAGTGCCCCACCGGCCCACCACCCAAACCCTAACTCCCTTTCCATTCCCCTCCCCACCATGTAGCCGGCAGCCCCCTCCCGACACTGCAGCCGCAGTGCCGTATTCACTCCTCCTCCTCCTCTCATCTCTGCGCTGGGCGAGGCAAGCGCGGAGCGGGACCAGGAGTCCAGGACGCCTCCTCCCTCTCCTTGCAGTGCCGACGGCCGAGCGCGGACACCGACGACGCCCCCTGCCCCTCCCTCTCCTCAAGCGACGCCGCTGCGGGAGCGCACCGGCCCCGAGCTCCGCCTCGATGTAGATCCAGTGCCTTCAGCCTCGCGCTTCCTCCCCTTCCCCTTCTCTCTAGATGCTCGCGCTCCCTCGTGGGCCTCAGGCCGGCCCGACACACTGGATTGGTCGTGCTTCTCGGGCCAGCCCAGCCCGAAAAACGGCCCATCAGGCCGTGCCTGGGCCGTAGGGTAGGCACGGTGCCCGACACGGCACGGCCCGAGCAGCCCGACGTGCCAAGCTGGCCTGACCCCCACCGGGCCGTGCCTGGCCCGGGCCCGTGCCGTGCTGGGGCGGCCTGGCCCATTGGACATCTATACGTGATTGGAGGAGATTGCACGGGCGAGCAGAGCGTAGGTGGGATTTTTTTTCGCACAGGGTGAAGCGAAGGTGAGGCGAAAAATTGTCGCACCGTTCCGTTGTCTTTGTTTTGTTCTTTTTAGTTGTATAGGAGATACTGTGCATATGCCCAGGGCAGTTCAACAGAATTTTTTGGGGGGGGGGAGAAAATAATGGTATACTACATACTAAACATGCATTAATTATAACTCACAAATTAACAAACAATGATAGAGAACTGGTAAATCCCAACCATTCAAAAAATGCATTGGTAAAATCATAAGATACATCAGAACTGAACAACTTGTTCTAAGAACAGGCTAGGACTATTGTAAGGGATGAAAACGGACCGGATACGGACGGATATGACTGATATCATATTTGTTTTCATATTTATGTCCAGATTCGGATTCGAATACGGATAGTATAAAAAATACCGGATATGATACGATTGGATATCGACATCATAAATATGTGATTTAAATATTCGGATACGAATACGGTATCGGATGTTAAATATCCGGACTCGGATACGGACGGATTAAAACCCCTCTAAATAGATTCGGTCTCTGTTGGGAAATTAACTTCGTCCAAAAAACTAAAACCCAAAC
The DNA here is from genome assembly GCA_038087645.1 of Saccharum hybrid cultivar R570. Lineage (NCBI taxonomy): Eukaryota > Viridiplantae > Streptophyta > Magnoliopsida > Poales > Poaceae > Saccharum > Saccharum hybrid cultivar. The sequence goes on from JAQSUU010000568.1 coordinate 3,102,754, forward strand.
TTTGGAGTATGAAAGATATAAAAATATTCTAATGAAATACACTTGCAGGAAAAAACACAGCGAAGAATGTATTTCGACTTCGTCGTCAAGAAATTCAACTTCGCCTGTCGATTTCGTCGTCAGAAATTCAACTTCGCCTGTCGATTTCGTCGTCAGGAAATCAACTTTGCCTATCGACTTCATCGCCAAGAATTAAACTTCGCCTATCGACTTCGTCGCTAAGAATTCAACTTCGCATATCGACTTCGTTGCCAAGAATTCAACTTCGCCTATCGACTTCGTCGTCAAGAAATTCAACTTCGCCTGTTGACTTCATCGTCAGAAATTCAACTTCGCCTGTCGACTTCGTCGTCAGGAAATCAACTTTGCTGGACAGAGAAGTAGACAAGAAGCATGAGATAATCTGAAGAAAACAAATTCATTGAAGGAAAAGAAGATTGAACGCGAAAAAGAAGACTGAATTAGGAGAAAATGACCACTTCGCCCTTACATAAATGAAGGGTTGTAAATATTTAGGTCAGGGGTAAAAAAGTCATTTTATGTAAAATACGAAGACTAGGGCCCTATAAATACCCCCTCTGACATATATGATACGATCAGATAATGAATGCAACTTTGTACGTAATTTTGTCTTGGATGAAATTTTTCTGATGATTGTGTGAATTATGCCATCCGACCTGGACTTTTCACCCAACATCTGGCGCCCACCGTTTGTGCGTACATCTAAAGATCTTCACGACCACAAGAAATAAAATGGCAAGACCAAACAAGAAGACCGTCAATGAAGAAACCAAAGACGAACAACCACCTGGAGAAGACAGAGGTCTTACAAAAGAAGTCTCTCAAGGTGCAAACTATTCAAGAACGAACGAAGCTGAAGAACAAAGACTCAAGGAACTTGAAGAACAAGTTTTACGAAGGCAAAAAGAACTTGAAGAATGTCATGCAAGAGCACGAGAAAAGACACTCAAACAAAGAATAGAAGAGGCCGAAGTTATCCTTCGCAATTTAAACGAGCAACTACAAAATGCAAATCATGAAGTTATGAATCAAGAAGAATCACATCCAGCAACAAGAATCTCTCAAGAGAGAAATATTCAGAAATCATTCATATCAATTGATACAAGCTCCCCACTATCAACAAATTTGCAGCTAGCTCAATGGTCTATAGTGTACAAATTCAACATGATAACAACATTCGATGGTGAATCTGACCCAAGGCAATTCTTAATGAGTTTTGAAGCTGCAGTAATTGCAGGCGATGGGGACGAAACCACACTTGCAAAGTCACTTGTCATGGCAGTAAAAGGTCTAGCACAACAATGGTATTCATCTCTAAAAGCAAGATCCATACATTCATGGGAACAATTAAAGACAAATCTACTTGTTGACTTTCAGGGATTTCAACCAACTGATCTTACAAACATGGATTTATTCAACTGCAAACAAACAGCCCAAAGAACCTCTAAGTCAATATTATAAGAGATTCATTCAAATCAAATCTCAAATCACAAATATCCCAGACGAAGTTGTCATAATTGCAGCAATCAAGAAACTTCGGGCAGGACAATGTGCAACACACCTTACTCGAGAAAAGCCAACTTCGCTGGCTCAGCTTTACGAAGAAATCCAAAAGTACTGCAAGTCTGATGAAGATTACAGAAAAAGAATTGAGGAAGAAAACAACTTCAGAAATCAAAATAAAAGCAGCAATTTTCATCCCCAAAGCAAAACAATTATGAGCGAAGACACTTCACCCAAGTCAATCAAGTTGAAAACAACAATTCAACTACTGAAACAAATTTTCAACCTCAAAATCAATACAACAATCAGTACAACCAAAGGACATTCGAAAGAGGTGGCTTCAATTCAAGAGGAAGAGGAGGACGAGGAAGAGGAAGAACACCCCTAAGACCGAAAGACATGTATTGCATCATTCATGACAAAGGGGCTGGACACACATAAAAAATATGTCCAAAAGTAAAGAAAAGCATCAAAAAAATACAAGAAGAAAATAAAATCTTAAGTCAATCAAAAGCTGTCAATCATATGATTCAAGGCCAACAAAACTCTTATTACCCAATTCAGTTTGGACACTCCCAAGCAATGATCCCAGGCCCATCATCATATAGCTATGGAACAGTAGCAATATACGACCGAAATAATGGAGGCAAAATCAACAACAAATAAATTTTCAAATACAGCCCGAATCCTCTGTGGCAAATAGCAATCCATAAGGGAACAACAAAGAAGACAACTCTCCATCAACTTTAATGGCAAGCAAAGGAAGAATCATGACAATCATTGGAGGAAACAGTATTGATCATGAAAACAACAATCAAAAGAAGAATTACTTTCGAAGAGTAAACTCTATCTCAACAGAAGGCCCATACAGAAAGACAAGATGGTCTCATCCACCAATCACATTCTCAGAAAAAGATTTACAACTGAAAGACTATCCACACATGGATGCAATGGTAGTTGAAGCAAATATTGATGGATGGGTTGTCTCAAAAATTTTAGTTGACGATGGAAGTTCTGCAGACATTATATTCACAGCAACAATTGATGCCATAAAAATTGATCGCAAACTTTTAGGAAGAGCTGAGCACCCACTCTACGGCTTCGGTGGGAAGCCAATTCACTCAATAGGAAGAATAGTTCTTCCTGTATCATTTGGAACAGTAAACAATACAAGAACAAAGCAAATTGCATTTGATGTGGTGGACATCCATTATCCCTATAATGCACTTTTTGGAAGGGGAACTCTGAATGCATTTGAAGTAGTAATAAGCTACTCTTACTTATGTATGAAGATGCCTGCAATAAATGGAGTTATCACAGTCCATGGAGATCAAACCGAAGCAAGAAACATTGAAAAAGAATACACTCCTGGTCAGAAAAATGTTCATATAATTAAAGAAGAAGAGAAAGAAGAAACAGAAAATGCGAAGCCACAAGAAAAAGCTCAAGTAGTCGAAGAAACAAAGAAAGTATCCCTTGACTCATTAGTCCCACACAAACAAGTAATCATAGGGACATGACTTTCTCAAGAAGAAGAAAACAGACTCATAGAATTTCTTCAAAGTAACAAAGATGTCTTCGCAGTGACATCCAATGATTTAGGAGGAGTCAGTAGAGATATAATTGAGCACAAACTTGACATCAATCAAAATTGCAGACCCAAAAAGCAGAAACTGAGAAAATTAGCTGAAGATAGAATACAAGCTGCAAAAGCCGAAGTCCAAAGGTTGCTAGATGCTAAAGTTATAAGAGAAGTCCAATTCACAACTTGGCTAGCAAATATCGTCATGGTCAAGAAAAAAAACAGAAAATGGCGAATGTGTATCGATTTTACAGATCTCAACAAAGTATGCCCAAAAGATAATTTCCCACTACCAAGAATCAACACACTAGTTGATCAAGCAGCTGGAAGTGAAATGCTAAGTTTCCTAGATTGTTTCTCCGGATATCATCAAATCTGGATGAGAAAAAAAGATAAAGAATTTATAAGTTTTATCACACCATTTGGAACATACTGCTTTGTAAGAATGGCAGAGGGGCTTCGCAATGCAGACACAACATTTGTCAGGATGACTTCAACAGTGCTCAAAAGTCAGATTGGCAAAAACTTGCTAGCTTATGTCGACGACATAGTTGTCAAGAGCAAGAAAAGACAAGATCATATTCAAGACCTTCAAGAAACATTCTCAAATCTAAGAAAAAGAAATTTGAAACTAAATCCCGAAAAATATACCTTCGGAGTACAGAAAGAAAAAATTTTAGGCTGCATTATATCAGCAAAAGGGATAGATCCAAACCTAGACAAAGTTCAAGCAATTTTGAACATGAGAATTCCTGAAAATATAAAAGATGTTCAAAAACTGACTGAAATACTTGCAGCTTTAAATAGATTCATCTCAAAATCAGCAGAACGAAGCTTACCAATATTTCAAGCACTCAAAGGATCCAAAAGAGACTTCGTATGGGGACCTTCGTAGCAACATGCATTTGAAGAGATAAAAAAATATCTACTATAGCCAAACAAATTGATTTTACCAACACCAGGAGCAGATTTGCTATTATATGTCTCAATCATAGAAACAGCTGTAAGTGCAGTACTAGTCCAAGAACAAGAAATAAATCATTCAAAATATCAAGTACTAGTCTACTATGTTTCAGAAGTATTATCTGGATCAAAAGTATACTACTTTGAGATTGAGAAAATAGCATACACAGTTTTAACAGTATCAAAAAAGTTGAAGCACTACTTTCAGGCCCACAAAATCAGAGTTCTCACAAATTACCCAAAGAAGTATTACAAAGTTGTAGAACAATAGGGAGACTGGGAAAATGAGGAGCAGAATTATCTCAACATTTTATAGAATTTGAAAAAAGAACATCAATAAAATCCCAAGTCCTAGCAGACTTCATAGCAGATTGGACACCCTCCCAAAGTTGAAGAGAAGAGAAGAAGGAACCAGAATGGACAATATATTGCGATGGTGCATGGGGCTTCGCAGGGGCTGGAGCAGCTGCAATAATCACCTCACCTTCAAGCATAAAGATGAAATATGCTATAAGACTAGAATTTCAGTGTACAAACAACATAGCAGAATACAAAACCGTTTTACTGGGACTTCGCAAAGCAAAAGCAATGGGAATCCAAAGATTGGTAATCAAAACAAATTCGCAAATTGTAGCAGGACACATTGAAAAAGACTACAAAGCAAGAGATCCAGAATTAGCAAAATACTTGCAATTTCTCAGAGATCAAGAGAAACATTTTGAAGGTTTTACAGTCAAAAACGTCTCAAGAAATGACAATTCAGATGCAGACAAACTAGCAAAAGCTGTAGCACAAAATTCAAGTCTCCCTCATGATGTTTTCTATGAAATCTTGAAACAAGCATCCATCAAAGCAGTGCAAGCTACACCCAGAGAAGTACATATAATACAAAGTGAAGACTGGAGAGCCCCAATTATGGCTTACCTTCGTGGGCACTATGAGCCTGAAAATGAAGTCAACAACATAAGAATGAAGCAAAGAACAAGAAATTACAAGATCATCAACAATCAGCTATACAAATAAGGAATATGTGCACCATTACTCAAATGTATATCAGTAGAAGAGGGAAAAAAGCTACTATCACAAATACACAAACGAATTTGCGGCACACATCCTGGAGCAAGAACAATAGCAGGAAAAGCATTTCGTCACAGATTTTATTGGCCATCAGCCCAAAATGACAGCAAAGAAATTGTCAAATCTTGCCATAATTGTCAAATGTCTGCAAGCAAAGTAAAGGCTCCAGCAACAAATCTACAAACAATAGAACCAACTTGGCCATTGGCGAGATGGGGAATTGACATCATTGGAAAGCTACCTACAGCACAAGGAAACCTTCAATATGCAGTAGTGGCAGTGGAATATTTCACTAAGTGGATCAAAGCTAAACCAGTGACAAACATGTCATCTTTCACAATGAAGAAATTTCTTTGGCAAAATATCATTTGTAGTTTCGGAGTTCCAAGGCACATAACAGTAGATAATGGAACTCAATTTGACAGCCAAAATTTCAGAGAGTATTGTGAAAGTCTAGGAATTCAATTATGTTTCACATCAGTAAAACACCCACAGTCAAACGGTGCAATCGAATGAGCAAATGGAATTATATGCATAGGAATATCAAAATGCCTCGTGGGGCTACCAAAAGGTAAATGGGTAGATGAGTTAACTAAAGTTGTTTAGGTACATTACACCATAGTTTTAAGATCAACAAACTTCTCCCCTTTCAAATTACTTTATGGAGAAGAAGCGATGACGCCTGAAGAGATACAATTTCAAGGACCAAGAACAACTATTGAAATGATAGATGAAGACCAACAAATGACAAGCAAAGATTTACTAGAGGAAGAAAGAATGAAGGCGATTCAGAATCTTGAGAAATATCAAAAGGAAACAAAAAGTTGGTACAATAAGAAAGTCAAACCAAGACAATTATCACCAGGAGACTTTGTCTTGAAAAAAAAGAAATGAAGACACAGTCGGAAAATTTCAGCAAAAATGGGAAGGACCGTTCCTCATCATAAGAACCAACAAGTCATGAGCATTTCACCTAGCAGACATGAGTGGGAAGGAAATTGATCACACATTCAATATTCAAGACTTACGAAGATACTAACCCTAGAATTTGTTTTCATCTTTGTACAAAATAGATTAGCTTTTATATTCTGAAAATTTTTAATTCAAATGTAAACGAGCTGCACTCTTTTTCCACTCAAGGGGAACCCTTTGTAGGGTGAGTGGTTTTTTAATGAGGCAGTCTCCATCGTAAATTCTCATCAAAGTATAAATGAGAAAGCTAGTTCCCCTAAAAACAATCTTATCAATGGCCGAAGAGTATACTTTAAATATACTCATGTATCGGTAAAACACCCAAAGTAGGTAGCATCATTATTCGAACAAGCAAAAATGATGCTAACCTATCAAAAGAATCATAAAATATATTCACTAAGGTGAATTTTGACTTCAAAAATGAAGTCTGCATGTATCTTCGCTAGAAAGAGCGAACAATATTTCATATTCACTAAGGTGAATTTTGACTTCAAAAATGAAGTCTGCATGTTATCTTCGCCAAAAAGAGCGAATAATATTTTAAATTCACTAAGGTGAATTTTGACTTTAAAAAAGAAGTCTGCATGTTATCTTCGCCAGAAAGAGCGAACAATATTTCATATTCACTGAGATGAATTTTGACTTCAAAAATGAAGTCTGCATGTTATCTTCGCCAAAAAGAGCGAACAATATTTCATATTCACTAAGGTGAATTTTGACTTCAAAAATGAAGTCTACATGTTATCTTCGCCAGAAAGAGCGAATAATATTTCAAATTCACTAAGGTGAATTTTGACTTCAAAAATAAAGTTTGCATGTTATCTTCGCCAGAAAGAGCGAATAATATTTTCAAATTCACTGAGGTGAATTTTTACTTTAAAAATGAAGTCAGGTAAATTTTGACTTCATCACTAAGGTTAAAATTTGACTTCACAAAGTAAGGGATGTTGTTTTTAAATTTACCTAAAGTGAAATTTGATTTCACAAAATACAAAGTCAATTCATCGCCTTCGCTTAAAAAGTGAGGGATGCTGTTTTTAAATTTACCTAAAGTGAAATTTGATTTCACAAAATACAAAGTCAATTCATCGCCTTCGCTTAAAAAGTAAGGGGACGATGTTTTCAAATTTATCTAAAGTGAAATTTGATTTCACAAAATACGAAGTCAATTCATCGCCTTCACTTAAAAATGAGGGGACGGTGTTTTCAAATTTACCTAAAGTGAAATTTCAGTGTGGTCAACCTGTGTCGACCCTTAGGAACTGGTCATGCGGTTAAAATCAATATCCACATATATTCTCCACCTATACATGCTACTTCTATCCTAGAAGTACGCATCCATATGCATCCACCTATATATTCTGCTTCTATCCTAGAAGTATGAATCCACATATACACCATTCAGATTCACCCAAAAAATAGTTCTACTCTTACACTGAGAGTGAACTACCCAAAAATATTCCTATCACCCTTATTTATCCCTTGCTAGCCAATAAAGCTCCAAATATCCAGCTATACTACCACTTGTTATTATATCCCAGAAAGAGGCTTGGGTGCTCTAAAAGAAAGAAAGAGAGAGAGAAGAATGAATAAAAGAAAGAGGACAAATGTCCCACTATGAAAAAAAGAAAAGAAGAAGAGAGAGAAGAAAAAGATCTATTGAGCAGCCCAAGTTCTCCCCAAAATCTTCAAGTTTTCAAGATAGGTATGAGAAAAAAAGTTTCTCAAAGGAGCTAAGTATTCACCATCACCATTCCTTCACCCCTACATCACCACTCCTAACCCATATACCACCTACTATTCACCACCTACCATCCAGCCTATACACATGCATATCTTGATTTGATTGTATGACTTGTTTCTCTGGATCCGTAGTTTGACTATGCAATAAATGTTTGCAAGTATGTATTAATTGTCTCCCCACCTATGAGCTCCACATAAGCCTATTAGAAGTAGGGTGAGAGAGAGAAGGCAGTGTTACTATGCCTAAAATACCAAAAATACCACATATCTTGAGAGGAGAGAAAAGGCATAGACCATAAATGCCTTGGAGAGGATCTAGAAATACCACAAAGGAGAGACTTGAAAGGGTCATACATAGGAATCTCTGAGTTTTATTTTTAAATTGTGCAAAACTCCGAAATAATAGTTGATCAAAGAACTTGAAACATGGCGCTTGACTTGACCGTTCTGTCTTTCAACTACTCAAGACTCAAGTGATAGCTACAAGCCCCATGGTGGAAGGTAATATGAGTAAGTTTTTTTTATAATAATAGTTCATTCTAATCCGGAGGAGAATTCTAGTTTGAACGCATTTGTACCTAAAAGGCGTGAAAGCATTGTAGCCACTCCTGATCCATCACTGAGTCTATCTTTGCTCAGGGACGAGCAAAAGGTAAGCTTGGGGCAGTTTGTTGATGGTAAATAAGTGTCATTTTTAACCGTCAACATAGCATGAGAAATGACCTAAAATATAATTACTAGCTAGATATAGGGGTTACACTAACAGAATTCTACGAGTTTTGGTGAATGTTTATTTCTGCAGGGGGTTATCAGGAAACAACCAAAGGAGGCCCACATGTCATATTTACGTAGAGAGAAAAGGGCCACATATATAAAAAGAATAATCTAGAAAACACGGGAAGCAAAACCCTAGGAGATGGGACCCACCTATCACTGTGACAGGGGCGGACGCCCCACCCCCTTGGGCAGCCGCCACACCTAGGTGGCCAATCAGGAGCCACCTCGCGGATCTTGCCTCCACCGCCTTTGAAGATCAATAATAATCATCCATCAAGGTCAGTTTGATCCAAGGGCTATGGTGCTTCCTAGAGGGCTATATAACTAAGGCCCCTGGCCCTAGGAGAAACCCTAATTCATTCCAAGATATAGAGCATTCCTCTAAGAAGCCTCAGAGCCACGATCTCAATTAGATCTCTATAGTTTAGTAGCATAGCTACATAGGATTAGAACTAGAAGGAGGCAAGCATTGCTTGGATTCTAGATCTGTTAAGAGGATTCTTAGTAATTCTCTCCTACTTTTATATTCATTCTTGTATTATTCATCTAGTTCATCATTTGTATGAATATGACTTTAGTCTATTCTATCATATTGGATATGACTTTGCTCTATTTGATTATGTTCTCAATTATATTGTTCTTAGTCTACTTTGATTATATGCTTGGCATAGTTAGATTAGAATTATATTCAAGTATAGGATCGTATAGCACTTGCTCATTAGATCGATGGGTGAGTGGTAAATATTGTGTAGGCGTGGTGCCTATACTGTATTTTCCTACGATTGCACCCTATATTTTGGACCGTGTGGTAGATCGCGGGAGTGACAGTCCTATTGAGTCATTCATAGTCCACCTCCCTAGTATAGGGCAGGCAGAACACAACTATTACAAGGAAGTGATTGCTATGTTCTTCATCTTCCTTCATAACATCACTATGCGTAGGTATAACCTTCTCTTGCTATGATTGCCAAGTGTAATTGCACTAATCATCGTAAGCTTTGACCTTATAGTTAGAATAACTTAGGAGTTATCTTTGTAGTTCATCCTAATCAAAGCTTGTGCTATATGCTTAGAGTAATCTATTGAGATGTTTATCTTTTATTATGTGGCTATGTGTAACACCCTAAAATTTTTATATAGGAGAAATATGATTTTTGTATATTTTTGTGAGCATGCAAACTTAGAATGATAATAATTTTTATAAATTTAAAAATCAAATATAAGGGTAGAAAGATGATTGAGCATTCATGCTGCTGCATTTGAAATTTTGTGTTGAGTGGTTTAAATCAAATTCAAATTTGATTTGAAAATCATTTGAAAAATTGGAAAAGGATTTCTTATTCTCTCTCTACTCTCGGGCCGGTTTTCTTCACGGCCCAGTGCGTGCGGCGCGCTCTTCCCTCCCTCCCGGCCGGCCTCCTTCTCCTGGGCCGAGCCCAAGCCAGCGCACGTGGCCTGCTAAGACAGCCGCCACCCCGTTTTTCTTCTGAGTCGCTGACATGTGGGTCCCGCCTATCAGCGACTGTCTTCACCTTCCTTTCTTCTTCCTCCGGTCGAACACCGCCTTCCCCTTCTTCACCGATTTGGTGATCCAAATCCCCTTCGAAATCTTCCTCCTTTCCATAACCGGTGACGCCTATGAGCTATAAAACGGAACCCCGTGCCTCCCCGCTTCTCATTGAGCCCCTAAAACCCTAGCCTCGACATCCCAAAAAAGGCCACCGTCGAAGCTCCGCCTCCACCGCCGCCTTTTCGAGTTAGCCACCGCCCTCCGGTTGATCTTCGGCTTTGTTCTCGCGCGGGGTAAGGTCGTCGTGATGCGCTCGTTCTTTTGGTGCATTTGGTTTGGCGAATGGTGCTCGGGATGGTCATCTTCTCAAGCTCCGGCGAGCTCGGGCCATTTCCGGCCATGGCGCCGCCGTCGGGCTCCTGTAGCCGCCGGCCGCTCTCTTTCTCTCCCTTCCCGATCCGATCTCGGCCGTCCGTTTTGAATCGGACGGATCTTATTTAATGATACCGGTTCGCGTGAACTTTTGTAAAAGAGACCCTAAACTTTTGTGTTATCGAACCCGCGGTCCAAAGCGTAAACCGGAAAATACGTTTTGATTAAATGAAAACGTAATTCATTTCGGAAAAGAAAAATACGCTTTCTGATATTTACAGTTTTGCCATTTAATTTGTTTTAGTCGTAGAATCTTCGTTTTAACTCCGATTTGGTCTATTCAAATTGTGTTAGATTCATATTTGCGAGCTCTATGTAACTATACAACTGTACAGTAGGTTTGGATTAATTTATTTTCGAGTTTTTAATTAAAGTATTTATTTTTCTATAGGAAATCTTTGGAAATTCATAACTTTGTCGTTTTAGCTCCGATTTTCGTGATCTTCGCGTCTGTGTGATCCTAGCGAGTTGTAGATTCGTTTTAAAGACTTTTTATCTTATTTTCTTACTGTTGGTGTATTGTTCTAATTATAGTCTTGTTTGTCTATGCATGATTGCCTCTGGATGAATGTTGTTGCTATTGTTGATCGAGTATAGACGGTGAGCAATTCGTTGGAGATCAAGAGTTTTACTACGAACAAGATCACCAGGACCAGTTTGAGCAAGGCAAGTATAGCATGGGATTATCCTTGTTGTCCTATTCATATTAAGCAAATAATATCATTATGCATATATTCCTTGATAAGGATGACTTAGTATTGATCTTATTCCTTGATACCTATTATACTGCATGGATTAGTATTGCTAGTGCTCAACATGAATTATGATCATGTAATTTGACTAATGGAATATGCAATAAACATTAAAAGATGATTTTATTACTGTTTAAGGGTACTAGAGCATGGGGTTACTTTGGTGCTCTTGTTACTCTCCATAAGGACTCATCTATAAGCGAAAATCCGGGATTTACAGTACAACTGTGAGGGCTAAAATGGCTCTGGCTTTAGTCATATAGAAGGACCTTTTCTAGCTTGTTAGTGGTATTCCTTTATGGCGTAAGAATGGCTTGACGAATCGGGTATAGTGCGGCCTCTGTCCTCATGTGTATAGGCTGCGTGTTATTGTGCCATTTTGAAGGGGGGCTCTACATCTGTTTGCCGAGTGAAATCTAATGGCCCTAACTTGTTAGACGAACCTTCGAAAGACTTCATAGTGAACCCTGCCGACCTTCCTTGGAAGTGGGTCAAGAGATTAGCTACCTTGGGCGAAAGGGTAAATCACGACTCACAGTGAAAGTGTACAACCTCTGCAGAGTGTAAAACTGTTATAACAGCCGTGCTCACGGTCACGAGTGGCCTTGGACCCTTATGGAATAGTGGATCATTACTAATGAATATGTTTTTGCTATTCGTTAATCATTTCACATGGATCATATGTTTATTGATTATATTGAGACACTTTGATATCATTGATATACTGAATTAATGCTATATAAAAGCTACATGCTGATAAACCTATGTTATGCCTTTGAGCCTCATGAACCCCATGTTACATTTGTTGAGTACGAGATGTACTTACGCTTGTTTATTTTTCTTACTTGGATAAAAATCCCGGATGGGTAACAGATGGTGCAAGTAGTGACAACTTCTACTTTCCGGAAGATTACTAGACTTGCTATCAACCAGTCAATGTGCCTGTGATTGGAGCTACCACGAGAGTTTTTATATTTTACTTCCGCTATATTATTGTAAAGACTATGTGTTATTAATCGTGATGTAATAACATTTGTGATGATACATCCTTTATAATTTGTTAGCTTATGTGTGATTGATCTCTGGGCACATATAAGGGTATGCATTCCATTTGGTCGATAAATGGGTGTGACAAATTGGTATCAGAGCTATTGTTGACTGTAGGACGCAAGCCTAGATAGAAATGGTCGATTTAGTGTCATCTTTTCACTATTTTTTATGCTCATTATCTTGCTCTTGTTATTTGATAAATTTTTATGCTTCTTATGTCTCATTCTATTACGAAATTTTGCCTCTATTCTAATTACATCTAAAAACTCTATAGATGGTTCGTGGCCGCAAGACTGCCCGCATCACTACTGGAGGACACTACCCACCTCGTGCTTTGATTTCACCTGAAGAGCCACAAGAGGAAGTACCCCAGGAGAATGAGCAGACCTCTGAAGTACCAATCCAAGTGTCAGCACCTTCTCAGGAAGAACCCGAGCCTAAAGAAGACCCTGAGATCATCGAGATTGAAGATGATGAAGAGGAGGAAGCCAATGGAGGAGAGCAACCCCTGTCTCCCCCACCTGGTGCAGCTGCTGAGGATGTGCCACCCCCTCCAATGGGTTGGATGGTGAAGATCTACCACAAGGCAGGAGGAAATGCTGTTTCTCACCATCGACTTGTGGGAATGCTCTCTGCCTACTTCGCTGATTGGCACCCAGCTGTGGAGTATGTCTGTTGGGAGTACACCCATCCGCTGGAGGACACTTACTGGAAGGCAAGAGCGAGCATTTTTCCTAAGGATGAAGAAAAAGGAGCATACTAGCTGGACAGGATGTATGCTCACATGGGTCGTCGAGCTACCATGGAGGATAGTATTGAGGATGCTGCTTTTGAAGCGTGTATGGGCCTTCGCTACCTTCGCTTTGACAGCATGAAGCATGATATCCACCGCTACCTCCCTCGTGCACACCCCGACCTTGGATGGGCCATGATGGATCCAGTGCAGTTGGAACCACTTCCTCGGGTGATGGTGAACTTTGTCTATGACATGATGGAGAGGAAGCTGCAGTTAGAGGAGATGGTGAAGGCATAAGGGAAGACCATCAAGAGGTGCCAAGCAATGATTGATGAACTCCGAGCAAACCAAGGCATGGCAAAGATTTATGAGACATTAGAGCATGAGCCACGCCAGTAGAAAATAGGAGTCCTTTATGTAATAAGAACGTTCTTAGTAACGTCAGTTGAGTCTTCGAGTCTGTCGTGTGGTTTGAACTTTGGTGTGATAGTTGCTTTATCATTATGTTTATGTGTGAGTTGGATTTTTGTTATGAGTGCTGGGGCTTGTAGGCATGTCTACAAGTTCCATTTTTAAGAATAACAGACTATTAGTCAAGGGAATAATAGTTAGGTTTGGTATTGTCTCGTTTCTGTCCTTGCTGTTTTCTGGAGCAGTCTGCAATATTTCTGATATGGTTCAAAAACGGTTCGTGCAACATTTATGAAATTTTTATGAGAGAAACTAGGCTTAAGCACCTTTCAAAGGCCACTGGAATCACCTTTTTATCTGATCTGGTTCGAGAGATATAACTGTTACAAGTTAAAGTTTCTGCACAGTCTGGAATCTAGAACAGTTTCTGTTGCGCCTTAGTTTTCATTAACTTAACGACAGAATCTGGTATTATGGTCTAAATAGAAGTTGTGGGGAACTTCATAAGCTTTCCAACCATATAAAGCACTCCTCTATTGGACTTCTGTAGTTCGAGATATGATTGATTTACTGAACTGATCACATTGATATTCGCTCAGAAAACTTTCAGATATCATTCTTTATCTTATAAGTGGTTGATAAAATGGAAATCTCAAAGTTGGCATTCTTATGGATGTCAGATGGCCGGAAGAGGAAGGGGCAGGGGTCGTGGAGGTGTTCCCCTGAATCCACCACCACCATCGCCACCAACTATTGAGCAACTTCTGGCAGTGCAGACACAACTCATGCAACAATTGGTGCAGAACCAACATAATCATCCAGTTGCTGGAGTACCACCACGTGATAAGCGTGGTGAGTTTTTGAAGGGTCATCCCCCGGTGTTCACGCATGCCGCTAATCCATTGGAAGCGGATGATTGGCTCCGTGTCGTGGAAAAGCAACTCAACATTGCTCAATGTGATGACCGTCAGAAGGTGTTGTTTGCTTCTGGACAACTCCAGGGAGAAGCTCAGGACTGGTGGGAATCATATGAGTATGGTCGTCCCGCCAATGCTCCTGCAGTCACTTGGCAGGAGTTTAGAGAGAACTTCAGAGCTTATCATATACTAGAAGGAATAATAGAACTGAAGGCAGAGGAATTCCGGAATTTGACCCAGGGGTCATTGTGTGTAGCTGAGTATCGTGACAAGTTTGCCCAGTTGTCACGATATGCACCACATGAGGTGGCCAATGACAATGATAAGCAGCGCCGTTTTTTGAAGGGATTGTATGATGGATTACAACTGCAGCTGATGTCTAACACCTATCCCAATTTTCAGACGCTTGTGAACCGCGCTATCGTGGTGGACAACAAGCACAAGGAGATGGATGCCAAGAGGAAAAGGCTTCAGGGACAGACTTCTGGTAGTAACACTCGTCCCCGTACTGGTTTCCAGCAGGTTAATCAACAGAGGCCTCCTTCTGGTCAGTGGAATCGTGGACAGGTCCCTTTCCGCAATCAGTTTCCGCAACGTCCCCTATTCTAGCCGCAGAATGGTAACCAACGCCCTCCGCAGCAGAATGGGAATCAACCTCAGCGCCAGGGTCCTTCCAATAATACTCCCATGAAAACCAGTGCTCCCAATACCCCCAACAAGTGTTTCCGATGTGGAAAAGAAGGTCACTTGTCCTACAACTGCCCTGAGAAGATCAATCAGCAGACTCCACAGAGGCAAGGTAGTCACCAGAAGCCTGCATCTAATACTGGAAGGGTGAACCACTTGTCCCAAGAAACCACAGTGGAGGAATTAGAAGTTATGCTTGGTACGTTCGATGTCCATTCCACTCCCGCCACTGTTCTTTTTGATTCTGGAGCATCACATTCTTTCATATCACAATCATTTGTTAGAATACATAGAATTCATTTGTGTGCCATGAAGAATCCTATATTAGTAAACTCACCTGGTGGAAGTATGCCAGCATCTTATTGTTGTCTCCCGATTAGTCTCATTCTAAGGGGGGTAGAGTTTAAGGTGAGTCCTATAGTATTGAGAACAGCTGGAATCGATCTTATCTTGGGAATGGATTGGATGATGCAACAACAAGCAGAGATTCAGTGCAAAGGTAAATCAGTAGTACTGACAACACCAAAGGGAGATAGGATCAGAGTTGATGTGAAAGTGTAGAAACAGGAGACTGCTTTAGTGAATCAGCTTACTGATGGTGCCAACAAGGAGGACCAGGTTGTGGAAGAGTTCTCCGATGTGTTTCCTGAGGAATTGCCAGGTATGCCGCCCGACCGTGACATTGAATTTATTATTGAATTATTACCTGGGACTGCACCCATAGCTAAGCGTCCATATAGAATGGGAGTAGATGAATTAGAAGAACTTAAGAAACAAATTAAGGAATTACAGGATAAGGGTTTCATTCGTCCTAGTTCTTCACCTTGGGGAGCACCAGTGATTTTTGTGGATAAGTGTCACACCCGGTTTTCTAAAGAACAAGACCAGGCTAATCATATGTGTGCCCAGGAAGTCCACACATATGCCAGAATGAAAAAAATATCAGAAACAATGTTATTATATAACGTATACATAGCTATATTAACACTTACATCAGAGTATCGCGGAACGGTGACTAAACTTCGGGCTCCATTCTTCTCAGGGACGGCTGACTGGGGGTAACATATGCCTAGCACTTCTACTAGTCTTCTGGAAACTCCACTACACCTTTGTCCTTCTTCCGAGTAGCATCTTACTACACACTGGAGAGTTGGGGAAATAGCAAGAGTGAGTCCATGTCGAACTCAACAAATATAACATAGGGTTCATGAGGCTCAAAAAGGCTAGACACTGTTTGACTGCGTTTAGCTTTTAATCATCATATAATTAGCAATTGAGTAGCATCAAGGTATTCCAATTCCCATTGATGAATCAATGATCAATTGTAATAAGGATAATGAATAGCATTAACATGAGCATAATAATAATCAACAATAATTAAGCATGATACAACAATGGTGATCAACTATTCTGTAGATGTTCCAAGGCCGCTCGTATCCGTGAGCACGGCTAGTATACCAGTTTTTAACTCTGCGCAGAGGTGTACACTTTCACTGTAAGTCATGATTTCCAAATGAGTGGGGAGATCAAGCCCAAACACCCGAGAACCATATAAAGCCACTCAAAAGTTCGTCTAACAAGTTAGGGCCATTAGATTCACTCGGCAGGCAGATGTAGAACCCCCCTTCCCTGTGGCACAACAACCGCAGCCTATACACACTAGGCCAGGGGCTCGCACTACACCCAAAGTGGCAAGCCATTCTTACGCCATTTAAGGTAACCACTAACAAGCTAGAAAAGGTCTCTTGAACAACTAAAGCCAGAGCCATATAGCCCTCACAGCTGTACTGTATATCCCGGATAATCATGTACAGATAAGTCCTTATGGAGAGAAACCAGAGCATCAAAATAATGCACATGCTCTAGCCCTCTTTTAACAGAAATAAAATCATCTTAATGGTTGATTGCTTGATCCATTAATCAAATTACAAGATCATTGTTCATAGTTTAAGCACTAGCAGTAGCTACCCATATGCATTCCCAAGGTTGACAAGGAATCAAGATAACAATCACTAAGTTATAATCTCTAAGGTTGTCAAGGTAAGCACATGCATATGTATGACAATTTGATGTATAGGTAACAAGGATAGTCCTGTGTTATACTTGCCTTAATCAAAGCTTTCCTGATGATACTGCTGGTCTAGCTCAAAATAATACTCTTGATCGTTCAGATACTGCTCACCTTCTATACTCGATCATCAATCAACAACACACATGCATCCAATCAAACATACACGAAGCAAACAAAGAGATACAATTAGAACAGTACACCAACAGTAACAAAACAGTAATAAAAGTTTATAAAACTCTTCTACACGTTTCTACGATCACACAGACGCAAAGATCACCAAATTCGGAGTTAAAACGTATAAGTTATGAATTTTCTAAGATTTCCTATAGATAAATAAATACTCAATTATAAACTCGAAAAATAAAACTTTCCAAACCTACTGCACAACTATACTAACATGTAGATCTCGTAAATACGAACCTAACGCAACTTGAACGGGTCAAATCGGAGTTAAAACGAAGATTTTATGATCAAAACAAGTTTAGTGGCAAAACTGTAAATAATATCATCTTCTACCTTGAGCTGGGAGGAGCTCCGGTCAGCCATGGTGGTACCTCGCCGGAGAAAAACAAGATGAGATGGGAACTCGATGAAACAGCGATGGATTCGTGCAAACGGATATACCACGGTGTAGAGAACGACGAGGGCTGCCTCTTGGTGGTGGTGGCTGGCGTCGGAACGCGACGGTTTGGCCGGAAAAGCTCGTCGGAAGTTCGCCGGAACGCAAGCTGTAGATGCAGAACTTCGACAAGAGGTGGAGGGAGTTACGAGCGGCGGCTCGCGATAAGGGTTGTACTTCTGAAACCAGGGCGTCGAGAGCTACGCCGGCATATATATAGTCGTAGGGTTTGGAAACTTTTTGGATTTTCTTAATTTCGGGATTATTTTAATTCCGTGAATAAAATAATTCCAGAAAATCTAGAATTACCTTTTTGGCCGTGAAAAATAGTCCGGAGCTCAGAAAAATCACGGGAAAAATCCTGGAGACTCTTGGAGAGATAAGGAACTCAACTAAATGAGTTTGAGCTCATGAAAAGATTGATGAAGAGATCAAGGAAAAAGATTAAGCTCACGGAAATTGAAATTTTAAATCTAGAAAATGCTAAAAAAAATTCCGGTGAGAAGTAAACGTCGTCCTATGGTATTTTGAAAATAATAGCACTCACCAACACCAAAGACAAGCATCACACAAACACCACATTATCAAATTAATATAAAAAAAAGTTTAAAACCACAATTATCTATATTTAAATTAGCAGCAACTTAACTTATCTAATAAATTTATTCAAATATTAAAATTATTTATTTATTTAGTATTTTTCATGCACAACCCAAAATAGGAAATTTTGGGTGTGACAAATCTACCCCACTTAACAGGAATCTCGTCCCGAGATTCGGAGAGACTAGGGAGAAAGATAAAGTTGATCTGCAAGTCTTCACTTTTCTTTCGTCAACTCCTATCCAATGATGATGCCACAAACTCATAACCAACTTTGTAAATGTCTCCTTTAGACCCTTATGATTCTTGTAGATGGTTCTAACAGGTTACCCACCCTGAGAAAGGATACCTGTGCTCGATAGTGACTTTGCAACCATGTAGATAGCTGATGCTTCTAGATGACGAAAATAGAACGTATAAAACCTCCATCTTGTATCGCCTTTAGTTCGGCAACCCCTCTTAAGAAGAGATCAACTGGAGAACACCAATTTATAGATTACATGTGTTTCTAAGTGATAACTACCATCATGTCCTTCTATCATCTCAAAGATATTCATGAGCATATGCAAGAACTAGTAATTTGCACTTCCTTGCGAGCAGAAAAATGGCAGTGCAGAAATACAGTTATATCTCGAGTTCTACGAATCCAATGATATTGTAGCTTATACCGTTGGAAAGCTTATCAAATTTACTACAACTTCCTTATAGAATTCTTCTCCAGATTCTGCAGTTAACGTGGTCGAAAACTGTGCACAACAGAAACTATTCCAGATTGCTGACAGCATAGATACGTCGCCTTGTGATTTTCATAAATCCCAAACCATAATAGCTATCAGGGTGGTTCTTACGGTCAGAGAAAGATATTGAAGTCTACTATTGTCCAGAATTTATTCATGATTTTTGAGCATCCAAAAATAGAGGTACAAGCTAAGGAAGACAGACTGCTCTGGAAAGACAGGATAAGGTAGGAACGAGATTCAGAAAGATTAGAGATATAGATGACACTAATCTTCAAGTCTTCATGCTTCTTTGCATTTGTGTTGATGAGATACAAGACATGGATCAAGGATAGCCAAAAGATGACAAGAAAGATAAGGTTTGATCTTCAGTTCTTGGTACCTCGTCGCTTGAGATTGATGATGGTAACGGACACTACCCCACTTAACAAAGATTTTGTTCCACCTGACAATGTCATTGAAGGAAACACTTTCTCTAAGGCTTGCTGCTATCGATGAGTCCTTCACTTAAAACTTACTAAACATACTTGATATGGGGGTGATGTCATCTAAGTTTTCATGAAACTAACTATAGACTTCCAATCATAGAGATAACCACTTCTTCCAAGTGAAGCTCTAGGACATACGAAACATTCATCTTGCAACACTCACAACTTTGCTACCCCCTTAAGAAAAAGAAACTAGGGGACACCAAAGTAAATCACATCCCTTTTATACTAGATAACCATAATCATCTCTAATGTAAGATTCCCAGGCAAATCAATGAGATTCAAAGATATCCAATAATATATTCACTTGTACAAGATAAGGAAGTAATGCAGAAAATTTCTGGGTGAATTCTAATTTCAGCAGTTCAGTAAACCTGGCATAACTCGAGCTACAAAGATCCAAATGAAGTGATCTTTACATGGTTGGAAAGCTTATGAAATTATCTACAACTTTTATTAATAACACTTTTCCAGGTTCTGTTATTAAATTAATCAAAAACAGAGCTTAGCCAAAACTGTTCCAGAATTCCAGACTGTGCAGTAACCTCAACTTAGAACAGGTATATCTCT
Source organism: Saccharum hybrid cultivar R570 (assembly GCA_038087645.1). Classification (NCBI taxonomy): domain Eukaryota; kingdom Viridiplantae; phylum Streptophyta; class Magnoliopsida; order Poales; family Poaceae; genus Saccharum; species Saccharum hybrid cultivar. The sequence goes on from JAQSUU010000568.1 coordinate 3,122,972, forward strand.
TAGCTCAAAATAGGTAAAAAGGTAAATCCAGTGGGTTTGGAAAGATACAGAAGTCTAGTTATTCCCAGTAAAATTTCATAAATTTCTCATGTCCATATCTTGAGATATAACAGAAACATTGCAGACTGCTATATAAATCAGCATGCGGAGTATTACGTAAAACCTACCCCACTTAGCATAGATCGAGCTACTTCTCAAGACTTATACCTTCCGGACCTACCTTTGAAACACGAGAACATGAACAACACACAAGCAACACATCAAGCAAAACAAGCACACATCACATCATCGGTACTACACGTGCTTCTTCAACAATGGTGGTCATCCTAAGGGAAAAGTATGAATGATGAAAAGCCATCGAATCTTTGAACCAGGTAAGATCAGAAAACTTTTAGTAAAAACAACATAAAACAAAATCCAAGGGAGTAAGAAATAATAGCTCAAAGGAAGCTATCAAGGAGAGGATACAACAAGACAAGGAAGAGGAAATAGTCAAAATCAATGAGTCAGGGGATGACAAAATAGTTTTATCGTAAAATGAGTTTTAGAATACGTCCAGTGCTACTTGGCATACATCCTACAGTCAACACCGCTCTGATACCACTCTGTCACACCCGGTTTTCTAAAGAACAAGACCAGGCTAATCATATGTGTGCCCAGGAAGTCCACACATATGCCAGAATGAAAAAAATATCAGAAACAATGTTATTATATAACGTATACATAGCTATATTAACACTTACATCAGAGTATCGCGGAACGGTGACTATACTTCGGGCTCCATTCTTCTCAGGGACGGCTGACTGGGGGTAACATATGCCTAGCACTTCTACTAGTCTTCTGGAAACTCCACTACACCTTTGTCCTTCTTCCGAGTAGCATCTTACTACACACTGGAGTGTTGGGGAAATAGCAAGAGTGAGTCCATGTCGAACTCAACAAATATAACACAGGGTTCATGAGGCTCAAAAAGGCTAGACACTGTTTGACTGCGTTTAGCTTTTAATCATCATATAATTAGCAATTGAGTAGCATCAAGGTATTCCAATTCCCATTGATGAATCAATGATCAATTGTAATAAGGATAATGAATAGCATTAACATGAGCATAATAATAATCAACAATAATTAAGCATGATACAACAATGGTGATCAACTATTCTGTAGATGTTCCAAGGCCGCTCGTATCCGTGAGCACGGCTAGTATACCAGTTTTAAACTCTGCGCAGAGGTGTACACTTTCACTGTAAGTCATGATTTCCAAATGAGTGGGGAGATCAAGCCCAAACACCCGAGAACCATATAAAGCCACTCAAAAGTTCGTCTAACAAGTTAGGGCCATTAGATTCACTTGGCAGGCAGATGTAGAACCCCCTTCCCTGTGGCACAACAACCGCAGCCTATACACACTAGGCCAGGGGCTCGCACTACACCCAAAGTGGCAAGCCATTCTTACGCCATTTAAGGTAACCACTAACAAGCTAGAAAAGGTCTCTTGAACAACTAAAGCCAGAGCCATATAGCCCTCACAGTTGTACTGTATATCCCGGATAATCATGTACAGATAAGTCCTTATGGAGAGAAACCAGAGCATCAAAATAATGCACATGCTCTAGCCCTCTTTTAACAGAAATAAAATCATCTTAATGGTTGATTGCTTGATCCATTAATCAAATTACAAGATCATTGTTCATAGTTTAAGCACTAGCAGTAGCTACCCATATGCATTCCCAAGGTTGACAAGGAATCAAGATAACAATCACTAAGTTATAATCTCTAAGGTTGTCAAGGTAAGCACATGCATATGTATGACAATTTGATGTATAGGTAACAAGGATAGTCCTGTGTTATACTTGCCTTAATCAAAGCTTTCCTGATGATACTGCTGGTCTGGCTCAAAATAATACTCTTGATCGTTCAGATACTGCTCACCTTCTATACTCGATCATCAATCAACAACACACATGCATCCAATCAAACATACACGAAGCAAACAAAGAGATACAATTAGAACAGTACACCAATAGTAACAAAACAGTAATAAAAGTTTATAAAACTCTTCTACATGTTTCTACGATCACACAGACGCAAAGATCACCAAATTCGGAGTTAAAACGTATAAGTTATGAATTTTCTAAGATTTCCTATAGATAAATAAATACTCAATTATAAACTTGAAAAATAAAACTTTCCAAACCTACTGCACAACTATACTAACATGTAGATCTCGTAAATACGAACCTAACGCAACTTGAACGGGTCAAATCGGAGTTAATACGAAGATTTTATGATCAAAACAAGTTTAGTGGCAAAACTGTAAATAATATCATCTTCTACCTTGAGCTGGGAGGAGCTCCGGTCAGCCATTGTGGTACCTCGCCGGAGAAAAACAAGATGAGATGGGAACTCGATGAAACAGCGATGGATTCGTGCAAACGGATATACCACGGTGTAGAGAACGACGAGGGCTGCCTCTTGGTGGTGGTGGCTGGCGTCGGAACGCGACGGTTTGGCCGGAAAAGCTCGTCGGAAGTTCGCCGGAACGCAAGCTGTAGATGCAGAACTTCGACAAGAGGTGGAGGGAGCTACGAGCGGCGGCTCGCGATAAGGGTTGTACTTCTGAAACCAGGGCGTCGAGAGCTACGCCGGCATATATATAGTCGTAGGGTTTGGAAACTTTTCGGATTTTCTTAATTTCGGGATTATTTTAATTCCGCGAATAAAATAATTCCAGAAAATCTAGAATTACCTTTTTGGCCGTGAAAAATAGTCCGGAGCTCAGAAAAATCACGGGAAAAATCCTGGAGACTCTTGGAGAGATAAGGAACTCAACTAAATGAGTTTGAGCTCATGAAAAGATTGATGAAGAGATCAAGGAAAAAGATTAAGCTCATGGAAATTGAAATTTTAAATCTAGAAAATGCTAAAAAAAATTCCGGTGAGAAGTAAACGTCGTCCTATGGTATTTTGAAAATAATAGCACTCACCAACACCAAAGACAAGCATCACACAAACACCACATTATCAAATTAATATAAAAAAAAGTTTAAAACCACAATTATCTATATTTAAATTAGCAGCAACTTAACTTATCTAATAAATTTATTCAAATATTAAAATTATTTATTTTATTTAGTATTTTTCATGCACAACCCAAAATAGGAAATTTTGGGTGTGACAATAAGAAAGATGGTACTCAGAGGATGTGTGTAGATTATCGGTCTCTCAATGAGGTCACCATCAAGAATAAGTACCCATTGCCCAGGATTGATGACTTATTTGATCATTTAAGAGGTGCTTGTGTATTCTCTAAGATTGATCTTCGTTCTGGATATCATCAGTTGAAGATTCGTGCTAGTGATGTACCAAAGACAGCTTTTACCACACGGTATGGGTTGTATGAGTATACAGTGATGTCTTTTGGTCTGACTAATGCTCCTGCATACTTTATGTATTTGATGAATAAGGTATTCATGGAATATCTAGACAAGTTTGTAGTGGTATTCATCGATGATATTCTAGTATTCTCCAAGACTGAGGAGGAACATGCTGAACATTTGAGGCTAGTTTTGCAAAAGCTCAGAGAACACCGGTTATATGCCAAGCAGAGTAAATGTGAGTTTTGGTTGAAGGAAGTTTCCTTTCTTGGTCATGTTGTCTCAAATGGAGGAATATCAGTAGATCCTAGCAAAGTGAAAGATGTATTAGACTGGAAGCCACCAACCAGTGCAAGTGAGATCCGTAGTTTCTTGGGATTAGTAGGCTATTACAGAAGATTTATAGAGGGATTTTCTAAGCTTGCGAAGCCAATGACTGCACTATTAGAGAAGAATGCCAAGTTTGTCTGGTCTGAGAAGTGTCAGGCTAATTTTGAGGAATTAAAGAAAAGATTGACCACTGCACCAGTATTAGTTTTGCTAGATCTGAGTAAACAGTTCTCTATTTATTGTGATGCATCTCGTTTGGGTTTAGGATGTGTTCTTATGCAAGAAGGTAGAGTTGTGGCATATGCATCAAGACAGTTGAGAAAGCATGAATTAAATTATTCTACTCATGACTTGGAATTAGCTGCAGTGGTTCATGCATTAAAGATATGGAGACACTATTTGATTGGACATAAAAGTGATATATATACTGATCACAAGAGTTTGAAGTATATCTTCACTCAATCAGATCTGAACTTGAGGCAGCGTAGATGGCTGGAGTTGATAAAGGATTATGATCTAGAGGTGCATTATCACCCAGGAAAGGCTAACGTCGTTGCTGATGCTCTTAGTAGGAAAAGCTACGCTAATGAAATGCAAGTAATGCCTTTGGCAAGAGAGTTGTGTGCTGAATGTGAGTATCTGAACTTAGGGTTTACCATCAATGCAGTAGAATTGGTACTAGAACCTACTCTGGAGCAAGAGATACGCAAGAGTCAGATGAAAGATGCAAAATTGAGAGAGATAGCAGAGAATATAGTGAAGGGCAAATCACCAGGATTCCATAAGGATGATAAGGGTACATTATGGTTTGGAAAAAGGTTGTGTGTGCCAGAGGATAAGACTATCAGAAAAGCAATTTTGAGTGAAACTCATGAGTCAGCTTATTCCATACATCCAGGGAGTACTAAGATGTATCTGGATCTGAGAGAGAAATATTGGTGGTATGGTTTAAAAAGAGATGTTGCTGAATATGTTGCTTTGTGTGACACATGTCAAAGGGTGAAAGCTGAACATCAGAGACCTGCAGGATTGTTACAACCTATGCAGATACCCGAATGGAAATGGGAAGAAGTTGGTATGGATTTTATAGTTGGATTGCCACGTACTCAGAGAGGGTATGATTCGATTTGGGTAATAGTAGATCGCTTAACAAAGGTTGCTCATTTTCTGCCAGTTAGGACTACATATAGCAGTGCGAGGTTGGCAGAATTGTATATGGAAAGAGTAGTGAGTCTGCATGGAGTTCCTAAGAAAATTATGTCTGATCGAGGTACCCAATTTACATCTCATTATTGGCAAAAGATACATGAATCACTAGGAACCAAGCTGAATTTTAGTACAGCTTACCATCCACAGACAGATGGACAGACGGAAAGAATTAATCAGATATTGGAGGATATGTTGAGAGCTTGTGCTTTACAATATGGTACTAGTTGGGATAAGAGTTTGCCTTATGCAGAGTTCTCCTATAACAATAGTTATCAGAAGAGTCTTCAGATGGCACCGTTTGAGGCTCTGTATGGACGAAAGTGTAGAACCCCGTTGTTCTAGAATCAGACAGGGGAAAGTCAAGTGTTTGGGCCTGATGTACTCAAGGATGCTGAAAAGAAAGTAAGAATGATTAGGAATAATCTAAAAATAGCTCAGTCCAGATAGAAGAGTTACGCTGATACTCGGAGAAGAGAGTTAATCTTTGAAGTAGGAGATTATGTATATTTGAAAGTATCGCCAATGAGGAGTGTGAGAAGGTTCAACATGAAAGGTAAATTGGCACCAAGATATATTGGACCTTTCAAGATTATAGAGAGACGTGGTGAAGTAGCATTCAGTTGGAATTACCAGAAGGTTTGGCGGGTGTACATGATGTGTTCCATGTGTCTCAACTGAAGAAATGTTTGCGAGTACCAGAGGAACAGATTTCGCTAGAGGAGCTCACTGTTAAGGAGGATCTTACATATGAAGAGTTTCCAATGAAAATTCTAGAGACTGCCGAAAAAGTTACGAGAAGTCGAACTATTAAGATGTGCAAAGTTCAGTGGAATCGGTACACAGAGGGTGAGGCCACTTGGGAAAGAGAAGAGGATCTGAGAAAAACCTACCCGAAACTGTTTGAGTAAGCATCTTCCGAATCTCAGGACGAGATTCATCTTAAGGGGGGTAGAATTGTAACACCCTAAAATTTTGAAAAGAAGAAAAATAGGAGAAATATGATTTTTGTATATTTTTGTGAGCATGCAAACTTAGAATGATAATAATTTTTATAAATTTAAAAATCAAATATAAGGGTAGAAACATGATTGAGCATTCATGCTGCTGCATTTGAAATTTTGTGTTGAGTGGTTTAAATCAAATTCAAATTTGATTTGAAAATCATTTGAAAAATGAATTTGAAAAATTGGAAAAGGATTTCTTATTCTCTCTCTGCTCTCGGGCCGGTTTTCTTCACGGCCCAGTGCGTGCGGCCCACTCTTCCCTCCCTCCCGGCCGGCCTCCTTCTCCTGGGCCGAGCCCAAGCCAGCGCACGCGGCCTGCTAAGCCAGCCGCCGCCCCGTTTTTCTTCTGAGTCGCCGACATGTGGGTCCCGCCTGTCAGCGACTGTCTTCACCTTCCTTTCTTCTTCCTCCGGTCGAACACCGCCTTCCCCTTCTTCACCGATTCGGTGATCCGAATCCCCTTCGAAATCTTCCTCCTTTCCATAACCGGTGACGCCTATGAGCTATAAAACGGAACCCCGTGCCTCCCCGCTTCTCATTGAGCCCCTAAAACCCTAGCCTCGACATCCCGAAAAGGCCACCGTCGAAGCTCCGCCTCCACCGCCGCCTTTCCGAGTTAGCCACCGCCCTTCGGTTGATCTTCGGCTTTGTTCTCGCGCGGGGTAAGGTCGTCGTGATGCGCTCGTTCTTTTGGTGCATTTGGTTTGGCGAATGGTGCTCGGGATGGTCATCTTCTCAAGCTCCGGTGAGCTCGGGCCGTTTCCGGCCATGGCGCCGCCGTCGGGCTCCTGTAGCCGCCGGCCGCTCTCTTTCTCTCCCTTCCCGATCCGATCTCGGCCGTCCGTTTTGAATCGGACGGATCTTATTTAATGATACCGGTTCGCGTGAACTTTTGTAAAAGAGACCCTAAACTTTTGTGTTATCGAACCCGCGGTCCAAAGCGTAAACCGGAAAATACGTTTTGATTAAATGAAAACGTAATTCGTTTCGGAAAAGAAAAATACGCTTTCTGATATTTACAGTTTTGCCATTTAATTTGTTTTAGTCGTAGAATCTTCGTTTTAACTCCGATTTGGTCCATTCAAATTGTGTTAGATTCATATTTGCGAGCTCTATGTAACTATACAACTGTACAGTAGGTTTGGATTAATTTATTTTCGAGTTTTTAATTAAAGTATTCATTTTTCTATAGGAAATCTTTGGAAATTCATAACTTTGTCGTTTTAGCTCCGATTTTCGTGATCTTCGCGTCTGTGTGATCCTAGCGAGTTGTAGATTTGTTTTAAAGACTTTTTATCTTATTTTCTTACTGTTGGTGTATTGTTCTAATTATAGTCTTGTTTGTCTATGCATGATTGCCTCTGGATGAATGTTGTTGCTATTGTTGATCGAGTATAGACGGTGAGCAATTCGTTGGAGATCAAGAGTTTTACTACGAACAAGATCACCAGGACCAGTTTGAACAAGGCAAGTATAGCATGGGATTATCCTTGTTGTCCTATTCATATTAAGCAAATAATATCATTATGCATATATTCCTTGATAAGGATGACTTAGTATTGATCTTATTCCTTGATACCTATTATACTGCATGGATTAGTATTGCTAGTGCTCAACATGAATTATGATCATGTAATTTGACTAATGGAATATGCAATAAACATTAAAAGATGATTTTATTACTGTTTAAGGGTACTAGAGCATGGGGTTACTTTGGTGCTCTTGTTACTCTCCATAAGGACTCATCTATAAGCGAAAATCCAGGATTTACAGTACAACTGTGAGGGCTAAAATGGCTCTGGCTTTAGTCATATAGAAGGACCTTTTCTAGCTTGTTAGTGGTATTCCTTTATGGTGTAAGAATGGCTTGATGAATCGGGTATAGTGCGGCCTCTGTCCTCATGTGTATAGGCTGCGTGTTATTGTGCCATTTGGAAGGGGGGCTCTACATCTGTTTGCCGAGTGAAATCTAATGGCCCTAACTTGTTAGACGAACCTTCGAAAGACTTCATAGTGAACCCTGCCGACCTTCCTTAGAAGTGGGTCAAGAGATTAGCTACCTCGGGCGAAAGGGTAAATCACGACTCAGTGAAAGTGTACAACCTCTGTAGAGTGTAAAACTGTTATAACAGCCGTGCTCACGGTCATGAGTGGCCTTGGACCCTTATGGAATAGTGGATCATTACTAATGAATATGTTTTTGCTATTCATTAATCATTTCACATGGATCATATGTTTATTGATTATATTGAGACACTTTGATATCATTGATATACTGAATTAATGCTATATAAAAGATACATGCTGATAAACCTATGTTATGCCTTTGAGCCTCATGAACCCCATGTTACATTTATTGAGTACGAGATGTACTTACGCTTGTTTATTTTTCTTACTTGGATAAAAATCCCGGATGGGTAACAGATGGTGCAAGTAGTGACTACTTCTACTTTCTGGAAGATTACTAGACTTGCTGTCAACCAGTCAATGTGCCTGTGATTGGAGCTACCACGAGAGTTTTTATATTTTACTTCCGCTATATTATTGTAAAGACTATGTGTTATTAATCGTGATGTAATAACATTTGTGATGATACATCCTTTATAATTTGTTAACTTATGTGTGATTGATCTCTAGGCACACATAAGGGTATGCATTCCATTTGGTCGATAAATGGGTGTGACACTATGTGCTTATTAGTTATTCTTTATCATTTATATATAATATTTATATAGTGACACTTACCCTGTATGAGAAGATAGATAAAGACATGGTTATGTTCTCCATTACCACATGCAGTGATGCTCATTGCTCATTATCCTTAGCACTCCCTTCCTAGTGGTAAAAATATAAATAACAATACCTAGATTACTCCTGGTTAAAATACTACATTGGTATTATCTATGTGCTTGCGGATTTCATATTCATTCTAGAGGAGCATTTGCATTTATTAATACTAGCACCTCTGGCACCATGCTAGGGATGACAACCTAGCTTAGGTGCTGTTAGAGGTGTCAACAGTTACACCTATCAGGTGCGCTCACGCGCACCCACCGGATAGTCCTCTTCTAAAACAAAAACGAGTTAAAAACTACCCACAGTCACTCGTTCTCAAGCCTCTGAAGGAGTGCTCCACTCCACCATAGGCTCGGGGGCTACTGTCGGGTATCAAAATACCCTGGGTACCCAACAGAGGGTAAAATACGGTACCCTACACGTTTGTTAAAACCCCATCATAGGGTCCCCAAAAAGCACTGACAGCATGTCAGTCGCACAAGGCACGAACGGCAAACTCTATCTTACCCAAGCCTTGTAGAGGCCTTGGGCACGATAGGCGTCTCGGGCAACATCTCTCCACCTCGCCTGAGCCCTCACAGCATCATCAAAAGTGCCCGACCCCTCGTGGCGTGTTTCTACCTCGCCCGAGGGGCACGTGGAACCCTCAGGCAAGACGGGGAGCCACGAGGGCCCCCAACTACGGCACTCGCTCCCATCGATGGGATGGACATGAACGTGCACAGTCAACATGAGAACGAGAACCACGCCCTGACTCGACATGACCTTAGTCATTCTACCATGACAACATCCATACCTCCACAGCAACGGGGGTGACGACAACAGTGCCACCTAACCTCCTCGTTATGAAAACCCGGGCGCATGCACCACCCACCTTCACGGCACAAAGGAGAATAGGTCAAGGCATGGCCACATCATGTCACACCAGCGGATGAAGAGGCCAAAAGAACAATGCCTAGTACATCTTCACGCTACAGGGGAACTGCTCCCACTAGATAAGGAGGAGGATGGCCACGCCTGAGGCCACCTTTTTTGTTTTTCTCTTTCATTCTCCCTGTTTTCACCCCTTTACCACAAATGTAACCCGAGCCCTCCCCTTAGAAGCTATAAAAGGGGAGACAGGGGCCACATCTAAAGGGGTGATCAAGCAACAACAGCTAGAGCCCACATTAGTCAAAACCACACATCACACCACCACTCACAAGAGACCTATGATCTGCTTCCTCTCTCAAAAGTTTGTAACCCCTACTATGAGCACCCCAGTGCAAGGCAACACGAGCCACAACAAAACCCACTGGACGTAGGGTTGTTCATGCCTGAACCATTATACATTCTTGTGTCCGCTTTGCACACCATCAAGGCCTAGACGCGCATATATAAATTCATTCGTCGCTCTGTTTAGACCCCTAGTCCTCTAGACACCGATAATGTTCAACTGCAAAAATAGACCAATAAAGGTTTTTTTGCAAAGGGGTACCTTAAAACCCTAATTAACTATTCTAAGACTAATCATCAAGTCAGGCCTGAACAAATCCCGATCTGCAAGGATGATGTGTTCCATGCAGAACAGGGACAAAGTTGTAACATCCCGCCTCTATGAGGCTAGGCCCACTTACATCTGGTAGCTTTTCTAAGACATAGACTGCCCTCACAGACCCACACAAGTCTTTTCTGCACACTTTGTTCTCACTCATGCGTACCCGGGAAGGACTTCCTGGTCGGTCACCCATCCTGAAATTGCTCTAGGCCAAGCACACTTAACCTCAGAGTTCTTTGGAGATGGGCTTCCAGAAAAGAAGTTGCAACTTCTTGGTATGAGTATCCAATTAACCCTATTAAGCTCTGGGCCGAGATGTTATATCCTCACCCCCTTAAGAGACCGACGTCCTCATCGGTTAATCCCAAGCCAAGAACGTCCCCTCTTGGCCACATTCGTGTGTTCAGTGCCAGCGCATGTGCCATGCTGTGTGACAACTCTGGGTCCACTCTAGTCATGTGCAACTGCAACACACGCGCCCGTGAAATCATGAGAGTCAGCTCCGATACCATTCTGTAACATCCTACCTCTATGAGGTCATGCCTGCTTACATCTGGCAGCTTTTCTAGGGTATAGACTGCCCTCACAGACCCATATAAGTCTTTTCTACGCACTTTGTCCTCACTCATGTGCACCTGAGAAGGACTTCCTAATTGGTCACTCATCTTGAAATTGCTCTAGGCCAAACACGCTTTACCTCAGAGTTCTTTGGAGATGGGCTTCTAGAAAAGAAGTTGCAACTTATTAGTATGAGTATCCTATTAATCCTGTTAAGCCCTGGGCCGAGATGTTACAAAAGTGGCCTGATCAAGGTGACCACCACCAAGCTCAGGTGCTTGGTGGAGGACTGGGAGGCATGGTGGCTTGCTCCGGTGGTCCGTCATCTACTGTGTCGTCCTCCTCCTCCTCATCACCTGGGGCAACCTCCTTCGCCTTGCCGGCATTGGCTACCGCGTCATCTTCATCGCGCTCACTAGGTCCACCAGAGCCCCATTGCCGGGGATCCCAATGGCTTCCCGGTCCAGTTCAACGAAGAGCTTCCGAGCAAACTCCTAGTCGCCACTCGTATCTACTACGGCGGTGACCCAAGGAGTAGATGGGCCAGCTTTAGAGGGACTGGCGATGGCGGTGGTAGCAATAGAGGTGACCAAACCATCTGACTCATTGTTAGAGAGCTCGACTACTCCCTATGACAGCATGCTCACCTCCAGTTCCCCTATGGCAGGGGTAATGATCTCCTCGGTGCCCACCGAGGCTTCTCCATTCTCCTTCTTCACGATCAAGGCCTCCCCTTGCAAGAGCACCAGGGGCAAGGAGGAAGCAGGAACAGGTGCGGCGGGTGACGCCAGAGGCGAAGACAATGATGCCGAAGGGGACGATGGAGGCATGACCCTGGTGGACTGCCCAGGCGAATCCCTAAGCAGCAAACGAGGGATCTTGCAGTGGTGACTGGCGGTTTTCGTCCTCATGATTGCAAATGCGGAGATGCTAAGTGGATCTAAACCCAACACTCAGATGCCTGCTTATAAAGCCTAGGCCAGGATGAATGGGAAGGCAAGCCAATCGTCACCCATGAACCGAAGTGATGCATTAATAGCAAGGCACACATATTTCTTGGAAGTCAAGCCAGTGCGACCACTTGAGTGCCTGCAACCGCTACCTAACTTGGGAAAAGACCATGTTGACAAGACAAGACGACTCCTAAGTATGGCTTATTTTATTCAACAGCTCATCACCCAACTACATGACTCTGTAACTTCTACCTGACTAGCCTTGGGTATAAGTCAGACCTTCTCAACAAACCCTGATTCCAAACACCCATAAAGGGCTTGAGTACAGGAAATTTACCGAGTCCTGATTGATCGATAAGCTTAGGGGCTACTGACGGTGCCATACTCCCAGGATTCCCAACTACCGGATATGTTGGCTATTGAATCTGTACTAAAGAAGACCCAAAGGTTCATGACTCGCCTATGTAACTTATAGGGTAAGTAGGCCTCGGATATAAATAGCTAGCTATCCACCCTGTTGTAATCATCAAAACTCTCATAGGCATAGCCATCTTGTAATTGCCATCTCACTATTTGATGAGATCGTAATACAAACAAGTAGCAACTAGATGTACAACTTTTACTCGCTTCTCGGGGGCCCAAACTATTATAAATCCCATGTCTCTACTATGCTTCGTCTTGGCATGACGCGAGTTCCTCCAAGAACCGAATATCTACTGGTAAAAAACACCAACAATTACTATTAGACTTGCGAACATACTGTCACTCTTTGATATGCAAATGTATGGGTTGTATGTATATGAGATTGGTGTTGATTGTGACTTTGGTTGAATGGGATGTAACACCCTAAAATTTTGGAAGATTTAAAAATAGGTGAATATGACTTTTATGCAATTTTGTGAGCATACAAACATAGAAAAGTAATAATTTTTATTAATTTAAAATCAAATATAAGGGTAGAAACATGCTTGTGCACTCATGCTGCTGCATAATATTTTGTATTGTGTGCTCTATTTGAAAACTCAAATAGAATTTCAAAATTCCAATTGAAAATGCTTTGAAATTTGGAAAAAAAAGAAAATGTTTTCTTATTCCTTCCCTGGCATTTGGCCCGTCGGCCCAGCCGGCAGCCTGCCGCTCGCCCGCTTCTCCCGCACGTGGCCCGTCTCCTCTCCCCGCGTCTGCCTTCCACCGCTGCGGCCTGCCTCTCGCGCGTAGCCGCTCTTCTTTTCCCCGCTTCCCGCCTGGGTCGAGCCCAGCGAGCCGCCACTGGCCCAGCTAGCGCGAGCACGTGCCGACGACTGCCTGTCAGTCGCTGATGCCGTGGACCCGCATGTCAGAGTCGCCTTCCTCCTCAAGTCGACGCCGTCGTCACTTTCCTTCTCTGCCGACGCCAAATCTCACGTCCAAATCCTTCCCTTCCTTTCTTGGAACTGCCTTCGGGCTATATAAGCCAAGTCGTGCACCCCTCCGCATCTATCCCACCCTCTCGAAGCTGCTTTGGTGCTCGAGAAACCGGTTACCATGAGCGGGAGCCCTAGCCACCGCCTCTCTGAGCCGCGCGATTTCCTTGGTTCGTCCTTGGCTCCGATTTTGTCCTAGGTGAGTTCACCGTGTCTTGCTCTTTCTCCCGGTACTCCCCGTTTGTCGATTGGTAATCGGTGAAGCCGTTTCATCGAGCTCCGGTGAGCTCGGGCCAAGTCCGGCCATGGCGCCACCGTCGGACCACTGTAGCCGGCCGGCGTTGTTCTTTTCCTCTCTCTAGATTAGATCCGATCCGTTCAAATCAGATCCAATGGCCGAGAATCAAGGATACTGATTTGGCCAGAAATTTTGGTAAAGAGTCCCTATACTTTTTATATATAGAACCCGCAGTCCAAAACATAAAAAGCCCAATCCATTTTATTCTTTTGAAAGCGTATTTGGTCTCGGTAATTCAAGAATACGTTTTCAGCTATTTATAGAATTGCCACTGATTTTGTTTTAGCCATAACTTCTCCGTTTTAACTCCGATTTGACCCGTTCAAATTGCGTTAGGTTCGTAATTTCATAATCTACATGTTAATACTACTATCAAGTAGGTTTTCAACTTTTAAAGTTCGTGATTAGATTTAATCTATTATTTTAATAGGGGAAATCTTGTTTATATCATATCTTCTACGTTTCAACTCCGTTTTGAGCCATTCAAGTTGCGTTAGATTCATAGCAACGAGATCTATGCATTTGTAACAATGTTTATCATGTCATTAATATTGGAATTTCATGGTTTGAATCATATCTTAAATAACAATTATGCAACTAGATTTTGTAAATAAAATATGATTTGTTTTACTTTAGTTTTATAATTCGAATCTAAATTTGACTTAAATTATAATCTCTATAAAATATCTTATATATGTTTTATACCATTAAGATACATGAAGCTAATAGTTTTATGGGTAAATCTATCGGTAGTTGTATCTTTACAAACGTAGCTCCGATTAGCGTGCTTTTCGCGAATTTGTGTTCGTAGCGATGTGTAGAATCGTGTTTCAAACTCATTTACTTATTTTTGGTATGATTGGTGTACTATTCTAATATAGATCTATTATTTGCTTCATGTATGATTTTATGGATGCTTGTGTGGTGCTATATGGTTCAGTCAATTGGTGAGGTTTACGTGGTGATCAAGAAGAGGTTCTTTGGAGGTTACAAATCTATAGAAGAAGGATCTGAGTTTAAGGCAAGTATAGCATAGGATTATCCTTGTTTCCTATTTACCTTTAATATATTTAATTCATGTGCATGTACCTTGTTACCACTAAGGATATCCTAGCTTTTGTATCTTGTACCTTGACACCCATGGGACATTGCTTTGGGTAGTATTTATGCTAGTGCTCAAGATAAATAACCATAATCTGTAACTTGACTAATGGTATATGCAATAAACGTTTAAAAGATGCTTTATAGAAACATGGCTCAAGAGGGCTAGAGCATTGGGCTGTTTTTATAGTGCTCTAGTTTCTCTCCATAAGGGCTCATCTATAAGCGAACATCCAGGACTTACAGTACAACTGTGAGGGCTATATGGCTCTGGCTTTAGTCAAGTATGAGGACCTTTTCTAGCTTGTTAGTGGTAACCTTTATGGCATAAGAACGGCTTGACGAATCGGGTATAGTACGGCCTCTGTCCTTATGTGTATAGGCTGCACGTCATTGTGCCATTTGGAAGGGGGCTCTACATCTGTTTGCCGAGTGAATCTAATGGCCCTAACTTGTTAGACGAACCTTTGAAAGACTTCATAGTGAACCCTGCCGACCTTCCTTGGTAGTGGGTCAAGAGGCTGATCACCTCGGGCAAAAGGGTAAATCACGACTCACAGTGAAAGTGTACAACCTCTGTAGAGTGTAAAACTGGTATATCAGTCGTGCTTACGGTCACGAGTGGCCTTGGACCCTTATAGATTAAATGATGAACACTGATGATAATGATAATACTGATGATATTGATGCTCATTAATAATTATTGTTTCTTACTATACATTATTCTCGTTTACATGATCATGAGGTTATTTGGGCTTATGGTAAACTTATTGCTACTCAATTACTAAAAAGATGACTCAATAAAGCTAATCGTAGTAAACCGTGTCAACTTTTGAGCCTCATGAACCCTATGATATATTTGCTGAGTTTGACATGGACTCACTCTTGCTATTTCCCACACCTCATGAGAAGTTTAGACTTGTGATCAACCAGTAAGTTTGTTCCTAGAGTGAAGTCTACACCCGGTGTTCGGAGTTGTCTTTCCGCTGTGTTGCTCTCTAAGGTTATATCTTATACTATTGCATTATGTTTATTAAGCATTTGTCTCTTGATATTATACTTATCTGCAGCTATATATGAGATTTGACCTCTTTATTTCACATATAGTGTATGTCTGGTTTTGTTCTTAAAATCGGGTGTGACAGAGTGGTATCAGAGCAATGCTGACTGTAGGACGCAAGCCTAGTTAGAAATAGACGTTTAGCATGTTTTCATTTTTGCCTATTTCTTGCCTTCTCTTTAACTTCGTTATTTTCTCAAAGTTATGCTTAATTCTATCTCCGTTCTGTTATAAAAACCTTGTCTCTATTTTGAACATTTTCTCCTTGTCTATTAGATGGCTCATGACGAGAAGACTATGGACTTTAGAGGTTAAGAGGACTGAATTGTGTCGCTCTTGCTCACATTTGACAAGAAGCCATTAGCAATGCAAAACCAATTACTAGAAGAAATGGCTCAACATGGAAATTCTCAACAATGTACATCTCAAGGTCAGGCTAACTTATCCAAGGGGCCAGAGAAGATACAAGTAGCAAAAGCTTGGAAGAATATGAAATCCAATAAACATGTTGATAGTAAGGCACTTGGGAGGCAGGAACAATGTCACTGTTATAAGCATTGTGGTCTTCCCTGTCTTCAAAATGAGTCCAATAAGGGAAAAGTCAAGGTGGATCCAAATTTTGAGGTCAACATGGATAAGAAGAGGAAGGCAATCTCACTAGAACCACTTGTGGAAAGCAATCAGCAATCGAGTTATACTACATTGTCACATGCAACTCTGATCCCTTGTCAAATAAATCCAAACCTTGAATAGTTAGAAGCCTCTCAAGCTAAAACTACTCCCCATGAGGTAGTCATAGATGGGTGAACAGTTACCTATAAGGAGTATCAACCCCGAAAGGCCAAACAAGCTAAGAAACAAGCCAAAGGGACAAAGGTGAACTTTTATGGCCAGCAAGATAGTAGCATACCAAGCAACAATTACGTGGAGTATGACATCACAAAAGATCCAGCTAAGAGAAAGTGTTATCATTGCCAGCAGGAAGGACATTATGTCAAATCTTGCCCACAGAAGAATCAACAACAGCAAGACCCAGGATAGGATGTCCAAAAGGAGCAGGAGCAAGGAAATAAATTAAAGTGAAATTGCATCCATGGAAGGTTAAAACATGTGGATATTACCACCATTCCTGGAGCTAAGGAGGTCATGTTTGGATCAATTCCTATAAGTTCAGGAAATGCCAAGGTTTTGTTTGACTCTAGTGCCTCACATTCGTTCATATCTAGACAATATGTAGAGGATCATAACATATTTATGCTTCCAAGGGGGAAAACAGTGATGGTTAAAACTCCAAGAGGTGAAATAAAGGCGAACCGCGTATGCCCAAAAGTTAGTCTTGACATAAAGGGGGTAAATTTTAAGGCAAACCTCATTGTTTTGGAATGAATGGGCATTGATGTTATCCTTGGAATAGACTAGTTATCTACTTGTAAAGGAGTGATTGAGTATGCCCAACATTTAGTGTTTCTAACTACACTTTCAGGAGAAAGGATTGAGTATGAGGGTATTAAACCTACACCTGAGGGTTTCAAGGTTGACCCATCTGAGGGTATGAATACTAAGAATGGGAAAGAGGGATGCGGGATTTCAGATATCATGGTAGAGGACTAAGGAATGCAAGAGATGCTATCTACTCCGGATGCTGCTGAAATCACACCATGTTTAAGAAATAGGAGTTATGTCCCGTGTAATAAAACCGTTAGTAGTCAAGTTGAGTCATCTTAATGTGTGGCTTATGAACTTTTAAGTGTTTAGTTGCTTTGTGCTTATGTTTATGTTTGAGTTGGAATTTTGTAATGAGTAAAATGATCTTGTGGGTTTTGTCCATGATTTCATTTAATTTATATGTATAAGGTATAAGGATTAATGAAATGAATAGTTGGGTTTTGGTTATCTCCTATTTTCTATACCTTGTCTTTTGGAGCAGCCTGTCTTTATCAACTTATATCTCTATTCTTGAAAGACCAAAAATCATGAGAAAATTCTGGACAAGAGTAGACTTCAATATCTTTCTCTAAATGCATGAACCACCCTCATAGCTGTTTTGGTTTGGGAGATACAAAAATCACAAGGCAATGTATCTGTGCTGTCATAAACCTGGAACAGTTTCTGATATGTACTATTTTCAACTAAGTTAACCACAGAATCTGGAAGTATGTTCTATAAGAAAGTTATAGAGAATTTTATAAGCTTTCCATTGGTGTAAACTACAGCTTCATTGGAGTAGCGGAATGAGAGTTACAGTTGTTTTATTGCACTGCTGTTTTTCATCCCACGAGGAATTTCAGATTACCTGTCCATACCTACGCACAGGAGTTTCTCTTGGAAATCAAAAGGACTTTATGATAGTTATCTTGTCTAGAAAGAGATGCAAGTTACATTAGTGTCCCCTAGTCTGATCTTAAGGGGGTAGCCAAAGTAAAGAAGGTTTTGTATGTTCTAGTTCTTTATTTGGAAGTATCGGTTAACCCCCTGGTGGAGAAGGCACTATCAAGAGTGGGTATCATTTTCTTTGGATTGGTGACTTGTTAGAACATCTACAAGGAGCTTGGGTAATCGTCAAGATGGGTCTTGGTCTTCGCTCTGATCTATCATCAGTTGGGAGTCCAATCTTACTTAAGATAAGTTGGCATCGATATTGGACATCTACAATTGATTCCATGAAGGTTCAGAGGATGTCGACATTATGACTAGTTTAGCAAGTGAGCTATGAGGGAAGGAAGTCCTCTATTTGGATAGTTGTCTCTAGTGGTGAAGAAGAGCTCAAGAAAGTTGGTAATGGGGAATTCACCTAGGGATGTGAGAGTGACTCAGAGTGTCTTTTAAAAATAATGACATTTAGTTAGCAGATGAAGGAAGGTTTTATCCAAGACTCTCAAGATATTGCTACTAGAGAAGATATTAAGTATCTTTGGATTCGTAAACCTCGGGAAAATTATAAAGGCATTAAAGAGGTAAAACTTACGAGTTAGATCTACCAGATCAAGACAAGAGTGTCCCATCTATCGTGATGCACCATGTCAAGGTGAGGGATGTGTCCTTATGCAAGAAGGAAAATGTGATGGCTTGAACATTAGGGATGCATGGGAAACATGAGTTGAACTACCTGACACAAGGAAGTGGAGATATCAGTTTATGCTTTGAAGGTTTTGGAGATATTATCCTATTGGACACAAGTGTGGTATTTACACGGTTTATAAGAGTGACACCTACATGGATTGTAAGGGACATCATTACTAGGATGGGGTTGAGCTAGTGACATTGTCAATGGAATGAAAATTGATTATATATGACTTCGAAAAGTGCCATCACTGGGAGGAGCAAAAGTCGTTGCTGATGTCTTTAACAAAGGAGAGTTTTGCTAAGAAGATTCAGATGACGCCATGGACTAAGAATTATGTTTAGGAGCTGAGCAACCCAACCTAAGCATATAATAATTAATGTTATGAAGTCAGTGGTAATGCCTACATTAGAATAAGAGATTCACAAAGGTCTTTGGAAAAAAGATAGTTATGATTATCATGGATGGAAAGGTACCAGGTTTTTAAATGGACAAACAAGAAACATTATGATTTGGAAAGATAAGTGGCTTAATAAATAGGGCTACTTTAAGGTTTGTTCAGAGTCCCTATCGACATCTTGGAAATGATTGAGCGAGTTACTTGGAGTAAGGTTATGAAGGTATGAAAAAGGAGCTACTCAAGCAAGGGAAGATCTAAAGGCAAAGTATCCATCGCTCTTGGATCACCATCTTCCGAATCTTAGAAAAGGGTAGAATTGTAACACCCTAAAATTTTGGAAGATTTAAAAATAGGTGAATATGACTTTTATGCAATTTTGTGAGCATACAAACTTAGAAAAGTAATAATTTTTATTAATTTAAAATCAAATATAAGGGTAGGAACATGCTTGTGCACTCATGCTGCTGCATAATATTTTGTATTGTGTGCTCTATTTGAAAACTCAAATAGAATTTCAAAATTCCAGCCGGCATTTGTGCACTCATGCTTGTGCTCTATTTGAAATTTGGAAAAAAGAAAAAGAAAACGTTTTCTTATTCCTTCCCTGGCATTTGGCCCATCGGCCCAGCCGGTAGCCCGCCGCTCACCCGCTTCTCCCGTGCGTGGCCCGTCTCCTCTCCCCGCGTCCGCCTTCCACTGCTGCGGCCTGCCTCTCACGCGCAGCCGCTCTTTTTTTCCCCGCTTCCCGCCTGGGCCGAGCCCAGCGAGCCGCCACTGGCCCAGCTAGCGCGAGCGCGCGCCGACGACCACCTGTCAGTCGCTGACGCCGTGGACCCGAATGTCAGAGCCGCCTTCCTCCTAAAGTCGACGCCGTCGTCGCTTTTCTTCTCTGCCGACGCCGAATCCCGCGTCCAAATCCTCCCCTTCGTTTTTTTGGAACCGCCTTCGGGCTGTATAAGCCGAGCCGTGCACCCCTCCGCATCTATCCCGCCCTCTTGAAGCTACTGTGGTGCTCGATAAACTGGTTACCGCGAGCGGGAGCCCTAGCCACCGCCTCTCCGAGCCGTGCAATTTCCTTGGTTTGTCCTTGGCTCCGATTTTGTCCTAGGTGAGTTCGTCGTGTCCTGCTCTTTCTCCCGGTACTCCCCGTTTGTCGATTGGTAATCGGTGAAGCCGTTTCATCAAGCTCCGACGAGCTCGGGCCAAGTCCGGCCATGGCGCCGCCGTCGGACCACTGTAGCCGGCCGGCGTTGTTCTTTTCCTCTCTCTAGATTAGATCTGATCCGTTCAAATCAGATCCAATGCCCGAGAATCAAGGATACCGATTCAGCCGGAAATTTTGCTAAAGAGTCCCTGTACTTTTTATATATAGAACCCATAGTCCAAAACGTAAAAAGCCAAATCCGTTTTATTCTTTTGAAAGCGTATTTGGTCTCGGTAATTCAAGAATACGTTTTCAGCTATTTACAGAATTGCCACTGATTTTGTTTTAGCCATAACTTCTCCGTTTTAACTCCGATTTGACCCATTCAAATTGGGTTAGGTTCGTAATTTCATAATCTACATGTTAATACTACTATTAAGTAGGTTTTCAACTTTTAAAGTTCATGATTAGATTTAATCTATTATTTTAATAGGGGAAATCTTGTTTATATCATATCTTCTACGTTTCAACTCCGTTTTGAGCCATTCAAGTTGCGTTAGATTCATAGCAACGAGATCTACGCATTTGTAACAGTGTTTATCATGTCACTAATATTGGAATTTCATGGTTTGAATCATATCTTAAATAACAATTATGCAACTAGATTTTGTAAATAAAATATGATTTGTTTTACTTTAGTTTTATAATTCGAATCTAAATTTGACTTAAATGGATGCTTGTGTGGTGCTATATGGTTCAGTCAATCGGTGAGGTTTACGTGTTGATCAAGAAGAGGTTCTTTGGAGGTTACGAATCTATAGAAGAAGGATCTGAGTTTAAGGCAAGTATAGCATGGGATTATCCTTGTTTCCTATTCACCTTTAATATATTTAATTCATGTGCATGTGTCTACCTTGTTACCACTAAGGATATCCTAGCTTTTGTATCTTGTACCTTGACACCCATGGGACATTGCATTGGGTAGTATTTTTGCTAGTGCTCAAGATAAATAACCATGATCTGTAACTTGACTAATGGTATATGCAATAAACGTTTAAAATATGCTTTATAGAAACATGGCTCAAGAGGGCTAGAGCATTAGACTGTTTTTATGGTGCTCTAGTTTCTCTCCATAAGGACTCATCTATAAGCGAACATCCGGGACTTACAGTACAACTATGAGGGCTATATGGCTCTGGCTTTAGTCAAGTATGAGGACATTTTCTAGCTTGTTAGTGGTAACCTTTATGGCATAAGAACAGCTTGACGAATCGGGTATAGTGCGGCCTCTATCCTTATGTGTATAGGCTGTGCGTCATTGTGCCATTTGGAAGGGGGGCTCTACATCTGTTTGCCATGTGAATCTAATGGCCCTACCTTGTTAGACGAACCTTTGAAAGACTTCATAGTGAACCCTGCCGACCTTCCTTGGTAGTGGGTCAAGAGGCTGATCACCTCGGGTGAAAGGGTAAATCACAACTTACAGTGAAAGTGTACAACCTCTGCAGAGTGTAAAACTGGTATCTCAGCCATGCTCACGGTCACGAGTGGCCTTGGACCCTTACAGAATAAATGATGAACACTGATGATAATGATAATACTGATGATATTGATGCTCATTAATAATTATTGTTTCTTGCTATACATTATTCTCGTTTACATGATCATGAGGTTATTTGGGCTTATGGTAAACTTGTTGCTACTCAATTGCTAAAAAGATGACTCAATAAAAGCTAATCGTAGTAAACTGTGTCAACTTTTGAGCCTCATGAACCCTATGATATATTTGCTGAGTTCGACATGGACTCACTCTTGCTATTTCCCACACCTCAGGAGAAGTTTAGACTTGTGATCAACCAGTCAGTTTGTTCCTGGAGTGAAGTCTACACCCGGTGTTCGGAGTTGTATTTCCGCTATGTTGCTCTCTAAGGTTATATCTTATACTATTACATTATGTTTATTAAGCATTTGTCTCTTGATATTACACTTATCTGCAGCTATATATGAGATTTGACCTCTTTATTTCACATATAGTGTATGTCTGGTTTTGTCCTTAAAACCGGGTGTGACATGGGATAGGCCCAAAGATTATTTGGACAATTATCATGTCATATGTAAAATGGGCTTTGGTATGTAAACATGGTAATGCAAAATGGGTTTTTGGAAAAAAAGACAAATGGACTTTGAAATGGGTTTAGCTCAAACCAAAATGTCCTTTTTATGGGCTAAGACCAATTAACTAGACTGAAAAAACAACCCATGTCATTTGGGCCAAATGGGCTAAATTCTATTTTACAATGATGAATTTGACCACAACATGTGTGCCATATATATCACTTGCCACCTCAACACTACCATGTCATCGTTCACATGGCATGTAGTCCCTTATTCAACGTGTTGTGACATTTTTCTTGATGATTATATGCAACAAAGGTAAAATACAATCATCTCCATATCAATTGCATTTCACTCTATTCATCATAGAACTTGCATAATGGCGCACCTTCTACTATGTTTTTCCACCAGAGTATCCTAGAAGGTAATTGTGACAACTCCCCCATCCTTATGAAAATTTTTTAACATTATAGAAAACAAGATCTCTTGTAGTGTAAAGAAAGAGGTCTTCTCCTTGATCAAGCCCCTACAAACATGGCCCCTAGGAGAGTGGTGACCCCCTCCTCCATTCTCTGGAGATGGATATCACCGTGGTTGGCTGGCATTGATTCTAGCTAGCGATAGTTATATTACCCTGACTCATTAGTAGCATGTTGTAGTTGGCCCAAGTGTCCCTTGTGTGGTTGTAGTTGGTGAGTTTTATCAGAACCTTAGAATTATAGGAGAGTGAGGGCCAGCTTATAATCCTTATCACTCCAAATGTAGTACCACAAGATTAACCCATTTACACAAGTGAGGACAAAGTGCAAGAGAGGTTCCCTAGGATGCTAGCCGGTTACATGTGAGGAGCTCGATCGTAAGTAGATTTTGTACTTGGGGTATTATAACTTACTCCTTTAACCCCTAAATGTCGATGGACCTACATGGGTGGGAGTGCATGGGAATGGGAATGAAACCATTGGTCAAAGAAAAAGGTGTGGGGTGTCCCCTTTCTAGAGGGGGTGGCGAGATTTTTTTTTGTCAATTTCCAAAAATATCGAAAGGAGATTGTTGGATCCCAAGTTTGTTGTCTCCATCCCCCATACAACAATTTATAGGGGAAGATGGAGTAAGAAAATACATTATCGTTTATATAGAGAGTTTTTGATTTACAAATAACATGATAGATAATCCCATACAACTGTTTAATTCCTTCATTTTTTCACTACCTTTGTTCTCCTCTCATCAAATGTACCTCAAAATGCGAGGAACATCACCATACTTGATTGGCTTTATGATGTAGTCCATGGCTCCACCATCCAAACACCTGTATATCATAAATATAATTTGTAATGTTGGACACTCATGTGGCATGTGTTACGAACTAATTACAAATAATTTTACATTTACTTACATTTTAATTATTTCAGGACTTTTGTCGAATGAGGTAATCACCACTGGGAGGTGGCTCAACTTGGGTGATTTCTAAGTGGGAGAAAACATAATGTTTTAGCTATTGTAGAGAATTATTTTTGAAATACTCAAAGACACTATGGAGAATATATGTTGCAGCAATAAGGAAATCCAAAGGCAAGAATGCTTAGAAGTCTTCTTTTTTTCAAAAGGAAGTGAATGGTGTACCTTTACTTCCATCAGTAGATCATATCCAGACATATTTGGCATCCAATAATTAGATAGAATTAGCTTCACACTGTGTTCCTATGAAAAAATTCATAAGAAAATGTCAAAGGTTAACATATGTAGTACACAGATAAATTCACTTAAACCAAGATATCGTATTATAACAAAAAAAGTTGTGACAAACTATGTAAAACTAAAGATGTACCACATTCAAGAGCTCTAACGCTTGCCAAGGACCTTGAACAGCAATCATTGAAACAAATCAATCATCATATCACTTAGGCCACTGAAAAGAACAATTCAATAGCCATACAATGAACTATATATGATATGCCCAAAAAATCATAGATACATATGGCTTTTCAAATAAAATGGTTCTAACTTCTTTTTAATTTTTGTTTCAAGTTGAATCTAATGAAACCAAATAAAAGAAAAGCTATGTGAGAATATAAGTACTACAAAATATTTTTTTGCGCAACAACATGTATACTAGTTTTGAGAGAGAGGTACCCCTTTAAAGATTATTTCACACAACAAAAGTAGAAATCCATAATAACATACATATATACCTTGAGCATTATGGCCTCTTAAGAGATAAGATGTGACAAAGCAATCAATTTGGCAATTTTCAGCTATTAGCACCCAAGGAGAAGTATTAGTGATGGCAGTCTCCACATTTTTCCCCTTTGGATCATTTCCATCCTTAGAGGTCGACATCGCAAACCTCTGAGATAAGTTCTTCATGTGATGCTATTGAGGAATATGAGACTCTATGTATGTATTTATAACATAACTCGATACCATACAAGGATATGATTATCATATAAATAAATGAACTAAAGTGGCCATTTTAGCCTTCAATCTCTATCTCTAGCAGGACTTGTAGCAGTGATGATGACATGATAAAGATGGAGTCCATGGATTGATGTGAGATCCATCTATCATATATCGCAATACAAAAGATATAGCTTACAAAAGTTTGAGATATTGTATCTATACCTAATAATAAAGAGGCAAAAATTTTGTCGTAGTTTTTTTCTACCTCCTTCTAGCTTATTTTTACGTCCAACCCCAAATCCAGCCCAGTCTCGTGCTCAGCCTCAGTATGCCGATTTGTATGCCTATCTATTTGCCTTAACCGATGTCGTGCCCGGTTTTCCAAAGAAGACCAAGCACTCGTTATATGTGTGCCCAGGAAGTCCACACATACAACAATAGAATAGAAACATCAAAACAATATTTATATAAAGCGGAATACATACTATATTAACACTTACAACTATCAGAGTATCGTAGAACGGTGGCTAAGCTTCTGCTCGGGCGCCATTCTTCTCAAGGACGGCTGACTGAGGGCTCCGTATGCCAAGCATTTTTGATAGTCTTCTGGAAACTCTACTACGTCTTTATCCTTCTTTTGAGCAGCACCTTACTACATACTGGAGTGTGGTGGAAATAGCAAGACTGAGTCCATGTCGAACTCAACAAGTATAACACAGGGTTCATGAGGCACAAAAGGCTGGACACTGTTTTACTGCGGTTAGCTTTTATGAATCATACATTTTAATAGATAGAGTAGCAACAGGTTTATCACAATTCCCTCCATCAACAATGATCAAGTAATTATGAATAACGAATAGCAAAAACATAAAGCCATTAATGTATATCTATTTCGTGAAGGTCCAAGGCCGCTCGTGTCCGTGAGCACGACTGCTATAATAGTTTATTAAACTCTGCGCAGAGGTGTACACTTTCACTGTGAGTCATGATTTCCAAATGCATGGAATAGCTAGTCCCAAAACACCAAAAATCATATAAAGTCATTCAAAAGTTCGTCTAACAAGTTAGGGCCATTAGATTCACTCGGCAAGCAGATATAGGAACCCCCTTTTCACATGGCACATTCCTTCTCAGCTATACACATGGGACTAGAAGTTGTCCTATACCCGAATTGTCAAGCCATTCTTACGCCAATTAAGGTAATCACTAACAAGCTAGAAAAGTTCTTTCAAACAACTAGAGCCAGAGCCATATAGCCCTCACAGCTGTACTGTAAGTCCCGGATGTTCGTTCATAGATGAGTCCTTATGGAGAGAAACTAGAGCCACATATAAAACAACATAATGCTCTAGCACCCTTTAACAGTAAGAAAGTCATCTTAAAAGGTTGGTTGCATAATCCATTAGTCAATATTACAAGATCATTGTTTATAATTAAGCGCTAGCAATAGCTACCCAAATGCACAACCCATAGGTGACAAGGGGATAGGAAATCAACAGTTATGTTATAATCTCTACGGTTGTCAAGGAGGACACATGCATATGTATGATAATTTTAGTGAATAGGACAACAAGGATAATCCCATTCTATACTTGCCTTAGAACTTGCTTCACACCCAAAGCAACTTGCTCTGAAAAACCTCAACTTAATCTTTCATTTTCAACTTCTGGCACTCAGCTTCTGGTCTTCATCTTCGGATCTTCGGCGCTCACAGATAGTCTTTCTTCTACTCGTAGATCATAGCAACCCAGCACACTAATAGGCATATAAGCAAATAAATAGGGACAACTAAGAACAATACACCACACAAGAGAAAACAGAAAAGAGCACACTAATCAACACGACTTGATGATAGCGCAAGAACGACGGAGAACGGAGGTACCGTTAATAGGACACGACTATCGATAAGCTTGCAACATACTAAAAGAGAAAACTATATGCTAGATTCATTTTAGTTAGTGAATTAAAGTGTTGGACTTTTTGGAGAAATATACTAAAGTGGAACTAACCAAATTATGTTGAATTCTAAAAGCTAACATTATACCTTAGCCATACTTTATTTATAAATATATCATATCATAGTATTTTAAGTCATGTAAATATTTTATAATTTAGATAATCATGGAACATGTGGCAAAAGCTAAATGAAAACATTTACAAATCAAGGTTGAACTAAACATCTTGTAATTTAAAAGAAAACATTTATGTGGATATGAATCTTATTAACATTCAGTTATGAAATATCAGAGTTATAAACCCTAGTCGCTTCTAAACATTAACCAAATCACATCTAAGATGACCTTATATGAATCTTGATTAAACTAAGCAAAACATAATATATTATCCTATGTTACCTTTTCTCATAATCATTAATCAAATTATAAAGCCGAAGTTAAACCTTAGTTATATTTTATTTATAAACAATGCCATATAATTTAATCAAGTTTAACTTTATCTTTGCAAAAGGGAAAAGTATACGTGAAAGCAACTCAACGAGTTATGTGGTGTTTGTAACATGCTTAAGCTAAGCAAAATATGATTTAAAACGTATTCATATTTCTATTAATCTAGTTAGCAATCGCTATGGTCCAAAGTTCCTTTAAAATTGAAAAACTAGTTTGCATTAACATTAATCAATTTACATTGAATTATAAAAGATGAAGTTAACCTTATTCCTATTTTATTTATAAATATTTATTTAGTGTTAAGTCATTTAAACATTTATACTTTAGAAAGGTAGAACATGTGACAAAAGTTAATCATAAACACAATGTTTTCCTAAACGCTAAACGGTAAACAGTCGGTCACATACCGTTTAGCCATTATTCAGGCTAAACAGTTCATTAAACGGACTAAACGGATGATTAAACTGGGTAAACGGGTGATTAAACGGAAACGGAGCATCACTGTGTAGCGTTTACACGGTGTTTAAACGGGCTAAACGGCCGTTTAGGCGAACAGTGCGTAAACATTTATGATTCATGGTTGAACTAAGCAAACCATAATTGAAAAGACAATAATGTTGATATTCACCATGTTAACACTTAATATTATTTAAGGTACTTAAAAATTTTTAATTTAGAAAGCACAAAACATGTGACAGCATGTCACACCCAGTTTTAAGGACAAAACCAGATATACACTATATGTGAAATAAAGAGGTCAAATCTCACATATAGCTGCAGATAAGTGTAATATCAAAAGACAAATGCTTATTAAACATAACACAATAGTATAAGATATAACCTTAGAGAGCAACACAGCGGCAAGACAACTCCTGGATGTGGGGGAAATAGCAAGGGTGAGTCCATGTTGAACTCAACAAGCATAACACGGGGTTTATGAGGCTCAAAAGGCATGACACGGGTTTAACTGCATGTAGCTTTTAGTTGGCAAAATTTTAGCATATGAGTAGCATCAAGATGTCTTTAATCCTAGAATAAACATATGATTAGGTAATATGAAGAATGAATAGCAAAAATATAAGCATATTATAGTTCAATAGCGATCATCTATTTCGTAAGGGTCCAAGGCTGCTCGTGACCATGAGCACGGCTGATGTACCAGTTTTACATTCTATAGAGGTTGTACACTTTCACTATGAGTCGTGATCCCCAAAAGTCCGAGGTCATGACTCCCCATTGGACATTTAAGTTTCACTATGAAGTCTTTCCAAGGTTCGTCTAATAAGTTAGGGCCGCTAGGTTTCTGCGCCCTGCAAATGTAGAGCTCCCCTTCCGTATGGCACAATGACACGTAGCCTATACTCATAAGGATAGAAGCCGCACTACACCCGACCCGGAATACACCCCTCTTGCGCCATAAAGGTAACCACTAACAAGCTAGAAAAGGTCCTTTTATATGACTAAAGCCAGAGCCATGTAGCCCTCATAGCTGTACTGTAAGTCCCGGATGTTCGCTTACAGATAAGTCCTTATGGAGAGGAATCTAGAGTAAACTCTTGCCCTCTTGTTCTCTGTTGCTAAAAATCATCTTTTAGTGTTATTGCATATATCATTAGTCAAATTACAAGATCATTGTTTATGTGAGCACTGGCAACTACCCAATGCTATAACCATAGGATCCAAGGAACAAGATCAATACTAAGGCAATCTTAACAAGGAGACACATGCATAATAAATTAAGTGAATTAAAGTGAATAGGTAACAAGGATAATCTCATGCTATACTTGCCTTGATCTAGCTGATCTTGTTGATCCGGTTTGTAATAGTACTCTTGATCACCAACGAACTGCTCACCGTCTATTCTCGATTAACACATCAACAACAATCATCCAAGAGCAATCATGCAAAGCAAACAAAGCTACAATTAGAACAGTACACCAACAGTAGCAAAATAAGATGAAAAGTTTGTAAAACGAATCTACATCTCACTAGGATCACACAGACACGATTTGCAAGTAAATCGAAGCTAAAACAGAAAAGTTATGATTTAGACAAGCTTTACTTTATTAAAGTAATAGATGAAATCTAATCTCAAAATTTAAAAGTTGAGAACCTACTAAACAGTAATACTAACATGTAGATTATGAAATTGTGAACCTAACACAACTTGAACGGGTCAAATCGGAGTTAAAACGGAGATTTTATATGCAATTAAAGTCAGTGGCAAACTTGTAATTAAGCAGATCTAAATACGAATTAAAATAAATAGAAATTTGGCTTTTTAAAATCTGGCCAGGGACTGTGGGTTAGAATAGAAGAAACCTGGGGGTCTCTTTAGAAACTTTGATAGCCGAAGGGGTATGAAGCGTTTTGGGCCGTTGGATTCAATCTAAACGGTTCAGATTAGGTATGAGGGAGAGAGAGGGGAGCGGCCGGCCACCAACAGTGCTAGCACGGCGGCGACTTGGCCGGCGGCGAGCAATTGCTCACCGGCGTGGAGCAATCTAGCGCTATAGTACGTAATCAGATGAACCAAAAGCACAGGGAGATAGAGAAGATGCCCGCGAACTCACCAAGGGCGAAAACGGGATCGGAGATAGACGGAGGACGACGCGCGACTTCCAATGGCAGACGGCAGTACACTGCACACGGCAACAAGACAAATTAACTAACTGGATTGAAAATTGAGAGAGGATAAAGCTTAGCGAGTTCGTGTTGATGACGCGAAACTCCACGACAGCATACGGAGATGACCAAGTCGACGACTTCGTCAGATTAGCTCGGGCGGTGGCGGATTAGGGTTGTGGTGGCTTGCTAGCTTGACTGGAGAGCAGCTTCGTGACTTGAGTTGAGAAGGAAGACATGGCTACTATTTAAGAGGGAGCTAGACATGCAGATCAAGCCAAGAAGTAGACGGGGTGGCATCAGACTCCACCGGAGTGTCCACCTCGGTTACGAGCAAGAGAAGGAAAACACCGCTTACAGGCGGGCCCCATACATCAGCCAGAGAGATGGAGAGAGGAGAGGGCAAGGCGGCTTCGGCCGGTTGGGCCGACCCGTTACGCGGCTCGCAGCGAGAGAGGAGCAACTAGGCTAATGAGGCCGAGCGGTCCAGTGGCTGGTGAAGCGGGCCAAACGCAGAGGAGGGCAGCAGCAGGCCTTCGGGCCTAAAGCTGAGAAGAGGGCATTTCCTTCTCCTTTTCCATTTATAATTTTCCAAATACATTTTCAAATAGTTTTTGTAATCATTTTCTTCTTGTAATAAAAACCAATCAACACAAATAAAAATATGCAGCGACATGTATGCATAAGGCATGTATCTAACCTTATAGTTGATTTTATTTTTTGGAAATTATTATTTCTCTAAGTTAAAATGCTCACAAAATTGCATAAATAAATCAAATTCTCCTATTTTAAAATGATGCAAATTTTAGGGTGTTACAGTTCTACCCTCCTTAAAATGAATCTCGTCCCGAGATTCGTACGATGCTTACTCAAACAACTATGGGTACGCTTTTCTTAAATCTTCCTCTCTTTCCCATGTAGCCTCTGCTTCCGAATACCGGCTCCACTGAACTTTACACATCTTTATAACTTGGCTCCTAGTAACTCTTTCCGCTGTCTCCAAGATCTTTACTGGATATTCCTCATATGTGAGATTTTCCTTAACAGTGAGTTCCTCTAGCGGTATCTGTTCTTCTGGTACAAGCAAACATTTCTTTAACTAAGACACATGGAACACATCATGCACACCTGCTAAGCTCTCAGGCAATTCCATTGATATGCCACTTCACAATGTCTCTCTAAGATCTTAAAAGGACCGACATACCTCGGGTGCTAACTTTCCTTTCTAGTTGAACCTTTTCACACCTCATAGGTGACACCTTCAGGTAGACATAATCTCCTACTTCAAAAGTTAATTCTCTCTGTCGAGTATCGGCATAACTTTTCTGTCATGACTAAGCTGCTTTCAAATTGTTTCTAATCATTCTTACTTGTTTCTCAGCATTCTTAAGCACGTCGGGGCCGAACACTTGACTTTGTCCTGTCTGATTCCAGAACAACAGAGTTCTACACTTCCTACTATACAAAGCTTCAAAAGGTGCCATCTGTAGACTTTTCTGATAACTATTATTGTAGGAAAACTCTGCATATGGCAAACTCTTATCCCAACTAGTACCATACTGCAAAGCATAAGCTCTCAACATATCTTCCAATATCTGATTAATCCTTTCAGTCTGCCCATCCGTCTAAGGATGATATGCAATGCTAAAATTCAGCTTAGTCCCTAATAACTCTTGTACTTTCTGCTAGTAATATGATGTGAATTAAGTACCTCGATCTGACATGATCTCCTTTGGAACTCCGTGCAAACTTACTATCCTTTCCAAATATAGTTCAGCAAACTTTGCACTGGAATATGTTGTTCTGACCGGTATAAAGTGAGCAACTTTAGTCAAACGATCCACTATCACCCATATTGAATCAAAACCTCTCTGAGTGCGTGGTAACCCTACTATGAAATCCATACCAACTTCTTCCCACTTCCATTCAGGTATCTACATCAGTTGCAACAATCCTGCAGGCCTCTGATGTTCAGCCTTAACCCTCTGACACGTATCACATAGTGCAACATACTCTGCAACATCTCTTTTCAACCCATACCACCAATACTTCTCTTTCAAATCCATATACATCTTGGTAATTCCAAATTATAATCCTTAATCAACTCAAATCCAATGATAACATCACCAACTGAACCCTAACTTAGTATAAATACCTTCTAGACTCTTAATTCCATGTAGATCTCTCTTATGTCCAAGAAGATGTTCCACAGTGGATATCTCCATACCATGTGTCAAGTGGTCCAACTCAGTTAGCTCACTTAATGCATATTTTTCTTGCGTAGGGCACATCCCAAATCTTGATGACATGTTTGTCCATCATTGTAATACCTCCAATGATCCTCTAACAGATTCTCACTATCCCAAAGTAACTTTAAGTCACACCTCATCCTTGGGGTTCTAACTCAACACATCAATTCTTGTGTTCTTCTTCATAATTCCACCGTTAGAGATAACCTATCCAAAACTTACTAGCCATGCTTGGTATAGCAGTGAGGTTTCCTAAGTCTCTGTAGAACCAACCCTAGATTTACAGCATCGCCTTCCTACGTTATCCATGCCATTTTACCTTAGGTATGTTGAAGGTTGGAATCCCAACATCTTAAAGTGAAGACCAATCCTAATAATTACCCAAGCTCTCCATAGATGATCCAAATTATCAACCTCGAGCAGAGGACACTTGTGTTTGAGAGTGACATCTCTATCATGGGGATTAACCAATACATCCAAGTGAGGCACTAGAACACACTAAACCTTCTTTATTTTGGCTACCCCCTTAGGAAAATAAAACTAAGGGACACCAAAAGGGTATCTTGCACCTCATTCTAGATGAGCTAACTAGCTTCAAGGCATTCTATCATCCCAATGATACTCTTGTGTATGGGTAAGAACAAGAAATCTGAAATTTCTCGCCAGCAAAAATCAGCAATGCAGTAAAACAGCTATAACTCTCGTTCTGTAAGTCCAATGAAGTTGTAATTTATACCGTTGGAAAGCATATAAAATTCCCTACAACTTTATTATAGAACACTCCTCCAGATTCGGCAGTCAACTTGGTCAAAATCAGTGTGCAACAGAAACTATTCCAGATTTCCAGACTATGCAGTAACTTCAACTTGTAACAGTTATATCTCTCGAACCAGATCAGTTAAAAAGGTGATTCCCAAGGCATTGGAAAGGTGCTTAAGTCTAGTTATTCCCGTAAAAATTTCATGAATTTTCGTTTAGAAGGTATTTCCGAGCATAAAAGAAAAGGCAGACTGCTCTAAAGAAAGCAGAATCGAGAGGACAAGATAATCCAACCCAACTATTTATTTATCACACTCATACTTAATATCTCTAACTAGGGAACTTTTGTAGACAAGCCCACAAAGCTCCAGCACTCATTACAAAGAAAAACCAACTCACACTTAAGCATAATAATAACACAACTTGTCACACAAAAGTTCACATGACACCACAAAACCCGATAAGACTCATCTTTCTGTCACACCCATTTAACGACCAAATGGAGTGCATAATCTTATGTGTGCCTAGATATCAATCACACATAAGTTAACAAATTATAAAGGATGTATCATCACAAATGTTATTACATCACGATTATTATCACATAGTCTTTACAATAATGTAGCGGAAGTAAAATATAAAACTCTCGTGGTAGCTCCAATCACAGGCACATTGACTGGTTGACTGCAAGTCTAGTAATCTTCAGGGAAGTAGAAGTAGTTACTACTTGCACCATCTGTTACCCATCCAGGATTTTTATCCAAGTAAGAAAAATAAACAAGCGTAAGTACATCTCGTACTCAACAAGTGTAACATGGGGTTCATGAGGCTCAAAGGCATAACATAGGTTTATCAGCATGTAGCTTTTAATTAGCATTAATTCAGTATATCAATAATATCAAAGTGTCTCAATGTAATAATAAACATATGATCCATGTGAAATGATTAACGAATAGCAAAAACATATTCAGTATTAATGATCCACTATTCCATAAGGGTCCAAGGCCACTCGTGACCGTGATCACGACTGTTATAACAGTTTTACACTCTGTAGAGGTTGTACACTTTCACTGTGAGTCATGTTTCCCATATGCCCGGGTTAATTACTCCCAAAACACTTCCAAGGTGAGCAGGCAGGGAAACACTATGAAGTCTTTTGAAGGTTCGTCTAACAAGTTAGGGCCATTAGATTTCTCTCGGCAAACAGATATAGAGCCCCCCTTCCAAATGGCACAATAACACGCAGCCTATACTCATGAGGACAGAGGCCGCATTATATCCGATTCGTCAAGCCATTCTTACGCCATAAAGGAATACCTCTAACAAGCTAGAAAAAGTTCTTCTATATGACTAAAGCTAGAGCCATTTTAGCCCTCACAGTTGTACTGTAAATCTCGGATTTTCGCTTACAGATAAGTCCTTATGGAGAGTAACAAGAGCACCAAAGTAACCCCATGCTCTAGTACCCTTTAACAGTAATAAAATCATCTTTTAGTGTTTATTGCATATTACATTAGTCAAATTACATGATCATAGTTCATGTATAGCACTAGCAATACTAATCCATGCAGTATAATAGGTATCAAGGAATAAGATTAACTCTAAGTCATCCTTAACAAGGAATATATGCATAATGATATTATTTGCTTAATGTGAATAGGACAACAAGGATAATCCCATGCTATACTTGCCTTGTTCAAACTGATCCTGGTGATCTTGCTCGTAGAAAAACTCTTGATCCCCAATGAATTGCTCACCGTCTATACTGGATCAACAATAGCAACAACATTCATCCAGAACAATCATGCATAAACAAACAAGACTATAATTAGAACAGTACACCAATAGTAATAAAATAAGATAAAAAGTTTTTAAAACAAACCTACAACTCGCTAGGATCACACAAATGCGAAGATCACGAAAAACAGAACTAAAACGACGAAGTTATGAATTTACGAAGATTTCCTATAGAAAAGTAATTACTTTAATTCAAGCTCGAAAATAAAATATTATAAACCTACTGAACAGTTCTACTAACATGTAGAACTCTTAATTATGAACCTAACGCAATTTGAACGGGTCAAATCGGAGTTAAAACGAATAAATTATGACTAAAACAAACTCAGTGGCATAACTGTAATTAGCTGAAAACGTATTTTGACTTAACTGAGATCAAACTACGCTTTCAAAACGATATTACGCAATTCGGAAATACGCCTTGGACTGTGGGTTAGTCAATTGAAAACACAGGGTCTCTTTAGCAAAATGCGCAGCCGAAACGGTATCTTTCATCTACAGCCGTTGGATATCAAATGAACGGATCAGATCGATTCGGGAATAACCAGCGGCGGCGCTCGGCCGGGAAAACACTCCGGCGACCATGTCCGCGGCGGCGCCATCGCCGGAGTTCGCTAAAACTCGAAACCGAGCACCATTCGATGAATAAAAAGTACTGGGATGGAGTACAGGGCAAGGCGATCTCACCTCATGCAAGAACGGAGCCGAGGACGGACCAAAAGGAGGCGCGTGGCTCGGTATGGCGGACGGTCACGGCGGTGCTCCGAGCAATGCCGTCTCAGGATGGTTTCTATGCTCCGCGTCGAGAGAAGATGGAGCGGAAGGAGTCACGGGCTCGGTTTTTATAGCCCAAAGGTGATTTCAAGGAAGGAAAGGGGAGATTGGAAGGAAGGATTCGGCGTCGGCGTTTTTGGAAAGAGAAGATCCGACGGCGGCTTGGGGAGGAAGAAGATGTCTGACGCGCGGGGCCATGCTGTCAGCGACGCACGGAGAAGGAAAGCGCGGCCGAGCTCTTCGCGTGGTTGCTGGGCCAGCGGCCTGGTTCGGCCCAAGCGGGGAAACGACGCGCGCGCAGGAGTAATGGGCCGTGGTGAAGAAATGGGCTGCCAGGCTGAAAGCGAGGAGAAAGGAAATTTTCTTTTTCTTTTTCCTTTTCAATTATTTCAAAGCATTTTCAAATGATTTTGAAACCTAATTTAAATTTAAATCAAACCACTCATCACAAAAATTTAAATGCAACAGCATGAGTGCACAAACATGTTTCTACTCTTATATTTGATTTTAAGTTAATAAAAATTATTATTACTCTAAATTTGCATGGTCACAAAATTGTATAAAAATCATATTTTCCTATTTTTTTAATATCCTAAAATTTTAGGGTGTTACAATTCTACCTCCCTTAAGATGAATCTCGTCCCGAGATTCGGTTGATGCTTACTCGAACAGTTGCGGGTAGATTTTCATCAGATCCTCTTCTCTTTCCCAAGTGGCCTCACCCTCTGTGTACCGATTCCACTGAACCTTACACATCTTAATGGTTCGACTCCTCGTGACTTTTTCAGCAGTCTCTAGAATTTTAACTGGAAACTCTTCATATGTGAGGTCCTCTTTAACAATGAGCTCCTCTAACGGAATCTGCTCCTCTGGTACTCGTAAATATTTCTTAAGTTGAGACACGTGAAACACATCATGTACACAAGCCAAACTCTTAGGTAATTCCAACTGATATGCCACCTCACCATGTCTCTCTAAAATCTTGAAAGGTCCAATATACCTTGGTGCCAATTTCCCTTTCATGTTGAACCTTTTCACACTCCTCATTGGCGATACTTTCAAGTAGACATAATCCCTTACTTCAAAAGTCAACTCTCTCCTCTGAGTATCAGCATAACTCTTCTGTCTGGACTGGGCTATTTTCAGATTATCTCTAATCATTCTTACTTTCTTTTCAGCATCCTTAAGTACATCAGGCCCAAACACTTGACTTTCCCCTGTCTGATTCTAGAACAACGGGGTTCTACACTTTTGTCCATACAGAGCCTCAAACGGTGCCATCTGAAGACTCTTCTGATAACTATTGTTATATGAGAACTCTGCATAAGGCAAACTCTTATCCCAACTAGTACCATATTGTAAAGCACAAGCTCTCAATATATCCTCCAATATCTGATTAATTCTCTCCGTCTGTCCATCTGTCTTTGGATGGTAGGCTGTACTAAAATTCAGCTTGGTTCCTAGTGATTCATGTATCTTTTGCCAATAATGAGATGTAAACTGGGTACCCCAATCAGACACAATTTTCTTAGGAACTCCATATAAACTCACTATTCTTTCCATATACAATTCTGCCAACCTTGCACAGCTATACGTAGTCCTAACTGGTAGAAAATGAGCAACCTTTGTTAGACGATCTACTATTACCCAAATCGAATCATACCCTTTCTGAGTACGTGGCAATCCAACTATAAAATCCATACCAACTTCTTCCCATTTCCATTCGGGTATCTGCATAGGTTGTAACAATCCTGTAGGTCTCTAATGTTCAGCTTTTACCCTTTGACATGTGTCACACAAAGCAATATATTCAGCAACATCTCTTTTCAAACCATACCACCAATATTTCTCTCTCAGATCTAGATACATCTTAGTACTCCTAGGATGTATGGAATAAGCTGACTCATGAGCTTCACTCAAAATTGCCTTTCTGATAGTCTTATCCTCTAGCACACATAGTCTTTTTCCAAACCATAACGTACCCTTATCATCCTTATGGAATCCTGGTGATTTGCCCTTCACTATATTCTCCGCTATCTCTCTCAATTTTGCATCTTTCATCTGACTCTTGCGTATCTCTTGCTCCAGAGTAGGTTCTAGTACCAATTCTACTACATTGGTGGTAAACCCTAAGTTCAGATGCTCACATTCAGCACACAACTCCCTTGACAAAGGCATTACTTGCATTTCATTAGCGTAGCTTTTCCTACTAAGAGCATCAGCAACGATGTTAGCCTTTCCTGGGTGATAATGCACCTCTAGGTCATAATCCTTTATCAAATCCAACCATCTACGCTGCCTCAAGTTCAAATCTGATTGAGTGAAGATATACTTCAGACTCTTGTGATCCGTATATATATCACTTTTATGCCCAATCAAATAGTGTCTCCATATCTTTAGTGCATGAACCACTGCAGCTAATTCCAAGTCATGAGTAGGATAATTTAATTCATGCTTTCTCAACTGTCTCAATGCATATGCCACAACTCTACCTTCTTGCATAAGAACACATCCTAAACCCAAACGAGATGCATCATAGTAGATAGAGAATTGTTTACTTAGATCTGGCAAAACTAGTACTGGTGCAGTGGTCAATCTTTTCTTCAATTCCTCAAAATTATCCTGACACTTCTCAGACCACACAAACTTGGCATTCTTCTCCAATAGTGTAGTCATTGGCTTCGTAAGCTTAGAAAATCCCTCTATAAATCTCCTGTAATAGCCTGCTAATCCCAAGAAACTACGGATCTCACTTACATTAGTTGGTGGCTTCCAGTCCAATACATCTTTCACTTTACTAGGATCTACCGATATTCCTCCATTTGAGACAACATGACCAAGAAAGGAAACTTCCTTCAACCAAAACTCACATTTACTCCGCTTAGCATATAACTGATGTTCTCTGAGCTTTTGCAAGACTAACCTCAAATGTTTAGCATGTTCCTCCTCAGTCTTGGAGAATACTAGAATATCATCAATGAATACCACTACAAACTTGTCCAGATATTCCATGAATACCTTATTCATCAAATACATAAAGTATGCAGGAGCATTAGTCAGACCAAAAGACATCACTGTATACTCATATAACTCATACCATGTGGTAAAAGCTGTCTTTGGTACATCACTAGCATGAATCTTCAACTAATGATATCCAGAATGAAGATCAATCTTGGAGAATACACAAGCACCTCTTAACTGATCAAACAAGTCATCAATCCTGGGCAACGGGTACTTATTCTTGATGGTAACCTCATTGAGAGACCGATAATCTACACACATCCTCTGAGTACCATCTTTCTTATCCACAAAAATCACTAGTGCTCCCCAAGGTGAAGAACTAGGACGAATGAAACCCTTATCCTGCAATTCCTTAATTTGTTTCTTAAGTTCTTCTAATTCATCTACTCCCATTCTATATGGATGCTTAGCTATGGGTGCAGTCCCAGGTATTAATTCAATAATAAATTCAATATCACGGTTTGGCGGCATACCTAGCAATTCCTCAAGAAACACATCAGAGAACTCTTCCACAACCTGGTCCTCCTTGTTGGCACCATCAGTAAGCTGGTCCACTGTAGCGGTCTCCTGTTTCTGCACTTTCACATCAACCCTGATCCTATCTCCCTTTGTTGTTGTCAGCACTACTGATTTCCCTTTGCACTAAATCTCTGCTTGTTGTTGCATCATCCAATCCATTCCCAAGATAAGATCAATCCCAGCTGTTCTCAATACTATAGGACTCACCTTAAACTCTACCCCCTTAGAATGAGACTAATTAGGAGACAACGATAAGATGCTGGCATACTTCCACCAGGTGAGTTTACTAATATAGGATTCTTCATGGCACACAAATGAATTCTATGTATTCTAACAAATGATTGTGATATGAAAGAATGTGATGCTCCAGAATCAAAAAAAAACAATGGCGGGAGTGGAATGGACATCGAACGTACCAAGCATAACTTCTGGTTCCTCCACTGTGGTTTCCTGGGACAAGTGGTTCACCCTTCCAGTATTAGATGTAGGCTTCTGGTGACTACCCTGCCTCTGTGGAGTCTGCTGGTTGATCTTCTCAGGGCAATTGTAGGACAAGTGACCCTCTTTACCACATCGGAAACACTTGTTGGGGGTATTGGGAGCATTGGTCTTCATTGGAGTATTATTGGAAGGACCCTGACGCTGAGGTTGATTCCCACTCTGTTGCGGAGGGCGTTGGTTACCATTCTACGGCTGGAATGGGGGACGTTGCGGGA
Source organism: Saccharum hybrid cultivar R570 (assembly GCA_038087645.1). Taxonomy (NCBI): domain Eukaryota; kingdom Viridiplantae; phylum Streptophyta; class Magnoliopsida; order Poales; family Poaceae; genus Saccharum; species Saccharum hybrid cultivar. The sequence goes on from JAQSUU010000568.1 coordinate 3,162,580, forward strand.
ACTGATTGCAGAAAGGGACCTAACCACGATTCCACTGACCAGAAGGAGGCCTCTGTTGATTACCCTGCTGGAAACCAGTACGCGGACGAGTGTTACTACCAGAAGTCTGTCCCTGAAGCCTTTTCCTCTTGGCATCCATCTCCTTGTGCTTGTTGTCCACCACGATAGCGCGATTCACAAGCGTCTGAAAGTTAGGATAAGTATTGGACATCAGCTGCAATTGTAGTCCATCATACAATCCCTTCAAAAAGCGGCGCTGCTTATCATTGTCATTGGCCACCTCATGTGGAGCATATCGTGATAACTGGGCAAACCTATCACGATACTCAGCTACAGATAATGACCCTTGGGTCAAATTCCGGAATTCCTCTGCCTTCAGTTCTATTATCCCTTCTGGTATATGATAAGCTCTGAAGTTCTCTCTAAACTCCTGCCAAGTGACTGCAGGAGCATTGGTGGGACGACCATACTCATATGATTCCCACCAGTCCTGAGCTTCTCCCTGGAGTTGTCCAGAAGCAAACAACACCTTATGCCGGTCATCACATTGAGCAATGTTGAGTTGCTTTTCACGGCACGGAGCCAATCATCTGCTTCCAATGGATCAGCGGCATGCGTGAACACCGGGGGATGACCCTTCAAAAACTCACCACGCTTATCACGTGGTGGTGCCCCAGCAACTGGATGATTATGTTGGTTCTGCACCAATTGTTGCATAAGTTGTGTCTGCACTGCCAGAAGTTGCTCAATAGTTGGTGGCGGTGGCGGTGGTGGATTTGGGGGAACACCTCCACGACCCCTGCCTCTTCCTCTTCTGGCCATCTGCCATCCATAAGAATGCAAACTTTGAGATTTCCATGTTATCAACCACTTATAAGATAAAGAAGGAGATCTGAAAGTTTTCTGGGCGAATATCAATGTTAATAGTTTAGTAAATCAATCATATCTCGAACTACAGAAGTCCAATAGAGGCGTGCTTTATATGGTTGGAAAGCTTATGAAGTTCCCCACAACTTCTATTTAGATCATAAGACCAGTTTCTGTCGTTAAGTTAATGAGAAATAAGGCGCAACAGAAACTGTTCCAGATTCCAGACTGTGCAGAAACTTTAACTTGTGACAATTATATCTCTCGAACCAGATCAGATAAAAAGGTGATTCCAGTGGAATTTGAAAGGTGCTTAAGCCTAGTTTCTCTCATAAAAATTTCATAAATGTTGCACGAACTGTTTTTGAACCATATCAGAAACATTGCAGACCGCTCCAGAAAACAGCAAGAACAGAAACGTGACAATACCAAACCCAACTATTATTCCCTTGACTAATAGACTTTTTATTCTTAAAAATGGAACTTGTAGACATGCCTACAAGCCCTAGCACTCATAACAAAAATCCAACTCACACATAAGCATAATAATAAAGCAACTATCACACCAAAGTTCAAACCACACGACAGACTCGAAGACTCAACTGACGTTACTAAGAACGTTCTTATTACATGAAGGACTCCTACTTTCTACTGGCGTGGCTCATGCTCTAATGTCTCATAAATCTTGGCCATGCCTTGGTTTGCTCGAAGTTCATCAATCATTGCTTGGCACCTCTTGATGGTCTTCCCCTGTGCCTTCACCATCTCCTCTAACTGCAGCTTCCTCTCCATCATATCATAGACAAAGTTCACCATCACCCGAGGAAGTGGTTCCAACTGCACTGGATCCATCATGGCCCATCCAAGGTCGGGGTGTGCACGAGGGAAGTAGCGGTGAATATCATGCTTCATGCTGTCAAAGCGAAGGTAGCGAAGGCCCATACATGCTTCAAAAGCAGCATCTTCAATGCTATCCTCTATGGTAGCTCGACGACCCATGTGAGCATACATCATGTCCAGCTGGTATGCCCCTTTTTCCTCATCCTTAGGAAAAATGCTTGCTCTTGCCTTCCAGTAATTTTCCTCCAGCGGATGGGTGTACTCCCAACAAACGTACTCCACAGTTAGGTGCCAATCAGCGAAGTAGACAGAGAGCATTCCCACAAGTCGATGGTGAGAGACAGCATTTCCTCCAGCCTTGTGGTAGATCTTCACAGTCTAACCCATTGGAGGGGGTGGCACATCCTCAGTAGTTGCATCAGGTGGTGGAGACGGGGGTTGCTCTCCTCCATTGGCTTCCTCCTCTTCATCATCTTCAATCTCGATGATCTCAGGGTCTTCTTCAGGCTCGGGTTCTTCCTAAGGAGGTGCTGGCGCTTGGATTGGTGCTTCAGGGGTCTGCTCATTCTCCTAGGGTACTTCCTCTTGTGGCTCTTCAGGTGCAAGCAAAGCACGAGGTGGGTAGTGTCCTCCAGTGGTGATGCGGGCAGTCTTGTGGCCACGAACCATCTACAGAGTTTTTCGATGTAATTAGAATAGAGGCAAAATTTCATAATAGAATGAGACATAAGAAGCATAAAAATTTATCAAATAACAAGAGCAAGATAATGAGCATAAAAATAGTGAAAAGATGACACTAAATCGACCATTTCTAGCTAGGCTTGCGTCCTACAGTCAACAATAGCTCCGATACCAATTTGTCACACCCATTTAACGACCAAATGGAGTGCATAATCTTATGTGTGCCCAGAGATCAACCACACATAAGTTAACAAATTATAAAGGATGTATCTTCACAAATGTTATTACATCATGATTATTATCACATAGTCTTTACAATAATGTAGCGGAAGTAAAATGTAAAACTCTCGTGGTAGCGCCAATCATAGGCACATTGACTGGTTGACTGCAAGTCTAGTAATCTTCAGGGAAGTAGAAGTAGTCACTACTTGCACCATCTGTTACCCATCCAGGATTTTTATCCAAGTAAGAAAAATAAACAAGCATAAGTACATCTCGTACTCAACAAGTGTAACATGGGGTTCATGAGTGTAACAGAACCGTCCAAATTATAAGAGCACAAGTACAAAAACAATCACCGAAATGATCAAATTCTCGCACTTGAGCCTATATAACTCCGGTAGTCCAATGAAATCACGAGGGATTTCAAACCAACCAACATACAAGCCAAGATTGTGGTGATTCAACATAACAAGTCACATGTCATAACCATTTCACAAGTAAATCAATTTACATCGGAGTTCAACAAAGTTATTACAACTTACATTGAAAAGTAGCGGAAGCAAAGTAATTTGAAACTAACATTAATCTTATTTCAAATACATGCCAGTACCACGGTCAACTTCCAACAAAAGCATTAGAGATAAGGTAAATAAGAAGGATCATGCATGTGATCACACTCCGCCTCTACGGCAGGAGCCAACCAACTCTTGCAGTAGCCATGATACTTCACAACCTGCAACAAGTGGGGATAAAACCCTGAGTACGACAAACTACTCAGCTAGACTTAGCTGTCAAAAACCAGAAATAAAGTGACACCAAGGATCATGCAAGGCTGATATGAAGTGGGGCTAGCTTGACAACATTTTGCATAAAAGCTTAATATGGATAAGTAATCATTAATGCTTAAGCATCAAGTTAATTATCATTAACCTATCATCTATATTAGAACCTGTACTAGAGCATTCACTTTATTAGGAGCAAACAATATTAACCATAGCAGGTATAAATTGAGGCAACCTTTCCATCGTGATCCAATTAACCATCCATTCAATTTAATGGAATCTACGTTGCCGCTGTTCAAGTCAAGTGCTCACTAACCGGGAGCGACGGCGATTCGAATCGAATTCCTATCCAGCTGGAGGGGTATTTCTAACACTCACCATGCAGACCCCTGCCAGGGTCGCACAGGCCACCATTTTATATGATTCAGGAATCGCGGGTCAGAATGATGTCACGACCCCAAGGGTGACACTCTGCCAGGTGATAGGGACTCTAACCCCCCCTTGGTCTCACGCCAATGTCCCCAAGCACATCCTTTCTCTCCTCCAAGAAGCAACCTACCATTCGATTCCCGGCCTGAATCACATTACTCGGCTTCGCGGTCGGAACGACTTATCCGACCAACTAAGTGTTAGACTGCGTTCAACATGACTCAAGGACGTACAACGAATCGGTCCTTAAACGACTCAGACGGGGATAGATTCACACCCAAGACCTCCATGCCTTATCGCTTCACTATCATCATCCCCCCTGGTCTCATTTCATTTTATTAACACATGATTCCTTTTCACCATAGCAAATATAGCCAACCGTGCCATATATGAATATCCCTATATCTCACAGGTGACAGGAAATCACCTTACTTCTATCGCTTAAAGCAAGGCTAAGCATCTACTCGATCCTAATCTATGTAGGATTCAAGGATTCATATATCTGGACAAGGAATGATATAATGCAGCAAGGATTTCCAATCAACTCCTATCACTTAATGCAACAATACTTATAACATATATAGAATTAATTGTTTTAAAGATAGGAGGCTTATAATGCTCCGGGGCTTGCCTGAGATCCGACTCAAGTTAGAGTATGTCAGAAGAAACTCGCTTGGCGAGCATTCCCTCCGTCTAACACTTGTTCGGTCCTTCTATCTTCGGGATGGATCCACCAAACACCGTCTTCGGGTTTGGCTCCAACGCTACATCACGTCCTTCATGTTTTTCAGCTAGCATACCTAAATGAAATGCAAGATGCAAGTGCATGAATATAAGGAAATGCAATAGATGATGCATCACACGTCAATCAAGGCAAGTATAAGGTTATAGTAAAGACACGTAAGCACATCACATTACTTAAGTAACCTTACACAAACAAGCTTGCCAAAATAGCAAAGAAAGCAATACCAAGCATGACATAAGATTTACAAAGTCTCAGGTGTACTAGCTTAATCACCAAAGACATGAATCACACTTAGCAATACGCAAGCAAAGTAACAAGCAATCATGTATTTTCAACAATTCTGGACATACATGCAGTAGTTGAGTAAATCAAGCATATCTGGAGTTATACAAATCCAAATGACTTGTAAGAAGACATTATGGAAAGCTTATGAAATTGTATACAATTCATTCAATATCACCTAAGCATGATTCCCAAGTTTAATAGGTCTAAAAGATGAAACTACAGAATCTGGTCCGCTCCAAACAGAGAGCAACCAAATCTGGAATCTGACTTTAAACATCTATAACTCAAAAACTAATTGACCAAATGATACCAAATTTTAAAAGCAGCTAGATACATGAATTATCTACAACTTTTGTATAAACAAGTTTCACAACAAAGCACATTATCATGAAGAACTTTGCTAAGTTCCTAGATCTGTCCAGAAACCTCATTTGCAAGAAATAATTATTAACTTATGTTGCAAACATATCATTGGACAAAACCAACTTTACCAACATGTCACACATGACTAATGAACACCAGAAAACATAGTGTTCATTTCTAATAAATTCTTTTAATACATTTTCTTAATTTATTCAGATAATTAGGTGGAATTATGAACACCTACAAATATGCATAATAAATTCTACCAAAATTCCAGTGACCTATATATGCTCTCAAAAGTCTACTGTCCAAATTTCAATTCATTTGGGCAAATATATCAACCTCTATGAAAAAGACAAATAGCTATTGCAATAATCATGTGAGAGCAAGTTAAACTTAACACTCAATATTTTCTGTGAACACAAGGCCATATTATGAATCAATATGATAGAGAAACATCATACTAAGGTAATGGAACAACATTTTCTATTTTATCATTTATATATTATTTATAAGCTATTTATCAATCTATAAACAAGTTAAATCAATAACTTGAGCATACAATAAGCAATGACCATGAAATTTATACCACAGTACATACATAGCATGACAATCCTACCATAAAAATTTCACATCAATTGGAGCAACACAACTCAAGATATAAAAATAACAAGGAAAACTAACATTTATTTTCCATTTAACAAGATCTAGGTAAAACATCCTGAAACCCGAAAACAACCTATAAGTTTTATATTTTTCTTAGACAGTGCATATTACTAGAAGAGCAACAAAATTGGAATCACTAATTTTGGACTTCTAAAACTCTAGATAATGATGAAAGTAAGTTAATCCATTTCCAAAACCACTTTTCACTAATGAATTTCTACAGCACAAACACATGCATGCATGGCACAATCGATTACTCTAACATGCAGAGCAGTTCACAAGGATTCCAACAAAACAAATTGCATAATTTTTGGAGCTACCAAATATGAGATATAGATTTTACAAAATAAAAGAAAAATCTGTAAATTTGGGCACCAAATGAAGTCGGACGGGACCCACATGTCATACTCCCAGCTGGTCTTCTTCCTCCAGTTCATACGAACTGAACAGACAAAAAGATAATGGGAGCGCGTGGCTCTGGCTCGGCCGGCCTCCGGCGAGGGCGACCCTCTAGTGGCGCGTGGTGGCGGCGGAGCATGCTTGGGCTAGCGCAAACTCAAGGGCAGTGGTGGCTTGTGTCGCGGTGACCCGAGGCGTTCTGGCCACGACGACCGGCGATGCTACCATGGCGGCTCCGGCGCTAGAGCTTGCCGGCGGCCAACGGGGCCGAGGAAGGGGCGCTTCGAGGGTGGTGTGAGGGGAGGAAGATGGTGCTCCGCTCGGCTGAGGACAAGGAGGCTCGTGGCGGAGGAATGCCGGCGGCCATGGCGGACAGCGCCTGCGTTCGCGCGGTGGGGAGCGAGAAGGACGAACGGGGCGAGCAGGGAGGAGTGGCTGCGCTCTCAGCTCTCCACACGGGCACAAAGGCAATGGAGAACGATGGCCGACCCAGCTCAGAGATGGTGGGGCGCTCGGCTCGCATGGTGGACACATCTAGGACGCGCGTCGTCCAGTGCGGCACTTCATCGGACACCTGGCGTGCGGCGAAGAGGGCAAGGTGGGACGCGTTTTTGGGCCACTTCAGGGCCGATTTGGGTCTCGCGCCTAAAATCAAAGTTGAAGCCCATGAATAGCTCTACACTTTTTGTATAGAGGTCAGGGTCATTAGTGTCCTGGATTAGGAGATAATTAACCTCCAAAATGGCATTGTCAAAGTATTGATGGCAATTAACAAACATCAAAATTGATGGTCAAAATGAAGTCCCACTGAGGCCATCTTCTTGTATGCCCTTCTCCATGACATAAACTCCGACTTCTATAAAAGGACCAACTCAAGTTGCTCAACCAATTTGGAGAACGCGGAATGCCAATCGAGTTGTTACAATCTCGGACTTAAATATTCTAAGTCTGAAAACAGCTTTAGATTCAAACTTTGGCCCATTGTTTGACTTATTTTCAAGCTGAGAAAAATGGTATGCTCTAAAAGCAAAGTTTGTTGTACACAACTCAATATACAACTTTTATTAAAGGACCTTGAGCTGGTTTAGCTTAGATCACAACAAACAGAGCTCCAAAGTCGAGCACACGAAACTGAAATTTCAGTTTCAGTAGGAACCCAACTGAAACACGATCTTTGAGGCTCTGTAGCTCTTGTACTAGTGGGAATTAGGTCATAGTGTTGTTGACAAAATCATAGAGCTATGTGAGCACTACAATATTGCCAATATGAGCTAGAGCTGATTCTGCCTAGTTTGGGAGGTAGATTGCTCTAAAGTAAGCTACTTGAAACTGTTGTACAGTCCAGACTTAGCTAAATTGGCTAAGTGCTAAACAACAGGTCAAAACTGACTTGGGGTCCCTGTTTGAGCATGTTCCCTACATTTCCATGAATTGACTCTTAAACAAAGTTTGTTCCTTATAAAATTCCCTACAACTTTGTTAAAGGGTGCACAGTCATGCAAAGCTTCTAGGTCACACTTTTGAAATGGTCAAACAAAAGGGTTCTAGGGTCCATCCATGGTCAACCATCACTTAGAAGCACATTTAGGCAAAATGATCAACATGAACATTGTTCCATGGAGTGTCCTAAGTGTAGTTAAGGTGTTGTAGAGGCCAAACATACCCACCATGCATAGGTTGCACAAAAGTGTAGGCCTCACATGCCTTGAAACATAGAACTCAAGTGAAATGCTATAGTCATTTCATGTGGTTGTTTCAAGATACACGCTACACATGTTCCACTATGGTGTTCCACATGTGTCCAAGATGTGATGCACATATTGCATTTGTATGTTGCACAACACTAGTTCCCATGGGATGTAAGGCATGTTTTAGTCATAATCCAAACAAGCATATAACTTGTCATTTCATGTGACTTTTTGATTCCAAACTTTATGAAACTTTTCCAGGGATCAATATAGATAGTTATTAATGTGAGACATGTGAAGATACTTTGATAGCAACACCCAAGCATATATCTTTTAATTGAGCCTATATGTAAGCGAGGGTGCAATATCCAAGTTTAGATTAGGGCTTATTCCCATAGGTTTGACTTTGACATCGTCATCTCCCCTAATCTATCATGTTTGATCTTAAACCCACCACTTAATTGGTGATAAACACCTGGGGTGTTATAGCCCTCCCCCCTTAAAAGAATTGCGTCCCGAGATTTGGAATGGAAGACCTTTTAAGGAAGAGAGGCACGTTATCTAGTTCCCAACATCTGCTATAGCATTCAGCTACAAAGCTTCAACATCGGCGAACAATTTGGCCAAGGCATTTTTTGATACTTGCTCTTCATGGTCAACTTTGTTTGAAGAATTTTCTTCATTGACTTCCATGAAGCATTGTTACTTTGGGAGGAATCCAAGATAGCACGTACTACATTCTCAGTGTACGGAGATCATTTGGTCCATGAGTGAACCACTCACAAGTATCTGACTATCCAATGAACACAACATAGGCCATATGAACTTGACACTAGACTGAAATATTCAGAAGTATGCTCGTTGAAATGACTCTATGTTCACACAGTTTTGGAAAGCAGTTTTTTACCAAAATGGCTTGAGTACAACCTTCCAAAAGGGTGATATCATAGACGACAAACATTCTCTGAGGCCATAGGATACTGACTAACTAATAGACAAGGTCTATGTTGGTCGTAAATGTTCATTCATTTAGACACCAACTAATGGAAAAACTACTTGAGGTTCCATGTGTGCAGTTCTCTTTCTCTGATGACAATACGATATTATCTGAGTCTGTCGAGGGGTTAGTGAATGTGATAGCTGACTCTATCGGCTTCGTATTTCTGCCAAAAGCTACCTAATAAGATTCTCTTATCCAAGGCAACAGTTATATGGGTTGAATCAGATGCAACCTCTTGGGTAAAAACATTTATAAGGTACCAAAGTATGTCATCTTAGGAAAATAATTCCCAAAGAAAGATGTAACGAGGCCTTAAGGACAACAAAAGTTGTAATTATTCACTTAACCGTGGGGAGTAGTCTACCACCAAGCGATTGAGTAAAATCTTCCTTGGTGACTTAGTTGTACTATAAGTTGAGTTGACTTGCAGCATAACAACTTTGTCAGGCCAACTGTCACCTTGAGGCTTCCTTTTTAGGATCAAACAGCAGCTCTAAGATGGAAAATATGTTGTTTGACACTTTTCAAATTGCTTTTGAATATTCCTCAACACTTTGTCCAATAAAGTTATGAACAAACCATTTGTGGCACCTAAGGGCACAAGGATGTTGATCGAAACTAGGGCATACATTTCTCTAATTCTTCACCGCGGCTGATTGAACACCTTGCACTATCTGTGTGATTGTCCAAGATGGAATTGACTTGATCGCAATGACTCTAGAAGATAGAGTATCACTCAAGTTGTTGGCTAGTTGATCAACTTCTTGTTGGTTTTTGCTCTGTAAGACATAGCCTTCGTAGTTACCAAGGAGTCATTACCTAGTTGGAGATTAACCTTCCTATGGGTAACTAATTAGTTGTCTCTCAACACTTAAAAAGTTCCAAATCTTCATTCTTGATCACAATAATTGTGGTTGATACAGAACAGATGGTTGCCATCAAAGTCAGCAGATAAGGAGTCACACTAGAGATGGTTGATGGCAATGGTATGGTCATTATGCATTCAGAGGTTAAGACTTGCATAATGTGACGATCAATTCTTATCCAACGAATGACTTATCCAACGTTAAGTGTTGTGTGTCCTTTTTATCCAATAGAGCTGAGATACGTGGCTCCCTAGATGATGGTTGTCAATACTTGGGCAACTAAGTAGAGTCACTTAACTACCACATATTGTAGTCTGTTAATGTTTATGTCGGTGACCTGTTCTTCAAAGAATTTCATTTTAGCAACTTTAGAAGGAAGTTCCACTACTTTTGGTCTAAGATATGGATCTTACGATATGATTTGGAGAGATAATCAAGAAAAGAACATAAGAAAATAACACATCATATGCCATTTGATAATGGATCATGACTAGAAACCGTGATACCAGCGCGTGCTAGGTAGCCAGCCATGTGTCTGCAGCCACAGGAGGCCCTTGGTTTTGTCGCGGCACCATCAGCAGCTACTCATAACACCATTACTAAACGCACAACGAAAGTGAAATTTCAAGTGGCACCAATGGGCTGTAAGAGCAAGCGCCATACAAGGAGGGATAGCAAGCAAAGGTGGTCACAAGGTTTAGAATCAACACAAAAATGATCCGAAGATCAACATATAGCACAAGAGAACATCGCGCAATTGCCAAGGATAACTGAGCAAGAGACTCTTGCTTAAATTCTACGTACAATTTGCGTCCATTGAGGGGAGTACTAGATAAAAGATTAACAAGACATTCAATCAAGTTGAGCAACAACATGAGATCAAGACTAATAAACATTCCGAGACTTGGGAAGGTTGTGTAACACCCTGGTGTTAGTTAGCCTCATAATGCATTCATAATGCATGATCATGGCATGACATTACCATAAGCATCGTCATTTCATGTGCATCCTTGCTTGAAACATGACCTTGCAACAGTTGCAATATCTATGATTGAATGCATGTGTAGGTGTATGTTTGTTTATTAATGCTAGCCTATGGGTGTACAACACTTGTAGTAGTGTGATGTGTGACACAACACCTTGAAACATGACCATGAAACACATGCAACATGCCTAGTTAAACCATGCAACACATGCATGCAACATAATGTTGCATTAGCTTGATTGGTGATGTTTCAATGCACCTTGATGTGACTTTTGCTCATATGAGATGCTATTGGGTAACTTGTGGCTTGAAAACATCTTGATATGTTAGTGGAGCAAAATGAGCTAGGGTTTATATTCATGTTTTGACCAAAAATCCAATTTGACTAGGTTTGACCTCAGTTTGACCATAGCATTGATCTACTTTGACCGATTTAAAAGTGGTATCTAGAGACCTTGCATGGAAGTGCACCCTTTACCAAAGTTGTAGGAAATTTATCAAGGAACAAAAGTCTCAATATAACCATCTCATGAAAATGACTAGAACATCCTCAAACATGGCCCACAAGGCAGCTAGGAGTGCTGATTTCAGCACTTAGCCATTTTGGCTAAGTCATGACTGACTTACAGTTCGAGGTACCCCACTTTAGGGCTATGTAGTTCCAAATCCAGGCCAAACTAGCTCAAGTCCATATTGACAAAGTCGAAGCCCTCACATAGCTCTACAAGTTTGCTAATATCACCTATCTCTAACTCGGGCTGGTTTAGGGGTTAAGCTTTGATCTTTATCGGCTGTCAGTCATCTTTCTGACTGAAACCCAGTTTTAGTTTTCATGTGCCTCACTTTAGGGCATTGTATCTCACTAACTAAGCCGAATTAGTCCAAGACTCTATTGACAAACTTGTAGTTCTTATGACCCTCTACAATTTTGCTAACTGTGTCTCTTACCAAATCGGACTGGTTTAGGAGCAATAGGACGCCGAAGTTACCCTGACAGTCGTTCTGTTGAGCTCCGATTTTGAAATTTCAGTCGAGCGTCATGGCCGACCGGGCATAGGCACTCGATGCCGCGTGGCCAACACGCGTCAGCACCGAGCCTAGCTCACAAGCGTGAGGTCGCCACGCCGCCTAGAGACCCTCAGCTTCCCTCCATTTCCTTCCCTCGCCCTTGCCGCGCTCGCCAAGGCGGAGACCGAGGCACCACCGCTGCCACGAGCTTGGTGAGCTAGTGCACCGCCATCGTCGAGCTACTGCTCGATTCGTCCTCCCTAGTGCACCGCAGCACCCCTCTTTATCGCCTCCACCCTCTTGCGGAGTCGAGCGAGCTGTGGTAAGGCCGCATTGGGTGTTCCGTCATCACCGCCATGGAGGCCACCTCGCCGGAGCTCGGCCTCATCGTGGTCAGCCTAGCTAGGGCTCTTTCCGCTCTTCTATTCTTCCTAGAGAGCTTCGCCGTGGTCTCATGGAGCTCGTACCGAGCTCAAGTGGGACAATGGCGGGTTCATAGTCGTCGGTGCGCCACCACCGAGCGCCGCCGCCCACCATTGCCGGCGGTGACCCACCTCGGGCTAACCTCAGCTATCCCAAGGGACCTCAATCGAATCGCCTTGTGGTGAGGAGCGCAACGGGGAGCTTGGATTCGTAGGATTGCTCACCGCCGGCGAGGTTCGGGTCGACGACCACCGTCCCCTGCTTCTATCCCTATGGCAGCCGGGGCCCGTCTGTCAGCGTGTTTTCCCCCTGTGTTGCTGGGTCGGGCCAAACCGGCCACGGGCCGAGCCGGGTGCTGGGCCGAGCTAGCTAAATCGGGCCGGCCCAGTAGCCTAGTTAGGTTTAGGAAATTGTTTTATTTTTATTTATTTCACAGAATTGATGCTAGATTAAAAAATTCATATCTCTTATTTGGTAGCTCCAAATGATATGGTTCAAATTGTGTAGTGCTCTGTATGATGTCTAGTTTATTATAAAAATATAATATGTGCCATGTTTTGTGATGAAATAAATAGTTATTATTTATCTCTTTTATTCCTGAAGAAAAAGGAGAAAATGATATCTCTTTCTGTGAAGCTCCAAATGACATGAAATTTTTATAGTGAACTTCTCATACCATGAATAGCTTATAGTTAAATTTTCATGCAATTTGGATGTAGTTTGGTGGAGTTATATAATTATCTTGTTTGCTTGAATGGATCTTGGGTGAATTTTCATAATTTTTCTATAGATCCAGTAAGGGTGAAACTTGGTGAATGTTGTTCTTATATTATAAGGATGCTAGGAAAAATATGAAATCTGTTGTTTGATACTTTTCAATAGAGCTTCCTATTTATGATAGAAATAGACCTGCCATCTGTTATTTTTGATATCTCCATATCTGCTTGTCAAAATGAAGTGAAATTCTTATGGTAGCCTACGTGAAGCATTAGGTGGCTACTGTAATTTTTGTAGATTTTTATATATAGTTTTACTATATATATCTTTAATCACCTAATTAACTAAATAAATTATAAAAGAATATTAAATAATTTATTTAGAAGTTGGCACTATACTTTCTGATGTTCCTATGATATGCACAACAAGTTGGTAAACTTGGTTTGGTCCAATTGTGCTTTTGAATCGTCATTAATTATTTAAGTTAGTGAATCTGCCATTTCTGGACAGATTTGCTAGTTAAGAGAATTAACCTATGTTAATAATGTTTTCATGCTTGGTGATTTATAGAAAAGTTGTTGATAATTTCATGAACTAGTTGCTGGAAAAATTTTGGTAGCATTTGGACTTATAGTTTAGAAATGGCAGCTGTTCAAAGTTTGAGTCAGAATTGTTTTGCTCTCTGTTCTTTTAGAACAGATTTGGTACATGTGCTATTTCAACTTGGTAAATGATGAAATCATGCTTAGATGTTTATAAATGAAATGTAGACAATTTCATAAGCTTTTCAGAATGTCCTCTTTCAGGTCATTTGGATTTGTAGAACTCCAGTTGTGAGTTTTCTTAACTACTGTTGATAATATGTTGTAAATACTAAATTTCTGGAATCTTGTTATGTGTGTGTTTAGTCTTAACCTTGTGGCACTTAGTGGTTTCTTAGAGGAACGTGTTAATACCGGAGAGGAAATTTGCACCTAAGCTTGAAGTGATTCGAATAGAGCACCACATAACTTGGTTTCGTGCTTACAACGTTGCAATGTCATTGCATTCGTCTTCACATCATTCATGCACGTCCATAAATCATCATGTCATTTTTGGATGCATACATGAAATTCATAGGATGCATATACATGCAATAGGTGTGCCGAGAATCGTGTTACAAGCGAAGCTCCGCTAGGCATGGAACCCGAAGTTGAAGTCCGTTCGAGAACTGGAGGTCCAGTCCGACGAAGCCGGAGAAGACGTGGGAATCGTTATTGAAGCCGAACCTCGATCTCTCTTCTTTCGGTTAAGGCAAGCCCCGGAGCATTATAAGCCTCCTACTTTTAAAGCAATTATCTTTATATACATGTTATATGTATTGTTGCATTACGTGATAGGAGTTGGTTGAAAACCCTTGCTGCATTGATAACACTCCTTGTCCAGCAATTCGAACCTTGAATCCTAAGTAGACAGGATCGTATCTATGCTTAGCCCTGCTAAATTAGACCGGTAGAAGTCGGATGATTTCCTGTCACCTACGAGATGTAGGGCTTGATCAGGTCACGGTTGGCTATATTTGCTATCGTGGAAGTGAACCATGTGTAATAAAATGAAATGAGACCGGGCGGGATGATGATAGTGAAACAGCAAGGCATGGAGGCCTTGGGTGTGGATCTATCCCCGTCTGTGTCGATTAAGGACCGAGACCTGAAGACTTCTATGTCATTTTGAACGCATGCCTGACATTTAGTTGGCCGGCCTGAGGTTGCCGACCGCGAAGCCTAGTAGCTCAACTTAGGCTGCGAAGTCGAAAAATGAAAGTCGCCTCGGAAGGGAGCCAGAGGGTCCAAGGGCAGGTGAGTTAAAAGTCCTGAGCTTCCTGGCCACTGGTATCCCCGAGAACGCGGTGCTGTCCGGGCCCACCCTGAGTTGTACCAAAGGTTATCTACGGCTGCCTTTAGCGGGGTTTGCCGGGTGAGTGTCAGGAATACCCCCTCAGCTGAGTTGGAATCGATTCGAGTCGCCGTCTCTCCCGGATAGTGAGAAACTTGACTGGTTATCTCCAGCGTAGATACACTAATTATTAATGATGGTTCGGAATTGATGATAATGATGATGATGGCCTTATTATACCTGCTATGGTTAATATTGTTTGCTCATAATAAAGTGATTGCTCTAGTACAGGTGCTAATCTAGATGAGAGGTTAATGATTATTAACTTGATGCTTAAGCATTAATGATTGCCTTTCTGTAATAAGCTTTTCTGCAAGTGAGTCAAGCTAGCCCACTTATGTAAGCCTTGCATAATCCTTGGTGTCACCTTTGTTTCTGGTTTTTGACGGGTAAGTCTAGCTGAGTACCTTATCGTACTCAGGGTTTATTTCCCACCTGTTGCAGGTAACAGATTCCTACTTGTTGCTGCAAGTATTGTCTTCGCCATGTGGGCGTGAAGACTAGACCATATGGGCATGGTCTCTATAGTATCTCTTCTGGTATGCTTTTGCAGGATGTGACTATGTACTGGCAGTATTTGACTTAAAATGATTTCAGAAATTATGTTGCTTCCGCTAATCTTTATTTTAGTTTTGTAATAAAATTATCTGTACTCCGATGTATGAGAGCTACTTACGAACTGTTGTAACAAGTGTTGTGTTATGTTGAATCACTATGATCTGGTTGCTCTCGGTTTGGTTTGAAATCCCTCGTGGTTTCGTGGACTACCGGAGTTATATGGGCTCAAGTTTGAGAATTTGATCGTTTCGGCGATTGTTTTTGAACTTGTGCTCTTATAATTTGGACGGTTCCGTTACAGGTTGGAGACGAATTAAGCAAATTTCAAGGCAAAAACCGATATGTAGTCATAGATTGAGTTGGTAAGGTAGATGCACGAATTTACAAGCACACGATTTCGAGGCCATAGCAGAGAGACGTGGCGTCACACTAGCTAACCTTTGGGAGAGGTAACCGGAAGGTCCAACATGGATTTGGGTACGGTCTCCACAACTGGCAACGTACAAACCATGGTCAAAGGCTAGCATTGATAAAAGTTAACTTGGTTGGTCAGTCGATAAAGGTCTTCACAAAAAGGGTTGCAAAACATCCGCGTCTTATGCAAACATATAGGAGAACTAAACTGTGGACTTTCGGTTAAGCAAAGGCATGGATACAAACATTCAAGGACTAACCACCAAGTCTATAGGCTCAGGCTCCTAAGAGAGAAAACCTAATTGAAGACAATAACCATACAATTACATAATGTGAACGTTGTTCTAGGATAAAGCTATTCGACACTCGTATGCTCACCGAGGACAAATGAAGTGATAACTAGGGCACTGATTAGGTAACAAGCATACGAACAACATCATAGTCAAGCAGACATTGGAGAAATTTCAAACAAATGGGCTTAAGCAACCAATACAAGGCACAAGGCTCACCCAAAAATAAGCATTCATCTCAAGCATGAACTAACTACAAGTTTAGCTCTAAACAAACACTAGCTAAGGGAGCCAACTTAGCATGTGCACAGAATCTGGACAGCAACACAGTAGTTACTTGTTTCAACCATAACTGGGGTTATAGACATCCCACAAAGGTGATCCTAGACTTTCTAGAAAGCTTAGGAAGATTACTAAACTTTAGTTATTCATACCAAAAGCAAATTCATAGATTAACATGACCAAAATTGCTAATGTTGCAGATCTATACCAATATGGACAAAAAACTGACAAGAACTTCAAAAATGTACAACTGGAGTTCTATGGACACAACAAGGCTGAGCATTCACTTTATGTAAAGCTTATTAAGTTTTCTATAACTTTCTTATTATCATATTCAGATGATTCTATATCTAACAAGGCCAAACAAGACAAGGAAGACATCTCTGCCCAGATTTGGCCAGATTCTGTCATTCCACTTTACAAGCTCATAAGTAGAGATTTAGACCACCACAATTAGTGCTATAGAACATTTTGGAAAGCTTAGAAAAAGTACTACACTTCTTCTATTATCTCCAAGACATGATTCCTTATGAACATAGGTCAAACAAATCAAACATTCAGATCTACTCAGAGCATAAGCAAAACCTGATAGTAAACTTTTAAAAGTTATAACTCTCAAACCATAAGGCTAGGGTCATGAAATTTTAGGACAAGCTAGATGAGTAAGTCAGCTACAACTTTGGTATTTTCCATAACTACAGAAAAACAACAATATAACCACAAAAGCATCACTACAACAGAAAACGTTCTAGCAGCCAACATTCGACAAGCAAAACAAAGCTTGCCTTTGTTCTACTTAACAAGAGAGCGTACAAACATGTTATTCTAGTAGCTCTAAATTTTGTTACCTTAGACCAACCCCATTTAATTCACTCATGAGAATCTATAATTACTTAAGTGAGGTCTAAAGCATTGGCAAACGCTTGGGTGAACAACATATCCACCACTTGGCTAAGCTAGAGGATATCTCTAAGTTCAAGCATGTAGCCACACTTATTTATAGTAAGGCTAACCACACATTTTTCTCAAGCAACATGGAACAAGGCATTTTTGTTTTACTTCACTCAAGAAAGATAGTGTAACACATTGATCACAAGTTACACACTATAGAACAAGGGTGAGAAGAGTATAGCCATGCATAAAGCAACAATCATGATAATGCATGCTTCGTCCTATTCGTCCTCACAAGACTGTCAACCTAAGGTGGCGATCACATTCTATGTCGGTGGCATAACACGCACTCTCTCAATATATAGCTAGTCGATAGCTACATTCGACTTACGTATTCGTGGTTAGCGTACCTGCAGAAAATTTTCATTTCAGCCCAACAATTCCCCAATATAAGGCACACAATGAAAATAGGAAGGTGAACTTCTAAGTACTCCCATATACATATACCCCCGTATACGTACATGTAGCACCAAAACTACCTGAATCATCAATCACCCACAATTAAGTACCTTCATATATACATGTGTGTAACATGTAAATAATCCAGTAACCAAAACTAGCTCTCCCCTAGACCGCAGGTTGTATGGTCATGCCCTCACAACTCACACTTACCTGAGCGTAGGTGCGATGTTACATAAAAGTAAACTAGGGACATATATGACTATCTCATATATGAAGGCTACCTCTAATCTGACACACCGGGTAGTATAGTGTGGGAGAGTCATCACACATACATACCTTGGCCTGGGCGTAGATGCATAAATGAAAACCCCCAAGTTAGTACTTATATAAGCCACCTAATAATCCTTATATGGGTATAAGGAAATTGACCACTGGCATACTTAGATTTAGAATTCAGTTTTCACAAACCTATATATAGCTATAAGTTGATAAAACTGATTTTATAAAACAAATCCTTTGTTTTAAATACACATACGACAAGTTTAATGTTGAATCTTGCTCCGATATCAGCTGTAACAGAACCGTCCAAATTATAAGAGCACAAGTACAAAAACAATCACCGAAATAATCAAATTCTCGCACTTGAGTCCATATAACTCTGGTAGTCCAATGAAATCACGAGGGATTTCAAACCAACCAACATACAAGCCAAGATCGTAGTGATTCAACATAACAAGTCACATGTCATAACCATTTCACAAGTAAATCAATTTACATCGGAGTTCAACAAAGTTATTACAACTTACATTGAAAAGTAGCGGAAGCAAAGTAATTTGAAACTAACATTAATCTTATTTCAAATACATGCCAGTACCACGGTCGACTTCCAACAAAAGCATTAGAGATAAGGTAAATAAGAAGGATCATGCCCGTGATCACACTCCGCCTCTACGGCAGGAGCCAACCAACTCTTGCAGTAGCCATGATACTTCACAACCTGCAACAAGTGGGGATAAAACCCTGAGTACGACAAAGTACTCAGCTAGACTTACCCGTAAAAAACTAGAAATAAAGTGACACCAAGGATCATGCAAGGCTGATATGAAGTGGGGCTAGCTTGACAACATTTTGCATAAAAGCTTAATATGGATAAGTAATCATTAATGCTTAAGCATCAAGTTAATTATCATTAACCTATCATCTATATTAGAACCTGTACTAGAGCACTCACTTTATTAGGAGCAAACAATATTAACCATAGCAGGTATAAATTGAGGCAACCTTTCCATCGTGATCCAATTAACCATCCGTTCAACTTAATGGAATCTATGTTGCCGCTGCTCAAGTCAAGTGCTCACTAACTGGGAGCGACGGCGATTCGAATCGAATTCCTATCCAGCTGGAGGGGTATTTCTAACACTCACCGTGCAGACCCCTGCCAGGGTCGCACAAGCCACCTTTTCATATGATTCAGGAATCGCGGGTCCGAATGATGTCGTGACCCCAAGGGTGACACTCTGCCAGGTGATAGGGACTCTAACCCCCCCTTGGTCTCACGCCAATGTCCCCAAGCACATCCTTTCTCTCCTCCAAGAAGCAACCTACCATTCGATTCCCCGCCTGTCGGTACCAACAGTATGGGGGTACCCACAGCTATCGCCAAAGCGCTGACATAACCGAAACCACAATGAAAAGATAGCCCGCTCGACGGGGCGCCTCGACCACGCCCCGGCTCCGACTCGTACGAGGCCCGCTCGACGGGGTGCCTCGACCGCGCCCCGGCTCCGACTCGTACGAGGCCCGCTCGATGGGGCACCTCGACCACGTCCCGGCTCTGACTCGTACGAGGCCCGCTCGACGGGGTGCCTCGACCGCGCCCTGGCTCCGACTCGTACGAGGCCTGCTCGACGGGGCGCCTCGACCGCGTCCCGGCTCCGACTCGTACGAGGCCCACTCGACGGGGCGCCTCGACCGCACCTCGGCTCCGACTCGTACGAGGCCCGCTCGACGGGGCGCCTCGATCGCGCTCCGGCTCCGACTCGTACGAGGCCCGCTCGACGGGGCGCCTCGACCGCGCCCCGGCTCCTCGACACCCTTTTTTTACCTACCCGGGACAAAAGCCATAGCATTCAATGCGGTTACCTACTACCACCGACCGGCATGGCTACGGCATGGGTCAATGCGGGAACAATACCCACGACAAGTCTCACTGTTTTACCGCCCATCCCGTGATGGGAGGTGAAAGCCGTCACTGTATCCACCCTACCATGCACTATTCACCATCAATCACCCTCGAGGGAGGATAAGACAAGGTCCGTCCCCCGCGATACCAGGGATTCGGCCTTATCCATCCGACCTCGACCCAGCCTCGACCCGGCCCCAACGCTCGACTTAGCTCGAAGGACGGTATGGCATGGCGCTCTGGGTCATTTCACCCTCTTGTCCCGTACCACGTCAGGGTACCCAGGGATGGCCGGCCATCCCGAAGCCACGTCGCTACAGTCAACTCAACAGGAATCGACGAAACATCGCCTCAAGGCCCCCCTCGACTTGGCCACCCCTCGCCCTATAAAAGGACAGGCCAGGGCGACGAATAGAGGGGCGAAGCATCACAGAAGGACGAAACAACCAACCACCCGACCGAACAACGAAAGCAAGAGATCAACATCTCAAGCAACCACCTTTCTCCTTTTTCTCTTTGAGACTTGGGCTCGACACCCTCTCTCGCCTGCTTGTAACCCCTACACGAGCACCTCGGTGCAAGGAAATACAAACCTCTCTTCCCCACTGGACGTAGGGCCTTCTTTTGCCCGAACCAGGATAAACCCCCGTGTGTTCTCCTTGCATCACCATCCAGGAAAGAGTCACGCAGCATTTACTCGTTGGTTTAGGACCCCCTTGGTCCGAACACCGACAGTTGGCGCGCCAGGTAGGGGAGCGCTGCGTGCAAACCTCGCTTTGTCGCCGTTCTTCCTGGATGGCTAACCCCGAACGCCCGATCCCGTTGGGTACGGTGATCTGGTTTAGGAGTTTGGAGTTCATGTCGCTCGGCTCTGGCTACGACATGGTCCTACTCCCACCCAGGCACCCAACCGACGAAGATTACGAGCTCTCCCAGCCCGGGGGAGCAGTCAACCGGCACCGTCGCTCCAGGCGGTCGTGGGCCGCCCGGCGATGGCGAGCCCGGTACAACCACCCTCTCCACCTGACGGAGGGCGATGGGATCCCCCGGTCCGGCACCCCCCAGACAGGCGCCAGCCTAGATCTCCTTTTGGAAGATTTAGGAAGGACGAGCCTGGCTGAGGGTGGCGTGCCGACGAAGAATCCCGCCGCTCTCCCGTCCAGTGAGACACCACTGTCCGTAGCATCTATCTCGCCACGGGCAGTGACCTCCCCATCACCATTCCCGTTTGGACTAGACTCGGTCGCCCGGGTGTATGCATCCTCCGTGAGCACTCGCATGAGCGCTTATGAGGAACTCCTCGGACACCATCTACGCTCCACTCTGGACCTCGTTGCGTCCACGCCGGCTTCTGATTATCAGGACTCTACGGAGACACCGGAAACAGAACCTCGTGTGACTGCTTCCCCACGTCACCACCTCGGTGATGGTTGGCAACGGCCACACATTCCCCCGTCGTATTACTAATTTGGCGCACCTGACTCCGACTCGGCTGACGACACCTATGATCCGACTCGTGAGTGCTTCAACATCGACGTTGAAAGCACCTGGGAATCAGAGGACGAAGAGCCGGTCGAAGAAAGGCACACGCCCCCTCATGTCGAGCTTCCTGCCGAGCGAAACGAGCCCCAGTTCCTTGCGGGTCAAGGAGCGCAGCTCGGACAGATTCGCGAGTTGCAAGACCAGCTTGACGAGGAACGCGAAAACCTGGATCTTCTCCAGCAAACCCTCGAGCGTGAGCGTACGGAACACGCATTTGGCGGGAGAGCTCGTGAGAGGGCTCGCGACGTCAACCGTTGCATCGACGAGGACCGGGCGGTCGACCCCCCGGTTTTCGCTCGAGCCAGCCAGAACGTTGTCGCCGCTGCCATGCTCCTGCGCAACATGCCCGAGCCGTCAAACCCTGACGCCTGTCGGGCTCGAGACGAAATCCGAGGACTCCTCGAGACTGCCGCCATGCAGCAGGCCGAGAGCTCTGCCTCAAGGCGGCACGAAGCAGCCTCGGAGCGGACCCTCGAGCCTTCCCGACAGGAGAGGGAAGCCTCGGTTCATCCCGAGCCTGCACGGCGAAACCGGGTATCACCTGCCCCTGAGCCCATCGCCAACGACCGCGAGCCTCGAGACACCCGTGGCAACATGGTCGAGCGTCGCACACGCAAACACGGTGACTGTGTAGATCGAGGCTACCACGTCCACAGGGGCGGACGCTACGACAGCTCGGAAGACCATAGCCCTTCACCCGAACCTCCAGGCCCTCGGGTGTTCAGTAGGGCTATCCGTGAGACGGTGCCCCCGGCTCGGTTCCGTCCCCCCACGACTCTCACCAAGTATAACGGTGAGACCAAACCCGAACTTTGGCTCGCCGATTTCCGCTTGGCGTGTCATTTGGGCGGGGCCACCGACGACCGGGTCATCATTCGGCAACTCCCCCTGTTCCTCTCCGACACCGCCCGAGCCTGGCTCGAGGATCTCCCACCTTGGCAGATCCATGACTGGGACGATCTCGTGAGGGTGTTCGAGGGAAATTTCAAGGGAACCTACATGCGCCCCGGCAACTCGTGGGACCTCCGGGGCTGCAAGCAGAAACCAGATGAGTCCCTCCGGGACTACATCCGGCGCTTCTCCCGGCAGCGCACCGAGCTCCCCAACATCACCGACTCCGACGTGATTACGGCCTTCCTCTCCGGTACCACCTGTAAGGAGTTGGTCCGGGAGTTGGGCCGTAACACCCCGCTCACTGCCAACGGATTGATGGACATTGTCACCAACTTCGCCTCCGGCGAGGAGGCGGTTGGTGCGATCTTTGGCGGCGAGCCGGCGAGGGAGGAGCAGAAGGTCGACGACCCCGCGAGTTCCACCCGAGGCCCCAAGAGAAACAACCGCAAGAAGAAGAAAGGCCAGCAGGGCAAGCTTGAGGCCCCGGCCGACGAGCTCGTCGCTGCTACCGAGCACAAAAAACCTCGAGGCCCCCCCGGTGGGGGCGTCTTCGACAAAATGCTCAAAGAGCCGTGTCCCTACCACAAGGGACTCACTAACCATAACCTCGAGGATTGTCACATGCTGCGCAGGTACTTCGGGGGTGCCGGCGCCAAGAAGGACGACAAGGGGGAGGACCCTAAGGGTGACGACAAGGACGGGGAATTTCCCGAGATCCGTGACTGCTACATGATCTACGGAGGACCCTCGACCTGCCTCTCTGCGCGTCAGCGCAAGCGAGAACGGCGCGAGGTCTTCTCCGTACAATCGGCAGTACCCCGTTTCCTTGATTGGTCTGCGGTGGCCATCACTTTCGACCGTGATGACCACCCAGACTATGTCCCCAACCCGGGGATCTATCCCCTCGTCATTGACCCCGTCATCGCCAACACACGCCTCACCAAAGTGCTCATGGACGGCGGAAGCAGCCTTAACATTATCTACTCTCAGACCCTCGACCTCTTGGGGGTCGACAGAGCGCGCCTCCAGCCTAGCGTCGAGGGCTTCCACAGAGTCGTGCCAGGGAAACGGGCGGAACCCCTCGGGCGGGTCGATCTGCCTGTTTGCTTTGGCACACCGGCCAACTTCCGAAAGGAAACTCTCACTTTCGAAGTGGTCGAATTCCGTGGAACGTACCACGCTATCCTGGGACGCCCATGCTACGCCAAGTTCATGGCGATCCTGAACTACACCTACCTCAAGCTCAAAATGCCTGGCCCAAACGGTGTCATCACTGTAGGGCCCTCGTTTGAACATGCCTACGAGTGCGACGTCGAGTGCGTCGAGCACGGCGAGGCTGTTTTTGGGTCAGCGATCTTGGCCGCAGACCTCGACGGTCTAGCCAATGCGATCCCCGACCCAAAACGCCATGCCGGCAGCTTTGAGCCCGCCGAAGACGTCAAGCTCGTACCCCTCGACCCCGCTAATCCCAAGGGGAGGGCGCTGAACGTCAGCGCCACCCTCGATCCTAAATAGGAAGCAGTGCTCGTCGACTTTCTCCGCGCGAACGTCGACATCTTTGCGTGGAGTCCCTCGGATATGCCAGGCATACCCAGGGAAGTCGCCGAGCACGCCTTGGAGATCCGGGCCGGAGCCAAACCGGTGAAGCAACGCCTGCGCCGCTTCGACGAGGAGAAGCGCAGGATCATCGGTGAGGAGATACACAAACTATTGGAGGCCGGGTTCATCAAGGAGGTTCATCATCCCGAGTGGCTAGCTAATCCTGTCTTAGTTAGAAAAAAGAGTGGGAAATGGAGGATGTGCATAGACTATACTGGTTTAAATAAAGCATGTCCGAAAGTTCCCTTCCCTTTGCCACGCATTGATCAAATCGTTGATTCCACCGCGGGATGTGAAACTCTCTCATTCTTAGATGCATACTCCGGTTACCACCAAATCAAAATGAAGGAGTCCGACCAGCTCGCGACTTCATTCATCACCCCATTCGGCATGTATTGCTACGTTACGATGCCCTTCGGTCTCCGGAACGCAGGGGCAACGTACCAGCGATGCATGCAACATGTTTTTGGGGGGCACATTGGGTCGACCGTCGAGGCTTACGTCGACGACATCGTGGTCAAAACCCAACGTGCCGGTGATCTGGTCAGCGACCTCGACGTTGCATTCAATTGCCTCAGGGCAAAAAACATCAAACTCAATCTAGAGAAATGTGTCTTCGGCGTCCCACGAGGTATGCTTTTAGGGTTTATCGTATCTAAACGTGGCATCGAGGCCAACCCTGAAAAAATCTCTGCAATCACCAAGATGGGCCCCATCCAAGATCTCAAAGGCGTACAGAGAGTCACAGGTTGCTTGGCGGCACTCAGCCGTTTCATTTCGTGCCTCAGCGAAAAAGCACTCCCTCTGTACCGTCTCTTGAGTATATCAGACCATTTTTCCTAGAACCTCGAGGCTGAGGAGGCTCTCACGAAACTGAAAGCCACCCTCTCTAACTCACCAATCCTCGTCCCTCCGACCCCGGGGGAACCACTCCTACTCTATGTCGCCGCGACGTCACAAGTAGTCAGTGCCGCCCTGGTTGTCGAACGGGCCGAGGAGGCACACACCTCGCTCGTCCAGAGGCCGGTCTATTTCGTTAGCGAGGTGCTCTCGGAGACAAAGTGTCGATACCCACAGATCCAGAAACTGCTGTATGCTGTCATCTTGACACGGCGCAAGCTCCGACACTACTTCGAGGGTCACCCGGTTACTGTGGTTTCTTCTTTCCCCTTGGGAGAGATAGCCCAGAACCGGGAAGCCTCGGGTAGGATTGCCAAATGGGCGGTCGAGCTCATGGGCGAGGCATTATCCTATGCGCCGCGAAAAGCTATTAAGTCACAGGTATTAGCAGATTTTCTGGCCGAGTGGACTGACACACAACTCCCCCCTGCACAGCTCCAGGCGGAGCTGTGGACCATGTACTTCGATGGGTCATTGATGAAAACGGGAGCAGGCGCGGGCTTGCTCTTCGTCTCACCCCTCGGGGTTCACATGCGCTATGTCATCCGGCTTCATTTCCCTGCGTCTAACAACGTCGCCGAATACGAGGCACTCGTCACGGGGTTGAGAATCGCCATCGAGCTCGGGGTCCGACACCTCGACGTCCGAGGCGACTCTCAACTCGTGATCGATCAGGTGATGAAGAACTCGAGCTGCCGCGACCCCAAGATGGAGGCCTACTGCCAAGAAGTACGGCGCCTCGAGGACAAGTTTCACGGCCTCGAGCTCAACCACATCGCACGCAGGTATAATGAGGCCGCTGATGAACTGGCAAAAATCGCGTCCGGTCGAGCCACGGTTCCACCGGACGTCTTCGCGAAAGACCTTCAGCGCCCATCCGTCGACCTCAGGCCAGACGGGGGGGTCGACGAGGCGTCGATCGACCTTCCACCTGAGGCAGAAGCCCCCTCGACCGGGGCTGAAGCCATGCAGGTGGAAGACTCGACGCCACCGTCTGACCTCGAGCCTGATTGGCGCGTCCCGTACCTCGACTACCTCATCCAGGGGGACCTCCCCTCGGATAGGACTGAGGCTCGATGGATCGCACGCCGGGCCAAAACTTTTGTGATCATGGGCGACAGCAGGGAGCTCTACCGTCGTAGCCCTACCGGTATCCTCCAACGTTGCATCACGAAAGAGCAAGGCAGAAATCTGCTCGGCGATCTTCACTCGGGGGCTTGCGGTCACCACGCTGCGCCTCGAACCCTCGTCGGAAACGCCTTTCGACAAGGATTCTATTGGCCGACCGTGGTCTCCGACGCTGTCAAGCTAGTACGCTCCTGCGAGGGTTGTCAGTACTATGCGAGACAGACTCATCTTCCGGCACATGCCCTACAAACTATCCCCATCACATGGCCGTTCGCCGTTTGGGGGCTCGACCTTGTCGGACCACTGAAAAGAACGACCGGCGGCTTCACCCACTTGCTCATCGCAATCGACAAATTCTCCAAGTGGATCGAGGCCCGCCCTATCACCAGCATCAGGTCCGAACAAGCTGTACTCTTCTTCACTAACATTGTTCATCGCTTCGGGGTCCCCAACTGTATCATCACGGACAACGGCACCCAGTTCACTGGCAAGAAGTTTTTGGATTTCTGCGACAACCACCACATCCGTGTGCTCTGGTCGGCCGTGGCTCATCCAAAAACAAACGGGCAAGTGGAACGTGCCAACGGCATGGTTCTACAAGGCCTGAAGCCCAGAATCTTTGACAAACTAAACAAACATGGCAAAAGATGGGCTGTCGAGCTACCCTCGGTCCTGTGGAGCCTAAGAACAACGCCGAGTCGAGCCACGGGGTTCACTCCGTTCTTCTTAGTCTACGGGTCTGAGGCTATGCTACCAACCGATATAGAATACGGGTCCCCGAGGTTGAAGGCATACAACGAAGGACACAACGACGCCACAAGACAAGACGCCCTCGACCAGCTCGAGGAAGCCCGAGATGTGGCTCTGTTGCATTCTGCCAGGTACCAGCAGGGTCTCCGACGCTACCACGACAGATACATCCGCAAGCGTGACCTCAACGTTGGTGACTTGGTGCTACGGCGGAACCAGAACACCAAGGGACGGCACAAGCTCACACCACCATGGGAAGGGCTGTACATCATCGCAGAAGTACTAAAGCCGGGCACCTACAAGCTATCCAACGAGAAGGGCGAAATCCTCACCAACGCTTGGAACATTGAACAGCTACGTCGCTTCTTTCCTTAAAAAGCCTCGAGGCTCTGTATTTCCTTTTTCGTCAATAAAGAATACAACGATGTTCAAAATTTCTCGTTTCGTAATGAGGAAGGATCGACCCTGCACTCCCAGAGTCGACCCTCCCTCGGGGGCTGCAAGGGGGGAACCCCCGGTCCCCGAAAAAACTTATGCTCTTTTTTAAAAAATTTAAGAACTGCTTCTTAGATCGACTTCGCTAAAAGAGCACCCTTAGGTTCGAAAGGGCTCTCGAGTCTGGAGCATCACCTACGCCTCCGAGGCTACGGTACCTCCACTCAACCCTTACGCCTTTTAGAGGTACGCCTTCACGCTGAGAAGATCTAAACAACGGTTCCTAAAATTAAAAAAGAACATACCCCCTGTCGCTTAGATCAGGCTCTCACACGATTTACTAGGACGCAACATCACCCTGAAGCTCGAGGGCAGTCAAGCCGTGAGATCACTTACGCCTCCGAGGCTACGGTACCTCCACTCGCTCCCTTACGCCAAAGGATGTAGCTGCGTGCTAGGTAAATCACGCGAGAACACGATCCGTGCGATAAAGGGAAGAAAAGCTCGAGTAAAACTGAATCAACCGCGAACCGGTTTATGTTTCGAGTCTTTTAGGCCTCCGCGGCCACCACGATCAAAATTCGAAATACTAACTTATTACATGGGCCTTCATGCCCAGATGTGGCTCACAGGCCTTCGTCGTCGGCAGGAGGAACCACCTCGGCTTCAAAAAGCGAGGCCAGACGACTCCCAGGCTCTTCGGCGGCTTCGATCAGCTCCACGCAGGCGTCCTCGTTCTCCTCGTCCGTCCGATCGGGGTCTGTGATGAAGCCCTCGACAATGAGCCTCATGTCAAACACAAACCCCGAACGGACGACGGCCAGCGCCCTCTTCACGCCGTGATGGAGGCCGTTCCGTATCTTCTCCCGGGCAAGGCGGCCCAGCGCCACCATCCGTCGGACGAAGGAGTTCCCCGGAACATCTTCCCCGGTGTCGGTGTCGGGCTCGACCCATAGGCCATCACACACAGTGGTGATTGCGCCCTGGAGAAGTTGGGTCCTCCGGACCTCGGCTTCGAAGAGGCTCTGGAAGGAGTTGGCGCACGATTGGGCCTCTCGGTTCTCTCTCTCCAGCTCTGAAACACGACAAACAAATTAGTGCCCAACGCGGGGCCTTCAACGTCGTGACTATAACAACCACACTTACCCTCGACGTGGGTCTGCAGGCCCACGACCTCATCGCGGAGTCCCCCACATGTTCGCTCGAGCCCCAGGAAGGCGCTGTCCTTGTCACGGATGGCTGCCTTTAGCGCCTCGACCTCCTGCCGAGCAGACTCGAGAGCTGCGTCCTTCTTTTGGATGGCTCCCTGCAGCGTCGTGATCTCGGCATGGAAGGCGTCGCGCTGAAGACTGACCTGGGAAACATCCTCCTCGAGCTCCTTCACCCGCGCAGACAAGGGCTCGAGGTCCCTGCGCGCCTGGGCAGCCTCCTCCCGAGCCTTGTCCAGGCTTGTGCGCATCACGGCCTCGGCCGCCCATGCCTGCGTCGCCTCTTCCTTCAATATGGCGTATGCGACGCGCAGTTCAGCCATCTCGGCGTTCCGATCGGATAGCCGTTTCTGGGCCTCCTCGACCAGAACCCGTTGCTGAGACAGCGCGCCCCACACGCCACTCTCGTCCCGGATGAAGAGCGACTTGCGGCGGGAGTACTCCTTCAACTCCTGAACGCGATTCGAAAAGGTCACAAATCCGAAGAAAAAACAGCCTATCAAGCGAGCCGACGGGTCGATCATACCTCGGTGGCATCCCCCATACTCCGCACAGCGCCGGACGCCACTCGAAGCAACCGGTCGAGGTGCTGGCGGACGCCCTCGAGGTACTCCCATCGGTGCACTTCGTCTTTGTCGCTAAGGACAAAGATGGGCTCGGCGTCAGGGTTCGTAGCGTCCCTGAACTCAAGGGACGCCCCCCCCACTTCGGCAGCTCCGTCTCGACCCGCGCTATCGCCAGCGCGGCGATGTCGGGCCATGAGGAGGACGACCCGGCCGAGGCGTCTCCCGGTCCCGCGGAAGGACCGGCCTCGCCCGCGGTATCCACCTCTCCAACGGCCGTCGCGACACCGGCCTGGTCCGCGACCTCACCCCCCTCGACCCCTATCGTTTGTTTTCCCTTGTCCAGGGAGATGTTGTCGAGGGGAGCGTGAGGGCGGGCACTTACGACCGCTGGCGCCTCCGGAGCCGGCGCCTCGACCGACGACGGCTCCGGTACCCGCGCCTCGACCGTCGGCACCACCGGAGTCGACGCCTCTTCTTCGGGTGCTCCGGATAGGGGCTCGACCGCCCCGACCTCCACCATGCCCGCTGGCTCTGCCAACGGGCCTTGTCGCGGCTGCGACCCCTTCGCCAGGACCGTCTCTTGCCCTGACACCGACGCGACCTCCTCCCTGGTCACGTCAGCACCCGCCCGCTCCGCGTCGCGGACAGGTGCCTCGCTCGTCGCGACCGCAACGGCAGCCTCGGCCGTCCCCGACGGCCTAGGCCCCGCCTCGACCACGTCAAGAGCTGCCGCCTTCGCCGGTTCGGCCCCCTCGACGGTGGACTCCGGGCCGGCAACCGCCGCGGCGTCGGCTGACCCCTGCTGATGTCGTAGGCGCCCTTTCGCGGCCTCGACCTGACGGACCCAGGCCGCGTCCTGCTCTGCCATCCGGTTGAGGACAACGGCGCTGGCTCGCAACGACTTCACAGGGGTAGGCCCCATTGGCTCCGCCTTCTGCTTCAGCCTGTGAAGTGAGAAGAATTGTCAGCCAACGGACTTTGGGAAAGGCAGGACGACCAAGTTGAGATACTTACCCAGAAATCGGCACC
This sequence comes from Saccharum hybrid cultivar R570, assembly GCA_038087645.1. Classification (NCBI taxonomy): domain Eukaryota; kingdom Viridiplantae; phylum Streptophyta; class Magnoliopsida; order Poales; family Poaceae; genus Saccharum; species Saccharum hybrid cultivar. Next base: position 3,192,611 of record JAQSUU010000568.1, read on the forward strand.
AAGTACCTCGACCCTGCGCGGCTCGAGCCTCCCGGGACGGCCGCTGGTGGCCTCGCGGCGGCCTCACCAGCAGGCCGAGCGCTCCTGGGAGCCCCGCCCGACACACCGCCCTGCGCCCTTTGTGCTTCCGAGGCTAGCTGGCCTCGAGTCCTTACTCCCGCCGGCGCCGCCGCCGATGACGACGCCGGTACCACCGTCTCCGCCCCTGCCAGAGCTTGCGAGGCCCTGGCTGGTGCGGACGTCCCCGTCGACCCCTCTCGCCGGGTCCAGGGTAAAACGGCCCCTCCCCTCGAGGGGCCAGATTCCTTCTCCACCTTCTTCCCCTCGACCTCCTCGACCACGACGACCGAGGAGGACCCCCCCCTGATGGGCTCCAGCAGGGGGCGAATGTCGGGAAGGTCGCCTAGCCTGGTCACAATCTCATACCGCGACAGGGCATCGTCATCTTCGTCGCTGCTGCCGTCGTCCTCCCCCGAGACTGTCTCGGAAGGTGACGGCGACAGGGGCACTCCGTCGATGGTCTGCTGGCGCCGGTGCTTCTTCAACGCCTCCGCCTTCTTGGCCTTGCGGATCGCCCGCTTCTTGGCCGTCTCCTTGGCCTGCTTCTTCTGGGAGGCATGCAGGCGTCGAGCCTCCCGGGCGGGCCGGTCCTCCGGGACTGGTGGGCGCGTTTCCCGCAACGCCGACAAATCCTACACGCCGGCCTCGACCACATCAGCAAAATCCACAGAAAAACAAGAATAGCAATACCTCAGCCCCGGGATACGTACCACAGATTCGCACCCTTCGGTAGGCCTCATGGGAACCTGATTGGCCTCCTCCGCCTTGAAGTTCCCGACCATCCAGCGAGCCCGCCGGAGAACCTCCTCAAGGGTGAGGGATTCGTGGGACATCCGGGTGCCCTCCAGGTTCGCCTCCGGAGTCATCTGGTCCAGGCGGAGACGACGCTGGCACAACGGCATCACTCTGCGGCGATGGAAGCCCGCAGCCGTCAGGCCCCGAAGGCGAAGCTGCTGCAGTGCCGCCAGCAGCGGATCCAAGCGCGTCTTCTCGGCCTCGGGCACTCCGTACGACCAATGCTCTTCTCGAGCAGTCAGCACGCGGTCGGTGTACCTCGGCAACTGATTTTCATCATTGCGGAGGTAGAAACAACCCTCGTGCCACCCACTGTTCGAGGAGATAAGTCAGGCCGGGATGTATAGATCCGTCCGACCCGATCTCACCTGCAGCACGCAGCTCCCCACTCGGGCCGCGCACAGGACGCCTTTCTCCCCCGCCCTCTTGGCGAAGAGCTCGGCCTTAAAAAGGTGAAGCCACAAGTTCCACTGAGGCTCCACCCCGAGGTAGCCCTCGCAGACCGCCGCAAAGATGGCGGCCTGCGCGACGGCGTTGGGGGAAAGGTGATGAAGCTCCACCCGGTAGTAGTGGAGGAGCGCACGCATGAAGACCGATGCCGGCACGCCGAACCCCCGCTCATGAAAGCTGACGAAGCTCACCACGTACCCTTCAGGGGGCGCTGGCTCCTGGTGGGCGGGGGGCGGCGCCACCCACTCCGGCTGCGCCAAGTTCGTCCTCGGCCGCAGCAGCCCGTCCTCGACCAACTCCTCCAACCTCCTCTCCGTCACCGAGGAGGCGGCCCAGTCGTCGGCGGGAAGGATCTGGCTCTTTCCTACCATCGATGTCGTCGGAAGGGGATGGAAGGAAAGGATGCGGTGGCTGCGGCAAAACAGGCGAAGAACGCGATGTGGCAGGGGATGTCTAAGGCAAAGGATTGCAGGGATGCAAGTAACCGGTGGGGAACAAAGACCCCAAGGCCTTAGCTTTATATGCCCGGACGGAAGCCCAACGGCCGCGCGAAAAGTAAGGAGCAGTTTTTCGCGATAAACACGCTCACCTAACCGTTTCCTTATATCTCGCAGGAACTGAGCACGTGGCCGCTCCCCACGTCGTAACCATACGCCGATACCGCGCCGATCTCGTCTCCCGAAAAAACGCGCTCGGCCAACGAAATATCTCCAGGTATGTCTTAAATGGGTGCGAAACCCGCAATAAGTCTCGAGGGAGCGAAAGCTGGCCCTCGAACAGGGTTCGACAGCTGCCCTCAAGCAACAGAGTTAGGGACGACCCAGGGTGCGCCCGTACATGGCCAAGGGCTCGAGCCATGCTCTCGAGGCACCCCAGGACGTATTCGAGGCCGAAGGAGAAGGTTGTGGTAGGAATCCCTCCGGGGGAGGCATCGAGCCCTCAAATCCTGTCGAAGGGAATCGAGATCCACACGACCGCTTCTTGGCATTTTTTAGGGCACCTCCAGGCCACTAGCCGACCCCTAACGAACGGGGCACGGGTTCTCACTCGAATTCCCCCGCTAGCAGCTCACCGGAGATTGTCGTAACTCGGGCCCAAACGAGGGTAGTACGACATTCTCCACCCCTCCTCCTTTTTTCGAAAAAGGAGCGTGAGGGTCGCGAAAGACGGCCGGGACTCTGACCGACCTCGTGCGTGCGAGGCTCGGGGTCCCGACCGCAAAAATGGGTGCGAAGCCCGCAATAAGTCTCGAGGGAGCGAAAGCTGGCCCTCGAACGGGGTTCGACAGCTGCCCTCGAGCAACAGAGTTAGGGACGACCCAGGGTGCGCCCGTACATGGCCAAGGGCTCGAGCCACGCTCTCGAGGCACCCCAGGACGTATTCGAGGCCGAAGGAGAAGGTTGTGGTAGGAATCCCTCCGGGGGAGGCATCGAGCCCTTGAATCCTGTCGAAGGGAATCGAGATCCACACGACCGCTTCTTGGCATTTTTGAGGGCGCCTCCGGGCCACTAGCCGACCCCTAACGAACGGGGCATGGGTTCTCACTCGAATTCCCCCGCTAGCAGCTCACCGGAGATCGTCGTAACTCGGGCCCGAACGAGGGTAGTACGACATTCTCCACCCCTCCTCCTTTTTTGAAAAAGGAGCATGAGGGTCGCACAGCGAAAGACGGCCAAGACCCTGATCGACCTCGCGCCCACGAGGCTCGGGGGCTTGACCGCAACAAAATGTCCCCCAATCAAACGCGAACAAGACCTCGGAGGAGTCTCCATACTCCACCGAGGCCTCGGGGCTACACCCGGCGGGTGCGCTCACGCGCCCCCACCGGAAAAATCACGACGCTACGACTCCAGTTCTGACCAACCTCTGGGAGAGTGATCACACACTCACCCAAAGGCTCGGGGGCTACTGTCGGTACCAACAGTACGGGGGTACCCACAGCTATCGCCAAAGCGCTGACATAACCGAAACCACAATGAAAAGATAGCCTGCTCGACGGGGCGCCTCGACCGCGCCCCGGCTCCGACTCGTACGAGGCCCGCTCGATGGGGTGCCTCGACCGCGCCCCGGCTCTGACTCGTACGAGGCCCGCTCGACGGGGCACCTCGACCACGTCCCGACTCTGACTCGTACGAGGCCCGCTCGACGGGGTGCCTCGACCGCGCCCCGGCTCCGACTCGTACGAGGCCCGCTCGACGGGGCGCCTCGACCGCGTCCCGGCTCCGACTCGTACGAGGCCCACTCGACGGGGCGCCTCGACCGCACCCCGGCTCCGACTCGTACGAGGCCCGCTCGACGGGGCGCCTCGACCGCGCTCTGGCTCTGACTCGTACGAGGCCCGCTCGACGGGGCGCCTCGACCGCGCCCCGGCTCCTCGACACCCTTTCTTTACCTACCCGGGACAAAAGCCATAGCATTCAATGCGGTTACCTACTACCACCGACCGGCATGGCTACGGCATGGGTCAACGCGGGAACAATACCCACGACAAGTCTCACTGTTTTACCGCCCATCCCGTGATGGGAGGTGAAAGCCGTCACTGTATCCACCCTACCGCGCACTATTCACCATCAATCACCCTCGAGGGAGGATAAGACAAGGTCCGTCCCCCGCGATACCAGGGATTCGGCCTTATCCATCTGACCTCGACCTGGCCTCGACCTGGCCCCAACGCTCGACTTAGCTTGAAGGACGGTATGGCATGGCGCTCTGGGTCATTTCACCCTCTTGTCCCGTACCACGTCAGGGTACCCAGGGATGGCCGGCCATCCCGAAGCCACGTCGCTACAGTCAACTCAACAGGAATCGACGAAACATCGCCTCAAGGCCCCCCTCGACTTGGCCACCCCTCGCCCTATAAAAGGACAGGCCAGGGCGACGAATAGAGGGGCAAAGCATCACGGAAGGACGAAACAACCAACCACCCGACCGAACAACAAAAGCAAGAGATCAACATCTCAAGCAACCACCTTTCTCCTTTTTCTCTTTGAGACTTGGGCTCGACACCCTCTCTCGCCTGCTTGTAACCCCTACACGAGCACCTCGGTGCAAGGAAATACAAACCTCTCTTCCCCGCTAGACGTAGGGCCTTCTTTTGCCCGAACCAGGATAAACCCTCGTGTGTTCTCCTTGCATCACCATCCAGGAAAGAGTCACGTAGCATTTACTCATTGGTTTAGGACCCCCTTGGTCCGAACACCGACACCGCCTGAATCACATTACTCGGCTTCGCGGTCGGAACGACTTATCCGGCCAACTAAGTGTTAGACTGTGTTCAACATGACTCAAGGACGTACAGCTAATCGGTCCTTAAACGACTCAGACGGGGATAGATTCACACCCAAGACCTCCATGCCTTGTCGCTTCACTATCATCATCCCGCCCGGTCTCATTTCATTTTATTAACACATGGTTCCTTTCCACGATAGCAAATATAGCCAACCGTGCCATATATGAATATCCCTATATCTCGCAGGTGACAGGAAATCACCTGACTTCTACCGCTTAAAGCAGGGCTAAGCATCTACTCGATCCTAATCTATGTAGGATTCAAGGATTCATATACCTGGACAAGAAATGATATAATGCAGCAAGGGTTTCCAACCAACTCCTATCACTTAATGCAACAATACTTATAACATATATAGAATTAATTGCTTTAAAGATAGGAGGCTTATAATGCTCCGGGGCTTGCCTGGGATCCGACTCAAGTTAGAGTATGTCAGAAGAAACTCGCTTGGCGAGCATTCCCTCCGTCTAACACTTGTTCGGTCCTTCTATCTTCGGGATGGATCCACCAAACACCGTCTTCGGGTTTGGCTCCAACGCTACATCACGTCCTTCATGTTTTTCAGCTAGCGTACCTAAATGAAATGCAAGATGCAAGTGCATGAATACAAGGAAATGCAATAGATGATGCATCACACGTCAATCAAGGCAAGTATAAGGTTATAGTAAAGACACGTAAGCACATCACATTACTTAAGTAACCTTACACAAACAAACATGCCAAAATAGCAAAGAAAGCAATACCAAGCATGACATAAGATTTACAAAGTCTCAGGTGTACTAGCTTAATCACCAAAGACATGAATCACACTTAGCAATACGCAAGCAAAGTAACCAAGCAATCATGTATTTTCAACAATTCTGGACATACATACAGTAGTTGAGTAAATCAAGCATATATGGAGTTATACAAATCCAAATGACTTGTAAGAAGACATTCTGGAAAGCTTATGAAATTGTATACAATTCATTCAATATCACCTAAGCATGATTCCCAAGTTTAATAGGTCTAAAAGATAAAACTACAGAATCTGGTCCGCTCCAAACAGAGAGCAACCAAATCTGGAACCTGACTTTAAACATCTATAACTCAAAAACTACTTGACCAAATGATACCAAATTTTAACAGCAGCTAGATACATGAATTATCTACAACTTTTGTATAAACAAGTTTCACAACAAAGCACATTATCATGAAGAACTTTGCTAAGTTCCCAGATCTGTCCAGAAACCTCATTTGCAAGAAATAATTATTAACTTATGTTGCAAATATATCATTGGACAAAACCAACTTTACCAACATGTCACACATGACTAATGAACACCAGAAAACATAGTGTCCATTTCTAATAAATTCTTTTAATACATTTTCTTAATTTATTCAGATAATTAGGTGGAATTATGAACACCTACCAAATATGCATAATAAATTCTACCAAAATTCCAGTGACCTATATATGCTCTCAAAAGTCTACTGTCCAAATTTCAATTCATTTGGGCAAGTATATCAACCTCTATGAAAAAGACAAATAGCTATTACAATAATCATGTGAGAGCAAGTTAAACTTAACACTCAATATTTTCTATGAACACAAGGCCATATTATGAATCAATATGATAGAGAAACATCATACTAAGGTAATGGAACAACATTTTCTATTTTATCATTTATATATTATTTATAAGCTATTTATCAAGCTATAAACAAGTTAAATCAATAACTTGAGCATACAATATGCAATGACCATGAAATTTATACCACAGTACATACATAGCATGACAATCCTACCATAAAAATTTCACATCAATTGGAGCAACACAACTCAAGATATAAAAATAACAAGGAAAACAAGCATTTATTTTCTATTTAACAAGATCTAGGTAAAACATCCTGAAACCCGAAAACAACCTATAAGTTTTATATTTTTCTTAGACAGTGCATATTACTAGAAGAGCAACAAAATTGGAATCACTAATTTTGGACTTCTAAAACTCTAGATAATGATGAAAGCAAGTTAATCCATTTCCAAAACCACTTTTCACTAATGAATTTCTACAGCACAAACACATGCATGCATGGCACAACCGATTACCCTAACATGCAGAGCACTTCACAAGGATTCCAACAAAATAAATTGCACAATTTTCGGAGCTACCAAATATGAGATATAGATTTTACAAAATAAAAGAAAAATCTGTAAATTTGGGCACCAAATGAAGTCGGACGGGACCCACATGTCATACTCCCAGCTGGTCTTCTTCCTCCCGTTCATACGAACTGAACAGACAAAAAGATAATGGGAGCGCGCGGCTCTGGCTCGGCCAGCCTCCGGCGAGGGCGACCCTCCAGTGGCGTGTGGTGGCGGCGGAGCATGCTTGGGCTAGCGCAAACTCAAGGGCGGGTGGTGGCTTGCGTCGCGGTGACCCGAGGCGTTCTGGCCACGACGACCGGCGATGCTACCATGGCGGCTCCGGTGCTGGAGCTTGCCGGCGGCCAACGGGGCCGAGGAAGGGGCGCTTCGAGGGCGGTGTGAGGGGAGGAAGATGGTGCTCCGCTCGGCTGAGGACAAGGAGGCTCGTGGCTGAGGAATGCCGGTGGCCATGGCGGACAGCGCCTGCATTCGCGCGGTGGGGAGCGAGAAGGACGAACGGGGCGAGCAGGGAGGAGTGGCTGCGCTCTCAGCTCTCCACACGGGCACAAAGGCAAGGGAGAACGATGGCCGACCCAGCTCAGAGATGGTGGGGCGCTCGGCTCGCATGGTGGACACGTCCAGGACGCGCGTCGTCCAGTGCGGCACTTCATCGGACACCTGGCGTGCGGCGAAGAGGGCAAGGTGGGACGTGTTTTTGGGCCACTTCAGGGCCGATTTGGGTCTCACGCCTAAAATCAAAGTTGAAGCCCATGAATAGCTCTACACTTTTTGTATAGAGGTCAAGGTCATTAGTGTCCTGGATTAGGAGATAATTAACCTCCAAAATGGCATTGTCAAAGTATTGATGGCAATTAACAAACTTCAAAATTGATGGTCAAAATGAAGTCCCACTGAGGCCATCTTCTTGTATGCCCTTCTCCATGACATAAACTCCGACTTCTATAAAAGGACCAACTCAAGTTGCTCAACCAATTTGGAGAACGCGGAATGCCAATCGAGTTGTTACAATCTCAGACTTAAATATTCTTAGTCTGAAAACAGCTTTAGATTCAAACTTTGGCCCATTGTTTGACTTATTTTCAAGCTGAGAAAAATGGTATGCTCTAAAAGCAAAGTTTGTTGTACACAACTCAATCTACAACTTTTATTAAAGGACCTTGAGCTGGTTCAGCTTAGATCACAATATACAGAGCTCCAAAGTCGAGCACACGAAACTGAAATTTCAGTTTTAGTAGGAACCCAACTGAAACACGATCTTTGAGGCTCTGTAGCTCTTGTACTAGTGGGAATTAGGTCATAGTGTTGTTGACAAAATCATAGAGCTATGTGAGCACTACAATATTGCCAATATGAGCTAGAGCTGGTTCTGCCTAGTTTGGGAGGTAGATTGCTCCAAAGTAAGCTACTTGAAACTATTGTACAGTCCAGACTTAGCCAAATTGGCTAAGTGCCAAACAGCAGGTCAAAACTGACTTGGGGTCCCTGTTTGAGCATGTTCCCTACATTTTCATGAATTGACTCTTAAACAAAGTTTGTTCCTTATAAAATTCCCTACAACTTTGTTAAAGGGTGCACAGTCATGCAAAGCTTCTAGGTCACACTTTTGAAATGGTCAAATAAAAGGGTTCTAGGGTCCATCCATGGTCAACTATCACTTAGAAGCACATTTAGGCAAAATGATCAACATGAACATTGTTCCATGGAGTGTCCTATGTGTAGTTAAGGTGTTGTAGAGGCTAAACATACCCACCATGCATAGGTTGCACAAAAGTGTAGGCCTCACATGCCTTGAAACATAGAACTCAAGTGAAATGCTATAGTCATTTCATGTGGTGGTTTCAAGATACACGCTACACATGTTCCACTAGGGTGTTCCACATGTGTCCAAGATGTGATGCACATATTGCATTTGTATGTTGCACAACACTAGTTCCCATGGGATGTAAGGCAGGTTTTAGTCATAATCCAAACAAGCATATAACTTATCATTTCATGTGACTTTTTTATTCCAAACTTTACGAAACTTTTCCAGGGATCAATATAGATAGTTATTGATGTGAGACATGTGAAGATACTTTGATAGCAACACCCAAGCATATATCTTTTAATTGAGCCTATATGTAAGCGAGGGTGCAATATCCAAGTTTAGGTTAGGGCTTATTCCCATAGGTTTGACTTTGACATCGTCATCTCCCCTAATCTATCATGTTTGATCTTAAACCCACCACTTAATTGGTGATAAACACCTAGGGTGTTACAATGAGGCTCAAAGGCATAACATAGGTTTATCAGCATGTAGCTTTTAATTAGCATTAATTCAGTATATCAATAATATCAAAGTGTCTCAATGTAACAATAAACATATGATCCATGTGAAATGATTAACGAATAGCAAAAACATATTCAGTATTAATGATCCACTATTCTATAAGGGTCCAAGGCCACTCGTGACTGTGAGCACGGCTGTTATAACAGTTTTACACTCTGCAGAGGTTGTACACTTTCACTGTGAGTCATGTTGCCCATATGCCCGGGTTAATTACTCCCAAAACACTTCCAAGGTGAGTAGGCAGGGAAACACTATGAAGTCTTTCGAAGGTTCGTCTAACAAGTTAGGGCCATTAGATTTCACTCGGCAAACAGATGTAGAGCCCCCCTTCCAAATGGCACAATAACACGCAGCCTATACTCATGAGGACAGAGGCCGCACTATATCCGATTCGTCAAGCCATTCTTACGCCATAAAGGAATACCTCTAACAAGCTAGAAAAGGTCATTCTATATGACTAAAGCCAGAGCCATTTTAGCCCTCACAGTTGTACTGTAAATCTCGGATTTTTGCTTATAGATAAGTCTTTATGGAGAGTAACGAGAGCACCAAAGTAACCCCATGCTCTAGTACCCTTTAACAGTAATAAAATCATCTTTTAGTGTTTATTGCATATTCCATTAGTTAAATTACATGATCATAGTTCATGTATAGCACTAGCAATACTAATCCATGCAGTATAATAGGTATCAAGGAATAAGATTAACTCTAAGTCATCCTTAACAAGGAATATATGCATAATGATATTATTTGCTTAATGTGAATAGGACAACAAGGATAATCTCATGCTATACTTGCCTTGCTCAAACTGATCCTAGTGATCTTGCTCGTAGAAAAACTCTTGATCCCCAACTAATTGCTCACCGTCTATACTCGATCAACAATAGCAACAACATTCATCCAGAACAATCATGCATAAACAAACAAGACTATAATTAGAACAGTACACCAACAGTAATAAAATAAGATAAAAAGTTTTTAAAACGAACCTACAACTCGCTAGGATCACACAAACGCGAAGATCACGAAAAACGGAACTAAAACGACGAAGTTATGAATTTACGAAGATTTCCTATAGAAAAGTAATTACTTTAATTCAAGCTCGAAAATAAAATATTATAAACCTACTAAACAGTTCTACTAACATATAGAGCTCTTAATTACGAACCTAACGCAATTTGAACGGGTCAAATTGGAGTTAAAACGAATAAATTATGACTAAAACAAACTCAGTAGCATAACTGTAATTAGCTGAAAACGTATTTTGACTTAACTGAGATCAAACTACGCTTTCAAAAGGATATTACGCAATACAGAAATACGCCTTGGGCTGCGGGTTAGTCAATTGAAAAACACAGGGTCTCTTTAGAAAAATGCGCAGCCGAAACGGTATCTTTCATCTACAGCCGTTGGATATCAAATGAACGGATCAGATCGATTCGGGAATAACCAGCGGCGGCGCTCGGCCGGGAAAACACTCCGGCGACCATGTCCACGGCGGCGCCATCGCCGGAGTTCGCTAAAACTCAAAACCGAGCACCATTCGATGAATAAAAAGTACCGGGATGGAGTACAGGGCAAGGCGATCTCACCTCGCGCAAGAACGGAGCCGAGGACGGACCAAAAGGAGGTGCGTGGCTCGGTATGGCGGACGGTCACGGCGGTGCTCCGAGCAATGCCGTCTCGGGATGGTTTCTATGCTCCATGTCGAGAGAAGATGGAGCGGAAGGAGTCACGGGCTCGGTTTTTATAGCCCGAAGGCGATTTCAAGGAAGGAAAGGGGAGATTGGAAGGAAGGATTCTGCGTTGGTGTTTTTGGAAAGAGAAGATCCGACGACGGCTTGGGGAGGAAGAAGATGTCTGACGCGCGGGGCCATGCTGTCAGTGACGCACGGAGAAGGAAAGCGCGGCCGAGCTCTTCGCGCGGTTGCTGGGCCAGCGGCCTGGTTCAACCCAAGCGGGGAAACGACGCGCGCGTAGGAGTAACGGGCCGTGGTGAAGAAATAGGCTGCCGGGCCGAAAGCGAGGAGAAAGGAAATTTTCTTTTTCTTTTTCCTTTTCAATTATTTCAAAGCATTTTCAAATGATTTTGAAACCAAATTTGAATTTAAATCAAACCACTCATCACAAAAATTTAAATGCAACAGCATGAGTGCACAAACATGTTTCTACTCTTATATTTGATTTTAAGTTAATAAAAATTATTATTACTCTAAATTTGCATGGTCACAAAATTGTATAAAAATCATATTTTCCTATTTTTTTAATATCCCAAAATTTTAGGGTGTTACACTTTTGTCACTAACGTTTTATTACACAAAGGGACACAACTCCTATTTATTAAGGATGGTGTGACTGCAGCGGCATCCAGGGTAGCATCTCTTACGTGGAGATGAACGGGATACGTCTTCTACTTCATTGATCTTAGGTAGTCCAACATGACTTCTCCAATCATCAATCTCATCAAGGGCCTCCTCATAGTGTTGCCTTACTTCTGCCAACTCTAGTTGACTGTCTTCCAACTTTTGATGCAATACTTGAATGGTCCAGGCCATCTCCCTCAGTTGTTCACTTGGCTCTGAAGAAGGGTCAGCCATCGCAGATTGCAAACTCCTTGGTGGGCGACGAGAAAAATATTTTTGCTTGTCATCCTTCATCTCTTCATAGTGTTTTCCACGATATGCCAAAAGAGCTTGATGGGCAGCATCAGATATACTTGCGTGCATATCAAAGCGATCAGTAGGAGAGGAGTGAATGGATTCCACCGCACGTGAACCAGTAAACTGATTCCATCTTGTGATGTGTACTTCTGTGTTCCAATGACTCTCATACTTGGGATGAATCCACCTAGTGCACTTGTATTCCACCTTGGGTTGTTGATCAAAGTAGTGATCATGCAATATACGCATAAGTCGAGGGTGGAAGAAGGATTCGCCGCTAAAGGTCGTAGTGTGATACTCCTTTCGCCAACCCGTATGTTGAGACTCTGATATAGCAGACAGAGCTTCCTGTGGTCCCATCATCCCTTGAGTGAGGCATGGCCTTTTAAACCTGATGCTAGTGATTTTCTCGTTGCGAACCATCTATTTAGACAGAGAAAGAAGAGTTGGAATGGAGACAATTTTGTAACAGAGCAAAGGCCAAATGGACTATGAATTTTAGAAAATAACAAGGTTAAAGAGAAAGCAAGAACTAAGCAAGGAGGGAAACATGCTAAACGTCCAGTTCTAACTAGGCTTGCATCCTACAGTCAGCATTGCTCCGATACCACTCTGTCACACTCAGTTTTAAGGACAAAACCAGATATACACTATATATGAAATAAAGAGGTCAAATCTCACATATAGCTGAAGATAAGTGTAATATCAAAAGACAAATGCTTATTAAACATAACGCAATAGTATAAGATATAACCTTAGAGAGCAACACAACGGCAAGACAACTCCGAACACTGGGTTTAACCTTCACTCTAGGATCTAACTGACTGGTTGATCACAAGCCTAACAATTCTAGAATCTAGCAGTCTGGTACCCTTCCTGAGATGTGGGGGAAATAGCAAGGGTGAGTCCATATCGAACTCAACAAGCATAACACGGGGTTTATGAGGCTCAAAAGGCATGACACGGGTTTAACTGTACGTAGCTTTTAGTTGGTAAAGTTTTAGCATATGAGTAGCATCAAGATGTCTTTAATCCCAGAATAAACATATGATCAGGTAATATGAAGAATGAATAGCAAAAACATAAGCATATTACAGTTCAATAGTGATCATCTATTCCGTAAGGGTCCAAGGCCACTCGTGACCATGAGCACGGCTGATACACCAGTTTTACACTCTGCAGAGGTTGTACACTTTCATTGTGAGTCGTGATGCCCAAAAGTCCGAGGTCATGACTCCCCATTGGATAGTTAAGTTTCACTATTAAGTCTTTCCAAGGTTTATCTAACAAGTTAGAGCCGTTAGGTTTCTGTGCCCTGCAAATGTAGAGCTCCCCTTCCGTATGGCACAATGACACGCAGCCTATACTCGTAAGGATAGAAGCCGCACTACACCCAACCCGGAACACACCCCTCTTGCGCCATAAAGGTAACCACTAAAAAGCTAGAAAAGGTCTTTTTATATGACTAAAGCCAGAGCCATGTAGCCCTCATAGCTGTATTGTAAGTCCCGAATGTTCGCTTACAGATAAGTCCTTATGGAGAGGAATCTAGAGTAAACTCTAGCCCTCTTGTTCCCTATTGCTAAAAATAATCTTTTAGTGTTATTGCATATATCATTAGTCAAATTACAAGATCATTGTTTATGTGAGCACTAGCAGCTACCCAATGCTATAACCATAGGATCCAAGGAACAAGATCAATACTAAGGCATCCTTAACAAGAAGACACATGCATAATGAATTAAGTGAATTAAAGTGAATAGGTAACAAGAATAATCCCATGCTATACTTGCCTTGATCTAGCTGATCCTGTTGATCCGGTTCGTAATAGTACTTTTGATCACCAACGAACTGCTCACCGTCTATTCTCGATTAACACATCAACAACAATCATCCAAGAGCAATCATGCAAAGCAAACAAAGCTACAATTAGAACAGTACACCAACAGTAGCAAAATAAGATGAAAAGTTTGTAAAATGAATCTACATCTCACTAGGATCACACAGACGCGAATTACACATAAATCGGAGCTAAAACGGAAAAGTTATGATTTAGACAAGCTTTACTTTATTAAAGTAATAAATTAAATCTAATCTCAAAATTTAAAAGTTGAGAACTACTAAACAGTAACACTAACATGTAGATTATGAAATTACGAACCTAACGCAACTTGAACGGGTCAAATCGGAGTTAAAACAGATATTTTATATGCAATTAAAGTCAGTGGCAAACTTGTAATTAAGCAGATCTAAATACAAATTAAAATAAATAGAAATTCGGGTTTTTAAAATCTGGCCAGGGACCGCGGGTTGGAATAGAAGAAACCTGGGAGTCTCTTTAGAAACTTTGACAGCCGAAGGGGTATGAAGCGTTTTGGGCTGTTGGATTCAATCTAAACGGTTCAGATTAGATATGAGGGAGAGAGAGAGGGGAGCGGCCGACCACCAATAGTGCTAGCACGGCGGCGACTTGGCCGACGGCGAGCAATTGCTCATCGGCGTGGAGCAATCTAGCGCTACAGTACGTAATCAGATGAACCAAAAGCACAGGGAGATAGAGAAGATGCCCGCGAACTCACCAAGGGCGAAAACGGGATCGGAGACAGACGGAGGACGACACGCGGCTTCCAATGGTGGACGGCGGTACACTGCACACGGCAACAAGACAAATTAACCAACTGGATTGAAAATTGAGAGAGGACAAAGCTTAGCGAGTTCGTGTTGATGACGCGAAACTCCACGACAGCTTACGGAGATGACCAAGTCGACGACTTCGTCGGATTAGCTCAGGCGGCGGTGGATTAGGGTTGCGGTGGCTTGCTAGCTTGACTGGAGAGCAGCTTCGCGACTTGAGTTGAGAAGGAAGACGCGGCTACTATTTAAGAGGGAGCTCGACGTGCGGATCAAGCCAAGAAGTAGACGGGGTGGCATCGGACTCCACCGGCGTGTCCACCTCGGTTACGAGCAAGAGAAGGAAGACACCGCTTATAGGCGGGCCCCATACATCAGCCAGAGAGACGGAGAGAGGAGAGGGCAAGGCGGCTTCGGCCAGTTGGGCCGGCCCGTTACGCGGCTCGCAGCGAGAGAGAAGCAACTAGGCTGATGAGGCCGAGCGGGCCAGTGGCTAGTGAAGCGGGCCAAACACAGAGGAGGGCAGCAGCAGGCCTCGGGCCTAAAGCTGAGAAGAGGGCATTTCCTTCTCCTTTTCCATTTCTAATTTTCTAAATACATTTTTAAATAGTTTTTTAATCATTTTCTTCTTGTAATAAAAACCAATCAACACAAATAAAAATATGCAGCGGCATGTATGCACAAGCATGTATCTAACCTTATAGTTGATTTTATTTTTTAGAAATTATTATTTCTCTAAGTTAAAATTCTCACAAAATTGCGTAAATAAATCAAATTCTCCTATTTTAAAATGATGCAAATTTTAGGGTGTTACACAGCAACTAATCAATTTATCATGTTTTATGACTAAATTCAGCAAGTTATAATTAACAAAGAAGCATTTAAGTTGTTATTTATCAAGTTAACATTTTATTTTTATTATTTGTAAAAGACCGGAGATAAACCTAAAT
Source organism: Saccharum hybrid cultivar R570 (assembly GCA_038087645.1). NCBI lineage: Eukaryota > Viridiplantae > Streptophyta > Magnoliopsida > Poales > Poaceae > Saccharum > Saccharum hybrid cultivar. The sequence continues at coordinate 3,207,927 of JAQSUU010000568.1, forward strand.
TAACTTTGATTCAAAAAGGCATTGAATACCTATTTAAGTTGAAAGATAATCATAAAAGATCAATATTGTCCTATGTTGCTTTTATTTAGAAACAAGTTTGCGTAATCATTAATCTAATTAATATTTAACTTACAAAATTTAGAGATGTGAGACATGTTAAAAGTTCCTACTAACATGTAACTTATAGTCGGCACAGCTGTATCACAACCAAAACGGAACTAAACTTAGATCGCTTCTAGTTGGAAAGCTATTAAATAAATATTAATCTAATTAGCATTCAAGTTAATAAATTTGTGGTCAAGTGTCATGAAAAACATTGATAATAGCTAAATTATAATCATAAACACACATGTTAACATGAATTAAATTAATATTTATTTATGAAAACATGGGTATATAGTCTAAATTGCTTTTAATTATAAAGCTAGTACAAACATATTAATCAATATAATATTTAGCGATATATAGAAAAACACGTGACATAAAAACGTTGGTACTATCGCGTAGAGCTTGACGATACGAAACTAACACAACTTGAACGGACTAAAACAGATCTAAGATGAGGAAACTACGCAAAAAGTTGATAAAAAGGAATATAGGCAACGCGCAGGACATGGATTGTGCACCTGCTCTCTGTAGGCATGCAAGGCGACGGTACTTAAGTGCTGACTCGTGTAGATTGAACCAACGACGATGACTAGCAAAATTACTCTCTCCACGAAGGCTTGCTCGGCAAGCAGCTGGGCCGACATACACAGTTCAGAGAAAAAGGAAGGATAAGAGACATAGATGAGATGCAAAACGGAATACTGGATGGATGCCAAACGTGATGGTATACATACCTCCAGCAACAGATGAACGACGGCCAGAAGTCGTCCAACAAATAAAAGGATGATGACACTGCTGCCGAGAGCTGGAAACGGCGGATCAGATCGATGACGTTGGCGACAACGTAGTAGAGAAAGGAGGGAAAATTCTATTTTACTATCCTAGGGATTCCCGAACTATGGGTTCCCCTTACGGTAGTTTTGGTGTGATTTGCCTAAGGGATAGGTATATATATATAGGGAGGAAAACTCTCCACCTTCACATCAACTAGTAATATGGTACTAATTGATGTTGCACCCTCCATCTTTACTAATAGGCCTAATTGATTATTAAAGCCCATTAGTAAATAAATGTATGGGCATTTAAGATCATTGCACACGGGCTTCGGTGGAAAATGAGATATTTATTATTTTCGGAATTAATTAATTTCGTGGATAAAATAATTCTAGAAAAGTCTAGAATTATTATTTAAGCCGTGAAAAATACTCCGAAAGCTCCAAAAATTCGGGAAAATTTTCTAGGGACATTAGGGAACATGAGGAACCCAAATAAAGTATTTGGAGCTCATAATAAGATATTTTAGAGCATCTAAAAATTAGATAACGCTCGCAGAAAAGCGTGAACTAGCTCCAGAAAAAAGCCAGAATAATTTCCGAAGAGTTCATTGAGATTGATTGACACATCAGGAACTGAAAGGAATAATTTACGTTATAAAGAAAAGATTTTAGGAAACTCCCAACGAGAACTTAAGATGAGAAATAAGGAATATTGACTGCGGAAAAAGATAAAGACGTGCTAGGGAAGAAAGATCGATCCACTAAACGTATTTTTAAAGACTTTGCTCACTCTTAACACATAAGAGACAACAAGCAAACATCACATCAGGCAAGAGCCCACCAAGTTAATTAACTTGAAAAAGTTTGAAATACCAAAATTTTCTATAACTAAATTTGCTAAAACTTAAATTAGTCTTGTCAAATCTTAAACAAATATTTAAACCATTTGTTTTATTTAGTGTTTTCTATTCACAACCCAAAATCATAAATTTTGGGGTGTGACAATCAAGCAATCCTTGTCACCGCCGACGTTATATATTCATCTCAGTAATGGATGATCTCAAGTGTTGTCGCCTATTCACCTGGAGTAATAAACAGGAAGGAAATAACAATTTGAGGGTACTCTTGAACCGAGCTGTGGCAATGAAAAATTTAACCACCTTTTTGATTAATGTTATGTGGAGAATGTCATTACGTCATCCTCAGATCATTACGCCATTTTAATATCAATTAATAAATAAACCATGGCACAGTGAGAATAATTATTTCAAAAATGGCTTTAAATGTGGAGCAATGTTGGCCGGGCAAGAACACCAGACTATAAAGAGTTTGTTGAAAAGAACTGGAATGATCGCTTTGAGGGCGCAAGAAATCTTCAATCTATTTAGTCCAATCTTGGCGGAATGGGCACTTCATTGAAACGGCAGAGTAAAAATGCTTTTGGATCAATAAAAAAAAAGATCAAGAAACTAGAACAAAGTCTAGCAATACTTCGCTTTTCGAGCTCCACACCAGCCTACTCATCAGAAGAGCGATTGAATGAAAGTATGTCACTTGTTTGTATGTGTAGAAATCATGGCTCGTCAATGTTCTAGAGTGTACTGGCAACAAGAAGGCGACAAAAATACTTCTTTTTTTATGCCAGAGCATCTGCTAGAAGAAAAACAAGCAAAACTATATATCTTTTGAAAGAAAAGATGACATCAAATGTATGGCTCATGATTTCTTATGTATTCAAGCGAACTAACTATCCACATTGACAATATTCTCGAAGCCATCCCATGCAAGATAGATGAAAACAACAATAAAATGTTGTGCAAGCCCTACAACGATGAGGAGATCCTTGAATCCTTATTCCAAATGGGTCCAACTAAAGCACTTAGCCTGATTGCTTTCCCACCCCATTTTGTCACTGCCATTGGGTTCTTTGTAAGGCTGATATTTGCTCTACAGTTATGGACTTTTTTACGAGGTGAGACTATTTCAGATGGTCTTTGTGATATAACTATTGTCTTAATTAGAAACCTCCAAGCCTGAGTGGATGCTTAATTTTCCATCCAATTAGCTGAAGTAATGTGCTTTATAAAATTGCATCAAAGGTCCTAGCTAGTAGATTGAAATTTGTCCTTCTGTCTGACATTACTTCTAATTAGCAAAATGCCTCAATTCCAAGCAGTCTTATAATAGATAATGAGCTAATTGCATATGAATATATGCATCCCATCAGAAGACAAAAATCTAGCTAATATGCCTGTCTTTGCTTTGAAAATAGATATGATGAAGGCTTATAAACGGTCAGGTTGAGTGGAAGTACTTTAAAAGGATTATGAACAAGATGGGCTTCTCCAATGATGATGAGATCAAATGTGTAATGAGATGCATGACAAAAGTGCGATATGTTGTAAGGATTAGTGGAGAGCTTTTCCAGCCCTTTGTTCCAAAAGGGTTCCTAAGGCAAGAAGATCCTATCAGTCGTACCTATTTATTCTATGTGCTGAGGGGTTATCTAGCTTATTGAAGAAGGAAGCTAAACATATGATTTGAAGGTGTCAAAATGGCAAAAGAGGGCTAGCAATATCCTATCTTCTATTTGCAAATGACAATATTTTTTTCAGAGAGGAGATGCCAAGAACCTTCAAGCTCTAAATGAGGCAGTGCAAACTTACAATGAAGGATTGGGGCAACGAATTAATTCAAAAGTTTTCTTCTTTCTTTGGTGATCACTGCCTAGAGCATGTCAGGGACAAAATATTGTATACCTCAATGTCTAGTGTGAGGCCATACAAACCAATTACTTGGGCATTTCATCTTGGGTAGGAAGATCTCCTACAAACACCTCTAATTTCCTATGTGACCATATGTGGAAGAAAATAAGAGGTTGCAGTGATCGTCTCCTCTCAAGGCCTAGTAAGGAAGTAATGTTAAAGTCAATCATAACTTAATATATTTTTGTTGCTTCCACTTTCCATTTGCAATTTGAGATAGAATGAGGATGACAATATCTAACCATTGTTGGGGAATTGAAGATGGTAAGAACAAAATGCATTAACAATCTCGGGAATGGTTAACAACACCAAATGCCATGGGAGGTGTGATTTCAAGATACAGAATTCTTTAGTGAAGCAATGCTAGGAAAGCAATGCTGGAGAATTCTAACAGCACCCGATTCACTTTGTGTGAGAGTACTCAAATGGTACTATTTTCCAAATTGTACTTTTTGGATGTGTCCAAAACTAGAAGATGTTCTGTGAAGAGTAGGAGATAGAAAAATATTCATATAAATAAAGATATATAATTGGGTTCAAAGCTCATCTATTATTAAATCAACTGTCCCCCAACCAAAGGACTTGAAGGTGCTTTGTCTTACAGATTAGGTTGCTATCAGCTAGAATGAGGAGATGTTAGATCATACTCTAGTGAAGATATGTTGAAAAGATCCTATAGATACCATGCTACACATCATGTGAGGACTTTTCATCTTGGCCTCACACCAAATCAGGTATATATATTGTCAAATCAACATACTTGCTCACAAGATTGGTAAGCCTTCATCATTTTTTTGAGTGAAAATGGCAGAGATGAATTATCTATTATTAAATCAACGGTCCCTAACCAAAGGACTTGAAGGTGCTTTGTCTTATAGATTAGGTTGCTAGCAGCTAGAATGAGGAGATGTCAGATCATACTCAAGTGAAGATATGTTGAAAAGATCCTATAGATACCATGATACACATCATGTGAGGACTTTTCATCTTGGCCTCACACCAAATCAGGTATGTATATTGTCAAATCAACATACTCGCTCACAAGATTGGAAAGCCTTCATCATTTTTTGAGTGAAAATAGCAGAGGTGAAACTTTAGATCAACATGAGATCTATAAATTATGGAATCGAATATGGGAAATTAAAGCACCACTAAAAATGAAAATAATCATATGGATAATGGCTCATGATTGTTTGCCAACAAGAGCCAAATTAAAGCATATACATATTCCTGTCTCTCATGCTTGTTGCTTTTGTGGAAGATAACAATAGTGGAGAATGCCATTTTGATGTGCCAATATGCTTCAAATATATGGTGCCAGATAAAAAAGTGCTTTCATATAAATTGCAAGCCTCATGTTTTTGTACACATCAGACAATGGCTTTATTGATTTCTTAGATGGAGCAAACAAAGATGAAGCCACAACTTTTATAATCAGTATGTGGCACATTAGGGAGGCATGAAATGTGGTTAGTAAAGGTGAGAACATGTTTTCATCCTTACTCCTTTGCTAAATGAACAAAGCATACATAGAGATGGTTTTGATGTACTCTACATAAGAATCATGCCTTCACAGGTGTAAGTCTAATTGCTTGGTCCCTAAATGGATTCCGCCATTAGATGGTTGACTGATGCTCAATGTAGATGCAACCACCTTTAAAGATCCCTCTCATATTGGAACAGGAGTAGTGATTGGTGATCATGTTAGGGATTTTGAAATGTCATTATTTTGTAAGAAGACGTACATAGTTGAAGAGCTGGCTCAAGTTTTAGTAGTTCGATATGGTTTGCAAAAGAACATAATCTTCAGCAAATCATTGTGTCTTCTAACTATCACAATGTTACAAAAAAATACCGTCACTGCATCTAGATAGATCTCAAGTTGAAGCGACTATGTGTGATGCAGAAAAGTTTTACTTGAACCTTTCTTTCTCTTTCATGTATATTCAAAGAAGTTGCATGCAATGAGGCAACTCATGTTGTGGCTACACTAGCTGTTCAATTCTCTAGTTTAGGTATGATGAGCATCTGGATGCAATTCATGCTCTCCTTTGTAACTATCGGTTAAGATAATATATAATTATACATGTTTCAAAAAAACTTTGACAATGGTAGTTGAAGGATCTGGGATGCTTAAGAGAGAGGATGAATTAGGTCACTTAAAAACTAACACCCAAAAAATCACCTATAAAAAACACAAGTTCGGTATAGATGTGCACTAGGTTTTTCTATTGTGTCTATCTCTAACTCATAAAGAGGACTGCAAGCGAGGCCTCAGACAAGGCGATCCCATCTCGCCATATCTATTGATCTTGGTGGCTGATGTGCTTCAGGTGCTAGTCAAGCAATCTAGGCTCATAAGAAACCCGGTGCAAGAACATTCAGCCTGCCCGATACTATAGTACGTAGACGATACACTATTGATTATCAGAGGTGATCTTCCTAATGCTCAACACTTAAGATTACTACTTGATTAGTTTGCCAGTGCAACCGGACTACAGATCAACTATTTCAAAAGCATGGCGGTGTCGATTCATATGGATGAGGAAACAATCTCAACCTGCATCTTGGTATTGGGTGCTGAAGGGAAGGGTTCCCTCAAACATACCTTGGACTTCCACTATCAAATACCTAACTACGCCTTTCTACCTTTGCACCTAGCACTGCTAAGTGTGATAAATATCTAGCTAGTTGGCAATCCAATCTTCTAAACCATATGTGGCATGCATTGTTGGTGAACTCGGTACTCGACAGTCAATTGATCTATGCCATGGCAGCCCTTGAAATCCCACAAGGAATCATTGATCAGGTTGACCGGAAGAGGCGCTCTTTTCTCTGGTCTGACACAGGAACTCACTCTGGCAGCAAGAACATGGTAGCATGGCAACACGTCTGTGACACGAAGGATATGGGCAGCCTAGGCCTCAAAGATCTAGGGATCTAGAACACCTGTCTATTGATGAAAATGTTACATAGACTACACTCAAACAATGACTCCTCATGGGCGCGATGGGTACATCAGAATGCAAACATTTCTTGTCTGACAGGAAATCTACATGGGAGCCGTTGGAACACCTTGAGATCTCTATTGCCACTATACAGAGCTATCACAACAGTTAACTAATTGGATGGAAACACAACATCCTTCTAGCATGATGTCTGGGATGGACACGATTGTCTTGCAGAAAGATTTCTTGAGCTAATGAGTCACTGCAACAACCATGAGATAACTGTCAAGGAAGCATTTGCAGGGGGACTGAACCGATCACTCACTACTTGACAGTCAACTCATGTAGTAGTGTGGAAGAAACAAACTGCCTTTTTGCAGATTAGTGGTAAAGGAAAACCTAGATTATAAGTGAAAATCTTAGACTTCTTGAAAATCTTAGACTTCTTGAACAGGAAGAGTTGTACTGGTATAACAGATCCCATGAATCATGGCTGTTAAATGATGACTTAAACACCAAATATTTCCATAGAGTTGCTAGTGGAAAAAAGAGGAAAAATACTATCCTAAGCCTGGAACATGGTGACACCACCATTGACGGTGATGAAAACCTCTTGGCCCATGCCACTAAATATTATACTGAATTATTTGGACTAGCCCTTGAGTTTAATATTCATCTCAATAATAGTATTTGGGATGGTGCTTCTTGTTTGTCTGAAGCAGACAATCAGCAGCTCTGCAAGCCATTTTCTAAATCAGAAATTTAGAATGCATTATCACAAATGGAAAAAACAAAGCAGCTGGCCCTGATAGTATTCCTATATATAGAGTTTTATCAAGCTTGTTGGCATATTGTTAAGGGTGATATAGTGCAGCTTTTCTTTAACTTTCATTAGGGTAGGGTGGACATCAGCAGGATAAACTGTGGTATTATCACTTTACTTCCCAAGATTTTAGATGCCTATAAAATTCAGCAATACAAGCCTATCTGCCTATTGAACTGTCTCTACAAGTTGATCACAAAAAACCCTCACAATTAGGATTGAACCCTTTACTGAGAAATTGATTCATATTGCACAATCTGCTTTTATGAGAGGAAGAAATATCATGACTGGTGTACTTACTTTGCATGAAATCTTGCATGAAACCAAGTCAAAAAATGAATGTGGAGTTATTTTGAAACTTGACTTTGAAAAGGCATATGACAAGGTTAATTGGTCCCTGCTTTTCACATGCTTGAAAGCTAGAGGCTTTAGTGATATGTGGTATAGTTGGATCCAACAGGTGGTTGCTAGTGGGACAGTCAGTGTCGAAGTAAACAACCTGATTGGCCCTTACATTAAGAGCCACAAAGGTTTAAGGCAAGGTGATCCCTTATCACCTATCTAATTAACTTTGTGGCTGACTGCTTAACTAGAATGATACACCAAGCTCAGGGGAATGGATTGATTGTGGGTTTAATTGAGCACATCATCCCTCATGGGGTTGCCATTCTCCAATACACTGATAACACAATCATATGTCTTAAGCATAATTTAACAAAGGCTAGAAACTTGAAGCTTCTTCTTTACTTATATGAAATGATGGCTGGTCTTAAGATCAATTTCAACAAGAGTGAGCTTGTGATGCTTAATGATCATGATAATCTGGCCCTTTCTTATGCTGAAATCTTCAATTGCCAAATTGGGTACCTCCCCATTAAGTATTTAGGGGTTCTAGTGAATCCTAGTAGGCTACATGTGATTGATTGTTTTACCCCTCTTGGAGAAAAATGCTAAAAGATTAGATGTTTGGAAGGGTTCATCTATGTCAACTGCTGGTAGATCCACTCTTATATCATCTAGCTTGAATAATGCTCCAGTATACCATATGTCAATTTATTTGCTTCCTAAAACTATGATCAAAGAGCTTGATAAGGTTAGAAGGACCTTTTTCTGGCAAGGGGGTCATTCTAAAAGAAAGTATCACTTAGTGAAGTAGATTAAGATCTGCAAAAGCAAAAAGAAAGGTGGCTTGGAGATAAAAGACATTAGGAAAATGAATTTGAGCCACCTCTGTAAATGGTGGTGGAAACTTGAAAAAGAATCCGGTATGTGGTAGGAGATTATGAAACATAAGTATTTGAAGAAAGACTCAATTGTTTCTATTAAGCACAAACAAACTGATTCCCCTATTTGGGCTGATCTCATTAAAGTCAAGGAAATCTGCCTTTAAGGTAGGAAGATGTGTGTTAAGGATGAAAAATCAACTTTGGTATGGAAAGACACTTGGCTATATAGAAATCCCTTGTATACTCTATTTTCTTACCTGTTCAAGATATGTTATCAGAAAGACATTTCTGTCTTCCAACTAGTGAGTGGCTTGATTCCTTTATCCTTTAGTAGATGGCTTACATCTGAGCTGAGAGATGAATGGGATAAAATCATGAAGGACATACTTGAGACACAGCTAGTGTCTGAACATGATATTGTTTTTTGGAAGCTTGAAAATAAAGGCAAATTTTCTGTGAAATCAACTTATAATGCTCTTACCTATTCGAAGGGGGGCTCATCTTTCAAAAATATATGGAAGGGGAAGATTCCTACAAAAAATTAAGATTTTTCTTTGGTTAGTAGCTAATAATGCCATATTAACTAAGGATAATATGATTAAAAGGCAATAGAAAGGGGACCCTACTTGCTACTTCTGTCATCTGCCTGAATCAGCTACTCATTTACTGTTCACATGTTCTGTTGCCAAAACTTTATGGGCAACAATTGCCACTTGCATTGGTGCAACTAACATTCCTACCTCCTTTAACCATAATTGGAAATGGTGTGAGAGGTGGATTCCTAGTGGCAAACAATTCTATGTTTTTGGCATTGCAACAGTGTGTTGGTCGATTTGGAAGATGAGAAACATGATATATTTTGATGGGAAAAAAACTCAACAATCCCCTAGAAATTGTGAGTCACGCTTGTGCTTTGATGAAATTCTGGGCAGGTCTCCAAAAGGAAGTGGACAAGAAAGTGCTGATCAAAAGGCATGGACACCATGTTCAAGATTGTTGTACAACTTCTGTCCAAGAAACACCGAGCTGCTACTCAGTCCAACATGCTGCCACATGCAACCGGGGAGGATGATGGAGGACAAGATCTAGAGCGCTGATGAGGCATATGAAGATGCCAGATGCGAGTTTGATGTGAAATATTGTCTGCATATCAATGTCCATGGGTTGTATCTAACTGTAGGAGTTTAAGTCTCCTTAACTGTCATTACACTTTGTTTCCTCTGTTTCTCTAAACTAGTCTCAAATACTCTGATGTATTTCCGTTATCAGTAATGGAAATGGGGAGATCTCTGGTTCAAAAAAACTCAAGCAGCAGTGCAACTCCTTCAGGTAACGCAGATCATGCAAGAACACAGCCTCACTGATGGTAAAGATCAGCGCTGATGCCTGATGACAAAGAAGAATGGAGATCTTGGTGCATCAATGCTATACCGAGCACTGAAGAGTGCCCACGGTTCTCCGGATGCCTAGGCAGTCTTTGTCTGGCAGAACAAGGCGCCTCCCCACGTCAATTTCTTCACGTGGCTCCTCTCCCAAAACTGAATTCAGAGTGAAACAACCTTGAGTAGGAAGAGGATAGTGGACAACACGGTATGTGAGATCTGTCAAGCTCCAGATGAAATGACCGCGCATATCATCTTCAGGTACACAAGTGCCAGACAGTTTTGGAATGCAATGCACATTCACACTGAAGAAAACTGGCCCATCTAGGCGATCATGGAAATTCAGCCGCCACCAAACATCCCAACAAAATTCCTCAGCACATTCTTGATCCTATGTTGCTAGCACATCTAAAAGAGGAGAAACAACACGGTGTTTAGATCAGACCGAACATCAATCATGGCTACATTGGTAGCATGCAAGACCAAAGCACACCTTTGGGGTGCTCGCCAACCGCGAGACAGCAGAGACATCGCCTCGGTATGGTGTTCAGCTTTTTCTAGCGCAATGTAAACCTTAAGTTACTGCATGCCTTCAAAACAAACCATTTATAACCTTTTATGGCTGTTCACATAGACAACTTTTAATATATGATCCAGGTGGGGGACCCTCTCCCCCTGTCGACTTCTCAAAAAAAAACTCGTAAAAAGTTTTGTGGCTTTAGTCCCAGCAACTAATCTAGCAAGCTAGAATAGGAAAGTAATTAAAAGCACACACACCAGAATGCAAATTTTCACACAATGGTTTTTGTTGAGTTAGCGGAGAGGTCGCACTTTCCATTAGTTCTTGTTAGAGCCTCTTGCAACAGCCAAGCTGTTGATCAAGTAACTCTGTGAATAGCTCATGGGTCTTCTGTATGCACAAGTTGGTCTCCGTGTGGGCTCTCTCTGGACAGCTCCCAGCCATGTTTACTATGAAGAGCTTTTGGCTAAAATACCAAGCTAAGACCTATCCTCCCTCCCCATACATTCGACGACCACACATTGCTATTGTTATTTTCAAAACATATAGATGACCTATAGGGCGGCCAACATGTGATAATATTCTTGAAATCATCAACTTAAACACCTAAAGGTATTGGCGTTAAAAAGACAGAGAGGGTATTAAATTTGTGGTTTGATAAACAGGCTTTGCTGTGGTACATCAAAATGACTGTGAGCCATTCATTCGTTTCGATCGGACGGTTATGATCATCTATTACCATATATTTACTGAATTTTTCATTTTATAGAAAAGCTAAATAAAGAATATTTTAGGTTGATGTATGTGTGATTTGACAGATATCCCGGTTTCCTCACCATGCACAATCTTGCATACGTGTCCAATGAAGCAATGAACGTGTGAGTTCCTGAAGCCAACATACGTGAAATTTATGTATATAAGAGCATCTCCAAGTGACTAGACAAAAAGACTAGCCAAATTTATGGATTTAGCTACTCTCTAAAATAGATTTGACAAAAAAAATACTAGAGTACTACAACAGACTCTCTGTAAAACCAAAAGGTTGGATGGCTAGTGAGGTAGCTATCTAAAAGTAGAGAGTGAATAAGGTGGGATGGAGAGCTACTAAATGTGGAGAGTCATTTACAAAGTCTGTTAAAGACGCTTTTTCTTTAATAGTAGCCAAATTTACCTAAATAAAACGATTTGGCTAATCTCTTGTAGATGCTCTAAGTGCCCAACGTATATGTCCAAAGTACAAGAAATTTTAGGTGCATACAAAACTTTACATAGTCATTTTACGTGCTCAATATAGGTAACAACTATATAGTTTATTAGAAAGCTACTCAATTATATAATATAGTTTTAATCAAGTTTGAATTTTGTAACATATTTTTTATATCGCTAAAGTTCACAGATCAATTAATATATATGTTGGTTATTGATTTCTTTCATACATGTATCTTATTTTATAACTGAATATGTAATATATTTTTCATGCAAAGGAGCAAAGGGAACGATGCCCACACAAACGGAAGGGACCGTGTGCCTTTGCTCGTCTCCCATGATGACGTGATTTAACTATATTTTCTTTTGCCTCTATTAGATTAATTAATTTATCTATACCCCTAAATAAAATATACCTAAAGCTATCGTGTGTCACCCCGCCGCCCGACCCTGCTCCAGGCTAACCGCGAACCACGTACGTATTCAGTCTCCTTTCTTGTACGTATTCACCGTTTCCTTTTTCCTTTACTTGGAAAACAAACACAACGTATTCACTGTTTCCTCTCCTTTACTGAAAACAAACACCGCGACCCACGAACTCCAAAACAGCGGCGCGGCCACGACTTGTACGTGCGCAACGCCACGACTTGTGCGCAACGCCACGACTTGTGCGGCCGCGCAGACGAGGCGCTGGCGCTGTTCGGGCAGTGCCCGGAGTTCGACGCGGTGGCGTGCAACAGCGTGATCGTGGCACTCACGAGGGCCGGCCGCGTCGACGAGGCGCGCGCCATGTTCGACGGCATGCCGGAGCAGCCCGTTGCGACGTGGAGCGCCATGGTGAGCGCGTATGCGTGCGCCTCAAGGTGTGGCGATGACTTGGCGCTCTTCTCGGGGATGTAGCTGAACGGCGTGGAGCCGAACGCCAACGTGCTCGTCAGCGTGCTGGGTTGCTGCGCCAGCCTCGGCGCGCTGGACCAGGGCGCGTGGGTGCACACGTACATAGACCGGACCGCCATGGTGTCACCATGATGAAAGGTCCTTGTTTGGTTTTGGTAATTGAGTGACAACTTAGGTGGACTAATATGTTGTTATATGAGATACACAAGAGATTAGTCCACATGTGATTGTGTCATGAAGAAGCTTATTGCATATGAGACATGACATGGAGTCATGTGACCATGGTGGAGAAGATTGAGATGGGGCTTAGCTCGATGGACCGGTTGCAAGTGTGAAGGACAAGTCGGAGGCTTTGAAGCGAGGGACCACATGTGACGGTAAAGCTTGGGCAAGACTTGGCGCCGATGGACTGAGGCAATGGTAAAGAGCAAGTGAGGTCAAGATCGATGAACCAATATGGTCATATGATGATATGAAGTGGATCATATTATTTGGTGATTGGTTGGTGCATGTGTTGCATCAACGACAGAGGAGTTGGAATGGAATGCGCAAGACAAAGGTATAACCATAGGGCATTTCTATTTCACCGGTCATAGGTGTGTAGAGAAGTTGATGACCAGGTTTAGGATAGATGGCCGTACTATTAACAAGGGCAAACTTGTTTGCATATCAGTCATCTAGTGCCACTTGAGCGATCTAAATTTGCATACGTGTTAGGATCGAGTGGCGTGGAAAGTAGAGAGCTAATAACGCCTCGAAAAATGATTGTGAAAATGCTAACACACTTGAACATGACGATGATCACTTGGTGTTGGCATATTTACGAAGGCGATGGAGTTTGAGGGGTAGAGAGGAGTTTGGGATCCTTTCTCCCTCTCGCCGAGCTTGCGAGGCGGGATTCAGGCGTTTTCGAGAAGATGAAACGCTTATTTTCTATTGTGCCGAAGGTGGGAAGAAGTGGTGAAGTCGCGTGAGTGTTTCTCGCTAAGAAACACTTGACGAACGCTGACCTCGGGGGCAACAGACGCTGCCCTCAGCGTCTGTCGGCTTACCCTAGGTGTCGGTCCGCGTAGGAGGAGGCGATAGACGCGGCCTGGTTGAGCGACTGACGCTAGACGTCAGTGTCCGTCAGGTCTAGCATCAGCAGCTTCATAGATCTTGGAGCGACAGACGCGGGACGACGTCTGTTAGCTACGCAAAGGACGCGTCTGTCGGGCTGAAGACGGCTGCGAACCCTCTCTATACCGCATCTGTCGCGGTGGGCGCGCGTCCGGTGCGTGTGCGTCAACGCGTCCGTCATGTTAAGTTGATGATCGTTGAAGTTATGTGTCTGTTGGAGATCAACGGCTCTTATTTGAAGTGGGACACACGGCAGCGATCCACTGTGGGTGGCACAGGAGCGACGGACGCTGGCCGCGTCTGTCGGTGTAGCGACAGACGTGTCTGTCGCTCGCGTTTTTTGCCCAGTGATGGCATAACGGCTATATTCGTTTGTGGGCTTATAAATAGAAGTGGTGGTCGGCCATGGCAAGTGTTGAGCACCTTTGGGACTTAGTGTCCATGCTTTTTGTGAGTGCTTGGAGAGCCTCTAACTCATTTGTGCTTGCAAGAGTGCGAATCGATTGCGAGTAAGTTGATTCTAGTGTGTTGCTTTGAGAGATTGCATCGAGTGGTACTAGGTGATCGTGTTGCAAGCCGGTGGTGCTTGTTACTCTTGGAGGTTGCCACCTCCTAGATGGCTTGGTGGCTTGTGGTTCTATCGAAGCTCGCAAGAAGATTGTTCGAGGCTCCGGAGAAGCTTTGTGAGGAGGATTGTGCTCACCCTGCGGGGATCGCGAAGAGCAACTCTAGTAGAGCGTGTCATTAAGCTACCACACTTGATGGTGGGTTCTTGCAGCGCCTTTTGAGAGGCTCGGTGTGTGACCGATTAGCCGCCGAACTATGAAGTGTTGGTCGACACAATAGAGACGTAGCTTGGTGGCAACCAAGTGAACCTCGGGAGAAAATCACCGTGTCAACCTTGTCTACTCTTTTCGGTGGTTTTCATTTACTTTACACAAGCTTATATTTACTTTCATATACTTGTGCTTGTGTAGTTGCTCTTGTAACTAGTTTGCTTGTGTAGCTTACTAGTTATCTTCTTGCTTGTGTAGCTAGAAGTATCCCCTTTGCGTGGCTAATTTGGTTTGTGTAACCTTGTTAGTCACATTGCTTAGTTTATGTAGCTAAGTAGTTTGCGCTGTCTAATTTGGCTTGTATAGCTTTGTTATTGAGCTTTGCTAGTGAGCTTAGACATTGTGCACTTTGCTTACTAGTATTATATAGGAGCTCCCTCGGTGTGAAAAGTACTATTGCATATGTTTGTGTGACCTTGCTCTAGAATTGGTTAGGTGAGCTCTTGCTATGGAAGGCACCTTAGTTGCTTAATTAGGATCTCCGTGAGTTGCTTAATTGGTTAGATAAGTTTAATTCTGCATTTGTTTCGGTTAGCCGACGTGTTAACTTTTAGAAAGGACTATTCACCCCCTCTAGTCCGCCATCTCGACCCTTCACATGAACGCGCTCCTCGTCACCACCTTGGTGTACATGTACTGCAAATGCGGATAAAAAAACAAAAAAGCATTTATTAACTTTTCATTATTTTATAAAAATTGATTAAATCTGTCATTGTAGGCGTAGACAAAAAATTAAGGTCCCGGTGCAACGGACGGGCATGCATCCGGCTATCAAGTATGATGTTAACAAGGGTAAGAGAAAGAAAAAAAATAGAAAAAAGTATATCCACGAAGAATATAGTATATAAAGAAGTTTAAACTCCAAAAAAGAGGTAATTTCTTCGGCAATACATATTTTCTTCGTATGGTCAACGATACTCTATTTTTATATATATTAACAACAAAAATATATGCAGGATGCTACCAAGAAAACTTTGAGAATCGGAAGGACTACTTGACTCATGGTGCTTAGGATACTGTTAAGAAGGTGTGAAACTTATGTGTGTCGGAGGATACAAATAGAACGTAAATGCTCCTCTTAGTTTGAGCCGTGCAAAAAACTAAATATGTGATATTGATGTTTCGAACATCCAATTCAAAAATTAATTTTTTTAACACATTCATACTAGCATCATCATGAAATTATTTAATCCATGCAATGAACGAGCATTTATCTAGTTAATTCAAAAAATCTGAAAAATCAATGGCTGAGATTCGTTGACGTATTACCTCTGGGAAGTAAAATCTGTACCGTAGCGTTGCCCCGTGAGGCCTCTTCAACGGGACAAAGCATCGATCAGCTTGTCCATCACTTCACCGGATCCCTGATGGAATTGGAAGATAACATGCGGCCGAGCCGTCTCCTTTGATGATTTGACCAATCAGCAGGCAGCCAGCTGCGCGCAGAGCCAAATCAGCATGCGAACCACGCCTGCCAATCAGATTGCAGGCGGGGCGGGTTCTTCCACAAGACCGCATAGCCGCCCCGCGAGAATTCTTTCAGTGGCCGATGTGGTTCAGCTGCAAAATGTTTGCAGCCCAATATTGTCCACTCCGCAAAAGTCCACTGGACAAGAGAACAAACCCGCGAGACCCGCATGAACCCGCATCTTCTCTGTTTCCGGGATAGTCCACGATCTGTCCGCGATGGTCTAGCGCGGTAGCGCCGCCGCCACCCCCATCTTCTGCCAAGCTCCACCTCGCGCTCGTTCTGCCCGTCGACCACCCCGTCGTCGCCGGGGTAGTAGCCTTGCTCGTTGCCGACGCGCTCGCGACCGTCCTCCTGCACCCCGCGGCTGCTTTGGCATCTGTCGATGCGTCGGTTACGACGAATCGGTGGGAGCGGGTGGCCGAGATGCTGCCCGGGAGGACGGTGGCCGATGTCGCGGCCCACTACGACGACCTGGAGAGCGATGTCGGCTTCATCGAGGTAGGCTTCGTACCCTACCCCCACTACGGCGGCGGTGGCACGTCGCAATCCGCTGGGTTCACGTACGAGTGGGATGGTGGCGGCAACGCCGGCGGGCTGGGCTTTAAGCGCTCCTGCTACGTGGTTGGCGGCAAGTGCGTTTGTCCCAGTTAATTAATTCTCTCACTCGTACAACTAGAGCTGAACGAAACTTGTGCGCCAGATTGGTGAAATTCCCATGGCTAATCTCCTTTGGTTGCCTGCTGTAGGCTGTTCTTGATGGGTCTGAAGAAGTAAGATGCCATCATGCTTTGCGGACGCTTGCGGACGTTAGCGGGCTTACCCGCCAGTCCCACTGGCCGTTGGTGGCGATAGCCTTGTGGCTAGCGGGCTCTCGCATAATCCGCTTAAGAGCTTGGTGGCCAGCTTAGAGGCTGGTGGACGGTCCACAGCCCGCCCCGCCTGCAATCTGACCTGCCAACGTGGGCGCCGCTCGAAGCGAGCGCCATGTCTCCCGGAGCGGCGCTATCTTGAGCGGTTGACGAGGTCCCTGTCCGCGCGCCCATGGTGTGCGTGGTGGGCTGGAGTCTGGGGTGATGACAGCAGGTCCCAGAAAGCAGGGGAAGCGCGAGATTAGCGGCGCGCACGGAGACGGAGACTGCGAACGCGTGCAGTAGCATCAGTACAAGACAGGGACATCACGCGCCGCCATGCGCGCGCCTGCTGGTCTTGAGGGCGCGTGCACATGGGAGCGCGTACGCGCAGTCGCACAGCTAGCTATGCGTGTCATGCAGTACCAGTGCGTGGCGGCCGTCATGGGGTGTTTAGTTTCTGGGGGCCTTGTTTAGTTCCCCAAACTGGGGAGGAACAAATTAGGGTTCTACACTGTAGAATTTTGTTTTTATTTGGTAATAATTATCCAAACATTGATTAATTAGGTTCAAAATGTTCATCTCGCAAAGTACAATAAAACTGTGTAATTAGTTTTTAATTTCATCTACATTTATTACTCCATGCATGTGCCGGCATTTTGATGTGACGGGGAATCTTCTTTTTGCATAGTGGAATTTGAGGAAATATTTGGCATCGAAAAATTTTGAGGTGTCACATCGAATATTTTATAAGATGTCGGAACGAGTATTTAGATATTAATAAAAAGATTAATTACATAACTCGTCAGGAAAATGTGAGACGAATTTATTAAACCTAATTAATCTATTTTAGCACATGTTTACTGTAGCACAGCATTGTCAAATCATGGATTAATTAAGCTTAAAAATTTCGTCTCGCAAATTTATCGCAATATGTGTAATTAGTTATTTTTCGTCTACATCTAATACTCCATATATGTATCCAAACATCTAATGTGACGGGATAAAAAATTTTAGAGAGAAACTGAACACCCCCTGAATCCTGAACTTGCTGTTTGCGTCGCCGCCGATCGTCAGAGGACTCATCGCCTTATCACCACCTCACCTGGTGCGCGCCGCCGGTCCATCCGGCAAAAACAGCGCACTGCATCTCGCGCTGCACTTTTTTTCTTCATTCATTCATCAAATTCATTTCATTATTGGCAGCGGTTTCACTGCATTTTCTATCGCAATGGGAGTAGGTAAGGAATATCGGCTTTGTTCGTCTGAACTACTTCAGCCATACTTTTCAGCCAATGAATAATATTTTCCTCTCTATCCTATTCTTTTTTACTGAAATTTTATTTATACTGATTTGCTGTGAGAGGAAAACACTGTTCGTTGGCTTAAAAATACTACTAAAGTAGTAATGGACATTGTTTTCCTCAATTTAGCTATCATTTTCGTAATGCTGGTTCACTAGGTCAGGTGGATACAGGATAGCTGAAAATTTTTTTGCTACACAACCAAACTTTGTGCATTTCTACATGTCGGTTCTTCTTTTTTATTTCCAGAAATGAGTGGCCAGGTACTTTCAATTGGCCCAGTTGTTGTCTAGCGAAAATGCATTCGTTTCAATGCATGTACGTGCCTGATGGTCAAAATAATGATGCGGCCATTATATTGACACTGCGGATTCCTTGCTGTTGATAAAGTCGTCATCTGCGAAGCAGATCTGTCGATTAAAGGCCTTGTTTAGATCACTAAATGGGGAACACTAAATCACTGTTTGGTGTTGTAGCAATTTTGTTTTTATTTAGTAATAATTGTACAAACATTGATTAATTAGGCTCCCAATATTCGTCTCGCAAAGTACAACAAAATTGTGCAATTAGTTTTTGATTTCATCTATATTTAGTACTTCATGCATGTGCCGGTATTTTGATGTGATGGAGAATCTTCTTTTTACGTAGTGAAATTTAGGTGTGAATTTAGTGATCTAAACAAGGCCAAAGCAAAGCACTCCTACGACCTTATAACCTTTTGACGGACGCTCAGACAAGGGAGAATACAAAGCTGATCTTTGAACACTGAATGTGAGACACGGCGCACCGCGAACCTCTTCAAGTGTTTCTGCGTTGTTGACCATTCCAACTTTACACGGCATTCAAGGACAGTTGGAGATCATGTGGTTAAGAAAGGTATTAAATCCGTTCCAAAGTATAGTTCGTTTAATTTTTTTATTCTAAGTTTGACCACTCGTATTATTCAAAAATTTGACTTAAATATCACTTTTTTTATTAACAAAAGTTATTCAGGAATGAGTTAAATTTGACTATGTTTGCACAATTTTTTTGAATAAGACGAACAGTCAAACAAATTATAATTTGAAACAGAGGGAGTAATAGCCAAGGACATGCTGTACAGTATGTCCCCAGAAGGTGGGACCCAGCAACATATATCTATATCTATATAATATTAAAAAGCTAAAATTTCATTCTATTTTTTGTCCACCTTCCCTTAACTATCCGTCAACCAGAGAGTTTCTTCCGTCCCGATTTTTTACTTGACTCGGAGTTATGACTCAGAATCATAAAATCTAGAACAATAGACGTTAAGCGATGTTAGATATAGAGTCTCATTCCAATATATATTGGGTCGCACTCTCCGTATCTCGTATGTGGCATAGAATCATGATCCGTGCTTATACAAGTTAAAATAACTCTTATCTACCATTCTAAAATGTAAGCGATCCGAAGTTTAAAATTTGATAATGTTATGCCATGGTCGTCCATCCCTGTCTCCCGTCCGGATACGGCTTTGAGTGGACCCTATCTCTCTCAGAAACAGAAAAGCGAATCCCCACTCGCTCATCCTTATCCGCCTGGTGCCCAATGCAGCAGCGTGGCCGCTCATTCGTCCACCCACCTCCCCCCACCATGTGCTCATCGGCTGCCGCGCTGAGCCCTTCTCCCATCACCCTGTGCCCCCCTCGCCGGCCGTGCCACGCGCGCCCCATCCCAGTCACCTGTGCTGCTCTCTCCCTCGTGGTCCTTCCGTCCGTCTCCTATCACCATCACGCACGCCTCTGATCTCGCCATGGCCGCTGGGGCGCACGTCCCGTGGCTCCTTAGGTCTTCCCCGGCCGAGCCATGGGCACCGACGAGCGCGGGCGGTGCTAGTGGTGCTCGCATGCCGCGGTTCGCCATCGGCTCCTGCCCCGACAGCCAGAATCGACCGGCCCGACCTTCCCCTCCTCTACGTTGCATATGTATGTTTCAAGTTTTTCTGGCATTTCAAATGTATGTTGCAATTGTTTCATCTTAATGTTGCAAAAGTGGATCAGAGATATTGCGCATGTTGCATATGTTGCAAGTGTTTCAGAGGTGTGTTACAAGCGTTTGTTTAAAATGTTTCATCTGTTTCCAAATGTATGTTGCAATCATTTTTATCTAGATGTTGCATA
This sequence comes from Saccharum hybrid cultivar R570, assembly GCA_038087645.1. Lineage (NCBI taxonomy): Eukaryota > Viridiplantae > Streptophyta > Magnoliopsida > Poales > Poaceae > Saccharum > Saccharum hybrid cultivar. The sequence continues at coordinate 3,228,297 of JAQSUU010000568.1, forward strand.
TGTTTCAATATTATGTTCTAAATATTTCTGCTATTTCAGTCTTATGTTGTAGTAGGTGGTTTCATGTTACAAATTGTAAGTGTTTTATTTCGGATGTTTCATGTGTTCCACACACATGTTGCAAGAGCATGTCTCAAATATTTCATCTGTTTTCAGTCTTATGTTGCATTCATGTTGTAAATGTTTTATGTTGTTTGGCCGGGGGTGAGCTGGGGGTCGACGGACGGGGCACGTGGCGCTGCAGAAGGATGATGCACGGGGTGCTGGGGCCGGTGAACGATGGTGCTACAGGTCAGGGCGCGCTGGGGCGTGCTCGTCCTCAGCTGCTCATTCTGGCTCCCGTGTGTTGCCCGCATGAAGAGTCGGAGAGAGGAGGGGGTCAAGGAAAGGACCGACGGGCATAGAGACGGGGTCAGAGCTTACTCGAGGGGCGGGCAAAGGCGGGCGGGGGTAGGCTGTGGGGACGGATGTCCAGGCTCTAGGCACACCCTTTAAAATTTGTACCAAAATATGCTTTAGGATGTTCGGTTGCACTTAAAATAAGGAAAATAACAATTTGATTATTCTCTTCATCCTAATTAGTGACTAAATAGTTCATCTTATATTTAAAAACGGTGGGATTTAGATGAAATATTTCGGAAATAACCATATACTAAACCAAATTGCATTTCTCGTTTCTGGGCCAGGCCCGGTTACTCTGATGGCTACTTTAAGATCTAGCTGGCCTAGCGGACGTGTGGCCGCGCACATTTCCTTTTTGTGTAAGTACCAAGGCAGGCTCTCAGATTTTGACTTCCATTATAAAAGTTTGGTGCAGTAAAGCCCCAGTAAAGTATACATCAATCGTTTTGCAGATGGAAGCATATCTTTTGAAGTCAATCTTCTAAATTTTTAGTAAACTCGTGAATCCTAATGTCACGTTCTAGCGCACGATTATAAAGTTATGTTCATTGGACAGTACGTACATTTCCTTACAATCTAGTCGTATCAAGTTTGTGTTACAATACTAAAAATTGTTAGCTAAATCATTGATTAAAGATTATGAAGTCTGAATCTTGATATGCATGGGTGCATTATAAATTGGATGTCATAAAACACTTATATTCTAGATTTCTCCCAAGTCAAAATATATTCTAACCAATTTTACACAAAATACTAATAATATTTATATATTACCGAATAAGTATGTGGTGTTATAAATATTGACAATCTTAATCAAATTTATGTAGTTTGATTTATTACAAAGCTAGAATGATATTTTTCTGTGACAATAGATGTAGTAGTAAACTATGGATCTGATTCAATCTCATGGGCTAACAACTAGTAGCGACTAAAAATTAGCTAGTCTATCAAACTAGCAACTGTTTTATATGATTATTAAGGCATTGTTTGGTAGGGCTCTACCCCAAAGGCTCCTTTGGATCAAAATGGCTCCAGCTCCACATTTTTTCATTGAAAAATAGCTCCAAACTTCTCTTGCTAAATTGTTTGGTAAGACTCCTCCGCAAACGCCGAAGTCAGAGCGGAAGAGGAGACCTACTAAATGCAATAAACAAAGTTAAATGAACCATGGATTATCTTTGTTTCCGCATACCTCAAAGTTTGAGACAGTGCATATATGATACTCCTATATTAATCCATCTCTGGTGCGGTCTAAATGCCACGTACTACATTGTGGTCCTCTTCGTTGCCTAGGTTGCGTTGTCTTTGAGGATGCCTAGGTTTGTTTCTCCGAGGCAATGAGTTAAAGAATACTAGATGATACTGTGGTATATCACCATTCTTTTGTTAGCCAAAACAAAGGTAGAATTCCTCTAAAAAAGGGTAGAATTATAAGTTCTAAAGAATGATATGCCCTATCTTAACTCCCTTGATATGTTTTGCATGATATAATGACATCCATATATTGCATATAGTTTTTCATTTCGAATACATTTCAGCCTTATTTAGACTAGAAGAGATGGCCAATCCATGACCCCTCTCCACTGTAAACTGTATCAGAACAGTTCTCGCTGATCAATACAACTCAGTAACAAAAAATGAGCACTTTCAGTGCAACAATATATAAGAAAGGACTAGAAAAATATATCATGACCTAGGTCTTGCAGTACATATTTTTCCTCCCTTTTTTGACACATGGAAACATGACGACAACATCTCACCGGATTGATGAGCGCTTCGTGTCATCGATCGTCTTGACTCTTATCTTGATCATCAAACAGGCCAGGTGACGAGTTTCTTGTAACCTTCGGGCAGTGGGGAATTCTTGCAACGATAAATAGCAAACCTTCACCATTTGTTGGCGAGAAATGCATCAACCATGTACGTAGTTGAATGCATCCTGACACCCTTTAGCCTCTAGCGCAAGAGGCAGCAGGGAAAAACAAATGTGAAGGAAAAGATCAATCAACCGGTCCCTCCTAAAATGCTATCATGGAAGCATTACATACATGAACATGTGCGAATAAGCACAATGCATGTAAAACAGCAACCATGAGGCAGCACAGGAATCTGAAGGCCTGCTGAAATGGCAGGGCCAAAAAAGATCCAAAAACCGGAGGGACCAATGGATTGAAACAAGGGTAGATAGATCAATGGATCTGCCATGTAATATACATGGCAAATCCATCGATCAATCACTCCAGCGGAGAAGCATGACAACGCAGCGGCGGATGATGTAGAGCTTGGCCCTCTTCTCCCTGAGAGACCTGTTCAGCCTCCCCATCTGCTTCATCTGGCTTCCAACCTTCATGGTAGCTGATAGCTACAAAAATATATATCGATGCAGCTGGTGTGTTGTTATAGATTAGGGAGACCAAACTATGTTTTGGTTCTCAGAAAGCTAGGTTGGTGTGAGTTGGTGGTGTCCCTAGCTAAGTGTTGTGGAGCAAAGATGAAGAGAAGTCCTTATATAGAGGTCAGAGGTGGACGATCTGTAGTGACGAGACTGGAGTGGGCCGGGAGAAATACACATATGGAAGATATCGTATCACAAGAACATCATACCCGTCACATGCAAGAAGCTTGTTTGCCGACTAGGGGACACCCCCCCTGACACAGGAACTCATCTTGCCATTATTATATTCACAAATTGCTTTGGAGATGGTAATCAATTGGGCGGCCATCACCTCTAATAGAGAATTACTACAGTGGCAAATGACGACAAAGTCGAGTGGACAGCTGGCTACCCAAGCGTGCATGGAACAAAGTTATTAACTCGTCAGATGCATGCATGTAGATTATTGTTTAGTTCCTCCGAGAAAAGTTCTCTGATCTCGATGACTTTTCATCAATGGTCCTGAGCGTTGGTACGGTGAAAGTACTAGGAAGGTAGCTGAAGCCTGAAGCGTGTAGCATTTCAATTTGCTGAATCATCTGGAACAGAGTAAACTTGAGGGCTTTTGGAACCAAATATAGTGAACTAAGTATGATGAACTTTGTAAATAAATTGTCTAAACTCTAACTCAAGGAACGAAGCTTCAGTGCACCTTGCATTGCTAAGGAGAAAAACTAACATATTTCTGACCCCTCGGTCTCTGCGAATTGGTAGCCAATCGTTAACCGACAGCTAAATTGCAACTCATACCTATGACTCAACTAATAAACAATTGATGGATAATAGTAAGAAATTAAAAACAGTATCCCTCATTACACTGGATATTGGCAATCTTAGAAAGCATAAATCATGTCATCATAATCTTACAAGCTAAATATTAATTGTGTTGCTGAAGTAACAGTGCTCTGACGGACCCATCAGCATCATATAAGCTCCACACAACATTAGCTTCGAAGTTACTGAACAATTTGTCTATGTCCACATTTTCAGAATAGATGTATGGACATTGAATTAAACATTGATGGGAAAGCAAGCAATATCATTCTCCAGCTTCAGAAGCAAAGGGTGGGATTTCTCCCCTTGCCATGCGCAACTGAACTGTCAAGAGCGATCGACTAGTCAAACACAAACACTTACTCAGTACGTAATAAAAACATCTCCTTAGGGGTTGCATCTAGACAAAATGGCCCTTGACGCATGCGAAATAGTGAATGAACATTCCTTTTGCATCCAACCGTGTTTTTTTCGTACATGGATAAGAGCGCCGTTCAAATGATACGTGTCATTTTGATAGGATTTCGAGGAGTCGAGGGGTGATTAAATTTTATTTGTTTTTTGTGTGATTTCAAAAGTTTAGCACACACTGGAAGCAGCAAGCACATTGAAAACTGGAACAAGTTCAGTTCATGTACATTATGACAGAGTGTAACAACGAGAATATATAGTAGTACTATATGAGAAGTTATCGCATAGAATGGAAGTTGTTTTTGTGAGCACCACCCCTTCGGCATCTGCTGACATGCCTGTTCTTGAATCTTGAGGATGAGCAAGGGACAGGGGAGGAAGAAACGGAAACTGCTCAGGCGCCGTCCGCTGCTACGAGGCCCAGAAGGCTCACAAAGCCCAACATCCGTATCAGCGGCCCAGAGTGGAAGAAGCGGAGTATAAGTAGGAAAAAATGTGAGAGGATTATGCAATGTATGAACCAAAATTCTAAAATCAAACATTCACTCCTCGCTACTGTTGCATGTTCTTCTTCCCTTCCTTCCTCCCTCCTATCTGTATTGCTAACAAATTGGTATCAGCATCCTCATCCTCCCAATCCTGGACCCCAACCTCCATCCCCACCACCACTACACCTGAGCGGTCTTGCGGCGCCATGGAGCCAAACTTCAAGCTCATCCTCAACGAACTGGCGCAGCCCAACCGCCGATTCAATGAGCAGGACAACCGCTGGAGCCGCCGCTTCACCGATCTGGAGCGCGGCCTCACCGAGCGTTCCACCGCTGTCGACGCCCGTCTAGACACTCTGGAGGCCTCACACTCCACTAACACTGACGCATTCACGTGGTGCCTCGCCGTCCTAGAGTCTGGTGCCTGAGGATCCGTCTACCGCTGTCGTGGAGACCCACCTCGCATCCCTTGAAGGCAACTACGCCGACCTCGTCGCCGAGTTCACCTAGCATCTCTCCGTTCTGTGTCCTGGCGTGGATGGTTGTTGATGGTCATTAACACCCCATTTTATACCATCAACCATGCCTAATTTGATGATATAAATGACATAAACCGTAGTCATAGGGCTTATTTCTAACCATTTCCACAAGTTGTGATGACTATGTGAGTGTAGGAACAAGGTGGTCATATACATGGTAAAAACACTTCATCAAATGCCTATTTTGACTGCACCATGTCGAAGAGCTCGTCGAGACACACGTAATCGAGTTTTACGTTTCACCCCATTCGGAGTCCGGACGACAAAATTATGCCTTCTAGAATATCACAAGACGGGCCGGGCTGGGTTGGACATAGATGGACGTCGAGCAACCAGGACTTATATCCAATGGCCCCCAAACTTGGTCAGGGGCCTCCACACTCACCCAGGAGCCCATGGGAAGCCTTGTTCACCATATTGGATCACATGGGGGTTAGGATAAGCCTAGACAAGCTGGCCCAATCCAACAAAGTGCATCCACACCGTTGCTTTGCATGGTCGGTGCATCCAAGCATCGGTCGACGCCCAAGTAGGCCGATCAACGCCACCGACCTACCAACTGACCTTCTCAGCTCTCTACAAGTACCCCCTGCATGAACTGACCTTGTTAGGCTATAAATAGTGGTGTTAGGCGCCATTTGTAATAATCCCCAGCAATCCCAAGTAGAATAATAGCAAGGCGAAGTTCTGTAGCTCTACCGCTTAGAAGTAGAAGATAGGGAGAGAGTGAGGAGAAGCTTGGGGAGGAGCCAGAGGTGTCCGCATCCTCTCCCACTTGTGCCTCGGCAGATGAAGCTCTTTTTCGAGTGAAGTCTGGCATCTTCTGTGGTAACTCTGATCTTTTGCATTACTTAAGTATTAATTTATGTTATTGTTGTTTACGGGTTTCACCGCTTGGTTTGAGTGCTCTGATCTAGTTCCACCGCAGCTGAGGTCGAAGTGGTAAGTGCATAGATTACACGTGGTGCATAGGCTATAAATTTCTGTGTTTATGGCTAGGCCTCCTGATAGATTGTGGTAGGTGGTATGTGGTGACAGCCCTATCCATCCTCTGTATTCTACCATGTTGGGTCTAGTTATTAAATCGTAGGGCTCGTGGTAGACCTTGTCTAGTTAATCTTCTAGGTTGGCTAGGCGGGCTGTGCCCTGAAGTAAACAACTATAATATAGTATTCTTTAGTCTTGCCTTAGTTCATAGAAACCACAGATATCTTCTCTACCCATTATCACCTACCCTTGCTCTATCCTTGGACACATTTGTTTCTTAACTAGTTCACTTCACGTTCCCCGCGGAAATTTGATACCTTGGAATACTCGAGGGTGAAAGCTAAATTAACATCTGTGCACTTTGGATTTGTTTGTTTGCCACATCTAGTGTCAACAAGCTTTCTGGCGCCTTTGCCGGGGAGCGGTAGTGTCGTAGGGTCAAAACCACGGCAAGAAATGTTGTTTGTCGGGTGCCACTGAGTGTGTGTCTCCGGTGGCTCGAGTGGACTCAAGAACACAAAGAACATAAAGAGGACGCATGGTTTATCCTGGTTTGGGCTATCAAGGCCCTACGTCCAGCAGTAGATGATCCTTGTATTCAAGAGCACTGAAAATTGGGGGGTTACAATAGAGTGTAAGAGAGATTTGGTGGGGGATCGCTCGGTGCTGATCCTTGAGCCTTGTCACCGGTGAGGTCTTCCTCCTCATCAGAGAGGAGGACAATCGGAACCGAGGGAGGAGCTCTTGGTGCTCCTCTTGGGGTGGCTCTACTCTCGGTGCAGAGCACGAGCTGTGTGGTGAGGAATCAAATGATTTGTTCGAAATCATCCTTCCCCCCTCTAGGATATGACCTCCCCTTATACATCGAGGTAGGTCGGGTACATGGCAGTTTGAGAGCTTAGTCTATGGTCTACATGCACCAGAGTCCAGGGAGGTCTCGTAGCAGCGTGGATGGACCTTGGTCTTGTCATGGAACCGAAGAAGCTCGGGGCGTCATCTGGCTCCTCTGTTTTGACACACCGGGTGTCAGGCTCTATCGGCCTAGACCGGCCTCCACTGGGTGCAGCTTCTAGAGGCTTCTTGGCAGTGAAGGCAGCTGGCTTGAGGGGCTAACGAGCAGGCTCGGAAGCCCCCGAGCCACCGAAGCCAAGTGGATGGATTTGTCTTCTTGTGTCACACGCCGTGCGTGACCCTGTCAGAGGAGTGGTTGATAGTGCCATGTCTACTGGGCAGCGCTGGAGGGCCCCTGAGCCTTGGTGGCTCAAGGTGTCTGTCTCTTGCCCGGGCCTTGGCTAGCACTGAAGGCTAGGAAGGAGCCAAGGATCGGGTTTAGGCTTTCATCAATCGGGAGCCTGAGGCTTGGGCAAGCCCTCGAGCCCCAAGCAGAGGGGAGGGTGTGCTTGGGCTCGGCCCGATACTTAGCTGAAAGGTGCGTGTGAGAGCACCTAAGGGGTGTAGCCTTTGAGCCCCTGGGCGATCCTGGAAGTTTCGATCAGGGGTTCCACTAGTTGGGAACCTTTGATCTCGAGGGTTAACATACCTCTATGTTAGGATCTCGTTAGGTAGCTATTCTAGTTTAGAACTGAGTCATCCAAGTATCTTTTATCGTTTATCTTCATACCATGGACCACATTCCAATCATTGAAATCGCTGCTCCAAAGGGCACTAGTTTGGTTCCATCTCCATCATCAAAACCTAACCGCACCAATAGTTATGAAATTCGCCCTTGTTTCATAACTAAAGTTCAGGAGCAATCTTTTTCTAGGGAAATAGATGAAAACTCGTATGCTCATGTTTGGGACTTCGAGCTAGTGTGTTCATGCCTTCACATTTCAGGCATGTCACATTAAACCCTTAAGTGGAAGCTATTTTTGTTCTCTTTGATGGGATTAGCCAAACTATGGTATACTCAAACCATAGAGAGTGTACAAGGAGAATGGGAAGTTCTTCAAGCCAAGTTCTGCATAACTTTCTTCCCTATCTCCTGAGTAATTCATCTTTGAATAGAGGTCCTAAGCTTCAAGCAAAGGGAGAAGGAATCCCTAGGTGCTGCATGGGTCTGCTTGATAGATCGTTCCTCATCTAGCCCTAATCTTGCTATACCCAGTCCTATGCTTTTGCAACACTTCTATTTGGGTCTTAGTGAGAAATCTGTACATTTCCTTAACATCGCTTTAGGAGGAGCCTTCTTACATATTTCTGTTAGTGAGGGGAGAGATATCCTTGACACAATCCTTGAAAACTCTCCCTACACCAATGTCCATTATGACTCCCCTAAAGAAAAGGACATTCCAACCCCCGTGCAAGAAAAAAAAGTTTCGATAGTCGAATCCTTGCCAATTCCATCTAAAGCTTTAGCTGCTGACCCAATTCCTAAACCATTTCTAGGGACACCAAAGGAAGAAGAAATTCATCCTTTGGTGTTTCCCTTTGAGGAGGATCTCTTCCCTAATGTTGGAAACATCTTGAATCATCCAATCCAATAGAGATCTTTGGCGCCCTTGGCCAATCAACATATTCTCAATCCTCCTCAAGTTTTGGCTGCTCAAGAGCCCCATGAATCAAAACCTTCTTACACCTCAGACATCAATGATCCCCCATTTATCCCTCCTTGTTTCTTTGTTGATAATCCAAACCAAGGAGGAACTCCAAACCTTTTGGTTGACGTCGAATGGGAGGGAAAATCATCAGAGGCAAGGATCACCATCCCATTGGAGGATGAGGATGGGAATCCACTCGTAGGATGTCATAGACAACAAATGATGGATGAATATGTTTGGTCTATGGACATTCTTGAGGGATCTACTCTAGAGTCCAAAAAGGAGGATCATGTGGACGAACACCAAAGCTACATTCTAGAAGAGCCACAAGATCCATGCTTTCATGAGAAATCTCCAGAGTCAATCTTTCCTTCTACCTACACCTATGAGAGTTACACCCATCCTATGCTTCTCTTTTATTAAATCCTCAAGAGGATGGTTGTGGAAGCTTTTGTTTATCACAAGTATTCCAAATATCGTAGTTGCCTTGGCGCAAGTTCTTGTAGTCAAACCGCAAAGGTCGAGCTTATGACTTAAAATAAAGCACTATCAGGAGATAGCCTGTTTTCTTGCTATTTTCAATTCAATAAAGTTTGTTTAGTTTCTATCTTGATAAAATAGTAGTAGTAATAATAATAATAATAAGAGTTTACCTTTCAAAATAAACAAAAAATATGCTTTTCCCTTGAAATAAAATAGAGCCAACCCAATGGAATTTGAGCTTGATTGTTGCATTGACTGATGTATTCACACATCGGTTGGGTTTGTATTATCACCTTGCACTAGTCTTTGTTGCAGATATCAAAATCATGAATCAAGACTTTTTGAGCAAGCATCATGGGTGGTGTCAAGAAGGAACTCAAGTCAAAGACATGGTACAAATGTGCAATTCAAGAGTGAGGATATTCAAGCATGGAATGCTTAGAAGCAAATGTGATGGTCCACTCAAAGTCATCATGGAGCCATCAGGCTTCAAAATAACAAAGTAACATCTACAAGGTAAGTGGTTAATTCTTAAAAGATTACCTTGGACCCAATAAGCATGAATATGAAAAAAATTGATGTGATTGAACTTGTTTAGTTTTGCTAACACAATGGTGAAGCTTAGCTTTTCAGTCATAGCTTCCTTCTGCTCATAATCTTAGCCTACTCTTATAAATTCATGTTAACCTAAGAGATGGAAGTTTACAGAAAAGCTTGTGCCATGTTTTGGCATTTGTGGGGGGTCGGCCGACCTAGCCCTTGGTCGCCCGACCTTGCACAAGCATGTTTCAGCTCCAAATCTTGTACACATGTTCTTCTATCTTGCCTTGTCTTGATCCAAAATTAGAAGAGTGGAGATTGAGATGTTAAAATTAAATGATCTTGTTATGTCTTTACATCCTTGTCTCTAGAATAAATGCTTGTGAAACCTCTTCTTATGCAACTTGTTGTCATGTTGAGTTTTGTTAAATTTTGTGACCTTGTAAACTAGTGGCACTTCAAAGATCTGATCACTCCTTCACATTTATCCTTGATTGCTAGCCTCCCACCATGTCTGGTAGTGCCGAATTTCTCTTTGAATTCAAGCATTCCTTTTATGAGACATTCCTCCACCAAACCAAACCCATATTCTTGACACCTATCCTATCCACCAATATGGCCTCCCAAAACAAATACCCCTTTTTGCCTTTTTGTGAAGAGAGACATGGAGCTATAAAAAAACTTGGACACAAGATGGTCCAATTAAAAAAACAAAAAAATATGGGGACATGAAGGTCCAAGTATATTAAAAAATATATGGCATACAGATCACACCCACCGTGACGTGGGGACCATAATGAGGAGTTAGCTCCTTCGCTCCGATCAGATCCTATGCCCCCAATCTGACCCTAGGAGGTCGGGGCAATGGAGCCGTGACACCGAGAGAAGGTAGCCCACAATGGGAGAGCCACTCTCCCCATACAATGACATCATGACCTCTCCTCAAAGGAATAGAATGACAGGACGAAGGCCACAATGATAGCAAGTTGGCCATACTAGGTGGGGGAGTTGGTGAGCAGCCACCAATCCCATTGCACCGCCATGGCCAGAACAGTACCGCCACCGCACGTTATCCCTTGGCGTAGAGAGCAAGGTCAAGACGACCATGCCCTGATGATAAGACCATGAGGACTGCTTAACACGCATGCTAGCTTCTCCATCCCATAGGCTAGGAGAACCCTACTCTACATGTAACTTGGCCCTCGTGACTATATAAGGGGAGCTAGGCCTTCTTCCAAAGGGTTTTTTATCGACCTCCAGTTGATCGGACTATAGATGATCATCTTCCCCTTCCTCAAACACTCCCTACCTATAGCACTGTAGCTTGTATACCTCCTGTTGTAAGCCTTTTGGAGCACTTTGGCATTGAGGAACACATACTCATAGGTCTTTGGTATTGGACGTAGGGCTTCATTCCGAACCAATATAAATCCTTTGTGTTCTGAGTGCCCGCCATCGAATCCCTTGAGTAGCACGACGATAAATTTACTAGTCGGTTCTCAAAACACCCCATTTTATACCAACAACCATGCCTAATTTGGTTATATAAATGACATAAACCATAGTCATAGGGCTTATTTCTAACCATTTCAACAAGTTGTGATGACTATGTGAGTGTAGGAACAAGGTGGTCATATACATGGTAAAAACACTTCATCAAATGCCTATTTTGAATGCACCATGTTGGAGAGCTTGTTGAGATACATGAAATTGAGTTTCGTTTCACCCAATTCAGAGTCCAAACGACAAAGTTATGCCTTCTGAAAGATCGCAAGATGGGCCATGCTGGGTTGGACATAGATGGATGTCGGGCGACCCCCTAAGGCCTCGGGCAACCTGGACTTGTGTTCATCGGCCCCCAAACTTGGTTAGGGGCCTCGACACTCACCCAGGAGCCCATGGAAAGCCTTGTTCACCACATTGGATCACATGGGGGTTCAGGTAAGCCTAGACAAGCTGGCCCAATCCAACACAAGCCAAGATGAGTCCAAAACCGGAGAAAGGAAATTCCAAACGTGACCGAACTTTGTACCCAAGCTTTAGAGAAGCGTAGATATGCGCACCACTCAAAGACTGATGGCAGAAGGCACTAAGGGGAGTTAGGTGATGGCCCAAGGCATCGAGAGATGGCCCAAGTGCACCAAACTACCTCTGACAAGCCCAGTTGGCTTCCAACCGTCATCAAGAGTGCATCCATGCCATTGCTTTGCAAGGTCGGTGCATCCAAGCATCGGCTGATGCCCAAGTAGGTCGATCGATGCCACCAATCTACCAACTGACCTTCTCAGCTCTCTACAAGTACCCCCTCCAAGAACCGACCTTGGAAGGCTATAAATAGTTGTGTTAGGCACCATTTGTAATAATCCCCGACAATCCCATCAATCCCAAGTAGAATAGTAGCAAGGCTCTGTAGCTCTACCACTTGGTGATGGCTCTTAACACCCTATTCTGCCATCAGCATAAAGTCCTAAAACACATAAAATCAATCAAAAAGCAACAATTTATGTTTATATTTTACTTGGTTCCACTTGTACTTGGAGAATTGTGCTTGCAGGGTCAAAATAGCACAAATGCGGCAAATGGAGACCTTCTAGAAGCACTCTACGTGGCCAGGAGGGCCAAAGCCCACCAAGTGGCATCGCCTGACACCACCCTGACCCTTGCCATGTCAGTGATCCATGGGATGGTGGCCAAAACACCTTGGCACGTTGATCCAAGGTCGGTTCAAGCCAAAGGATGAGATTTACTTCATGTGGATCAAGGGCCCACTTGTCACTCACTCCAAGGCACAACATAAACCTACAACTACCTTATTCAACCGCCATTGTCCAAACAACCATTTGTTCTAAAATATTGTCAAGGCATTTTTGGTGCCATTGCTAGGAAACACAAATCCTAGTGGTGACACTAAGAAATGCCAATAGTGCTCGATGTCACACCCCCAAAACCATCTCCTCGGAGTTAGAGTGGGAGCCGCTGAGCAGTGGGCTCAATGAGGGTCCCATCCACGCTCGGTGCATACTCCGCACACCGACCTATGCTGCTGAGGTTGGCTCAAGCCACTAGGGCCAGTCACTAAGCCCTAGAAAGGCATGGCATGCTAGGTGATCGGATGGCCCCAAGCCAGAGTCCAGACGCTCTTGATCACCCGACCCACGACAGGCCTAGGTCAGAAAGCAGGGCGCCTTCGGGCCTAAGGTGGGCAACTCCTAGATGAGTTCACCAACCCAGCATTATGCAGCACGGGGCATCATCACCACCACTTGGCCCTGACATCCAAGCACTCCCACCATACTTGCGTGCCCTCAGAAGGGCATCTCACTCTCGTCGGTGGAAGTCATCCCCGCCATGGCTGGCTCAGTCACCGAAAGATCGGACTCAGCCCATCGTCACCCTCATAGACTCAAATCATGAGGCCACGAAGGGATCAAGGGCTCTTGACAAGATCATAACATAGAGGTATGTCAAGTCCCTGGGCAATAGGTTCCTGGTCAAAAGATCCCTGATCGATCCCCCAGGATCGCTCGAGGGATACACCCCTCAGGTGCGCTTGCACGCACCTTTCAGCCAAGGACTGGCCGAAGCTTGAGCATGCTCTCTGCCCCTGCTCGAGACTTGGAGGCTCGCTCGAGCCATAGGCTCCCGATTGATAGGAGCCCGAGCCTATTCCTTTGCCCTGGCCCCAAGCACAGGCCATGGCCCAGGCTAGTGTTGGTGTTTCTAAGCGCAATCATCAAGTGAGGAGGTTTTAAGTCCATCACCGGTAACGGCCATAGAAATGCCTATTGGTATTTCTTAATACCATTACTAAAATTGAGTTAATCTTAGTAATGCCGCCAAAAAACACCAACTACGATAGTCCTTAAAGATTACAGACAATATCCGCAAGCGTACGGAGCTATTGTTGTAGCATTTCACCCGGAAGTATTCAGGGTATCGTTATTTATATTTTTCCAAAGGAGGGCAAAGTATACATACTCTAGCATAGACATAAACATGATTACATACTTGCATAGTGGACCATAACTCATGATAGGGGTAAAAATGGTATTTCATGGATAGTGGACACACATCTGAGCCAACCTCAAGGATAAAAGAAAAACAAAGAATAAAAGAATATTCCTAAGTGGAGCAAGCATGTTCCATGCAAAGAACAGTTGATAGTCATACAACGAATATGGTTAGAGCTAGAACTAAGTGTGAGATAGGTCGGGAGGCCACTGAGTACTGGTTTGATAGCATCCTCATGTGACAATTTAGACTCCTACACCCCAGACGAACATGGGGGATTACAAGGGACAGATAGAGCTATCACCACCTACCGCCTACCCTCAACTATGGGAAGCGAAATGTATTCATCTACTTCTATGTACCCGAGCACCTTGCTCGATTACACAAAAACTACCCACATCCCCTTAAGACTCTGACCCTATGGATCGACAAGCATAGGACATAGGCACACCTAAAGGCACGATGAACCGCCATCTGAACTTAGCTCTAATTCTACTCATATAAGTTATATGAATGATTAAGCATAAAGTTCTACATGTTAAGATCAATATATCCAAACTATATGCTAGTTCATATATCATGATTATAACACAAAAACTATAATCTAGTTCATATGCACTACTATATGAATGATATGAGAGCAAGAACTTGGAAGAACTCTTTATAGTATTCATACCAAGAAGGTTCTCTTCTTTCAAGGCGACAAGCTCTCCTTGATAGCTTTGCCCTTGCTCACAAACAAGCACTAAAGCTAAAGATACAAGATGAGGTAGTGAGGTAGAGGCTCCAAATGAATGTGTGTGTTGTGAATGAGATCTAGCCCTTCTTATATAGTGATACATGGTCAGTTTTGGTGTAGGTAAATCAGGAAACCACCATGGACCGCCTCTGCACGGCGGCATGCAACCGCTGGAGAAGCGTGGGCCCAAGAGGCGGCGCCGGGGGTGCGGGCGCACCCTGGCTGGCCCTGCTCGCCATCGCCTTGCTCCGATGGGCTGTGGGCTAGGCCTGGATGCCTGCCATAGTGGTATTCTGCCCAGTTTGAATGTTTGGATGGGCCTTTGCTTGTCTCCTTGGTGTAGAATCTGCATTACGCTTTCCGTTTTGCGTATTTTGGTATGTTTTCCACTTGTATTCAAACTTGTGTCCTGCAAAACATATTTTCTCGAATACAAGTGGAACTAGGTCAATAGTAAAGGCATATGTGTCAAAAGCATGTCTATTTCTCCTGTTTTGGACAATAATTGGCAGTCGGAAATGGTCATTAGTGACCACCAACAAATCCCCCAAGCTTATCCTTTGCTTGTCCCAAGCAAATAGCTAAGTACTTTGTTGTTGATCAGGAGTTGCTACTATGCCGATACAATTCATAAGTGCCATGCCTATAACAAAGTATTCTTCCACAATTCAAATAAGTTGGCATCTTTATCCACCCTTTACTTTGATTCTTGTGAGGCATATAGCTTTTTCAAGTTCTTGGGCGATTGCAAGATAGAAAGGTTATAACAGAATCACTAATCATTCATTCTTAGATTAACCATCTATCCGGAGGTTTTATGAGTTTTGTAAAAAAATGTAAGTTCCTCAAATGATTCTCTCGATCGCTCAATGTGTATGATACCTCACCAAATCATTTGATATTTGTCTTCTTTTCATATCCTACCACTAAAGCTTTTGAGTGGAGTTTTGGGTAGGTATGAATGTGGAGCATACTTGCATCACATATTTTGCTAAGTCAAAGACCAGACCACAAGGAGATGCAAGTCATACACTTTTATCAAGATGTGCAAGTGTGTGAAATTTTTATGATATTCCTAATTCTAAATATTTTTGGTACTCCTTTGAATCATGAATCTCTCTCTTTTTTGGATGAATGCCTCTTATTTGAAAGTATGGGCTATCTTTATTTCTATATTCTCTTTTTCTTTTCTTTTCTTCATGCTCTTTTGGCATGCATTTTTTTCTCTCATGCCTTTTGGCATGGATATTTTTTTTCCTTTTTTTAGCATAGCCCATACTATTCTTTTTGGCACATGAAATTTTTGAGAGAGACACACATGATAAATGAATGGAGTAATTATTTGGTGAACGGGAAAAGCATGTTTTTGCATAACTCTCAGTGTAAGAGTTAGAAGTTTATTTGTGGGTGTACGTGTGTCTTGATCATGGGTGCATGACGAGAATCTCAACAAGGGTCACAACAATTTGACAAAGCTCAATGCTCAAACAAGTAGCATATGACTAAGGTTTGAACTTGAATTTCATGTCATATTTTTTTTGAGAACACACCAATGGCGCATATTTCGTTAAGCAGAAAAAGAGTTTTGCCAACACCAAACAAACTTGGTAACGACATGGTTACTAAACCTAGCACTACTGGATCCGAAAATAGGGATTACATGATGAACTAAACTTGCAACAGAAGAAGCAACTAATGGACGCTACTACACCCTCGCTAAGAGCACCCTCAAGTGCTTGTTCCCTACCGAGCACCACCTTGCTCCCTCCTCCTGCATAGCATTGACAAAAACCATTGCCTGGCTAGCAATGCCATTGAAAGTCCGAGAGTTGCGCTCTTTCCACAACATCTAGCCCACCATGAAGACAAACAAGTCAAAGCCACGGTGCAAAGGTTTTGGGATCATCTTTCTTGTAATCCCTATGGTTGGCAGGAGGAACCTACAGGTGAAGTCTCGCGAGCCAGATGTGCCATACCTCCCTACTGAAGCTACACCCAATGAGGATGTGATCCAAAGTATTTGGCTCCTGTCCACACATGATGCACTCGTTTGAAGGCTGTAGTCCATGGCAGAACTAGCGGTCTCCAGTCCAGCATTATCCATGAATGGTTAGCCAGAAAAAGAAGCGAACCCACGGAGGGGCGGGCATCTTCCAGATGTGCTTAGCACTAAGAACCGGAGTCGATCCGAGGAACATAGCGCCATACGCGGAAGCCGCTGAGTAGCAGTGGTCCATGGAGAGAGTCCAAGAAAAGGTGTCAGGCTACTAGGAGAGGAGCACATCATCCAGAAGATCACAGATGAGGCTGATCTCGTACAACAGCTGCATGGGCGGTGCTACAGCAATGTGACGCACGCATGCACTCCCGGGCAATGCCTCGGCCACAGTATCCATCCTCCTTCTTGCGCGCATAGCCGCGAAAACGTTTGGAGCTAGGGTCGCGAAGCTAGATCCACCAATCCATTTCTCAGTCCAAAAGAAAGTGGACTCACCGTTTCCCAATGTCACCACCGTCGCGGCTTGAAAAAGTGCAAGAACAACCTTCTCCGTCGTCGCCAGCTGGTGCCTAGAGGTGCGGTCGTGCCACACCCAGCGCACCCGCAGAGCCACTCCAGCACGCCTCAAATCCGAGATGCCAAGACCACCTAGCTCCTTCGGCATGCACGTCTTTACCTAGGTGACTTTGCATAGACCTCTAGTTACCGTATCCGTGCCCGCCCAGACAAAGGCACGCTGCAGTTTATCAATCATGTCGATAGCCCAAGGAGAAAGGCATAGAGTGATAGAAGTGTGTATTGGGATGGAGGAAAGCGTAGCCTTGACTAGCGCCGTCCTTCCCATGACATTCAGCATGCTCCCCTTCCAGGCCGGAATCCGAGCCGCGACCCTGTCAATGAGAAACTGCTCCTCAAAATGTTTTAGCTTGTAGACGGACAACGGGATTCCGAGGTATTTGCATGGAAAGGTTTGCACTCGATAGCTCAGTATCTCCTGTACTCGAGCAATGTCCTCAGCAGCACAGTGCATGGGAGTAGCAACGCTCTTCTCCAGGTTGGAAAAGAGGCTAGAAGCAAGACCAAAAAATGCACAGCACCGCCTTCACGGTCAGCAGGTCACGCTCATTTGGCACCACGAACACGACTAGATCATCGGCGTAGAGGCTGAGGCGAGAACCCCGCAAGCCAACGATTGGCGTTAGGAACCCTTGCTGCTCAACCCACCCAAGGAGGCGGTTGAGGACCTCCATGACCAACACAAAAAACATCGGCGATAAAGGATCACCCTGGCGCAACCCCCGTGCGTGACAAATTCTTCTTCCTAGACATCCATTAAGCATGATTTTAGTGCTCAACGTTGATAGGATACCAGCAATCCAATTTCTCCACCTCAATTCGAAGCCCATGTGCTGCAAAACCTCCAGGAGAAACACCGAAGAGACGAAGTCGAAAGCCTTTGCCACATCGATCTTGAGCAACACGCACGTCAAACGACGCCTATGGATCTCCTTGCACGACAGCTAGACATCCCAGAAATTATCATGAATATTCCATCCTTTGATGAACGCGCGTTGGTTATGATGCACTAAGGCGTCCAGCACCCTCGCTAGGCGATTGGCCATGCATTTTGTCAACAGCTTCCCAAAGCTGTGCATGAGACTGATGGGCCGGTAGTCTCTAATCTCCTCTGCATGCTCCTTCTTTTTTAGTAGTATCATGTACGCGTCATTTAGGTGGTATAGGCTTCTGAAATCCTGTGACCAGAAGGCATTGATCGCATGCATAATATCCACCTTGATTATGCCCCAAGCTACCTTGTAGAACATTCTAGTGAACCCGTCCGGGCCCGGGGACTTCTCATTCGGTAGCTCCTTGATGACATTGCATACCTCATCCTCAGTGAACAGGACCTCGAGCTCATGCAACTGGAGCGAGGGAACACCAATTTGGTGTAAATCGATGCGTCTGGACCTCACAAAATTGGTCCCCAACAGCCCATCGTAATACCCATACAGTGCATCAGCCATGGACTGATCTGAGATGATCTGAGCTCACTCAACCCGCAGTGCCTCAATGTGGTTCTGTCTCCTCCGGTGGTAGGCTTGCAAGTGGTAGAATTTAGTATTAGTGTCCCCTTCCTCCAGGAACAGGATCCGCGCCCGCTGCTTGGAAATGGTGCGCGACAAAGATGCCAATCCTAGGACTCTCAACTTGAGGGTGTGATACATGGTGAGCTCCCAGTCATGCAGCACTCTCTTCTCTTGCTCAGCATCGAAGCAGAAGATGACCTCGCAAGCCACCGCAAGCTGGAGACGGATGCTGCCAATCCTGGCATTGCTCCACCGACGAAGCTCCACAGCCACATTACGGAATTTGTGGTCTAGCAAGCGGAAGGGGTCACTCCCTCAACCGTCGTTGCCCAGGCCCATGCCACCACCTCAGAGAAACCAGGAACCTTTGTCCAGAAAGATTCAAACCGGAAACGCCACTTGGCGCCCTAGAACACATTTATCAGGAGCAACAGTGGGCAATGATCAGAACATTGGGATGACAGCGGCTTAAGAGCATGGGACTGGAACTCCAAAAGCTAGTCCACGGAGACAAAGACCCGATCTAGCAGCTCGAGTGTCGGCCTGTCTCGGTAGTTAGACCAAGAGAAACACCTGCCAACCATGTTAATCTCCTCCAACTGCGCTCGATCCATGAAGCTTCTGAACCGTCTCATGGATCGGCGGTCAAGACGATCATTGTTTTTGTCCTGGGCGTGGTAGATCATGTTGAAGTCCCCACCTAGTAACCAAGGTCCCGGCGACGCATCGTGGAACTGCAACAGCTCCGCTAGGAACTCCACCTTGTCATTGTCCTCCTATGGCCCATGGACCCTAGTAACCCACCATGGCTGGGTCGAGGAGCCGCTTCTCCTGAACCGGGCAGAAATACAGAATCGCCCTCGATTCACACCATCGACCAACCACTCATCTCTACACCAGGCTAGGAGAATCCCTCCAGCCATCCCAATCGCAGGCAAAAAAACATAATCGAAAGCAGGTCCTAGGATTTCAATAGCTAGCACATTACAGACGCTGGAGAGCTTGGTCTCCTGGATACACATGATAGACGGCTTATGCAACAACAGAGTCTCACTGACCACGTTATGTCGTGCCTAATCATTCAGGCCATGGACGTTCCAGAAGAAACAGGTAAAGGTCGACGTCATTGGGAAACCGATTATGCAATAGGTTCTAGTTCCCCATGGCACTCAAAGCGCCACGTCCTCTAGCCCCAGGACGTTGAGGTCCATGCTGGAGAGGTCAATGCCACCCTCGAGGAAGATCTGGAGTGCCTCCCGCTTCCTTCTTGACATGTCACCCCTGAATGCAATTTGGATCTTCTTCTCCAGGTCAGATTCTGAGGCATTGTTCGCAATGGCAATCCCTAGCTTCTTAAGGAGCACCAGCTATGCTTGCACAGTCGCATTCGGTGCTCTTGGCTTAGCTGTGATTCTTCTGCTGCGCCGAAGAGATGGGATGGATATTGGCGTACACGATCGCCTCGGCCTTGGTCCTGCACGGATGAGGGGAGTGTGCATGGGGATGCAAATGCCCGCCTCAAGTTCAGCCTGCACAACGTTCAGATCCTCCACCTCGGGAGTAGACGGCTCATCATCAACAGGCAGGACCGAAGTGCCCTCCACGTCTTTAGCTTGGGGCGCCCATGGAGCATCCGCTCCAAGCACTCCAACAGCACCATTGTCCATAACTGGGGGGACAACATAGGTGGCAGGCTCAAACTCTGCCCCCACTAGGTCTGCCCACAGTCGACGGAGACAGCTTATGAGACGTCGTCGCTGTGAACAACAGAAGTCCCCTCGGCCGAGCAAGACTCAAGGCCCGAGGGAGACTACCAGGAAGCCGCAGGCAGCAGCTCAGATTGGACACAAGAAAGCCACCAGTCATCGTGAGTCGGCGCAGCCGAAGCCTGGATGCTGCAGCCACCATGTAGGAGAATGGGTGCAATGTTGATGAAACGACCCACTAGCCCGGTGGGCTGGTGAGATCTGCCTCCAAGAAGCAACTGCGACGGGGTCTCGGCGGCCCTAGACAACGGTAGCCATCGTTCCGAGAGGTGCAGCGGGGTGCACGGTGGTGATGCAGGCACCCAGCGCTCAAAGGCAGGCGGCGTAGACGACAGTGAGCTCAAACATAGGTCCGACTGCAAGTCAGGGACAACAGAACAACTAGCTACACCTAGAGGGTAGCAAATCGCACCCACAATCACAGACGGGAAGTTGACAGCACCACACCATGTCTCAACTCTAGGATGGCCATGGTTACAAAAGGAATTAGGTGATTCGACAGCATGACAGTCCCTCCCGACAGAGGGATCTTCATCATTAGGTGGATAATCATCGGCGCCCCTCGCACTTGGGTTAGCACCCTCACCACCGTGGCTAGCATCATCGTGCGCAGCATCATCACCTCCTCCATCATTGTTAGCGTCTCCAGGCGAGCCAGGAGGGGTGCTCCAATCCTGGTAAGCAACCAACCTCGTCCGGACAAGGTATCGAAGACCCGGTGCCGAAGTGGGCTCAACGTATACCCCGAGCGCCGGTGGTTCTAGGATGAAGATAAGTTTTTGGCATTCAATAAAGCTTGGGTGCCAGCACCACGCTTGTACAAAAAATTCGCGATCATCATCATCCGGAATATCCCTAAACTGGGACAGCTGCACATCACAAGAGGACGGTCCAAGCACTACATGTGCCATGGTTGTATTCCGAAGATGCAACGGAACATGTGACATGGCCACCACAACTCTAAAACGAAAGAAACCAGCAATGCCCTGAGACGTTCTCCGCCATGGTATCCAGCGGCGGATCTACAAGGGGGGCTGGGTGGGCTCCAGCCCCCCCTAATGACTTGATTTAGCACTAAAACACTGTAGCAAAAACCTCAAATCACCGTTAAATCTTCGTGCAAATCAACATCTCCATTGTGTTAGCCCCCCCTTCATTCTCATCCTGCAACCGCCACTGGGTATCCAAACAAGAGGCATGAGAGGGGAGCTCGTCCTGGCCTCCAGCACCCTATCCCGATCAACGTGGTGCCGAAAATGAACAATGAAATCTTCTAGTGCGTGCCTCCTGATGTCCACCTCATCTACTATGATCTCGAAGCGAGTGAACAAGAAGGTGTAGACCATCGCGGTGGAGATGTCCGGCCTAGTCCCCCCGATCATGGCGACCAGCGCAGAGCTGAGCCTGTCCTCCTCCATCTGGATCTCAGCTGTTCGTGGCACTACCACCAATGTAGCACGGACATGCCTTAGAAACACGTCCCCAGGCTCCACCTCGAAGATCGTCGGTGCAGAGCTTGCACTGTCTAGCACGTCGTTGGGAACTGCGTCACCTTGTTGCGGAGGCGGAGGTGGTTGCGGCATGGGTGAGTGCCTCGGCGGTGGGGTAGAAGGTCTGCAATAGTGCGGGATGGATGTAGAATGCCCCATGGAGACGGAGCTGCGCGGAGAAGGTGTCCGTGGATCCAGGGCCACGACGCCCCCCGAGCGGAAGGAATGGGAAACACGCTGCCCCCCTGACCCCGTGGCGGTGAGTGGCCACGCTTGGAGCCAACTAGTGTCCAGAGCCTAGGGAGAGGACAGGCCGCCGATAAATGCCCCTCTTGCTAGCAGTTGAGACATCTCGCCGGGAATTGGCAGGACGCCTTGACATGCCCCTCGCGGAGGTAGTTGAAGTAGAGCCCGACCATTTCAGGTGGCACCCTCTTCGGAGAACGCGATGGCGAACGGTGGTGGTCCCACTGGTAACTCCAGACCTGGTAGAAACCCTCCCTGTTCAGCTCCCCCAACAGGCTTGCAAGGTGGGAGGGGAGGGTGGCGGAGCGCCTAGCTAGAGGGGGCGTCGGTGGTGACCTTGGCGGCTGAGGGTGCACGCGTCGTGCCGCCGCCATGAAGCCCTCTGGCCGTTGGCAGTGGCGGTGATGCCTCGCGCGTTGCTTCTTGAATGACATCTCGACTACCGACTTCCCCTTGCCGGCGACCGGCGGAGGCAACGGCGATTCATCCTCAGATTCGGAGTACTCCTCTGAGTCACTAATGGCAATCCTGCCCTCAGGACTGCGAGTGAGGAGGTCCTCATCCTCAGCTTCGTCTGCCCAGGAGCGGCGGCAGGAAGGTAGGTATTCATAATCATTGAGGAACTTTTTTTTTATTTTAGCATTTTGAAAATGAATTTTTTGGATGTCAATTTTCTCTTAGAACAAAGTTATAGAAAATTCTTTTTGTACTATATCATAACTCGCAACAACTTAGAAAAGGAGCATGCATTTATAACCCACAAGTTTTCAAGTTTTCAAGATGAGACATTTTTAGCCAACAAACTTAAATATTGGGGAATACTAAGTTATAACCTAGGCACACATGAATTATAGACAGAGCAACTAGTCATCATTTCAACTTAGGGGAAAGTAAACATTCTTAAAACACATATGAGAGTGGAATAAATATTTTTGGTATTTTTTTTATCATATTTCATTTTTTGGTATTTTTAATTTTTAGATTTTTTAGATGCTAATAAAAAATTAAATGTAGAGAATAAAATTATGAAAATAAAAGATACGAGGTACCTTTGCGGGTGTCCTCCCCCAAGCTAGCTCGAGGCCTAAGGTCCAAGATGGTTTGGTGTTGACTCAGATGAAGGTATATCATTTATTTTATTGCATATATTTTTACTTTTTTTACTCATCCATGTCTTTGCTCAATAGTTTTGGAACAATGATCAACCTAAATATTTTGTTTAATTCGACCAAGGTAGGCTAATCAACCTAAGCACCATGCTTAATTTGAAAAGCCTATGAAAGTATGTTTGCACGAAAAATCATACCCAAACCAAAACATACTTTGTATAAATCATGGGAGGATAAACAAGGTTTGTTTAGATCTAACATTATAGTTTTATTTTCTAGTATTATAACTATAAAGGGCAACTACCGATTTACCTTCGGTAAGGGCTCACCTTTTATAGTCCAATGAGCAGGACATCCGTGCCCGGAGGAGTAGGTGTGGATGATTGCACCTTCTTAGGTCTCCACACCATTTTGTTTGACTTGGGTGGTGTGGATGTGGACTTCAGAACTTCTTCCTTTTGTTTCCACACCTTTTTGTCCTTCTTAGGTGGTGCGGGAACAACCTTTGGGGCTTCTTCCTTTTTCTTTGGATTGTTCTTTTTCTGTTCCGGCCTCTTTTTGTTTTCTTTATTTTTCTTAACGAGGTTGTCCACTAGTTGAGGCTGTATCTCAACCTCCTTTATGCCTCATGGATTTGGCCCGTACATGATATGGATCATGGAGCATTGCTCCTGCCTAGGCTGAAAGTCAAACTTCTCTTCTTTGCCATTGATGTTGAAGCGGATTTCTCGAGCTCCAACATCAATTTGTGCTCCTGCGGTGCTGAAGAATGGCCGCCCAAGGATGAGGGGCGATTCTTTCATTGTTTCCATGTTTAGCACCACGAAGTCAACTAGGACAAAGTATCCCCGGATTTTCACAGGGATATCTTCGGCGATTCCAACTGGATAGCGGACCATGGAATCCGCCAGTTGGAGCATCATAGGTGTAGGCGCAAGGTGGGTGAAGTTCAAATTGTCAAAGATGGTGTTGGGCATAATGCTTACGCTTGCCCCAAGATCGCACAAGGCATGATCGAACTACTGGGTACCAATGGAGCATGTGATTGTGGGGCACCCAGGGTCCTTCTTTTTAGGTAGATGGTTGAGTATAGCAGCGCTACACTCTTTCGTTAGCTTGACGACCTCTATAGACAGCAATGGCCGTTTGTTGTTGATGATATCCTTGATGTATTTTGCATAAGAAGGTACATGCAAGACGTACATTAAAGGGACACTCATAGATATTCTTTATCATCTCAACAAAAGAGCAAATTGCTCGTCCATGGCTTGCTTCCTTTTCCTTGTGGGAAACGGCAAGTAGCTTGTATTAGCGAAGTCTTCCGGCGCCGTTTCCTCCTCTTCTTCTTGATCCTTTTGGGTTTTTGTTGCTAGTGAAGGTTCTTTCTCCTATTGCCTTGTGCTTTTCCTGTCTTATTGTTAGGGTTTGGGGGATCATGAGTGGACTTACCACCCCTCGTGGTCACCACATTAACTTTTTAAGAGAATTCTCGGGTTGCCCTAGGATCTTCCCTTTATTATCATCAGGAATAGAAGCGACAATTTGAGCTAGTTTTGTTTCTAATATTTTCTAGCATTTTATCATTATAAGTAAGCTTTTTAGTGAGATTTTCATTTATTTTTGCATGGCATAATACCAGGTCTTTCAAGGAGGGTTGATTCGAATTGTAATTTGAATTGAAGTTCGAATTACCTCCTTGTGGGCAGGACTGATTGTTCCACTAGTTGTTATTCTGTTGGCGAAACTCGTTGTTGATATATGAAGCTTCTTCATGGGTCTCAGGGCAATCATTCCCATAGTGGCCAACTTCACCACATACTTCACACGTCATGTGTGAGTCCATAGCCTTGATGGTGCTTTTCATAGCTTATTTCTCAATGGTATGATCATCTAGTCTTTTCATTAATAGGTCTATTTTTGTGGTAAGCATGCCCGCCTCCTTCATGGAATGCATGCCTTTTTGTTGCTTGCATTCCTCCCCCAGCTCTAATTGGCCACCATCTTTTCGATGAGGGCCTTGGCTGTATTGGTGGTGAGGGAAAAGAATGCGCCTCTAGCAGCGGCATTGGCATGCCCCTTCGACATGGGCATGAGCCCCTCGTAGAAGTTTTGGAGCACGAGACATTCTTCCATCCCATGGTGTGGGTAGGCCTAGATATAATCCTGGAGCCTTTCCTATGCCTCGGGGATGGACTCGAGTGAGTCTGCTAGAAATTTGAAATTTTCCCGCTCAAGGCACTGGTTTTGCCCATGGGGAAAAATTTCGCGAGGAACACCATGAAACATTTGTCCCACGTGTTGACAGCTTCCTTGTTCTAGTAGAACCATTGTTTTGCCTTCCCCACGAGGGAGAAGGGAAACAGACGGAGCCTGATGCTAGCTGGTGCGACATCTTTGATGATGATTATGTTGCACAGCTCAAGGAAGTGTTGCAAGTGTGCACTCGCATCCTCGCTTGGCAAGCCATAGAATTGGCTTGTCTGTACCATCATGATTAGGCTAGTCTGAAGCTCATAGTTTTCGGTGCCTGTGTTGACAGTGGGCCCAACGGGCACATTGGCAACAACATGAGTGGAGTAGTCGCAGAGTGACTTGGCCATGTCGGTAGTAGCAGATGATACGGGGGTGACTAGTTCGACTACCGATGGAGTAGCAGAAGAAGAAGTGGTACAAGACCTGTTCTTTCGTAGGAGTGCCTCTAGATTATTGGTGTAGTTGTTCGGTATATCAAAACCACTCATACACTATCTTGTTTTCATTCCACAATAGAAGAAAACAAGCAGAATTAGCCTGCATAAACTATGGCTACCATTACATGCATGTGATCATTGTTCATGTTATGCAAGATTCTTTCAACCTATGCCCTCCCTAGCAATGGTGCCATAAAAGTTTGTTGGTGTTTCTTAGCGTAATCACCAAGTGAGGAGGTTTTAAGTCCATCACCGGTAACGGCGCCAGAAATGCTTGTTGGCATTTCTTAGCGCAATCACCAAGTGAGGAGGTTTTAAGTCCATCACGGGTAATGGCGCTAGAAATTCCTCTTGGTATTTCTTAATACTAATACTAAGATTGAGTTAATCTTAGCAACGCCACCAAGAAACACCAACTACGATAGTCCTAAAAGATTACAGACAATATCCACAAGCGTACGGAGCTATCATTGTAGCATTTCACCAGGAAGTATTCAGGGTATCATTATTTATATTTTCCTAAAGGAGGGCAAGGTATACATACTCTAGCATAGACATAAACATGATTACATACTTGCATAGTGGACCATAGCTCATGACAGGGGTAAAAATGGTATTTCATGGATAGTGGATACACATCTGAGCCAACCTCAAGGATAAAAGGAAAACAAAGAATAAAAGAATATTTTTGAGTGGAGAAGGCATGTTCTAATATAGCCGTGCAAAGAACAGTTGATAGTCATACAACAAATATGGTTAGAGCTAGAACTAAGTGTGAGATAGGTCGGGAGGCCACCGAGTACTAGTCTGCCAGCATCCTCATGTGACAATTTAGACTCCTACACCCTAGACGAACGTGGGGGATTACAAGGTACGGACAGGGCTATCACCACCTGTCACCTACCCCTCAACCGTGGAAAGGGAAATGTATTCATTTTCTCCTATGTACCCGAGCACCTCGCTCGATTACATAGAAACTACAAACATCCCCCAGGACTCCAACCCTATGGATCGACAAGCATAGGACATGGGCACACCCGAAGGCACAATGAACTGCCACCTCAACTTAGCTCTAATTCTACTCATATAAGTTATATGAATGATTAAGAATAAAGTTCTATATGTTAAGATCAAGATATCCAAACTATATGCTAGTTCATATATCATGATCATAACACGAAAACTATAGTCTAGTTCATATGCACTACTATATGAATGATATGAGAGCAAGAACTTGGAAGAACTCTTTATAGTATTCATACCAAGGAGGTTCTCTTATTCCAAGGAGACAAGCTCTCCTTGATAGCTTTGCCCTTGCTCACAAAATAACACTAAAGCTAAATATACAAGATGAGGTAGGAGGTAGAGGCTCCAAATGAATGTGTGTGTTGTGAATGAGCTCTAGCCCTTCTTATATAGTGATACTTGGTCGGTTTCAGTGTAGGTAAATTAGGAAACCACCATGGACCGCCTCTGCATGGTGGCATGCAACCGCCGGAGAAGCGTGGGCACGAGAGGCGGCGCCGGGGGTGCGGGCGCACCCTGGCTGGCCCTACACGCCACCACCTTGCTCTGGTGGGCTGCTGGCTGGGCCTGGATGCCTGTCATGGTGGTATTCTGCCTAGTTTGAATGTTTGGATGGGCCTTTGCTTGTCTCCTTGGTGTAGAATCTGCATTACACTTTCCATTTTGCGTATTTTGGTATGTTTTCCACTTGTATTCAAACTTGTGACCTGCAAAACATATTTTCTTGAATACAAGTGGAACTAGGTCAATAGTAAAGGCATATGTGTCAAAAGCATGTCTATTTCTCCTATTTTGGACTATAATTGGTGGTTGGAAATGGTCATTAGTGATCGCCAATAACTGGCAGCAAGCACATCTCTGTTAATCACTCTTTCGATAGGGTCACGCATGGGCGTGATAGAAGGGGACAAAACCCCTTTGATGGCTTCAAGGGCTCAGGGGCTCCCGAGCCCGCTCGTCAGCCCCTCAAGCCGGATGCCTTCGCCACCAAGGAAGACTCCAGAAGGTGCACCTGGTGGAGGCCAGTCTAGGCCGACAAAGCCTGACGGTCAGAGGATCAAAACAGAGGAGCTGGATGACGCCTAGGGCTCCTCTAGCTCCATGACAACTCTAAGGTCCATCCGCACCACTGCAAGCCCCTCCTAGACTCCGGCGCACATAGACCATAGACTAGACCCCGAAACCGGCATGTACCCGATGTACCTCAATTTATAAGGGGAGGTAAGATCCTATAGAGGGCGAGGACGAAACAAGGACGGAAGTGAGGACAAAAATAGGATGATTTAGAAAAAATCATTTGAGTCCTCACAACCAAACAACTCGAGCTTGGCACCAAGAGTAGAGCCACCCCATGAGGAGTATCGAGAACTCCTCCACCCTTTCCATCATCTTCCTTCTCTCCGATGAGGAGGAGACCTCACTGCTAATGAGCTAGGATTAGCTCTGAGTGATTCCCTACCAAATCTCTCTTGCACTCTATTGTAACCCCTCGATTTGGGTGCTCTTGAATACAAGGATCATCAAACTACAAGACATAGGGGCCCGATAGCTTGAACCAGGATAAACCTTTGTGTCCTCTGCGTGATCTTGGAGTTCTTCGTGTTCTTGAGTCCACCCAAGCCGCTAGAGACCTCACACTTAGTGACACCCGATGAATAGCAATGCATGCCACGGTTTTGACTCCATGACAGGTTGCATGGTAGTATTGCTTGAAGCTATGCCTTGATGTAACCTGTAACAGAACCGACCAATTATACAAAATTAAGTAAGAAAATCACCCACCAAAACAGATAATTTAGCAAACTTAAGCCCATATAACCCGGTAGTCCATGAAACCATGAAGGATTTCAAACCAACCAACATACAAACCAAGATCATACAAGTTTAGCAGCCACAGTCACATATTAGATAAAGTTCGCAACAACATTTGAATACATTGGAGTTTAAAGCATAAAGTTATTACAAACCAAGTTCATAATAAAGTAGCGAAGCAAATAGTTTTAAAACCACACACACGCATTTAGTTCAGATACAGTGCCAGGAGATAGTCATGTCCAACAAAAGCATCAGGTAAGACATATGGGCAGGATATAGGCAGTTGATGCAATAACCATAGTAGATCTGACCATCTGTAACAACAATGGGAACAATGCCCTGAGTACGAGAAGGTACTCAGCTAGACTTACCCATCTTAAACTAAAATAAAATGACACCAAGGAGTATGCAAGGCTTTCTTTTAGTGGACTAGCTGACTCATTTGCGAAAGAGCAATAAGTTAACATGATGAACCATTTAAATACTTTGCCTCATCTTCATTATAACCTATCAATCTAGGTAAGCACCTATACTATAGCAATCACTTGATTAACCAATAACATCCAGTTACCAACTTAGATTTAGCATTTCCAACCTCATCCAGATAACCAACCATGTTTCATCATCATTACTATGATGTTGTAGCTCGAGTCAAGTGCTCACTATCTAGGAGCGATGGTGATTCAAATTGATTCCAAACCTGCTAGTGATTTATTCCTCACACAAACCACACTCACCGATCTAGTGAGCTACAGATCACCAATGACGCTATTCCGTTAAACATCATGGGACAAACTAGAGCCACAGTACCCAGGGACCGCCCGACTGCTAGGAATCAGGCCTCGCCTGCCCTTAGGCTCACTCTTCGCGCCCCTGTCATAGCCCCATCAGCACCAACACGCGCACCCATGTAGATTCTAGCCCAAATAGTGCCACTAGCTTCGCGATCGAAAGGTACTTTATTCGGCTAGCTAAATGTGAGGCATGTGTTTAACATGACCAGAGGGACGAGCAACGATCGGTCCTTAACTGACACAAATGAAAAACTAATAGCACCCCATAACCCTGTTTGGTTGCCTCCAACTTTTCCGTTCGGTCTCTAATTATCCATCAACACATGGTTATTTCCAAGATATCATCCATACCCAAGATAAAGTATTCTAATAACCACCTATATTTGCAGGTGATAGGAAACCACCGATCACAACCGGTCTAAGCAGGGCTAACCAGTTATTCGATCCTAAACCTAAGAGGGTAAGAATATAACAAGGTAGGCAAGGATAGTAATAAATGCATCAACAGTTTCACTCAACTCCTATAACTTAATGCAACAATACATAAAACTCATATATAAAAGATTGCTTTTATAAGGTAGGAGACTTAGAATGCTCCGTGGCTTGCCTCGCTCAAAGGAACTAGGTCGATGATCCATGCACTCAGGCATGTCCTCTCCTTGCTCCTCTACCTCTGGCACCTCCTGTGCCTAGATTTCCTATGGGTCGGCCCCGACCTGCTCCTCCTACATTGCTACTAGCACTTCCTCCTGCGATCCTGTATGATGCAATTGTATAAGTGAGGATGCAAGCGGTACATCAGTTGCGATGACATGTGATGATCATGATGGCATGCAATACAGATGAACACACTTAGATTTATTGGAGAGAATAGAGGTAAAACTTTTCTACTATGAAAAGTATCATACAACAGATTTAGTAATTTTTCCATGATTTACATAGTCTACAACCATTGTACAAAAAGTTTCACATACATGTTTTATTCATATTTTTGGCTCTAGCAATTTTACAAGAAGTAGCAAAAAATGCACCTAAATTAGATAGCTATATTTTTCTACAGAACATGCATGACTTATATTTTTCACAGCAAGTATATATCAAGAATAGATCAACAAAATTGGAATCATATTTTTCTGATGTATATTCTATTTATTAGGCATTTTCCAAGAAAACAACATTTACAAGAACTAAATAAAGCCCTATACAAAAAGTATCACAAAATTTACATACAATATTTTTAAACTGTAGATCTATTCCTAAGGAGCACAGCAAAATTTGTTTCATCCAATTTGGAGCCATATTTCTCAAGATATGAATTTCTAAAGCATTTAAACATTTCTGAAAAAACATTTCTCAAATCCCTTTTAAAAACCCGCCGCTGAAAAACGCTAAGCGCACCCAGCGCAGTGCCCCCAGACCCGCACCCGGTGGCTGATAGTGGGCCCCACGACCCCACTAGTTAGTGGCACCGAGGCAGCGGAGAGGCTCCGCCAGTCGGTTCTCGCCGGTGGCGAGCCCATCGGCGGCATGGGTGGCACGGGCGTGCTCAAGGCGCCGAGCTGCACTTGGCCGACTAGAAGATGACGGCGAATGCACGGCGGAGCATGCTCGCCAACGACAATGGTACACGGCGGTGGCTACAGGGCGGTGTGGTGGTCGTTGCCGACCACGGAGGGTAGGGCGAGGAGCTCTGGCCATGGTGATCGAGCTCGAGGGCCATGGTGGGCACGGTGGAGGGATTCGCCCGATTGGGCGCTCACCTAAGCGTGAATGGTGACGCTAGCGCGAGCACAGGAGAGAGAAGAGTGAGGCGGAGCCGAGGCCACGGTGAATCGACGGTGGCGCTACAAGGTGGCGGAACGATGGCATGCGGTGGCAGAGGTGAGCGCATGCTCGGCTGCTGCTGGCACGGTGGAAGGAAATGGGAGGGAGCACGGGAGGCAGACGCGCCCGCGGCGGTGTAGGCGAGCATGGAGGGGCACGGGGGCCACCGGACGGCCAGGTGTCGCTGTTGTCGGCGCATGGCGTCCACGCGGCGGCGGGCGTCTGCTGTGGTCGGGGCGCTGGTGCACAGAAGAGGGAGGCGGGGTGCGGGTGAGCATGAAGGCGAGCCAGGCCGCTTTGGTCATGGGCCGAAAAGTGGAGCGCGTGGCCCACTAAGGTAAAAATCAAGTTTTTTTATTTTTTTGAAGGACAACAACAAAGCTACCTTTTTTAGCAACAAAAATTCATTTTCACAATTTGTCCCAAAAATGAAAGTTGTTTAGAATTTTGAACTCTACAACATTGCTTAAAGGTGCATTTCAAAATTCCAGCTAGATTTTGAAATAGAGATTTAAAGTTTATTTAAATAGAACAAATGCAACATCCATGTTTCAGAGCTATGTTTCATATGTTTCAAACCAATGTTTTATTTATATATCATGTGATTATGAATGTAAGATGATGCTCATGCTCATGATTTGCAGTGCCTAATGCATGCTTAACACCAGAGGTGTTACAACCCTCCCCCCTTATAAGAATCTCGTCCCAAGATTTTGAGTTACGAACCATTTGTTATAAAAATCTTTATAAGCAGTCTGCAGATATTCTCCGGTTTCCCATGTCACGTCACCGTCATCATAATGACTCCACTATATCTTATATTTCCTCACCACTTTATTTTGAGTGACCCAATCCTTAGTGTCCAAAACCCGAATCGGTTGCTCACAGTATTCCAAGTCTGATTTGGTCCGAATGCCCTGAGGTTCTATCCTCTCTTCCGGAACACACAAACACTTCTTCAATTCTGATACATGAAAGACTGGAAAGATCGAACCCATCACTTCTGGTAGTTGTAACTTATAAGCCACAAGACCCTTCTTCTCTACTATCTTATACGGTCCTACAAACCTTGCCGCAAGCTTCTTCTTGATTCCAAACCATTTCTTCTTCATTGGTGTAACCTTCAGATAGACATAGTCACCAACTTCAAACTCAAGCGGTCTTCTTCCTTTATCAACGTAACTTTTCTGACATGATTGTGCAGCCTTCATGTTTTGTTGGATGATATGGACCTTTTTCTCAGCCTCCTCAACAAAATCAATTCCATAAAACCTTCTCTCTCCAGGCTCAATCCAATTCAACAGTGTCCTACACTTTCTGCCATACAGTGCTTCAAATGGAGCCATTTTGATACTCTCTTGGTAACTATTGTTGTAAGTGAACTCTGCCAAAGGTAACCATGATTCCCATGAACCCCTAGACGATAACACACATGCTCTAAGCATATCTTCTAGAACAACATTAACTCGCTCTGTCTGTCCATCGGTCTGTGGGTGATAAGCTGTACTACGAACCAAACTAGTACCCAACCCTTTAAGTAGATGCTCCCAAAAATGAGCTATAAACTATGATCCTCGGTCAGATACTATAGTATTCGGTATACTGTGCAATCGAACAATTTCTGCAATGTACTTCTCAGCATACTGAGGCGGTCGAAATGCTATCTTAACTGGCAAAAAGTGAGTTGATTTGGTAAGGCGATCTACAATCATCCAAATTGAATCATTTCCCTACTGAGTGGTAGGAAGACTGGTGATAAAATCCATACTTATATCATCCCATTTCCAATCCGGTACTAACAAAGGTTGCAACAAACCCGCAGGTCTCATGTGAAGAGCTTTCACTCTATAACACGTGTCACAACGAGCAACATACGTTGCAATCTCCTTCTTCATCTTTGTCCACCAATAACGAGGTTTCAGTTCTTGATACATTTTGCTACTTCCAGGATGGATAGACAACTTAGAAAGATGAGCTTCATGCATTAGTTTGTTTTTGAGCTCTCGATCCTTAGGGACAATAGGACGGTTATCAAACCATAACACTCTTAGTTCATCCACTCTAAAATGCTTAGTCGATTCTTTCTTCATCTTCTCCATGATATGGAATATTCCCTTGTCTGTTTTCTGGCCTTCAATGATCTTGCCCTCCAAGGTACAACTAATCTGAATGTTGTGCAACACTGCAGGATGCATCAAATTGAACCCATCATCGAACAAAGGTTGCACAGCAAGAAAGTGTGACTTCCTACTTAAGGCATCTACGACTACATTTGCCTTTCCCGAATGATAGTGTACATTCAGGTTATAATCTTTGATCAGCTCTAACCATCTTCTCTGTCGCATATTCAACTCAGACTGAGTAAATATGTATTTGAGACTCTTGTGATCTGTGAAGATGTTGCACACATTCCCTAGCAGATAGTGTCTCTAAATCTTTAGAGCATGCATAATGGCAGCAAGCTCTAAATCATGAGTCAGATAGTTAACCTCATGTTTCCTCAATTGGCGTGAGGCATAAGCAATGACTCTTCCATCTTGCATCAGAACACATCCTAAACCATTCTTGGATGCATCGCAAAACACATCAAATGGCTTTTCTATATCCGGCTGCGCCAGAACAGGAGCAGTGGTTAGCAATTCCTGCAAGGTGCGGAAAGTTGCCTCGCACTCCTCCGTCCAAGCGAACTTATGATCCTTCTGTAGCAGACTCATCATTGGTTTGACAATTTTCAAGAAATCTGGTATGAAACGATGATAGTCACTAGCTAATCCAAGGAAACTCTGAACTTCATGAACTATGGTTGGTGCCTTCTAATCTATAACCTCTTGTACCTTGCTGGGATCTACTGAAATTCCATTTTCTGATAACACATGACCGAGAAAAAGAACTGTCTTCAGCCAAAACTCACACTTACTAAACTTGGCATACAAATGATGATCTTCGAGTCTGGTCAAGACAATTCTTAGATGCTCTGCATGATCTTTCTTGTTCTCTGAGTATACTAGGATGTCATCAATGAACATAATCACAAACTTATCCAACTCTGGCATAAAGACCAAATTCATCATATACATAAAATATGTCGAAGGACATGACAAGATACTTGTACAACCCATATCTGGTGGAAAACATGGTCTTAGGTATATCTTGTGGCCTAATCTTGATCTGATGGTACCCTGATCTCAAATCTATCTTAGAGAACACTTTGGCTTTTGACAATTGGTCAAACAAGATATCAATCCGAGGTAGAGGATACTTGTTTTTAATTGTCACCGCATTCAGTGGCTTGTAGTCCATGCACATTCGTAAAGAGTTATCCTTCTTATTCTTCACGAACAGTGCAGGACATCCCCATTCAGACGAACTTGGATGAATCAGACCCTTGGTCAACATATCCTAAAGTTGCTTCTTCAACTCGGCTAATTCATTTGGAGGCATCCGATAAGGCCTTCTTGAAATCTATGGTGTTCCAGGAATTAACTCAATGGTGAACTCAACATCTCTATCCAGTGGAAGACCAGGTAACTCAGCTGGAAACATGTCCGAAAACTCACACACTACCAGAATCTTGGCTAGAAGAGTGGTTTGGACTGCACAGGTCATACTTGCTAGATCTATTCTCCGAGGTAAGACTACTTGAAACTTGCCTTCTCCAACAGGTTCCTTGAGGGAAATAATTCTTCCTCCAACATCAATTACTACTCCCATCTTATTCATCCAATTAATTCCCATAATTACATCCAAAACTAGTCCTGGCATAACTATCAAGTTAAGCTTATACTGTCTGTCTGCTATATTCAGGGTTACCCCTCTTACTATCTGATTTGTCAACAGATCAGCCCCAGCTAAACTAATTTGATAAGCACATTCCAATTCAACTATCTTTTCCTGATGCTTTCTTGCAAATGCTTGACTTATAAATGAATGAGATGATCTAGAATCAAACAAAACAACGGCAGGGTGGTTGTTGATAGAAAAACATATCGGTTGTTACAGGCTCTCCTTCTAGAATGTCATCTATGGTGGTGTGGTGCACACGAGCTTGATATTGGTTCTGCTGCTTCTTGGGATACGGGCAAAACTTCGCTAAGTGCCCGGATTGGTTGTAGTTGAAGCACGGTCCTCTTACTTGAGTAGCAGCTCTAGATGAACTGCCTTGTCCTGCCTTGCCCTATGGCACTGCCATCTTGAATGGCTTCTAGTTCCACTAAGGATGCTGAGAGTTTTGATTCTTCCTCTGTGGTGGCCTAAACCTTGCACCAGGAGCAGGTAGACGATATGCAGAACGATTAGTCATTGGGGCTCTTGGCTGGGATGGACCCGACTCAAAGGCCCTCTTGCGAGTCTTGGATGCAGTATACACATTGTTGTTCTTCTCTTGCTTCAAGCAGTCACTAATAAAGTAATTGAAACCAGTTCTTCTATTGGTATCCACATGCTTCATCATCTTAGGATTTAGACCCCTCTTGAAACTAGCGATCTTCTTGGCATTAGTGTTAACCATGTCAGAAGCACAATGACATAGATTATTGAAAGCATGCAAATACTAAGTCACAGTCTTGGTGCCTTGATTCAGTGATAGGAATTCTCCCAACTTCATCTCTATCAGACCCGATGGAATGTAAACTCCGTGAAAAGGATCAGTGAATTATCTTCATGTAATGTGAGCATTAGGGGGAAAATTGGTGTGATGATGCTTCCACCACATCCCTGCAGGTCCTTATAGCTGATGAGCTACATACTCAGTTTTCAATACTTCAGTCATTCTCAACACACGGAACTTATCTTCCATGGTGTTTATCCATTCTTTTTATCATCTAGTGGCTCTGCCGCTTCCTTGAAGATCGGTGGCCTGGTGTCCATAAAATCCTTGAAACTGCTATATTGATTCACCTCATGTCTGCCCAGGTTTAAGCCACGATGGGTGTTGTCCACAATGTTGCGCAATGCAGCTTCCATGTTTTGCTGCATGCTCTTGATGTTACGCTGACTTCCTAGGAACTATGCGAAGAACTGTTCTGTGGTGTACGGTGGAGGAGGAGGCAGTGGGGGATCATGGTTCTCATTCCTAGTAGCACTGCCACCTACCTTAGTGGCGTCATAAATGGTACGATGGGTGTTCGTCATCTGCATATTTCAGCAACAGTAATTATTAGGCGATGTTGTAGAAATTATAGGTGAATGAAAAATCATGTCGTACTAAATTCACTAGAGAGAATAAATTCATACAATAAAACAGGGGCACAATAACTCATTCCAATTATCACGACATCACTAATTAGATTACTTAAGCACAACACATCGCGTCCATTACAACCAAATTGCCAGCATACATACACTGGACTTTTTGACGTTCAGATATCGCCACAAACACATCCAAGTTTTCCAACATTACATCAAGGTCTTAGTCTTTCCACTCATTAATACATGCCAGATATGCCAACCATGCAAAATATTATCGCAAACGAACCCTAGTAGCCAGCGCATCAATGACTAGCCTACTTGTCGTGATCGCTATCTAAGTCGGAAACATCGATGTTGTCACCAATAGCATCTTCATCCTCAGCTAGTGCCTCAGGCACTTCAGGATCCTCGTCCTTGTTCAAATCCATCTCTGCTGCTACAGGAGGAACATAAGGGTGGAGCTAGTTATGCAGCTGGTGAACCTCCTCGTGTAGGTTGTTGTTGTACTCTTCGGCATTGGCCAACTACTGCTCTAGCTCAACCTATCGACCTCTCAGAACATCTTCTTCAGACTAGGCTTCATTCCTTTGATGGAGCATATGGATCAACATGCGCTCACTGTTCCTATTGGCTATGGTCAGGCGCTCAAGCTGCTCTCTCAGTGCATGGATGTCTCCCTCTTACACTCCAGTCCTCTAGGTCGCCTGATCTCTCTAGCGGGTTAACTGAGCCATCTCTGCATTGAGCCTCTCAACTTCAGCATCGTGGTCCCTCTGAAGCTGATGCCTATCATCGCGGACCTAGCCAAGAGCACTAGACACATGTCTCAGGCTGCCTTCTACTCCATCAAAAGCCCTCATTACCGCAAACATGGCGCTCATAGCAGGGTTGTAACTGTTCTGCGCTTTGGCTGCACCAATATCCAGAGATCTTCCTCTGACCTGTTGCCATGAGTCAGTGGAGGGGTTGCCTCTCGGGAAGACTCCAGCCATAGCGGCTGCCAACTCCTAAGGAAAACAATCCATAATGTCCCTCAGTACCCCAAAAGCTGCCCTGTTAGCTGCTTCCTCAGCGGTCTTGCTAGTTGACTCATAGCGCCAACCGGTCCACTTAGAACTGTCACCTCAGGGTCAAACAACGGCCTCCACAGTGACCAAGAGACCTTCCCCCAACTGCTCATTTGTCCAGAAATAGTGGGGCTCTATTCCGTCAGGATAACCTACATGGCTGAGCACTCTCCATAAGAGTGTAGGCATCCCAAACTGTCACACCCAGTTTTCTAAAGAACAAAACCAGACTAATCATATGTATGCTCAGGAAGTCCACACATATGTTAGAATGAAAAAGTATTAGAAACAATGTTATTATATAATGTATACATAGCTATATTAACACTTACATCAGAGTATCATGGAACGGTGACTAAACTTCAGGCTCCAATCTTCTCAGGGACGGCTGACTGGTGGCTCTGTATGCCAAACACTTCTGAAAGACTTCTGAAAACTCCACTACACATTCATCCTTCTTCTAAGTAGCACCTTACTACACACTAGAGTGTGGTGGAAATAGCAAGAGTGAGTCCATATTGAACTCAACAAGTATAACACAGGGTTCATGAGGCACAAAAAGCTAGACACTATTTGACTGCATTTAGCTTTTATTCATCATGTAATTAGCAATTGAGTAGCATCAAGGTAAACCAAATCCCATTAATGAATCAATGATCAATTGTAATAAGGATAATGAATAGCATTAACATGAGCATAATAATAACAACAGTAATTAAGCATGATATAACAATGGTGATGAACTATTCTGTAAGAATCCCTAAGGCCGCTCGTATCCATGAGCACGGCTAGTATACCAGTTTATTAAACTCTGTGTAGAGGTGTACACTTTCACTGTGAGTCATGATTTCCAAATGCATGGGTTTGCAAGGCCCAAAACATTAGAAACCATATAAAGCCATTCAAAAGTTCATCTAACAAGTTAGGGCCATTAGATTCACTCGGCAGGCAGATATAAGAACCTCCCTTTTCAAATGGCATAATTCCTTCTCGGCTATACTCATAGACTAGAGGTTGTCCTACACCCAACGTGGCAAGCCATTCTTACGCCATTTAAGGTAACCACTAACAAGCTAGAAAAGATCTCTTGAACAACTAGAGCCAGAGCCATGTAGCCCTCACAACTATACTGTATGTCCCGGTTATCACTTACAGGTAAGTCCTTATGGAGAGTAACTAGAGCAACAATATAACCCCTTGCTCTAGCCCCTTTCAACAGTAATAAAATCATCTTAATGATTGGTTGCTTAATCCATTAGTCAAATTACAAGATCATTGTTCATAATTAAGCACTAGCAATAGCTACCCAAATGTATAACCCATAGGTGACAAGGGAACAAGATATCAATAGCTACGTTATAATCTCTATGGTTGTTAAGGAGGACACATGCATATGTATGATAATTTCAATGAATAGGACAACAAGGATGGTCCTATGTTATACTTAGTCTTGCTTTACACTCAAAGCAACTTGCTTCAGAAAGCCTCACTCTATCTTCCATTCTGCAACTTCTATAGCCTCGGTACTCAGCTTCTGATCACCGACGCTTACAAACAATTCTTGTTCTACTTGCGGATCAAAGCACACCAACAAACATACAAGGAAATAAAGTAGACTAAGAACAACACAAACTACATAGGAGAAAACATCGTACTAAATGAGAACTCGTTACTACGACCGAGAGAACGTAAGAAACGCCGATAGCCAAACTATCGTTAAAAAGATACCATAAAATCGTGAGTTTTATATTATTTATAAAAGAAAGCCTACATGCTTGATTTATTTTAGTTAAGCAAAACCATAAGAAAGATATTAGTTTAGTTTTAACAAAGCATGTTTTAATTCAAAAGCCGAGTTGAACCTAGTCATGTTTTATTTATAAAAATGATGCCATTCAAACTATAAATTTGCAAAGATGAAAGAGCACGTGAAAACATCTATTGGGTTTACGTGCAACGCATGTTGGAGCTAAGAAAATTTACAATTAAAAACATATTTTTATTAGCAATTAACTATATTAATATTTATGTACAAAATACCTAAGTGTAAAGCCTATATATTGATTTTAGTTATAAAAACTAGTTGCATACATATAATTTAATCTAATATATTTAACTATATGGAAAAAAATATATTAAAGTCATTTTAAATTTACTTTGCAAAAGAAATAAATATCTAAGATCATCTACGTCTATCTATTATATGTGATATGTTTCAATTAATCATATTTTAATTTATACACTAGTATGTATTATTTAACTAAAATAAACTTCAACTTTTCAAAATAAAGGAGCACGTGAGAACCTCTATTAGAACTGTATCTGACGTCTTGTTAAACTAAGAAAATTTATAATTTAAAAGTATATTAATGTTTGTGATTAGTCATATTAGTATTAGTTTATGAAACACCATAGCATATACATAAATGGCTTTTAAATTATAAATTAGAAAACTAGTTGCATGCACATTAGTCAATTTAATATTTACTTTATATGAAAAAAACAAGTGATTTGAAAAGTATTAACACTGTTGCGTAAAGCATATCGACCTAAATCTAACACAACTTGAACCAGGCAAAACGGAGTTAAAACGATTAAACTATTGCAAATCCCGCCGGTTTTAACAGCTTCTATCTTGTACCTGTACATACAGATCATCAACATCCATGGAGCTCCAGCTGATGCAGGACAGCAAGGGCGGCTTGACCTTGGGGCAGGGGCCGGGCACTGTCGCAGAGGAGGTCTGGCCCACATGGGATTGCTGGCTCGGCCTTAGACAGGTCACGGCTGTAGAACACGCCCACGGCAACAGGGCAGCTCGAAGGAGCTTGCTGGCCAGCTGAGGCTGCTTGCCGAACGGCCGTACATAGCCATGTGATGGCGGCAGTGCTGACCACGCGGGCGAGACGGCATAGTCAAGCAGCTGGAAGACGAAGGACACTGAAACTCCTGCGCTTGTAGGGTGGCTGACTTTCACCGGAGACGATCGCGGTGGTTGGAAAACCTCACCGAAGGAGACGAGGACAGGAAGAGAGAAAATTATATTTACTACACGAAGGATTTTCCAAACTAGGGGCTCCTCGTATAGTAGTTTTGGTGTGCTTAGCCCAAGGGGTTGGTACATATATATAGGGCAGAGAACTCCTCACATCTATATCGACTAGCAATATGGTACTAATTGATGTTGCACCCTTCACCTTTACTAATAGGCCTAATTAATTATTAAAGCCCATTAGTATATAAAGACATGGACCTTTGGGCATGAGGAAATCTGAGATATTTTATTATTTTCGGAATTAATTAATTTCATGGATAAAATAATTCTAGAAAAGTCCAGAATTGAATTTTAAGCCACGAAAAATACTCCGAAGGCTCCGAAAATTCAGGGAAAATTCTTAGAGATATTTTAGAATGAGATGAACCCAAATAAAGTATTTGGAGCTCATGAAAAAAATAATTTGAAGCATCTAAAAATTAGATTATGCTCACAGAAAAGTAGGAACAAGTTCTAGAAAAAGCTGGAAAAATTCCCGAGAAGTTTGTAGAGATTGATTGATGGGCGAGAAATTGAAAGGAGTAATTTGCGTTACAAAAGAGAAGATTTTTAGGAAGCTCCCGATGAAAACTTGATATGAGAAACAAGGAATATTGATTATAGAAAAAGATAAAGGCATGCCGGAGAAAAAAAGATTGACCTACTAAATGTATTTTCAAAGACCTTGTTCACTCTCAACACATAAGAGTTAACAAGCAAACATCACATCAAACAATAGCCCGTCAAATTAGTTTAGAAAAATTTAAAGATTCTCATTTTTTTAATTTTTTTCTAAAACTAATTGATGCTATCATAAACTAAACTTAGGAAATTTTATCTGAATATTAAAATATTTATTTTATTTAGTGTTTCCTATGTACAACCCAAAATAGAAATTTTGGGGTGTGACACAAACTCTCCAAGAAAAGTGTCGCTGATGAGTACGTGGGGCAAGCTGGTGGCGAGGAGCTCTACCTCCAGTAGACTTTTGAGCTGTCTACTTTGTGTGTGTCATCTGTAGCAAAATTTTATTATCCTTGTGAGAACGAATATTAAATTGTCATTTTTATCAAAATGGAATAATCAACTTATAAGGGGTGGAACAATGCCATGAATGATATGTATAACAACATGATGCATGCACGTTCCGTATGATCTCACAAACTTAGAAAATAACAATTGCTAGCGGTATAGACGGTTGCATACAATAGTCTCTCATATATACGTAACTAATACGTACTACACGATAGCGTTATTTTATACCTGCAGAAAATACATTTTAGCCCAACCCTCATGATGAGGACATCACCAAGATGGAGTCGAGGACGACTCCAATTCAAGAAGAGGAGGATGATGAGGACATCGCCACGCTGGACACATCGACGTTATGGTCTTTCCCAAGTTGCAATTCATCCCCAACTCAGCTGCCACGTCACCCTCGGATTCAGCAGACATGTCGTCACTGTTTTGGTCATAACTCTCTCATACGACATCAAAACGGGGCGTTCTTAGATGCGTTGGAAAGGGGACGACGACGCCGTTGTTTTAAATCTGGTCCCAGCTCCAGAAGGTCCATGGATCATTCTGTGTGACCACGTCAAGGTGTTGAGTCACCTATTTGGACCAACTTAGCCATGTATCGTGTTGGGCCTTAAGCCCAAGTTGTGGGCGCCCAACCCCTGGCCGTTCCCAACCCTAGGTCGAGTGTTAGACTATAAACATAGCCACCGCCGCTGTTAGACAATTGGGTTTTATTTAGAGTTTAGTTTTCCATCGAGAAACTGAATCATTCATTGTAACTGTGGTGACAAATCTTTTTACAGTGATCTAGGGTCCCTGTTCTTGATCTCCTCCACTGTGTCGATTAGTCCTTTGGAACCGAGTTCTTGAACCCTCTATTAATATTCGCATCATTCATCTTTGTAATTTCAGATTGCGTGTTTTTACCTTTTTGCTTGTACTCTTCGATTCACTTGCAGGAAAAGCCTTCTTGGCAAGGTCAATCAAGTTGTGCTTGGTTGATAACCAACGGAGCAGTGGTGTAACGGTTACAGGGTTCGAATCGTGTCTGATTTGAAGCCGGATCGCCAACGTCAAGATCTCCACAAATCGAACTTACCGGTTACCTCTCGGAAGATCAGGCCAGTACTCATCAATTGGTATCAGAGATTTTAGGTTTACCGCGAGGTATAATCTCGTTTGCCTTAGATTCCTGTCTTTTTTGTTTTTTAGCCCTTTTAGCACACTTTGCATGTCAACAAACTCAACATATCCATAGCGATCTCGTTCCACAGTTCCTCCATGATATATGCTCACTAGGTTGTCCATCTAGTTCCCAAACATAACGAAGCACAATTGCTTTACTACAATCTACACAAAAAGTAAATACAAAAATACTACTAACTACTAAGTATTAATAACTAATAACAACTACCAACAGCATAGTACTACTAACTAACGATGTCAAGTAACTATCTCAGTAACTAACTATATAACTAACTAAATAACTAAGTAACTATATAAAGTATCAATCAATCTTAATCTATAATAAACTTACTAACTACCTTCATGACTAATGTACTATTATTAGTGACAGACAACAAACTAGTTTACCTTGTGCAGAAGCGGAGATGCCGACGCTTGAGATGCGAGCGGCGGGCGGGCACTGGCGGGCGCGCGCGCTGCCAAGCTCGTGCGCGGGCGGGCGGTCGAGCCACGGGCGCAGAGACAAGCGACCGGGGGCGCGCGAGGGGCCTCCGGCGTCCGGCCGGGCACGCACGACCGGGCGAGCTGAGACCGTGGCCTCGGGCGGCGACGCGGCCACACGCGGGCGATGGCAGACGTGCGTGCGGCCAAGCTCGGGGGCAGGTAGGGAGACGGCGCGACGTGCGGGCGGTGGCGGAGCGGCGTGGCGCGGCGCGGGGGTGGGCGCGGCACGCGGCGGCGCGGCGCGGGGGTGGCTCGGCACGGCACGGGCCAGCGGCGGCGTGGCGCGGGGGCGGGCGCGGCGCGGTGGCAGCACGGCGCGGCGACGGCTCGGCATGGCGCGGCGAGCGCGCGAAGCCGCGGCGAGGCGCGCGGGCGGCGCGGCGAGCACACGTGGCGGCGGCGCGGCGAGCGGGTGGTGGCGCGAACGCGAGGACCGGTGGCCGGACAAAGAGAAGAGAAAGAGAGAAAAAGGAAAAAAATTCGAGAGCCGTTTTTACGTGCATGCATGGCGCCAAGATCTATGGCGCCATGCATGGCGCCAAGATCCATGGCGCCATGCACCCTGCCACGTCACTGCCACGACGGCAGGGTCATGGCGCCAGTGACCCTGGCGCCATGCAGTTATATCTTGGCGCCAACGACTATGGCGCTATGAGAAGGGTCCATTTTTTGAAATCTTTCCGCCATGGGCATATTTGAGAGAATCTTTCACAAAAAGGGCTAAAAACAAAAAAGACGGCCTTAGATTCATATTTGTTCATTACCTAGAGTCCACAAAAAGCCCAATAATATTTCAATTTCCGCTATCCTATCACCTTTGTGCCTTTGCAATTTCGTTTTAGATTCACGTTGTTGAGTTTGTGTCCGTGGTCGAGTCTTGTTGCAGGTTTAGGATTGTGTTCGTCATCGTAGTTCAATCGCCCGTTGCTATGATTTTTGTTTTCCGCCGCTATCCCATCCACCGTTTCCAAACAACAAGTCGAAGCCACCACATTACTCGACTTGCCCCGCTAGCCGCTTTGTGTAACTTCTCGCCACCACGCAAACCCTAGATAGGTTGCCAGCCGCTCTTCTTTTGCCTGCATCGCAGCCCTCCTTACATCATCAGGCGAATACCTACTGCTGTTAGTCATAAGAAACATCTTGTGATCGGTGTTGGAGTTTAGGGCCGCTTTGCCCTAACTGCCGCTGTCGTATTGTGCCTTCCGATAAACATAACTTGAGATACCTTCGGTAAAATAGGCATAACTTTTCGCTCGTTTATCAGAAAAATCTGAAATTTTTACAGCATCTTCTTGACACCATTTAGAGCCGACCCAAACTTGGCTTTGCCCTATTTGGTTTCATCAAAATTGCCAAAAAAATTCAGGAAAATAAAGAAAAAAATTGTCAAAGTTTTTGCACGCTTTTCAGAGAACGTGCTGTATTTCTGTAGACCACATCCCACCTCAGTTGTAGGTGCCAATTTTTCTGGTTGCATTTTTTTTATGCTTGTTCAGAAAAAAAATATATAAAAAATAGCAAAAAAAAATTGATTCCTACTAGTGCCTTTTGAAAAATTCTGGGAAAAATTCAGGAAAAAGAAAAAAATTCGGGTTATTTGCTGGTTCTGTGAGTTCTTTCCATCGTCCTTTACTTTCACCTTGTTGCGCTACGTCTCGACACGTCTTAGCCA
Organism: Saccharum hybrid cultivar R570; assembly: GCA_038087645.1. Taxonomy (NCBI): domain Eukaryota; kingdom Viridiplantae; phylum Streptophyta; class Magnoliopsida; order Poales; family Poaceae; genus Saccharum; species Saccharum hybrid cultivar. The sequence goes on from JAQSUU010000568.1 coordinate 3,273,166, forward strand.
GCAGCTGTGATTTATACTTTGGATCTGGATTAAACAATTGCTAATCTACATTCGTTAATTGCTAATCCTTGTTGTCATATTGTGTGCCTACCCATAGCTCCATATATTCTTCTGTCAGCACAGGTTCATCTTGCAACTGTTACCCACGCTCAACAACAGATTACTTCACCACTTTGGTTTGGCTCCTGTTTGGCGTTGGTAAGAATACAGGCAAGACGTTGATAAGCCGCTTGTGATTTTGCATTCCACTTTCACCACACTTTCACCACCACCACTTGTTTCCTTTTAGTTGATAGGGATAATACTTTGGTGTTGTCTTTTTCTATCTTTTAACCATGGCAGGATCTCTGATGGATTTCAATGAGTGCGTGTCCAAGGGCGAGCTTACAATGTTCATGACTGAACAACGCAATCTTATGACCGAGATGACGCGCAATGTGAACAATTTGGTCACCCGCATTGAACAACTCGAGCACCGCCCTCCACCTCATCGTGCTGATGATGTAGATGCGGATGATTTTGGTGATGAAGATGCGGATGCTGACGGTTATGCTCGTCACCGCCTCAACTTCAACCGTTGCGGTATGGGAGGTAATATTCAAGGTAATAATAATCCTTTTGCTAAAATTAAATTTAGCCTTCCTCATTTTGCTGGTAATGTTGATCCAGAGGCTTATTTAGATTGGGAGCTTGCTGTTCAACAAAAAATTGATTCTCATAATGTTCCTGCTAAGCATAGAGTTAGACTTGCTACTAGTGAGTTTACTAATTTTGCGTTGTTCTGGTGGAGTGATCTTTGCAATGCTAATAATGCTGCTGCTGTGCCTCAAACTTGGAATGCTTTAAAGCAACGTATGAAATCTCGTTTTATTCCTCCTTATTACTAACGTGATTTACGTTTGAAACTACAAACTTTAAAACAAGGTGATAAAGCAGTAGAAGCATACTATCAGGAATTGCTTATTGGTTTAGCCTGTTGTGGTATAAATGAAGATGATAATGATTCTAGTGCTAGATTTTTTGGTGGTTTAAACCATGATATACAAAACATACTAGATTACAAAGAATGTCGTAATTTTTCCCAATTGTATCATCTTGCTATTAAGGCAGAACGTGAAGTACAGGGCCGCAAACAACACCAGCCTTTCAGGTCTAACAATGGGAGGAATTTTCAGCAGCATTCAGAACCGGAGACGCCTAAGATTCCTGTTGCATCACAGCCGTCTACACCTTCCGAGGTAAGTAAATTGTCTAATGTGTAGAAGAAAAGTGCCACTCCAGGTGTTTCTCCTAGCTCCTCCTTGTTCAGTTCTAAAATCATTTGCCACCGATGCAAAGGCATGGGACAGGTCATGAAGGATTGCCCTAGTCGTCATGCTTTCATTGCTACCGAGGATGGATATGTAAGTGCTAGTGATGTTGAAGATGATTTAGCCCTTATTGCTAACATTGATGTAGATTCCACCAAGGGCGATCAAGACAAGGAGGCCATCATCATTGACTCTGTGGCTGCTGCCGCAGACTACCCTAGCCTTCTTGTGCAGCGTGTGTTGAGTACACGTGTGGGACATGAAGAAGAGATGACGATCCAACGCCACAATTTGTTCCACATGTATTTCATTGTGCAGGGTTGTCGTGTTCTCACTATCATTGATAGCAGGAGTTGCAATAACTTGGTGAGTTCAGATTTGGTTGCCAAGCTTGGTTTGACCACATGACAACATTCGTATCCATATAAACTTCAATGGTTCAATAATAGTGGTAAGACTAAGATAACTAAATCAGCACGCATTAGCTTTTTCACAGGCTCTTATCATGATACTGCTAATTTTGATGTTGTTCCTATGCAAGCTTGTTCTATTTTATTAGGTCGCCCATGGGAATTTGATAATGATGCTTTACACCATGGTAGAACTAATACATACACTATCATACATAAGGACAAGAAAATTACATTGCTACCTTTGTCTCCTACGGATATTATTAAACATGATAATGAGATTAAAAATAAACCTCCAACTCACATTGCTACAAATAATGGGATTAAGTTAAAAGGAGGTACTTTTCTTGCTACAACTTCTGCTACTGCTGAGTTATGTGATAATCCTGATGCGCCATGTTATACTATGTTTTGTCAACCTATTCTGTCTGGTGCATTGCCTGCTATCACTAACCTTTTACAGGAGTTCGCTCATGATGGGATGAAGTCGAGGACGACTCCAATTCTACAAGGAGAGGATGATGAGGACATCGCCAAGATGGAGTCGAGGACGACTCCAATTCAAGAAGGGGAGGATGATGAGGAATCGCCACGCTAGACACACTGATGTTATGGTCTTTCCCAAGTTGCAATTCGTCCCCAACTCAGCTGCCATGTCACCCTCGGATTCAGCAGACACGTCGTCACTGTTTTGGTCATAACTCTCTCATATGACATCAAAACGGGGCGTTCTTGGATGTGTTGGAAAGGGGACGACGACGCCGTCATTTTGGATCTGGTCTCAGCTCCAGAAGGTCTGTGGATCATTCTGTGTGACCACGTCAAGGTGTTGTGTCACCTATTTGGGCCAACTTGGCCATGTATCGTGTCGGGCCTTAAGCCCAAGTTGTGGGTGCCCAACCCCTGGCCGTTCCCAACCCTAGGTCGAGTCTTAGACTATAAAAATAGCCGTTGCTGCTATTAGACAATTGGGTTTTGTTTAGAGTTTAGTTTTCCATCGAGAAACTGAATCGTTCATTGTAACTGTGGTGATAAATCCTTTTACAGTGATCCAGGGCCCCTGTTCTTGATCTCCTCCACTGTGTCGATTAGTCCTTTGGAACCGAGTTCTTGAACCCTCTATTGATATTCGCATTATTCATATTTGCAATTTCAGATTGCGTGTTTTTACCTTCTTGCTTGTGCTCTTCGATTCACTTGCAGGAAAAGCCTTCTTGGCGAGGTCAATCAAGTTGTGCTTGGTTGATAACCAACGGAGCAGTGGTGTAACGGTTGCAGGGTTCGAATCGTGTCTGATTTGAAGCCAGATTGCCAACATTGAGATCTCCACAAATAGAACTTATCGGTTACCTCTCGGAAGATCGGGCCAGTACTCATCACCTCACAGTATGAATATTATGCATGAAAGCGGTAAAGTAATCTCCTCGCTCTACATGCATCCCTAGATATGTGTACAATGGTAGCAAGTACTCGAACCATCGTGCTATTGACGACATCGTCACCACAGGACGAAATTACCCACACAAAGGACACCTTCATATAAACATGCGTATAACATGTCCATAATTCGGCATCATTTAAGCACTTCCCTAGATTGGCAGTGTATCCGATCATGCTCTCACAACTCCTACTTACCGAGGCATAGAGGAAATTGATCCATACATTACCACTCAAGTGAATGGCACTCATACAATAGCACGCCGTATGAGCAACGAAATAGAAATATGATGAAAGGACCCCCCAAGTCAGTACTTAAATAAGCCACCTAAAGTCCTTAACTGGGCATAAAGGATATGACCACTGGCACACTATTAAGTTTTAAATCTCAGGTTTAAACACTGTTTTGTTTTAATTACACATGTGAACAGTACCTGCTAAACCTTGCTCCGATGCCAACTGTAACAGAACCGACCAATTATACGAAATTAAGTAAGAAAATCACCCGCCAAAACAGATAATTTAGCAAACTTAAGCCCGTATAACCCGGTAGTCTGTGAAACCACAAAGAATTTCAAACCAACCAACATACAAACCAAGATCGTACAAGTTTAGCAGCCACAGTCACATATTACATATAGTTCACAACAACATTTGAATACATCAGAGTTTAAAGCATAAAGTTATTACAAACCAAGTTCATAATAAAGTAGTGGAAGCAAATAGTTTTGAAACCACACACATGCATTTAGTTCAGATACAGTGCCAGGAGATAGTCATGTCCAACAAAAGCATAAGGTAAGACATACAGGGCGACCATGCCCTTGGTCCTAGTTGTCGCCCATCGCAGGATACAGGCACTTGATACAATAACATAGTACATCTGACCATTTGCAACAACAATGGGAACAACGCCCTGAGTATGAGAAGGTACTCAGCTAGACTTACCCGTCTTAAAATAAAACAAAATGATACCAAGGAGTATGCAAGGCTTTTTTTTAGTGGACTAGCTGACTCATTTACGAAAGAGCAATAAGTTAACATGATGAACCATTTAAATACTTTGCCTCATCTTCATTATAACCTATCAATCTAGGTAAGCACCTATACTATAGCAATCACTTGATTACCTAATAACATCCAGTTACCAACTTAGATTTAGCATTTCCAACCTCATTGAGATAACTAACCGTGTTTCATCATCATTACTACTATGTTGTAGCTCGAGTCAAGTGCACACTATCCAGGAGCGATGGCGATTCGAATCGATTCCTAACCAGTTGGTGATTTATTCCTCACACAAACCACACTTACCGATCAAGTGAGCTACAGATCACCAATGACGCTATTCTGGTAAACGTCGCGGGACAAACTAGAGCCGCAGTACCCAGGGACCGCTCGACTGCTAGAAATCAGGCCTCACCTGCCCTTGGGCTCACTCTTTGCGCCCCTGTCATACCCCCATCAACACTAATACGCGCACCCATGCAGATCCTGGCCTGAATAGTGCCACTAGTTTTGCGGTCGAAAGGTACTTTATTCAGCCAGCTAAATGTGAGGCATGCGTTCAACATGACAAGAGCGACAAGCAACGATCGATCCATAACTAACACAGATGGAAAACTAATAGCACCCTAGAACCCTGTCTGGTTGCCTCCAACTTTTCTGTTCGGTCTCCAATTATTCATCAAAACATGGTTATTTCCAAGATATCATCCATACCCAAGCTAAAGTATTCCAGTAACCACCTATATTTGCAGGTGACAGGAAATCATCGATCGCTACCGGTCTAAGCAGGGCTAAGAAGTTATTCGATGTTAAACCAAACAGGGTAAGAATATAACAAGGTAGGCAAGGATAGTAATAAATGCATCAACGGTTTCACTCAACTCCTATAACTTAATGCAACAATACATAAAACTCATATATAAAAGATTGCTTCTATAAGGTAGGAGACTTAGAATGCTCCAGGGCTTGCCTCGCTCGAAGGAAGTAGTTTGATGATCCATGCACTCGGGCAGGTCCTCTCCTTGCTCCTCTACCTCAAGCACCTCCTGTGCCTAGATTTCCTGTGGATCGGCCCCGGCCTGCTCCTCTTGCACTTCTACTAGCACTTCCTCCTGCGATCATGTATGATACAATTGTATAAGTGAGGATGCAAGTGGTACATAAGATGCGATGGCATGTGATGATCATGATGGCATGCAATGCAGATGAACACACTTAGATTTATTGGATAGAATAGTGGTAAAACTTTTCTACTAGGTAGCCAACATTATCCAAGGACATGTACCATAAGTACATGTCATCTACTGTATTCTCTTCTATTACTAACCCCCGTTAGCTACCGCTAATTACCATTAAGCCATAACACAAGTGCTACTACACTTCATCACCACAACTATCCTAACATGCCAAGTGACATTAGCAAGTTAATGGATGCTTCAAAGATACACCAAAGCTACACCATTAAACTAATCATGCATAAAGAATATTATTTTATTTCACTTTAAACTAAGGTTACACCAGCAACATGTATTTCTAATTCATAGAAAAATCTAGGAAAATTAGAGTAGCATAGTCATACCCTAAGTAGGCTACCATAAAATTTTCAAGGTATTTGGATAAGTAAAACAGCCTATACAAAAATGACAAGCTATGGTGGATATATGAGCATGAAAATACTTTGTACTATGAAAAGTATCAAACAACAGATTTAGTAATTTTTCCATGATCTACATAGTCTACAACCATTGTACAAAAAGTTTCATATACATGTTTTATTCATATTTTTGGCTCTAGCAATTTTACAAGAAGTAGCAAAAAATGCACCGAAATTAGATAGCTATATTTTTCTACAGAACATGCATGACTTATATTTTTCACAGCAAGTATATATCAAGAATAGATCAACAAAATTGGAATCATATTTTTCTGATGTATATTCTATTTATTAGGCATTTTCCAAGAAAATAGCATTTACAAAAATTAAATAAAGCCATATATAAAGTCTCACAAAATTGACAAACAATATTTTTAAACTATAGATCTATTCCTAAGGTGCACAGGAAAATTTGTTTCATCCAATTTGGAGCCATATTTATCAAGATATGAATTTCTAAAGCATTTAAACATTTATGAAAATCATTTCTCAAATCCCTTTTAGGAACCCGCCACTGAAAAACGCTAAGTGCACCCAGCGTAGTGCCCCTAGACCTGTACCTAGTGGCTGATAGTGGGCCCCCTGACCCCAGTGGTTAGTGGCACCGAGGCAGGGGAGAGGCTTCGTCGGCCGGTTCTCGTCGGTGGCGAGCCCATCGGTGGCACGGGTAGCACGGACGTGCTTGGGGCACTGAGCCGCACCTAGCCGACTAGAAGATGACGGCGAATGCACGGCGGAGCATGCTCGCCAGTGATAATGGCGCACGACGGCGGCTGTAGGGCAGCACGATGGTCGTTGCCGACCACGACGAGGCCAGATGAGGCGTGCAGGGGCTTTACGAGGTTGAGGCAAACACGGAGAAAGAGAAAAAGGGGAGTAGGGTAGGGCGAGGAGCTCTGGCCACGGTGACCAAGCTCAGCGGCCATGGTGGGCACGACGGAGGGATTTGCCCGATTGGGCGCACACCTAATCACAAATGGTGACGCTAGCGCGAGCACGGGCGAGAAGAGAGTGAGGCAGAGCCGAGGCCGTGGTGAATCGACGGCGAACGGATCGACAGCGGCGCTACGCGGTGGCGGAACGACGACGTGTGGTGGCGGAGGCGAGCACGTGCTTGGCTGCTGCTAGCGCGGTGGAAGGAAATGGGAGGGAGTAGGGGAGGCGGACGCGCGCGCGGCCGTGTAGGCGAGCGTGGAGGGGCGCGGGGGCCACCGGACGGCCAGGTGCCACCGTTGCCGGCGTATGACGTCCACGCGGCGGCGAGCGTCTTCCGCGGTCGGGGCGCTGGCGCGCGGGAGAGAGAGGCATGGTGCGGGCGAGCGTGGAGGCGGGCCAGGCCGCTTCAGCCATGGGCCGGAAAGTGGAGCGAGCGGCTCACTAAGGTAAAAATCGATTTTTCTTTTTATTTTTTTGAAGAACAACAACAAAGTTACATTTTTTAGCAACAAAAATTCATTTTCACAAGTTGTCCCAAAAAATGAAAGTTGTTTAGAATTTTGAACTCTACAACATTGCTTAAAGGTGCATTTTAAAATTCCAATTAGATTTTGAAATAGAGATTTAAAGTTCATTTAAATCAAAATCCCATTTTTCCATGTTATTTTTAAAAGAAAAATTTGAGGAAATTTTGAATACCAAACTTGCACCAAATTACAAGCTAAACATTTCTAAATTATTTGCACTACCAAACAAACATATTTATTGACTTAACATGCATAATCATGGCATAGTTTTATGTAAACAAACAAATGCAACATCCATGTTTCAGAGCTATGTTTCATATGTTTCAAACCAATGTTTTATTTATATATCATGTGATTATGAATGCAAGATGATGCTCATGCTCATGATTTGTAGTGCCTAATGCATGCTTAACACCAGAGGTGTTACATAACCTTACCCCTGCACACCAGCTAATAGGATAGCTGCTCGCTTATATACTTGCCACTTGCTTCTATTACGCATTATATCTGTGATGTGATGCATGGTGGAGGATTGTTTGTGAGTGTCTAAAGCATATGATGCCATAATGGTGGTGACAACTTGGGGGAGATCTTGGCATGCGTTTTGGATGTGTGGTGAGGGTTGAGTCGAACGGACAAGATTCTATGACGAGTCTTTGGACAAGTCTTGTCAAGGGGTGTAACCTAAGCATCCTCTATGTGAGGTACGTGTGGCCGGTACATGTGAGCAGAGTAGATCCTGGGGAGGAGGCTCTCCATGGGACAAGTCCCTAGGATGGAGGTGCTATTGAAACATGAGGAGCTGGTTGTCCCCACTTGAGAAGATGTCTTCTCTGGTCCCCCTTAGGACTGATATGCTGAGAAAACCGGCTCATAGGACCCTTCGTACACACCATTTGTTCCTAGTTGGACAGGGAACGGATGTTGACTAGCAAGGGCGATGCCACTACTACTAGGATCTAGTTGACAGTGTAGGGAGGTAGGGGCATATGGCTCTAACCCTCCTAAGGCCGCGTGGTGACCTTGGTTGCCTGGTACTACATTTTCACAGTCTCAGCATGCTAGTGGACTCTGAGGTGACTCAGGGCTGAGTGGCAAAGTGGTATCATATTAGTTGGAAGGTAGCCCAATATCAGCATAGGCAGGGCACTGTCGATGATGGTGATCTTGTGGTTCCTGGTGTACACACTCTGTAGAGTTTGATCGATCTATACATATAGCCGTGTCCATGGTCATGGACATTCCTATGTTCTACGTTTCCCTTTACTAGTGAGAGGTGTTTTCTTCTTGTTCCCCCTAGGTTGGTACAGGTTCTGGCTGGTAGCCATTGAGGCAAGGCACGAGAGGGAGTTGTCCTTGCCTCCTAGAGAGTGAGAGTGTGGTGAGATGTGTGGATATGTGTCTGGATGAGATGGATGGAAATGGGTCAAAACTTGAAGAACAATTATAAAATATTAATGAACTTGCATAGGAAAACTACAACCATATGTAGGTCTTTTGCTCTACCCTTGCATTCCACTTACCAAAAAGCAAACGCAAAGCATAGGATGGGACCATTGGCCAGTACAAATCATACTGATAATTATTTGGTAGGTGATAAGCCTGAAAACGACTACTAGGGCGATGGTTGGGAGGATTGGAGGTCTAGTCCTTCGCTCAAGATTGCCTAAAGAGAAGGAGTCTACACCCACTGTTGTGCCTTTCTTATGCTATTCTAGATACTATGTGCTTTGAGTGATTCCATCAAGTGGCAATGTAATAATAAGTAAACTCCTCTATTTGTACTCTTTAAGATAGGTATTCGATGTATGACTTGTGATATCGACTGGTATTCGATAATGTGATGGCGTGATCTTATGGGACTATCACATTATGGGTTGTATCTGTGAATTTCCCTTCGAGGAAATCGTGGATCATTTTAGGTTGCATGCAAGTAAGTCGGTTACTTTGGTCGGTTTGGCCCTTTGAGTGGCTGAAAGTGGGCCATCCAATCCAAGGGAGGCTACAGCCCTTGGATGCCATCGACTTGGATCAAGGGTGGAGAGTCCTCCTTGGTGTGTTTCCTTGCTCTCCCATGGATTGGTGACATGGCAAGGGAGATAGGGGCATCAGGCGACGCCTGGTGGGGCAAGCCGACCCTACCAAGTGGGACCCAAATCTCCCTATCACGTCCACTTGCTTCTTGTACACTTATTTCATGACATTTATTGTTTTTTCCAGCATTCAAACACTTCTCCAAGTACAAGTGGAACTAGGTCGTTTATCGACAAAAATTCAAGAAATGTGATGTGTTTTACCTTCATTTTGGGTGAAATGTTGGCGGCCTAAGTAGGTGTTAGTGACCATCAACTACTATCTAAGTAGTCAATGGAAAACTATTGAGTTATATTAGGTACTCATTTAAAAGGGAGATAATCCTGACAGTAGGAATATGATCCCTCATTTAGATAATATATATTCTTTCATCTAGTTGTCCCTATCTAGAAAAAACTATCCTATTGAAGCCTAACTTCTTAAGAATACCATTTCATACTTCAAAGGAAGACATATATACATGGCAAAGCTGCACAAAATAGTGTTTATCAAAATTAATCTGCCACCACAAGACAAAGGCTTCCCATACTATACTTACGTCCCCTGTATGGTATTATAATGAAATAAGGGGAAAATGGTGTGTTCATTAAAGACAATGTTTGTGCTTCATCGTGATATAGTAAGTAGTAACAACACATATACAATGTTGCGGTAAATTTAAGAAACTGTGAAATAATTTACTAAATAAATAAGGAGGGCTCCTAAATTTTCTATGTTATACAATATCTCAAACTTTTGCTAGCTATATCTTTTGTATTGCGATATATGATAGATGGATCTCACATCTATCCATGGACTCCATCTTTATCTTGTCATCATCACCGCTACACGTCTGGCTAGAGATAGAGATTGAAGGCTAACATCGCCGCTTTATTTCATTTATTCATATGATAAGCATATCCTTGTAAGTGATATGATGATTGATTTGTTTCAGTGATTACTGTTCAAGGTCCTTGGCAATCGTTAGAGCTCCTGAATGTGGTACATCTTTAGTTTTACATAGTTTTGTCGCAACATTTTTTTGTTATAATACGATATGTTGGTTTAAGTGAATTTATCTATGTGTACTATATATGTTAACCTTTGACATTTTTCTTATGAATTGTTTCATAGGAACACAACGTGAAGCTAATTCTATCTAATTATTGAATGTCGAATATGACTGGATATGATCTACTGATGGAAGTAAAGGTACACCATTCATTCCTTTTGAAAAAAGAAGACTTCCAAGCATTCTTGCCTTTGGATTTCCTTATTGCTGCAAGATATTTTTCTCCATAGTATCTTTGAGTATTTCAAAAATAATTCTCTACAATAGCTAAAACATTATGTTTTCTCCTACATAGAAATCACCCAAGTTGAGCCACCTCCTAGTGGTGATTACCTCATTCGATAAAAGTCCTAAAATAGCTAAAATGTAAGTAAATGCAAAATTATTTGTAATTAGTTCGTTACACAAGCACATAAGTGCCCAACATTGCAAATTATATTTATGATATACAGGTACTTGGATGGCGGAGCCAAGGACTACATCATAAAGCCTATCAAGTATGGAGATGTTCCTCACATTCTAAGGTACATTTGATGAGAGGAGCACAAAGGTAGTGAAAAATGAAGGAATCAGACTGTTATATGGGATTATCAATCATGTTATTTGTTAATAAAAAACTCAATATATAAATGATAATGTATTTTCTTATTCCATCTTCCCCTATAAATTGTTGTATGGGGGATGGAGAAGGTAAACATGGGATCCAACAATCTCCTTTCGATATTTTTTGAAAATTGACAAAAACAATTCTCGCCACCCCCTCTAGAAAGGGGACACCCCACCCCTTTTCTTTGACCAATGGTTTCATTCCCATTCCCATGCACCCCCACCCATGTAGGTCCATCGCCGTTTAGGGTTAAAGGAGTAAGTTATAATACCCGAAGTACAAAATCTACTTACGACCAAGCTCCTCACATGTAACCAGCTAGCATACTAGGGAACCTCTCTTGCACTTTGTCCTCACTTTGTGTAAATGGGTTAATTTTGTGGTACTACATTTGGAGCGATAAGGATTATAAGCTGGCCCTCACTCTCCTATACTTCTAAGGTAATGATAAAACTCACCAACTACAACCACACAAGGGACACTTGGGCCAACTACTACATGCTACTAATGAGTCAGGGTATTACTACTATCACTAGTTAGGATCAATGCCAGCCAACCACGGTGATATCCATCTCCAAAGAATGCTGGAGGGGGTCACCACTCTCCTAGGGGCCATGTTTGTAGGGGTTTGACCAAGGAGAAGACCTCTTGCTTTACACTACAAGAGATGTTGTATTCTATAATGTTCAAAAACTTTCATAAGGATGGGGGATTTGTCACAATTACCTTCTAGGGTACTCCGGTGGAAAAACATCATAGAAGGGTGTCATTATGCACATTTTATGATGAATAGAGTGAAGTTCAATTGATGTGGAGATGATTGTACTTTTACCTTTGTTGCATATAATCATCATAAAAAATGTCACAACACGTTGAATAAGGGGCCACATGCCATGTGGATGATGACATGGTAGTGTTGAGGTGGCAAGTGATATATATGGCACACATGTTGTGGTCACATTCATCATCATAAAATAGAATTTAGCCCATTTGACCCAAATCACATGGGATGTTTTTTCAATTTATTTAATTGATCTTAGCCCTTAAAAAGGACATTTTGGTTTGGACCAAACCCATTTCAAAGTCCATTTGTTTTTTTTTCCAAAAACCCATTTTTCATTACCATGTTTACAGACCTAAGATCATTTTACATATGATATGATAACTGACCAAATAATCTTTGGGCCTGTCCTATTCAAGCAATGTCATAATCGACACCAATCTCATATACATATGACCCATACATTTGCATATCAAAGAGTTGATAGTATGTTCGCAAGTCCAATAGTAATGTTCACAAACCAAAAGACCAATTTCATATGCATTTGCAATATGGACCGGTTATCGCATAATAATCTAGAAGTACTAACCTAAGTAGATACTAATCAATGAACAATAATGTAACACCCCAGAAGTAAAACGACTACAACCTTCTAGAGTATTACCACCCTACAATCTAACAAGCACACATAAACAAAGAACAAGGAAGCAACAAACACCTTCTTAGCTGAACATTAAATTAAGTCTTCTACGATGATATCATGATACACAAACTTGAGCTGCAAATAGCAACTTCAAAGGGGTAGGAGACCACATTCCATCACCTAAACCATTACTATTACAAGAAGTGTTTACGTGGGGTGTAAATAAAGAAGTGTGCACTCATGCTGCTACACCCATCCCACAAAGTATCCTCAAAGCTTGTGTATCTGATAGGGGGAAACAAGTGTATGAGGTTTATGGAAAACCTCAACAAGCAAACTGCTTTAACAAAGTTATTTAGATCATGGTTGACTTAAGCATAAATTTAAAAGCCACAATAGTGTGGCTATGTAAAAGAAAAGCATAATCAGATTTCAGATATAGCAAGGTAATTCTATTCATGATATAAACTATAACTAACAATCGATCAATATTTAACCAATGCAAATTGCGTATGATGCATTGCAATGCAATGTGTGAATACCATAATCCACTCTCTCGAACCCAACAAATGGTAGGAGGGATGCAACCACATTGCTTTTTCTCAATGTGTGTTGCTATACCGGCACGGTTTAATGTCTCCAAGCATAGACACAAATCCATATGAATACCCGCAAGGAGAGTGCAAATGCAAAGTTGCAATGCAAAGATGAAAGCCATTTGAAACCAATATTCCAAATACCAAAGTTAATAGCAAAAATCAGAGAGACAACATATTCCAACATATTCCAATATGAATAAATAAGGGTTAGTTCAGATCATGTTGCTTGGACTAGGCCCGCTGTTGCGCCTTTCTGATGCTATTCTAGATACTATGTGCTCTGAGTGATTCCGTCAAGTGGCAATGTAATAATAAGTAAAGTCCTCTATTTGTACTCTTTAAGATAGGTATTCAATGTATGACTGTTGATATCAACTGATATTCGATAATGTGATGGCGTGATCTTATGGGACTATCACATTATGAGTTGTACCTATGGATTTCCCTTCGAGGAAATCGTGGATCATTTCAGGTTGCATGCAGGTATGTCGATTACTTTGGTCGGTTTGGCCCTTTGAGTGGCTAAAAGTGGGCCAGCCAATCCAAGGGAGGCTACACTCGGCCCTTGGATGGCACCGACTTGGATTAAGGGTGGAGAGTCCTCTTTGGTGTGTTTCCTTGCTCTCCTACGGATTGGTGACGTGGCAAGGGAGGTAGGGGTGTCGGGTGACGCCTGGTGGGGTCGGCCAACCCTACCAAGTGGGGCCTAAGTCTCGCTGCCACGTCCACTTGCTTCTTGTACACTTATTTGGTGATATTTGTTGCTTTTTCCAGCATTCAAACACTTCTCCAAGTACAAGTGGAACTAGGTCATTTATCAACATAAATTCAGGAAATGTGATGTGTTTTGCCTTGATTTTGGGTGAAATGTTGGTGGCCTAACTAGGTGTTAGTGACCATCAACTACTATCTAGCTTAGTAGTCAATGGAAAACTATTGAGTTAGGTACTCATTTAAAAGGGAGATGACCCTAATAGTAGGAATATGATCCCTCATTGAGATAATATATATTCTTCCTTCTAGTTGTCCCTATCTATAAAAAACTATCCTATTGAAGTCTAACTTCTTAAGAATACCATTTGGTACTTCAATGGAAGACATTATATGCATGGCAAAGCTACACAAAATAGTGTTTATCAAATTTAATCTACAACTATTGGTATTTATTAATGCACACAGATAAATCCTCAAGCACACAGATACCGCTTTAGCTTTCACCCAGAAGTATTCTAAGTATCGTATCCATAGGAAAATGTGTGAGATTAACTACAATCTAACTTAACCAAGAGTAGCAACAAGACTTAAGATAAACAGGAGTGTAGAGAGGACTACTAGGGCTCTCTAGTTCTGACTTCGGTAAGCTATGTCTTCTATTATTCAATTTTGGGGATATTACTAAGGAAAACACAGGCATGGTATGTTTCCTATAGTAACTAAGTCATGCTCGGCCTTCAAACGGGAGGTGGACTACAAAGGATTCAACAAGGATATAAGAGTCACCCTCGTGAGCTACCACTGATCTATAATGTAGGGTACATCCATGAGTAACTGAGTCTAAGAACCACGCTTACACTATGAAATACTACTTTAACCTATGATCGATAGATTAAAGTACTCAAAAGAGTTGTGAACCAGAAGAACAATATAAACACGATGCTTACTTAAATCAGAAGCTAATTACCAGAGATGTCTCAGAAGCAAGCGCAAGTAGAACTTGGATCTGCTAAGGTACAAGCCGTAGAGAGAGCACCGATAGGCCGGCACTTCCTCCAAACTATTCCCTCACTCTCTCTCTCACTATTTCTAGTTACAAGACTAGATCCTATAGAGGACTAAACATCTTTTGATAGCTGGCTCTGATCCTGATGAGGAGATTATGAATTAGGGTTTTAGGATGGCTTTAGGGAGGAGGGTAGGGGCTACTATATATAGAGGGTAGCATCAATTCTAGACCCTTGGATCAAACCAACTTAAAAGAACGGCGTAGATGTGATCTTCAAGGCGGTGGAGAACCGACATTCGAAGGAGAGACTGAGCCATGGGTCCCATAGGTCGGCCGGCCTATAGGTGGGGCTAGCCAGCCCGACATGTCAGCCCCAGGGTGTGGGTCTTTGTGGTTTGCCTTCTAGAGTGTTCTAGAGTCTTCCCACATCGGTTTCGTTGCGGATAAACGTGATTTACTTTGATGAATAGGTCCACCTTGATGGTTTTTCTGATTAAACCCTGCTAAAAACATAGATTCACCGAAACTCATGGAATTTTTTAGTTTAAACCCCTAAACCTATGTTTGGTGATGGAATTAAGTATATATGCAGGTTATATTGATGGTTTATAATTGATGTTAATGACCGTCAACAGCAACCATAAGACAAAGGCTTCGTATACTATACTTACGTCCCCTGCATTTTATTATAATGAAATAAGGGGAAAATGGTGTGTTCATTAAAGATAATGTTTGTGCTTCATCGTGAAATAGTAACAACACATATACAATGTTGCGGTAAATTTAAGAAACTGTGAAATAATTTACTAAATAAATAAGGAGGGCTCCTAAATTTTATATGTTACTAGCAAATTTGTCCGTGCGTTCAATGGGAGAAAAAAATATTAAACATTCATGCAAAACGATAACGTGAATGGTACATATCTATTTTAGGCTTTTATAATTTATTTTATAATGACTATCTCATCCATAATATAAGTTAATGCTGATAATAAATAACAATGTCATATTAAACTTGTATCGAATTGAAATGCACCTTGGCATATGTTTTCTTCCATTGCAAAGCACATAATTATTTAGGTATAAATATACCATAACTATACTTTTTCATACTACCCTTGTGTTTCTCTGACTCAATATTGACCTTTGTGGCTTTTTTTACGCATCATATCAACCTTCGTAACTTTTTTTTGATGTGTCAAGGATTGATCTGTCCGCCAATGATTATGACGAGAGACCTCTCTTGATTTTTCACACGGCAGCCCTTGTTAGGAATTACAAAAATACATTTGTTTAGATATCATTAGACAATAATCTGCCCAAGATTCGAGTTCATGAAATAATTAGTTGTACCATTGACTAACTCATATTTAATAAAAATAAGTTTTATTCCTAATCAAAACTACATCAGATGGTGTAAATCTATCTCCTCAAAACTTAATGCACAAACAAATAGTGCTAAAAAGTAGGGGTTATGTTCCAAGGCTTGCCTTAGGATGGAACTGGATAGTGGAAAGATAGTGAAGGTTTCAGGAACACCGACGACGAGGATATCGTCCTTGTGCTCCTCGGGCACCTCCGTGTATTCCGGGTAAGGATGAAAACGGACGGGATGAATCCTGTTTTGTCCGCAACCGTATACCATTTTTTCAGTCTGTTTTTGTTTTTTCTGGGATAAACGGAAATGGGACCGAAAATAGGACGGAGTAAACCAGGAGCGGGACCGAAAACGGTGGAGCATTTGTCCGTCCGTATTTGCGGTATCCCATTTTTAAATGGGATATCCTGTTTTTCTTCAATACAGGATAGGCAGGCCAGCTGGCCCAGCACAACATATAGAAGCCCAATTTGGCCCAGAAGATAGAAAACCTAACTACGCTATCCTATCAAGCCGGCTAGCCACCGCACCGCACGCGTGACATGACGTCACGACTCCTCTTCCTCCCCTCGACACGGCGACGCTGCCTGCCTGTCTCCCCCATCCTGCTGTCCTCTTCCTCCGGTCCTCCCATCCCGTTCCCGTCTAGCCACCCTGCTCATGCATCGGTGCCTCCTGCCATCCTGCGGGCTGTCACCGCCATCCTGTTTGGCGGCATCGGCTGCCGCCGGCCCACTGCGCCAGAGGACCGGAGACGCCAAATGAAGACATTGCCGCGCCGGATGCAGCAGTCGAGCCATCTGAACCCCTGCTGATGTCGTGGGCTAGAGGACAAGACGACCGTGGTGGCTCCATGCCACCTGAAAAGCACCTGGGCCTGTCGAGCTACCTTCGCCTTCCAGAACATGTTGTATTGCTGTTTGCCTGTTCGTGATGAACACATACTACTGTTTGTGACTTGTGAGCACATGTTGTGTCATGTCTCTCGTCTCATGTGAGGTATGGATATTTCATATTTGTGTGATGTATGGATATTTGGTATTGTACTAATATTTATGTGTGGTCAGTAGATATTTGATATTTGGTATTGCACTTTGGTGTCTGTATTTGAGCTACCATATGCAGCATATATGTTCCGGCTTAAGTTTCCGCTTACCGTTCATTTCCGTCTATTTTCCTATCGTATTTACCCGTTTTCGTATTACCGTTTATCCCACTACCGTTTTCGTTCCTGGCTGTCCGGCTCCCGCTCCTGTTTCCATCTAAAAATATGAAAACGAAAATGGTAGAGCGTTTTTCCGTTCGTTTCCGTCCGTTTTCATCCTTAATTCCGGGTTTGCTTCTGGCACGTTCTCGGTCATCGCCAAACCTATATGCATGCAACATATGAAGAGATGATTTAACGCACCTATAGGCAAAGCACAACTTAATAAGATTCATAACATCTATAGATAAATCACATTTTTATGAAGCTAACAAAACTGGTTTGGCATTTTCTGATTTTTCTATAATTATTTTTGAATTTTGCAAAATCTCTGTTTTTATAGAAAAGGGGAAATGAAAGAAAAGGAAAAAGGCTTGTATGGGCTTGGTCCATCCCACAACGAAGCCGACCCAACATGAAGGATTCAACATGGGTAAAAAAAGAAGCCCACTAGAAGAGGCCCACTCGGTTCTGGATATTTTGCATTAGGAACCCTAATATATTTTTAAAAACTATTAATGTCCTCACACCTTTTCTTTCTCTCTAGCATCTTTACATCTGAAACCCTAAATTTCTTTCTATTCTCTTCCCCACTCCTAATCTTGGTCAGTTAAGGCAAATAGATCGGCACATAGATCGATTATTTCTAATCAAAACTACATGAGATGGTGTAAATCTATATCCTCAAAACTTAATGCACAAACAAACAGTGTTAAAAAGTAGGGGTTATGTACCGGGGCTTGCTTTAGGCAGGAACCGGATAGTCGAAAGTTAGTGAATGTTTCAAGAACACGATGATGAGGACATCCTCCTCGTGCTCCTCAGCCACCTCCGCGTATTCCGAGTTTGCTTCTGGCACGTTCTCGGTCATCGCCAAACCTAATGCATGCAACATATGAAGAGATGATTTAACGCACCTATAGGCAAATCATAACTTAACAAGATTCATATCATCTATGAATAAATCACATTTTTATGAAGCTAACAAAACTGGTTTTGTATTTTCTGATTTTTCTATAATTTTTTTCAATTTTTGCAAAATATCTATTTTTATAGAAAAAGGGAAAACAAAAGAAAAGGAAAAAAGTTTGTATGGGCTTGGTCCATCCCACAATGAAGCTAGCCCAACATGAAGGATTCAGCCTAGGTCAAAAAAGAAGCCCACCAGGAGAGGTCCACTCGGTTCTGGATATTTTGCATCAGGAACCCCAATATATTTTAAAAACTATTAATATCCTCCCACCTTTTCTTTCTCTCTGACATCTTTACATCTGGAACCCTGAATTTCTTTCTATTCTCTTCCCCGCTCCTAATCTTGGTCGGTTAAGGCAAATAGATAGGCATACAGATCGGCGTACTAAGGCTGAGTACGAGACCGAGCTGGTTTGGGGTTGGACATAAAAATAAGCCAGAAGGAGGCAGAAAAAAAACTATGGCGGAAATTTTGCCTCTTTATTATAAGGTATAGATACAATATCTCAAACTTTTGCAAGCTATATCTTTTGTATTACGATATATGATAGATGGATCTCACATCTATCCATGGACTCCATCTTTATCTTGTCATCATCACCGCTACAAGTCCTGCTGGAGATAGAGATTGAAGGCTAACATCGCCGCTTTAGTTCATTTATTTATATGATAAGCATATCCTTGTATGGTATCGAGTTATGTTATAAATACATACACAGAGTCACATATTCCTCAATAACATCACATGAACAACTTATCTTAGAGGTTTGCGATGTCGACCTCTAAGGATGGAAATGATCCAAAGGGGAAAAGTGTGGAGACTGCCATCACTAATACTTCTCCTTGGGTGCTAATAGTTGAAAATTGCCAAATTGATTGCTTTGTCACATCTTATCTCTTAAGAGGCCATAATGCTCAAGGTATATATGTATGTTATTATGGATTTCTACTTTTGTTGTGCGAAATAATCTTTAAAGGGATACCTCTCTCAAAACTAGTATACATGTAGTTGCGCAAACAAAATATTCAGTAGTACTTATATTCTCCCGTAGCTTTTCTTTTATTTGGTTTCATTAGATTCAACTTGAAATAAAAATTAAAAATAAGTTAGAACCATTTTATTTGAAAAGCCATATGTATCTATGATTTTTTGGGCATATCATATATAGTTCATTGTATGGCTACTCAATTGTTCTTTTTCAGTGGCCTAAGTGATATGACGATTGATTTGTTTCAGTGATTGTTGTTCAAGGTCCTTGGCAAGCGTTAGAGCTCCTGAATGCGGTACATCTTTAGTTTTACATAGTTTTGTCACAACTTTTTTTTGTTATAATACGGTATCTTGGTTTAAGTGAATTTATCTATGTACTACATATGTTAACCTTTGACATTTTTCTTATGATTTTTTTCACAGGAACACAACGTTAAGCTAATTCTATCAAATTATTGGATGTGGAATATGACTGGATATGATCTACTAATGGAAGTAAAGGTGCACCATTCACTTCCTTTTGAAAAAACAAGACTTCTATGCATTCTTGCCTCTGGATTTCCTTGTTGCTGCAAGATATATTGTCCATAGTGTCTTTGAGTATTTCAAAAATAATTCTCTACAATAGCTAAAACATTATGTTTTCTCCCACTTAGAAATCACCCAAGTTGAGCCAAATCCCAGTGGTGATTACCTCATTCGACAAAAGTCCTGAAATAATTAAAATGTAAGTAAATGCAAAATTATTTGTAATTAGTTTGTTACACATGCCACATGAGTGTCCAACATTGAAAATTATATTTATGATATACAGGTGTTTGGATGGTGGAGCCACGGACTACATCATAAAGCCTATCAAGTATGGTGATGTTCCTCGCATTCTGAGGTACATTTGATGAGAGGAGCACAAAGGTAGTGAAAAATGAAGGAATTAGACTGTTGTATGGGACTATCTATCATGTTATTTGTAAATCAAAAACTCAATATATAAAGGATAATGTATTTTCTTATTCCATCTTCCCCTATGTCATGGAACCGTCTAAATTATAAGAGCACAAGTACAAAAACAATCACCAAAGTGATTAAATTCTCACACTTGAGCCCATATAACTCCGGTAGTCCAACAAAATCACGAGGGATTGCAAACCAACCAACATACCAGCCAAGATCGTAGTGATTCAACATAACAAGCCACATGCTACATCCATTTCACAAGTAATTCAATATACATCGGAGTTCAACATAGTTATTACAACTTAAATTGAAAAGTAGCGGAAGCAAAATAATTTGAAACTAACATTACTCTTATTTCTAATACATGCCAGTACCAAGGTCAGCTTCCATCAAAAGCATTAGAGACAAGATAACTCAGAAGCATCATGCCCATGATCACACTCCGCCACTACGGCGGGAGCCATCTAATTCTTGCAGTAGCCATGATACATCACAATCTGCAACAAGTGGGAATAAACCCTGAGTACGAGAATGTACTCAGCTAGACTTACCTGACAAAAACCAAAAATAAGGTGACACCAAGGAGTATGCAAGGCTGATATAAGTGGGGCTAGCTTGACAACATTTTGCAGAAAGCTTAGTACAGATAAGTAAGCATTTAATGCTTAAGCATCAAGTTAATAATCATTAACCTGTACTAGAGCACTCACTTGATTAGGAGCAAACAATATTAACCATAGCAGGTATAATAAGGCCATCATCATATCATCATTCCTGAACCATCAAGTTATTTAGTGTATCTACTTTAGAGATAAGCCCGTCAAGTTCTCACTAACTGGGAGAGACGGCGACTCGAATAGAATTACAACTCAACTGAGGGGGTATTCCTAACTCTCACCCATGACATCCCCCATCAGGGAGCATTAGGTCACCTTTGGGACAACTCAGGAACCAACTTCGCGGGTTCAGTCAGCTCTAGCACTCTCAGGGATTACCCTTCTGCCAGGACGATCAGGACTTTTAAATCACCTACCCCTGGACTCATGCCTACAGCTCCCTTCCGAGGCGCACTTTATACTTGCTGGAGCCTAGCCTGAGTTGAGCTACTCAAATTCGTGGTCAAGCACTCGGGCCCGGCCAGCTAAGAGAAAGGCATGCGTTCAACATGACAAAGAAAGGCTCCAAGAATCGGTCCTTAAGCGACACAGATGGAGTCACTGTAAGCCTACAGTCTTACAAACCTTTGCCCGGTCTTCATTCATATTATACCAGGTTCTTTTGGATGATATCTAATATAGCCAACCGTGCCACATATATATTCCTATAGCTCGCAGGTGACAAGAAATCACCCGACTTCTACCGCTTAAAGCAGGGCTAAGCATCTACTCGATCCTGAGCTACATATGATTCATGGTATACTTTCTGGACAAGGATGGGATATCAATGCAGCAAGTGTTTTCATTCAACACCTATAACTTAATGCAACAATATATATATATATATATATATATATATATATATATATATATATATATATATATATATATATATATATATATATATATATATATATATATATATATATATATTAGAAATTAGGAGGCTTATAATGCTCCGGGGCTTGCCTGGGATCCGACATGAGTCAGTCAAGTTAGCTTGCACCATCTTGACAATGTCTCCACTCTAGGCATGCACTTCAGGGTCCTTCCATCCTCGGGATGGATCCACCAACACCATCTTCGGGTTCAGCTCCACATCATGTCCTTCACGTTGTGCATCTAGCGTACCTAGATGAGATGTAAGATGCAAGTGCATGAATATGAAGAATGGTAACACAAGATGCATCACATAGGAACATTTAGGACAAGCACAAGATTAAGGAAGACATAGGCATTCACAGTCACTCAACTGAATATCACCCAACCCAATAAGAGATATAACATGCATATCAAGTAAAGACACAAGCTTCCTAAACTCTCACGTGTATTAACTTAACCATCATCACAGGCATGAGTCACACTTAACAATATATAAGCAAACAACTATAATTGGAATCTGTCAATTTCTAGACATGCAAACAACAGCTACAACATTTAGCTATAACTGGAGTTACACAAATCCAAATGACTTGCTAGAAGACAGTATGGAAAGCTTATGAAATTCTCTACATTTCATCTATAACCATCACAGCACGATTCACAAGTTAAGTAGGTCAAAATTATGCATTTACAGAAACTGGTTTAAACAAGACAGAGAGCAATCAATTCTGTAACCAAACTTTAAACAGTTGTAACTCTTAAACTACTTTGCCAAATGACACCAAATTTTAACAGCAGCTAGATACATGAATTATATACAACTTTTGTATAAACAAGTTTCACAACAAAGCACATTATCATGAAGAACTTTGCTAAGTTCCCAGATCTATCCATAAACCACATTTGCAAGAAAATAAATATTAACTTATGTTGCAAACACATAATTGGGCAAAACCAACTTTTCCAACATGTCACACATGACTAAAGAACACCAGAAAGCATGGTTCCCACCTCTAAATGAATTTTCCTAAAGCATTTTCTTAATTTATTTAGACACCAAGGTGTATTTATGAACATATACCAAAAATACACAATAAATTCTACAAAATTACAGAAGCTTGCATATTCTCCAAATAGTCTACTGCACAAATTTCAAGCCATTTGAACATGTATAGCAACCTCTATTGAAAATACAAAATGCTAATGCAAGAATTCATGTGAGAGCAAGATAAAGCAATAACTCACTCATACAGAAACCAATGACCATGAAATTATTACCATACATCAAACATCACATTAGTAGCATGCCACAAAAATTTCACTTTATTTGGAGCCCTACATCTGCAGTTATGAAAAAGACAAACACAACTAGCATTGAAAACCTAGCTAAATAAATCTATTTTTACAACTAAAACTTTAAACTAAAACATGCCATATTATAGATCCACTGCATAGACAAATTCACAAGGATTTCAAAAAGTCCTCATTTCCTATTTTACGAATTTCCTATGATTTATTATGCATTTTCAAAGTTTTAGCAAAACTATAACAAATATGTCCTTTTGGTACTATTCAACTGAGTCTGTGTCTGTGCACTTTGGCCTTTGCTTTTCTCAAATTGGTGCACGGGGTCTTTGACAGAAATAAAACCGAGGGGGTCACCGGGGATCTCACGGTTCCGGCCGGAGGGAGGCTCGTCGCCGGTGGCTGGGAGGCGGGAGAGCACCACGGGGCCCTTGCTCATCCATGGGTGGTCGTGCCCCGACCGGTGGTGGCCTGCAGTGTGCTGGCCATGCACGCCAGTGGCGATGAAGAAGGTGGCTCCCATGGCTGACTGCTCTGGTGGCTAGGGAAAGCAGAGAAGTGGCGCTGCGCGCTCGGCATGGCATGGCAAAGGTGGCAGCGGGCTTGACTTGGACGACGATTGAGCGCAGAGGCGGGAACACGGCGGCAACATAGCTTCAGCTCGCGGACTTGGCTGTCTCACGGCAAGCAGCGTGAGGGAGGCGATGGGGAGCGACTAGGTGAGCAAGAGACAGAGAGTGAGCACCTTGGAGGAGTGGGGTGCTCTCGGGCTTCTCCAAACACGAGAGGGGGCAGTAGGGGCGCATGTCGATGGGTAAGACGCGCGACATCTTGCATGGTCGCCACGGCGACATTTCACCGAGCACGTGGCGAGAAATAATGTGGCCAGCGTGGGACATGATTTTGGGCTCGTTCCGGGCCGATTTGGACCTCGGGCTAGAAACGAAGTTTGATCTACACTAGTACAGAACAGACCTTTCATCCGAGGCCAAAATGGGCTCTAGTCCCAGCATTTTTTGAGCCCGGGACTAGAGAGACCTTTAGTCCCGGTTAGTGTCTCCAACCAGGACTAAAGGTCCCTGCTCAATGGCTACTTCGCTCGGCACAGTGGCCGAGGACCTTTAGTCCCGGTTGGAGACACCAACCAGGACTAAAGGTGTACCTTTACTCCTGGTTGGAGCCATCAACCGGGAGTAAAGGTCTACTCCCGGGCCATGCCTCTGACCGGGGTTGGAAAGGGACATTTAGTCCCGGTTGGAGCCACCAACCGGGACTAAAGGCCCCTCTCTATAAATCCCAGTAGTCTCCTTCCTCCCCAAGCCCAAGCTGGACCAAATATGAAGCTCAGTGTTCTTGCTTCTTTGCTTCTTGCTTCTCCCATTGTTGCTCCATCCATTCTTCGATTCATCCATCAATTTCTTCGATTCCTCCATCGATTCTTCAGTTGTAAAGGTTACCAATCTCATACTCTAATTTTTCATCATTGGCTTATCTCATATTGTTCACTATATATATAGTTTTTATGGTGTTTTTTTATTTGTAAACAATTTAAGCTCAAAATAACTTATAGTTTGCATATTTGGATGAAGAAAGGTTAAAGTAGGTATTTAAAATTAGTATTCACTTTTCATTTCTAGCATGCATAGCACACTTCATTGTTTAGAGATATAGATAATTTTATAGTTTCTTAATTTTATTTGTTTATAAAATGAGAAATTTATAGTGCATTAAAAAATGAGTATAGAGAGTAGATGGCAACTGCTTCCAGGTCCTCGGCCTCTCATGGGTTTCCAAAGCGACTTAGGCTAGGCCTCCCTCTCATTCCATGCGGCAAGTGTCGTGATGAGACGAAGATTGTGATGGAGTACCGAGTGAAGAAGGAGGGTCCCAACAAGGGTCGTATCTTCTACAAGTGTTCGGATCACAATGTGAGTTATTTTATCATATTTTATGATTATGGTTAGTTTATACCTATTTTCATGATGGTTGTGATTAAAGTTCTAATTTTTTGTTTTATTTTCAGTGGGATGGCAGTGGGAAATGTTCAGGCTTTATGGGAGGAAGAGTTTGTTGAACTCGTGCAAAAATATCTTGCACAACAGGCAGATACGGCAGCTAATGAGGCAGTGATCCAGCCGAAGAAGCCCAAAGATGTTGCACAATCGGGGGATCTATCTATTTTAGTTGGGATTGGTCGTGAAATCCTTGTGCTCCTAAAGTGCATTTTAGCTTTGGTTGTTTTAGTGGTAGTTGGGATTATCTACATTGTAGCGATGCTTTCATAAATTTTTACCTTTTGTGGTGGCACGCATGTTGTATAAATAATTAATTATGATCTAGGTTTTAATATGGTATTTATGTCATGTAATGCAGATGAGCTGGCATTGGATGTACAATGCTGATCGCTGCTCCCAAGAGTTCATTGATGGCGTGCATTCTTTGTTACGTGTGGCCGAGGTAAACAAACGCGACGGTTTCATGTGCTGCCCATGTGCCATATGTAAGAATACGGTGGAATATCTTTGCTCAAGGACTCTTCATTCACACTTGTTCAAGTCAGGTTTCATGCCAAACTATATTTGTTGGACGAAGCACGGAGAAACCGGGGTTGTAATGGAAGAAGGTGAAGAAGAACAATGGGATGACAATGACATTATTCTCGATGGTGCGTGCTTCAATGATACTGCAATGGGAGAAGCTGAAGAAGAGGTAGCCATAGAAGATGAGCCTGCTGATGATCTTGGTCAGGTCATTCGTGACGCACAAAGAGAACGCGAAAGTGAAAAGGAGAAGATCAAGTTCGAACGGATGCTAGAAGATCACAAGAAATTGTTGTACCCAACTTGTGAGGCAGGGCAGAAAAAGTTGGGAACCACACTAGAATTGTTGCAATGGAAGGCAAAGAATGGTGTATCTGACAAGGGATTTGGATAGTTACTAAAAATCTAAAAGAAGATGCTTCCGAAGGATAATGAATTGTCCGCCACTACCTACGAAGCAAAATAGGTTGTCTATCCTATGGGGCTAGAAATCGAGAAGATACATGCATGTCCTAATGACTACATCCTCTACCGTGGCAAAGAGTACGAGAAATTGGATGCATGCCTGGTATGTCATGCATCGTGGTATAAGATCAGGCGAGATGACCCTGGTGATGTTGAGGGCAAATGTCTGTGGAAGAAAATCCTTGCCAAGGTTATGTGGTATGCTCCTATACTACCACGTTTGAAACATCTGTTCAGAAACAAAGAACATGCAAAATTGTTGTGATGGCACAAAGAAGACCGTAAGGTAGATAATATGTTGAGACACCCTACTGATAGGTCCTAGTGGAGAGCAATCGACAGAGAATTCCTAGAGTTTGCAGATGACGCAAGAAACTTAAGGTTTACTTTAAGTACGAATGGTATCAATCCTTTTGGGGAGCAGAACAATAGCCATAGCACTTGTCCTGTTACTCTAAGTATCTACAACCTTCCTCCCTAGTTATGCATGAAGCGGAAGTTCATTATGATGCCTGTGCTCATCCAAGGACCGAAGCAACCTGGCAATAACATCGATGTGTACCTGAGGCCACTGGTTGATGAACTTCTCATTTTGTGGAATAGAGAAGGTGTACGTGTGTGGGATGAGTACAAATAGGAACACTTTGACCTGTGAGCATTGTTGTTCGTAACAATCAATGATTGGCCTGCTCTAAGTAATCTTTTAGGATAGTCAAACAAGGGATATAATTAGGGCTGGATATCGAGCCAACCGTAGTTTTTTTCGAGCTTTTTTAGAAATTGGTATAATCTTATTCATCATTATTTCCTGCATTGTTTAAGACCCAACTTCACAACGAGCCTAACGAGCCGAGCCTAACGAGCCGAGCCGAAATTGAAAGTCGTTCCAAATCAAGTCATTTTCATTTTAAAAGATAAATGAGTCCAATCAGAACACTTTTGTACCGAGCCACCGAGCCAGCTTAACGAGCTTTTTGTCCAGCCCTAGATATAATGCATGCACACACTGCTTTGGTGATATTAGAGCTGTATTCTTGAAGAAATGTCAAAAGGTTGTGTACTTTGGCCATCGTCGATTTCTTCCTGCAAATCACCCCGTAAGAAAGGAAGGCAAGCATTTTAAAGGGATGACAGACCACCTGACCAAGCCTCACAACCAAACCGGTGAGGATGTACTCGATATGGTCAATGATGTGAAAGTCGTCTTTGGAAATGGACATGGCAGCCAACCTATTCCGAACGACACTAACGTTCACGCACCCATGTGGAAGAAGAAGTCCATATTTTGGGAGCTACCCTATTGGCAAGTCCTAGAGGTCCACAGCTCGATCGACGTGATGCACCTGATGAAGAATCTTTGTGTGAACCTGCTAGGCTTCATGGGTGTGTATGGAAAGCCTAAGGACACATTTGAAGCACGAGAGGACCTGCGTTGTTTGAGAGAAAGAGACAACCTACATCTAGAGAAGACAGATGATGGACGCCATTACTTACGTCCTACCAGCTACACTCTAAGCAAAGAGAAGGAAATCATGTTTGAATGCTTAAACAACATCAAGGTACCATCTGGATTCTCCTTGAATATAAAGGGTATTATAAATGTGCCAGAGAAGAAATTCTATAATTAAAGTCCCATGACTGTCACGTTCCCATGACGCAATTACTTCTAGTTGCATTAAGAGGAATTCTACCTCCAAATGTACGTCTAGCCACCGTGAAGCTATGTGCATTCCTTAATGCAATTTCTCATAAGGCAATTGATCCAACGGATCTAGCTAAACTACAGAATGATGTGATTCAATGTCTCGTCAACTTTGAGTTGGTGTTCCCTCCTTCCTTCCTTCTTTGATATCATGACACACCTCCTAGTTCACCTGGTCAAGGAGATTTTCATTCTCGGTCCTGTGTTCCTACACAACATGTTCCCCTTAGAGAGATTCATGAGAGTCCTAAAGAAATATGTTCACAACCATGCTCGCCCAGAAGGAAGCATCGCCAAGGGCTATGGAACAGAAGAGGTCATTAAGTTCTGTGTTAACTTTATTCCTGACCTTGACTCAATTGGTGTTCCTAAATCGAGACATGAGGGGAGACTAAGCGGAAAGGGGACACTAGGGAGGAAAACATATATTGGTATGGAGGATGATTATTTCAATAAAGTGCACTACACAGTTCTACAGAACTCCTCTTTGGTAGATCCGTATATTGAGACACACAAGGATCTCTTACGATCCGAGTTTCCAGGGAAGACTGAAGCTTGGATTACGCGTAAGCACATGGAAAGTTTCGGTGGTTGGTTGCGAAAAAAATGTCAACGTGATGAAAGCATCCATGAGCAATTGTATTTATTGGCTATGCAACCATCATGGCATATCGTCACATACAAAGGGTACGTGATAAATGGGAACACATTCTACACAGTAGCCCAAGATAAAAGGAGTACCAACCAAAACAGTGTGTCCGCATAGATGCCACAGACCCGAATGGAAATAAGCAGACATATTATGGCCGCATAGATGAAATATGGGAACTAGAATATGCACCTACTTTGAAGATCCCATTGTTCAAGTGCCAATGGGTGAAGGTGACCGGAGGCGGGGTAACAGTAGACAACGAGTATGGACTGACAACAGTAGACCTTAGTAATATTGGGTACAAATACGAACCATTCGTCCTTGCCAAGGATGTGAATCAGGTGTTCTATGTCAATGATATGTCTACCAAACTAAAAAGAGGGAAAACAATAATGACTCAATCAAAGAGCCAAAGCGCCACATAGTTCTTTCAGGGAAAAGAGTCATCGTGGTAATTGAGGACAAGTCAGACATGTCAGATGATTATGAAAAGGATGACCGAATTCCGCCCTTCAAAGTGAACAAGGACACTCCATGGTTACGATGCGATCATAACCTAGAGACATACGTAAAGAAGAAGTTCACCGTTGTGCCCACTTGATGATATAGTGATTTAATGTAGTGTGTGTTTGAGATATTATGTAATAATTGTGAATTTAGATGTTTATTATGTCATGTTTCAAATTAAATCAATGTTTGATTTGGTTGGATTTCTCTCTCAAAAATTTAAATTAGGAAATATTAACGTTAAAATGACGTCAAAACAAATTCCCTATCCAAAACCTATAGTTTTAATAATTTTAATTAAACACTATATTTTTGCATTAACGAAATAATAAATATTAGTTACATTATGTTTCATAATTATAACAAAACATAAAAAAATTAGATTATAGATTTTACCTATGTGCAATAAATAAAAAGCAAATCCATATTTCTAAACAAATAATTTTCTGCCTTTTATTTAATTTACTATGCATTTAACAAGATTTTAACATTTGTATTAAAATAAATACTAAAAAAAGAAACTTTCCTTCATACTGGCGGGAAACAAAAATGCAGCCCACCTTTACCCCCGGGTTGGAATCCCACCCGGGAGTAAAGGTGGGCTACATTGTAGATTCCCACCAAAAAACCTTTACTCCTGGTGCGTGTTACCTTTACTCTCAGTTGGTAACACGCACCGGGAGTAAAGGTCCTTTACTCCTGGTTGGTAACACGCACCGGGAGTAAAGGTGCATTGTATATATGCACCAGTGCCTACGCAGATCCCCGGCCCCTTCTTCTTCCTCGTGCCACCACCGCCTAGTGTGCCTCGCCTCGTGCCCCTCGCCTCGCGCGCTGCCCCTGACACTGCGCTACCGACGCCGGTCGCCTGTGCCCCCCGCACTCTGATCCGCCCACGCCAGAGGCACCCGGCCTCACGCGCGTCGCCGCCGGCCCCACCGGCGACACAGTGCCGCGCCACCTGCTCCTCCACCGATGATGACCCCACCGGCGATCAAAGTCCTCGCACACCTCCATCGACCCCACCGCCTCCACCTGCACACCGATGCTCCATCGCGCGCGCCTCTCCGAAGTCCTAGCACACACGCGCCTTGCCCCGGCCCTCTCGCCCGACGCCCGGTGCCTCACACAAACAATGCCGCCACCGCCGCCGCCATCGTTCGTCCTCGACACATCATCGTTCGCCCACTGTATGTCGATCATCGTTCGTCCTTGATCGCGCCCTCATTCGCCCCATGTTTTAGGGGATTCTGTTTGTCGTTCGTCCTAGAATGCCGTACGTCGTCATTCGTCGTTGTCGTTCATATACTATGGAGCATCACCACTGGCGGAGCATCGCTGCCCTCGTGTGTTTATATACCGCGGAGCATTGCCGCCCTCGTGTGTTTGTATACCACGTTGTTGATGTCACCGACGTGGTTCACCCTAGTCACCGACGCAATTCGCCCTCGGCCATTTTCGTATAGCAAAGATTTGACGTACTATATATTGGTTTTGTTTTTTGAAGCAAAGATTTGACGTACTATATATTGGTTTTGTTTTTTGAAGCTAGATGGCCGACCCGAGAAACATGGATGAGGAGGAGTTGATGATGCATTTGATCAACACCGGCACTCAAGTTGCCGGCGATGATGGTGCTAAAAATAACGTGCAAGAGGATGCAGATGATGGGAGTCAGTACTTAGCTCTTGAACAAAATGAGCAAGAAGATATTGTCCAAGTATATATTTTTTTATTATTAGCTATATATATTATCATATGTCTTATGTGTGCTCATGACATTAAAGATAATGTTTATGTTTTGTAGCCCTCTGGATCGACATCAACAACTACAATGAAGAGTAAAAATGTTCGAGGTCCCAAAAAGTCATTGGAGGGCCGCTTCATCATCTCGGAGTTCAATGTGGATACAGGCGAACCGGGGTGGCCAAATAAAATGAAATTCATGCACCACTGTAGTTACCTTGTAAGGGATCGGCTCCCGATCAGTACCCGCGAATGGAAGAAGACCAATGCTCCTTATATCAGTTTTATCTCTGATCATGACAAGACATTAATTTGGAATGATGTCTTGGAACATTTCACGCTCCAAACAGATGGTTATGATGATATAATAGATGGTGATGAATTGAAAGAGCGAGTTAGGGATTGGGCAATGAAGAAGATGGCCACCCAGTTTTAGACTTGGAAGAAACACCTATACACAACGTATGTCAAGAAGAACATAGCACCAGATTTCACTGTCCCAGGCCCGATCTCAAAGTAGAGGCCCTATTGGGATGAGTTTGTACAGTACAAGACGTTGAAAGAGGGTGTGAGTTGGGTGATAAATAACCAACATAATGCCCAACAGAAGACATACCACCATAACTTGGGATCAGGTGGCTACCCGACTGCCATTAAGAAGTGGAACAAAATGGAAGCAAACCTTCTTGCCAAGGGTATGACACTAGAATCACTCGAGTGGGGAGAGCGTGCAAAGAATTGGTTTTTCGCTCATGGGGGAACACTGGACCAGGAGACAGGGAAGTGCATTTATGGCGCAAGACTGCAAGAAGCAGCAGAAAGATTGTTTTATGCTCAGAGAGCTACTGCTAGTGGTGCGTTCAGGCCCAACAGAGAGAAAGATGAACTGACATACGCCATCGGGACTACTGAACACGGTGGCTGAACTAGAGGCAAAGGAAGTGTCTCGTGGGAGCATGGATTCCCTTAGGATAGACCTTTCTACAGAAGCCGCCAGAGAAAGAAGGAAGAAGAGGCACAATGGCTCTAGAGGTTGGAGCAAGCGGTGCGTGAATCACAGGAGCGGGAAAAAAATCCTTGAAGCGAGAATGCAGGAGGAAACCAGAAGGTAAGTGCAAATAGCAGTGAGTGCAAGCAAGCTGCGCTTCCACAGAGATACCAAATCAAGGGGACATAGGACTGCGCTTCCTTATGGATGACATCACTGAACCTTGTACATCGTGTGAGCTACATATTCCAAAGGGGAATTACACAATCAAGGTGGCTATCGGTCTTGTTAATCCTATCGACTGAACCAAGACACCAAGGATTCATGGGAATATAATCCAAGAAGTATATGCTACCGTCTCAGTAGATAAAGCTGAAAAAGGTTTTAGTGATTTGCCTCTTGACATTCCTGGAGGTGATGGCGAGAAGACTCTAGGAGAAGAAGAGAAGACATTCATTCTATGGTGCAAGCGCTGCATCATCATTCCCGGGATGTCGCCTCCACCTCCTCCTGAACTACCTCACCATAGGTGCGGATGAAAACACTAACTCATTAATTTATATTGTCTTAAATAATTAACAATTTGCTCATAATAATATGTCATTCCTTTTTTTTGAAGAAGATCCTCCCCCAACCTAAGTCCAATTGTTCAATCGCCAAATCATCATAGTGCTCTGTACGATGACAATGTGTTGGAAGGTGAGGCTGCATCCACACCATCTCCAAGGAGGTCTCCAACGCCACTGCCACCACCTCCAAGGAGGTCTCCAATGCCTCCCCCGCCCCCACCTACAAAGAAGCCAAGTACTAGCAAGAGGCCCACCCCGCAAACGAAGAACCAGCCCCTGCCGACAAAGTAAGCCACCGTGAAACCAAGGGCTATTCCCAAAATAATATCTGAAGAGAAGGAAGAAGTAACTGATGCATATTAAAAAGATATGTCTAGATTCTATGAAAAACTAAAAAAGGATCAAGAAGCAAGGAGAAACACAGAGAAACCATACTTCTTTGTAGCTCCAGATAATCTAGGAAAAAAGGTGGCTTCTTACCAGCAACAGGAGTGGGAATCTCATAAGCCGTCCAAAGCAACGTTAACGGACTATGACCACACTCTCACTAAGTCAATTGAGATGGCACAGAAAAAGAAGCGGGCAAGGAAAGGAGTTGCACAACTCAGACAACAATCACACCAATTAGTCCTCCCGCTAATTGTTGGTAGTGAATATGGTTCGAATTTACGATTGATGCATCATGCAAACATACCTCCGGATGTCGATTTGGATCACCTTGGTGAATTTATTGAAGAGACTGGTCTCAACCTTTACCAAATGTTTGGTCATGGAAACATTGAGAGTGCGCAAGAGGTTGATCTTTGGAAGAAAAAATTTGTACTAGGCCAGACTTTATACAACCCTAACGCCTTAGGTGATATGGGGACACAAATGTACCTGCTAAACAAGTGGTACATGTAGGCGTCTGCTAAAGGAGACGAATATCTTGGTGTCAGAATTAGAGATGAACATTGGTTCCGTGGCGATGACGTTATGTATGTTCAGTACGTAGAATTTCATCAACTATGCCACCTAACCTCTCTAGACAAAGCTATCATTAGTTGCTATTGCCTGTAAGTAATAATTTTGAAGATCTATTATTACAAGTATATGCATATAAATTATCCTAACAAGTATATATATATATATATAGATTTACAATGACAGAGCGCAAAAAGAAAGGCTACAATGAAGTTGGCTTTTGTTGATCCCAATATTGTATTCAAAGACCCAGTTACTCCCAAGCCTAATTGGAAGCCTGAGTCAGAGAGCAACCTCATGAAGTTCTTAGTGAACCAACGCCACAAGCAGGATATACTTTTCCCCTACAACTTCAAGTGAGTGTTAATAATGTCAGATATAGTTAATTAATGAGTGTTATGCGTTATATGCCTATAAACACATGTAGCAATCACTGGATATTGATGGACATCGATCTGGTCAAAAGTCAATTGATAATCTATGACTCGATGAGAAAACCACAACAAGACTACCAAGATATGATAGATATTATCCAGAGGTAATTTCGGTATCTCTCTAGCAACTATATATATACACACATAAGATGATTAACAATATCTAATGACGTGCAAAATTTTTATTTTATTGGGTAGTGTTTGGAAAACCTTTATTGAGAATCAACACATGGGAAAATGCAAAGCTCCACTACACGTAATTCCTTTGAAACTAAGTCCCCTACATCGCATCATCGATCTTTATTAATTAAACATATAGCTTTCACCAGATCACCAGATTGGATGATGAATCTTTTTCTCGTAAAGTGGTGTCTGAGCTAGGAACCGGGGGATCAACTTTTGTGGTTACGACGTTTGTGAATTTATCAAGGAATGCGCACAAAGAACTAACAAAGAGAGACTCAAAGTACGTTAAACTACACTATATATTCATTTAATTATTATTACTTGTGCTTACTATATGTCTTTATACATATATAAATATATT
This sequence comes from Saccharum hybrid cultivar R570, assembly GCA_038087645.1. Classification (NCBI taxonomy): domain Eukaryota; kingdom Viridiplantae; phylum Streptophyta; class Magnoliopsida; order Poales; family Poaceae; genus Saccharum; species Saccharum hybrid cultivar. Next base: position 3,307,401 of record JAQSUU010000568.1, read on the forward strand.
AATTCATTTTTCTTTAATTCAAACCTATAGGCTAAATGGTTGGCTGCAAAGGTCATATGACAAGACCAGCTCAAAGCAATTCAGGAGTCCATAGCCGGATTTCTTAATGACCAGGTCATCAACTCTAAAGGCGAGTTCCACTATGACCCCACACAGCCATGGAAGCCGACGTAGAGGCCGGATGAGAGAGGGAATTTGTTATATCACAATGACTATAATTAAAACTTTTATAATATACGCACATGAAATAATATGATGTAAAATACGCATATATATGTGTGCATGCATGCATGTAAATATATATAGTTTTATACTTGTTATTAATTTAATCCGTCCAATAATGCTTGAATATGAATTTGAAAACCTAGTTTCAAACCAAAATCAATCAAATAATGAAAAGAAAACGAAAAAGAAAATAAACAACCTTTATTCCCGGTTGGTATTACCAACCGGGACTAAAGGTTGCCGGATCGTGGCATGTCAGGAGGCACCTTTAGTCCCAGTTGATAATACCCACCGGGACTAAAGGTCCCCCTTTAGTCCCGGTGCCTGACCCGGGACTAAAGGACCACCCCTTTAGTCCCAAATGCTTGCTCCCGGGTGGGGAACCGGGACTATAGGGGGTTCCCCATCGGGAGCAAAGGTTGTTCCTACACTAGTGCTACATGGCCCGCTCTAAATTTCCTATTAAGGGTGCACAACCATTAGAGCCACGGATCAGTGGATAATTAAGCCCGAAGTTGACACTATCAACAAATTAATGATGATCACATTAGAGCTCAGTTTTCGCTAGTTTTGGGATGCCAAACTTGATCAAATGAATTCCAACTTTCTACATGTCCTTCTCCAAAGAATTAACTCCAACTTTTGTATTTGCCTCAACTCAAGTTGTTTAACAAAATCTCGAGAACGTGACATGCCAAACAAGTTGACTAATCTCGACCTTAAATTATTCCAAGTCTGAAAACATTTAGCAGATTCAAAATGGTGACCCCTGTTTGGCAAGCTTACAGATAGATTCAGCCTTTGGTCTTTTAACAAAGCTTGTTGTATACAACTCAAGCTACAACTTTGATTAAAGGATCTTCTACTGGTTTTGCATAGTTAAGGAGATCCAAAGCTCCAAAGTAGGGTATGCAACTGAAACACAGTTTTGACTTAGCCAAAAATCTGGGGCTCCAAAACAGCACTTCATTGAATCTTGGGAGCTCTATTTGACTAGGTTAGAGACCAAACTAGCTCTTGACCATTTAACAAAGTTTGTTCTACATAAGATGAACCACAACTGTTATTAAAGGTCCAACTCCAAAACATGCACAGAACCTATAGTTCTACTTTGACCAAAGTAGGATCACGATAAAGCTTAAATTATCCTTTTTGATCCATTGGAGCATTTTCTTGGCATTTGCTCGACATGAACCCTTTATGACTTTTGTTGTAGAATTCATCTAGAGTCATTTGGGCAAGGTTGCAAGGTTTGGTTGATGGTATATAATTCCCTTCACTTAATGGTACCATCCAAGCACATAGTAAACACATTTGAAACAAATACATGACTTATCATTTCATGTGACTTTTTATTCCAAGCTTCATGAAACTTTTCTAGTGATCCATATAGCTAGAGATGGATGTGAGACACATGAAAGAAGTGACATCAACACTCACTTGCATTACCAAGCATGAGCATTAAACATACACACATTGAAACACAGAATAACAAGGGGTATGTTGCATATGTTTCAAGGAGATGTTTCAAGCACATTCCATATATACATGTTTCATATGTTGCACTGGTATGTTCCATATGTTTCACTAGTGTGTTACATATTCCACGCTCATATATGAACAAATGATGCTTAGGCTCATGCAATGCAAGTGCCAAAATGCAAGCCTAACACCTAGGGTGTTATAGCCCTCCCCCCTTAAAAGAATGTCATTCCGAGATTCAAGGTGAAAGACTTTCAATGACAGAGAAGCATATTATCCATTTTCCAACATTCACGATAGCATTAGGCTACTAAGCTTCAAGCATCAGAGAGGCTAATTTGGTCAAGACACTTTTTGATACTTGCTCCTTATGGTAAACTTTGTCTGAAGGATTTCCTTTATTGACTTCCATGAAACATTGTTACTTTGGGAGAAATCCAAGATAGCACAGTACTTCATTCTTAGTGTACGGAGATCATTTGGTCCATGAGCTAACCATGCACAAGTATCCCTTCTTCTCTAGTGAACATAGCATGGGCCATATGAACTTCACACTAGACCACAATCTTCAGAATTATACTCATTGAAATGACTCCATGCTCATAAAGTTTGAAAAGCAGTCCTCAACCAAAGTGGCTTGAGTACAACCTTCGAAAGGGGTGAGATCATAGACGACAAACACCCGTAGAGGCTATAGGAAACTGACTAACCAACAGACAAGGTCTATGCTGGTCATAAATGTTCAATCATTTAGATATCAACTAATGGAAAACTACTTACTATTCCATGTGTGCAGTTCTCTTTATCTGATGACAACACTGTATTATCTGTGTATGTTGAGGGATAAGTGAATATGGTAGCTGACTCGATTGGCTCCGTATTTCTGCCAAATGTTACCTAAGAAGATTCTCTTATCCAAAGGAAACATTTATCTGGGTTGGATCAGATGCAACCTCTTGGGTAAAAACACACATAATGTACCAAAGTATGTCATCATTGGAAAACCATTACCAAAGAAAGATGTAGTGAGGCCTTAAGGATAACAAAAGTTGTAAGTATTAACTAAACCGCGGGGAATAGTTCACCACCAAGCGGTTGAGTAAAATTTTTCTTTCGTGATGTAGTTGCACTGTAAGTTGAGTTGACTTTCATCGTAGCAAAACTAGCTTTGTCAGGCTAACTTTTCCCCTTGAGGCTTCCTCTTTAGGATCAAATAGCAGCTCTAAGATGGGAAATTTGTTGTTTGACACTTTTCAAATTGCTTCCGATTTGCAAATTTACTCGTAGAACCCTTGATTGTTCCAATATTGTTGATGAGAGAAAATAAAAGCAAAGTGAAAGAGTGTACAATAGTATCCTTGGGACCACTAAGGGATCATCCAACGGCAGATTTCAACCATGTTCCACACCGGGACATCTACCACTATCGTAACCTTCTCCTGTGAGGAATGAACACGGTTACCGGAAAATGGCAGATTCTGCACCCTTCTGTTTTCTACTCATATCTCATAAACTACTACTCCAATGTGCACATTTTTTGGTAGGCATGTAGTTATATGGTTCCTCTAACTACTGACCAAATTTCAGCTCAAACGGACACTGTTTGACTATCCACACCATACATTTACCAAAACTGCTCTGTCCTGAAATTACAGCGAACGAACTGACAAAACATCTCTCACTTCCACTGTTTTACTCAACCAATTCTCAAACCAAATTAAGACATTGAAGTGTCCTAAGTAAGAAATGAGATTACCAAGTTTGGGGTCAATCCAACCATGTTTGTGTCACTAATCGGCGGCTTGAAGATAACCGTTTTAGTGCTACAAAATCTGGACAGATTTCTTGTTCTTCTTTTCCTTTGCTTCACACGTTGAGGTGTGTGTTTGCACTCTCTAACTCTTTGTACTGCAGCAGCAGATTTTCTCTTTGTGGATGGAGGCTAAGGTTTACCTCATATGCTTCTTAGGAATAACCTCAACTATTAATTTACATATCAATCTGACGATGCACATGCTTTGAACTTGCGGCTGCTTTAGCAAGGCACAATGCATACTCGTCCAATAGAGTTCCGAACAAAACCATTTGTGGCACCTAGGGCACAAGGATGCTGATTGAAATTAGGGCATGCTTTCTCTAATTCTTCACTTTAGCCGATACAACACCTTGCACTAGCTGTGTGATTGTCCAAGATAGACTTGACTTGGCAACACAAGGTCTGGCGAAGAAGGTGGTACTTGCATTGGTGAGTGGCTTTGTTGTTTCCTTGCTCAATTTCGATATGTGAGACATAGTCTCCATAGTTACTACTAAGGTGTTACCTAGCTAGAGATTAATCTTCCTACTGGTAACTAATCAGTTGTCTCTCAACACTAAAAGTTCCAAATATTCCCTATTGACCACAACAATTGTGGTTGATGCAGAACAGATGGTTGCCATCGAAGTCAGCAGATAAGGAGTCAAACCAGAGATGATTGATTTCGATTGTATGGTCATTATGCATACAAAGGTTAAGATTTGCATAATGTGACGATTGATTCTTATCCAACAGATGACTGGTCCAACATTAAGTATTGTGTGTCCTTTTTATCCGACAGGGATGAGATACTTTGCTCACTAGATGGTGGTCGTCAATACTAGGACAACTAAGTAGAGTCAGTTGTGTACCACCTCTTGCAGTCCGTTAATGTTTATGTCGGTGACATGTTCTTCAAAGGTTATCCTTTATGTATCTTCAGATGGAAGCTCTACTACTTTTGGTCTGAGATATGGATCTTACGATACGATATGGAGAGATAACCAAGAAAAGGGACACAAGAAAATAACACATCGACTATCATTTCATAATGGATCATGACTAGAAACCGCGATGCCAGCGCGTGCTGAGCAGCACAGCCTTGTGTGTGCACCCACAGTAGGCCCCCGGTTTCATCGCGGCACCATCAATTGCTACTCATAACACCATTACTAAACGCACAATGAAAGTGAAATTTCAAGTGGCACCGATTAGGTTGTAAGAACAAGCACCATACAAGGAGGGATAGCAAGCAAAGGTAGTCACGAGGTTTAGAATCAATAGGGAAGCTATCCACAGATCAAAACACAGCACAAGAGAACATAGCTCAATTGCCAGAGACAACTGAGCACGAGATTCTTGCTTAAATTCCACACACGCCTTGCGTTCACCAAGGTGATGACCAGATGAAAGATTACCATGAGACTTGGTCATGTTGGACAACAACATGAGATCAAGACTGATAAACATTCGAGACTTGAGAAGGTTGGAGATGGATTAAGCAAACATCAAGGAAGAAACCGATATGCCAATCAGAGATTGAGTCGATAAAGCAACCACATGACTTGCATGCAGAAGATTTCGAGATCAGACGGCGAGAGATTAGCATTGCACCAAATCACCTGTAGGAGAGGCAATCAATAGGTCCAACATGGAATTGGGTATGGTCTCCTCAACTGGTAATGAACAACCATGATCAAAGGCTAGTGTTAGCTAGAACTTAACTAGGTTGGTCGATCAAACAAGGGTCTTCACCAAAGAGTGTGGATGCATATAGCATAAGCATACATAAGGGACTAGGCCTAGGGCTTTTGGTCAATCAAGGGCAGGGATACACAAACATTTGAAAGCTAACAACCATGTGATTACGTAACATGAGTGTTGTTCTAGGATAAAGCTATTCGACACTCGTATGCTCGCCGAGGACAAACGAGGTGACAACTATGGCACTGATTAGATAACAAGCATACATACAACATCATAGTTTCAAGCAAGCATTTGAGAGATTCAATCAAATTAGCTTAAGCAACAAATACTAATCACAAGGCTTACTCATAACAAGCATTTATCTAAAGCAAGAACTAACTACAAGTTTAGCCCAAAACCAAGGCAAGGTAAAGCATCCACTTAGTATATGCACAAAAAACTGAACAGCAGTACAGTAGGAACATGTTTCAAGCATAACTGAAGTTGTAGGCATCAAACAAAAGTGATCCTAGACTTTCTAGAAACCTTAGGAAGTTTTCCACAACTTTGTTATTCAAACCAAAAGCTAATTCACAGATTAACATGACCAAACATGCTAATGTTTCAGGTCTACATCATCATGGGCAGAAAACTTGCATGAACATTAAAAGTAGGTTACTGCAGTTCTAGGAACCCAACAAGGCTGATCCTTAACTTTATGTAAAGCTTATTAAGTTGTGTATAACTTTGTTATTATCATATTAAGATGATTCTGCAGCTAACAAGGCCAAACAAGACAAAGAAGACATCTCTGCCCAGATTTAGACAGATTCTGTCATTCCATTTTGCAAGCTCATAACAGGAGATTTAGATCACCAAAAGCAGTGCTATTAGACATTTTGGAAAGCTTAGAAAAAGTACTACACTTCTTTTATTATTTCCAAGAAATGATGCTATATGCACATAGGTAAAACAAACCAAACATTCAGATCTATTCAGAACATAAGAAAAACCTGACAGCAAACTTCTAAAATTCATAACTCCTAAACCCTAAGGCTTGGGGTCATGAAATTTTAGGAAAAGCAAGATAAGAAAGTTAGCTACGACTTTGGTATTCCCCATAACTACAGAAAACACCATTATGACCATGAAAATATCACTACAACAGAAACTATTCTAGCAGCCAACATTCCACAAGCAAAACAAAGCTTGCATTTATTCTACTTAACAAGAGAGCACACAAACATGTTATTCTAGTAGCTCTAACATTGTTACCTTAGACCAACAATAAATTAATTTATTCATAAGAATTCACAATTACTTAAGTGAGGTCTAAAGCATTTGCAAAAGCTTATATGAACAACATATCCACCACTTGGCTAACCTAGAGGGCATCTATAAGCTCAAGCATACCACTACAATTATTGCTAGCAAAGCTAAGCAAATACTATCATCAAACACCCCCTATTCAAGCAACACGGAACAAGGCATTCTTGTCTAACTCCACACAAGGAAGATAGTGTACCACATCAATCACAAGTTACTTACTATAGAGCAAGGGTGAGAGGAGCATAGCTATGCATAAAGCAACAGTCATGAAGATGCATGCTTCATCCTATTCGTCCTCACAAGATTGCCAACCAAAGGTGGCGATCACGTTCTATGTCGGTGGCATTACATGCACTCTCTCGATATATAGCTAGTCGGCAACTACATTCAACTTATGCATTCGTGGTTAGCGTACCTGCATAAAATTTCATTGTAGCCCAACAATTCCCAAATATAGCACACAATGAAAGCAGTAAGTAATACACTCGCAATACGCATATCCCTAGATACACATACGATGGTGTCAATCTACCCGAACCATCGTCCTATTGATGGCATCGCCACAACGGACAGCACAACCCACACATGGGGCACCTTCATATGAACATGTGTAAACATGTAAATATTCCAGCACTATATAAGCACTCTCCTAGACTGGTTGTGTATCCGATCATGCTCTCCCAACTCACACTTACCTGGGCATAGGTGTGATGTTGCATAAAATAAATCTATCGACATATATGACTCTTTCATATATGAAGGAAACCTCCAATCTGACTAACAGGGTAGCGTAGCGCGGGAGAGAAATCACACATACATACCTTAGCCTGGCGTAGATGCATAAATGAAACCCCCCATGTTAGTACTTAAATAAGCCACCTAAGGGTCTTTATTTGGGCATAAAGGAAATGACCGCTGGCATACTTAGATTAAAAATTCAGATTTGAACACCTATATATATAGCTATAAGTTGTCAAAACTGAGTTTTGCAAACAAAAACCTTTGTTTTAAATACACATATGACATGTTTAATGTTAAATCTTGCTCTGATACCAGCTGTCACAGAACCATCCAAATTATAAGAGCACAAGTACAAAAACAATCACCGAAGTGATTAAATTCTCACACTTGAGCCCATATAACTCCGGTAGTCCAACGAAATCATGAGGGATTTCAAACCAACCAACATACCAGCCAAGATCATAGTGATTCAACATAACAAGCCACATGCTACATCTATTTCACAAGTAATTCAATATAATCGGAGTTCAACATAGTTATTACAAAGTAATTTGAAACTAACATTGCACTTATTTCAAATACATGTCAGTACCAAGGTCAACTTCCATCAAAAGCATTAGAGACAAGATAACTCAGAAGGATCATGCCCATGATCACACTCTGCCACTATGGCAGGAGCCATCCAATTCTTGCAGTAGCCATGATACATCACAACCTACAACAAGTGGCAATAAACCCTGAGTACGAGAATGTACTCAGCTAGACTTACCCATCAAAAACCAGAAATAAAGTGACACCAAGGAGTAGTCAAGGATAATATAAGTGGGGCTAGCTTGACAATATTTTGCAGAAAGCTTAGTACAGATAAGTAAGCATTTAATGCTTAACCATCAAGTTAATAATCATTAACCTGTCATCTATATTAGCACTTGTACTAGAGCACTCACTTGATTAGGAGCAAACAATATTAACCATAGTAGGTATAATAAGGCTATCATCATATCATCATTCCTGAACCATCAAGTTATTTAGTGTATCTACTTTGGAGATAGCCCATCAAGTTCTCACTAACCGGGAAAGACGGATGTAACACCCCAGGTGTTAGGCTTGCATTTTGGCACTTGCATTGCATGAGCCTAAGCATCATTTGTATATATATGAGCATGGAACATATGTAACGCACTAGTGAAACATATGGAACATACCCGTGCAACATGTGAAACATGTATATATGGAATGTGCTTGAAACATCTCCTTAAAACATATGCAACATACCCTTGTTATTCTATGTTTCAATGTGTGTATGTTTAATGCTCATGCTTGGTAATGCAAGTGAGTGTTGATGTCACTTCTTTCATGTGTCTCACATCCATCTCAAGCTATATGGATCACTGGAAAAGTTTCATGAAGTTTGGAATAAAAAAGTCACATGAAATGATAAGTCATGTATTTGTTTCAAATGTGTTTACTATGTGCTTAGATGGTACCATTAAGTGAAGGGAATTGTAGACCATCAACCAAACCTTGCAACCTTTCCCAAATGACTCTAGATGAACTCTATAACAAAATTCATGAAGGGTTCATGTTGAGCAAATGCCAAGAAAATGCTCCAATGGATCAAAAAGGATAATTTAAGCTTTATCGTGATCCTACTTTGGTCAAAGTAGTACTGTAGGTTCTGTGCATGTTTTGGTGTTGGACCTTTAATAACAGTTGTGGTTCATCTTATGTAGAACAAACTTTTTTAAATGGTCAAGATCTAGTTTCGTCTCTAACCTAGTCAAATAGAGCTCCCAAGATTCAATGAAGTGTTGTTTTAGAGCCCTAGATTTTTGGCTAAGTCAAAACTATGTTTCGGATGCATACCCTAATTTGGAGCTTTGGATCTCCTTAACTATGCAAAACCAGTAGAAGATCCTTTAATCAAAGTTGTAGCTTGAGTTGTATACAACAAACTTTGTTAAAAGACCAAAGGCTGAATCTATCTGTAAGCTTGCCAAATAGGGGTCACCATTTCGAATCTGCTAAATGTTTTCAGACTTGGAATAATTTAAGGCTGAGATTAGTCAACTTGTTTGGCATGTCATGTTCTCAAGATTTTGTTAAACAACTTGAGTTGAGGCAAATACAAAAGTTGGAGTTAATTCTTTGGAGAAGGACATGTAGAAAGTTGGAATTCGTTTGATCAAGTTTGGCATCCCAAAACCAGCGAAAACCGAGCTCTAATGTGATCATCATTAATTTGTTGATAGTGTCAACTTCGGGCTTAATTATCCACTAATCCGTGGCTCTAATGGCTATGCACCCTTAATAGGAAATGTAGAGCAGGCCGTTTAGATCAAACTTCATTTCTGGCCCGAGGTCCAAAGCGGCTCGAAATGAGCCCAAAATGACATCCCACGCCAGCCACCTTGTTGCTCTCCACGTGCTCGGTGAAATGTCGTCGTGGCGACCATGCAAGATGCCACATGTCTTCCCCATCGACACGCACCCCTACTACCCCCTATCGCGTTTAGTGAAGCCCGAGAGCACCCCACTCCTCCCAAGTGCTCACACTCTGCCTCTTGCTCACCTAGTCGCTCCCCATCGCCTCCCTCACGCTGCTTACCACGAAACGGCCAAGGCCGCGAGCTGAAGCTCTGTCGCCATCGTGTTCCCACCTCTACGCTCAATCGCCGTCCAAGCTGAGCCCGCTGCCACCTTTGCCATGCCATGCCGAGCGTGCATCGCCGCTTCTCTGCTTTTCCTAGCGACTGGAGCAGTCGGCCATGGGAGCCACATTCTTCATCGCCGCTGGCGTGCGTGGCCAGCACGCTGTAGGCCACCACCATCCGGGCCGCGACCACCTATGGATGCACAAGGGCCCCGTGGTGCTCCCCGGCCTAACAGCCACCGGTGATGAGCCTCCCTCCGGTCGAAACCGCGAGATCCCCGGTGATCCCCTCGGTTTTATTTCTGTCAAAGACCCCATGCAGCAATTTGAGAAAAGGCAGGGGCCTAAGTGCACAGACATAGACTCAGTTGAATAGTACAAAAAGGTCCTTTTTGTTGTAGTTTTACTAAAACTTTGAAAATGCATAATAAATCATAGGAAATTTGTAAAATATCAAATGAAGACTTTTTAGAATCCTTGTGAAATTGTCTATGCAGTGGATCTATAATATGGCATGTTTTAGTTTAAAGATTTAGTTGTAAAAATAGATTTATGCAGCTAGGTTTTCAATGCTAGTTGTGTTTGTCTTTTTCATAACTGCAGATGTACGGCTCCAAATAAAATGAAATTTTTGTGGCATGCTACTCATGTGATGTTTGATGTATGGTAAAAATTTCTTGGTAATTGGTTGCTGTGTGAGTGAGTTATTGATTTATCTTGCTCTCACATGAATTCTTGCATTAGCATTTTGTATTTTACATGGAGGTTGCTATACATGTTCAAATGGCTTGAAATTTGTGTAGTATACTATTTGGAGCATATGTAAGCTTCTGTAATTTTGTAGAATTTATTGTGCATCTTTGGTATATGTTCATAAATACACCTTGATGTCTAAATAAATTAAGAAAATGCTTTAGGAAAATTTATTTATAGGTGAGAACCATGCTTTCTGGTGTTCTTTAGTCATGTGTGACATGTTGGTAAAGTTGGTTTTGCCCAATTATGTATTTGCAACATATGTTAATATTTATTTTCTTGCAAATGTGGTTTATGGACAGATTTGGAAAGTTAGCAAAGTTCTTTATGATAATTTGCTTTGTTGTGAAACTTGTTTATACAAAAGTTGTAGATAATTCATGTATCTAGCTTCTGTTAAAATTTGGTGTCATTTGGCCAAGTAGTTTAAGAGTTACAACTGTTTAAAGTTGGGTTACATAATTGATTGCACTCTGTCTTATTTAGACCAATTTCTATAAATGCATAATTTTGACCTACTTTAACTTGTGAATCATGTTGTGATGGTTATAGATGAAATGTAGAGAATTTCATAAGCTTTCCATAATGTCTTCTTGCAAGTCATTTGGATTTGTGTAACTCCAGTTATAGCTAAATCTTATAGCTGCTGTTTGTATGTCCAGAAATTGATAGATTCCAATTATAGTTGTTTGCTTGTTTATTGTTAAGTGTGACTCATGCCTGTGATGATGGTTAAGTTAATACACCTAAGACTTTAGAAAGCTTGTGTCTTTACTTGATATGCATGTTATATCTCTTATTGGGTTGGGTGATATTCAGTTGAGTCACTGTGAATGCCTATGTCTTGCTTAATCTTGTGCTTGTCCTAAATGTTCCTATGTGATGCATCTTGTGTTACCATTCTTCATATTCATGCACTTACATCTTGCATCTCATCTAGGTATGCTAGATGCACAATGTGAAGGACATGATGTGGAGCTGAACCCGAAGATGGTGTTGGTGGATCCATCCCGAGGATGGAAGGACCCTAGAGTGCATGCCTAGAGTGGAGACATCGTCAAGATGGTGCAAGCTAACTTGACTGACTCATGTCGGATACTAGGCAAGCCCTAAAGCATTATAAGCCTCCTAATTTCTAAAATCAATTGAGTATATATGTTATATATATTGTTGCATTAAGTTATAGGTGTTGAATGAAAACACTTGCTGCATTGATATCCCATCCTTGTCCAGAAAGTATACCATGAATCCTATGTAGCTCAGGATCGAGTAGATGCTTCGCCCTGCTTTAAGTGGTAGAAGTCGGGTGATTTCCTGTCACCTGCGAGCTATAGGAATATACATGTGGCACGGTTGGCTATATTTGCTATCGTGGAAAAGAACCTGGTATAATATGAATGAATACCGGGCGGAGGTTTGTAAGGCTATAGGCTTACAGTGACTCCGTCTGTGTCGCTTAAGGACCGATTCTTGGAGCCTTTCTTTGTCATGTTGAACGTATGCCTTTCTCTTAGCTGGTTGGGCCCGAGTGCTTGACCGCAAATCCAAGTAGCTCAACTTAGGCCGAGATCCGGCAAGTATAAAGTGCGCCTCGGAAGTGAGTTGTAGGCGTGAGTCCAAGGACAGGTGATTTAAAAGTCTTGATCGTTCTGGCAGAAGGGTAATCCCTGAGAGTGCTGGCACTGACCGAACCCGCGAAGTTAGTTCCTAAGTTGTCCCAAAGGTGACCTAATGCTCCCCGATGGGGGAAGTCATGGGTGAGAGTTAAGAATACCCCCTTAGCTAAGTTGTAATTTGATTTCGAGTCGTCGTTGTAATGTCCCACCTCAACGAGGCCGGGCCCGCTTACATCTGGCAGCTTTTCTAAGACATAGACTGTCCTCACAGACCCACACAAGTCTTTTCTGCGCACTTTGTCCTCAATCTTTGTCCTCAATCGTGCGCACCCAGGAAGGACTTCCCAGTCGGTCACCCATCCTGAAATTGCTCTAGGCCAAGCACACTTAACCTTAAAGTTCTTTAGAGATGGGCTTTCGAAAAAGAAGTTGCAATTTATTGGTATGAGTATCCTATTAATCCTGTTAAGCCCTAGGCCGGGATGTTACATCCTCACCTCTCTTAAGAGACCGACATCCTCGTTGGTCAATCCCAAGCTAGGAACGCCCCCTCTTGGTCACGTCCGTGTGTCCAGTGCCAGCGCATGTGCCATGCTGTGTGACCACTCTGGGTCTACTCCAGCCATGCACACCATGCCTGAGCAACTGTGACACATGTGCCCGTGAAACTATGAGAGTCGGCTCTGATACCATTATGTAACGTCCCGCCTCTACGAGGTTAGGCCCACTTACATCTGGCAGCTTTTATAGGACATAGACTGCCCTCATAGACCCACACAAGTCTTTTCTGCGCACTTTATCCTCACTCGTGCGCACCAAGGAAGAACTTCCCGGTCGGTCACCCATCCTAAAATTGCTCTAAGCCAAGCACGCTTAACCTCAAAGTTATTTGGAGATGGGCTTCTGGAAAGAAGTTGTAACTTGTTGGTATGAGTTTCCTATTAATCATGTTAAGCCCTGGGCCGGGATGTTAAATCCTCACCTCCCTTAGGAGACCAACGTCCTCGTTGGTCAATCCCAAGCCAGGAACGCCCCCTCTTGGCCACGTTTGTGTGTCTAGTGCTAACGCATGTGCCATGCTGTGTGACCACTTTGGGTCCACTCCAGCCATGCGCACCATGCCTGAGCAACTGCGACACATGCGCCCGTGAAACCACGAGAGTCGGCTCTGATGCCATTATGTAACATCCCGCCTCTATGAGGTCGGGCCCGCTTACATCTGGCAGCTTTTATAGGACATAGACTGCCCTCACAGACCCACACAAGTCTTTTCTGTGCACTTTTATCCTCACTCATGCACACCTAGGAAGGACTTTCTGGTCGGTCACCTATCCTGAAATTGCTCTAAGTCAAGCACGCTTAACCTTAGAGTTCTTTGGAGATGGGCTTCCGGAAAGAAGTTGTAACTTGTTGGTATGAGTATCCTATTAATCATGTTAAGCCCTGGGCCAGGATGTTACACCCTATAAATTGTTGTATGGGGGATGGAGACGGTAAACTTGGGATCCAACAATCTCCTTTCAATATTTTTGGAAATTGACAAAAAAAATTCTCGCCACCCCCTCTAGAAAGGGACACCCCACCCCTTTTTCTTTGACCAATGGTTTCATTCCCTTTCCCATGTACTCCCACCCATGTAGGTCCATCGCCGTTTAGGGGTTAAAGGAGTAAGTTATAATACCCCAAGTACAAAATCTACTTACGACCGAGCTCCTCACATGTAACCGGCTGGCATCCTAGGGAACCTCTCTTGCACTTTGTCCTCTCTTTGTGTAAATGGGTTAATCTTATGGTACTACATTTGGAGTGATAAGGATTATGAGATGGCCCTCACTCTCCTACACTTCCAAGGTTCTGATAAATCTCACCAACTACAACCACACAAGGGACACTTGGGCCAACTACGACAATCTACTAATGAGTCAGGGTAATATAACTATCGCTAGCCAGGATCAATGCTAGCCAACCACGGTGATACCCATCTCCAAAGAACGGAGGAGGGGGGGTCACCACTCTCCTAGGGCCATGTTTGTAGGGGTTTGACCAAGGAGAAGACCTGTTGCTTTACACTACAAAGAGATCTTGTTTTCTATAATGTTCAAAAACTTTCATAAGGATGGGGGAGTTGTCACAATTACCTTCTAGGATACTTTAGTGGAAAAACATCATAGAAGGTGTGTCATTATGCAAGTTCTGTGATGAATAGAGTGAAGTGCAATTGATATGGAGATGATTGTTTTTTTACCTTTGTTGCATATAATCATCATGAAAAATGTCACAACACGTTGAATAAGGGGCTACATGCCATGTGGACGATGATGTGATAGTGTTGAGGTGGCAAGTGATATATATGGCACACATGTTGTGGGCAAATTCATCATCGTAATATAGAATTTAGCCCATTTGGCCCAAATGACATGGGTTGTTTTTTCAATCTAGTTAATTGGTCTTAGCCCATAAAAAGGACATTTTGGTTTGGGCTAAACCCATTTCAAAGTCCATTTGTCTTTTTTCCAAAAAACCATTTTGCATTACCATGTTTACAAACCTAAGCCCATTTTACATATGACATGATAATTGACCAAATAATCTTTGGGCCTATCCCATTCAACCAAAGTCACAATCGACACCAATCTCATATACATATGACCCATACATTTGCATATCAAAGAGTTTACAGTATGTTCGCAAGTCCAATAGTAATTGTCAGTGTTTTTTATCAGTAGATATTTGGTTCTTGGAGGAACTCGCCTCATGCAAAGAGCACGCACAATAGAGACATGGGATTTATACTGGTTCGGGACCCTGGGAAGCGAGTAAAAGTCGTACGTCCAGTTGCTACTTGTTTGTATTACGATCTCATCGAATAGCGAGATGGTAATTACAAGATGGCTATGCCTATGAGAGTTTCGATGATTACAATAGGGCGGATAGCTAGATATTTATATCCAAGGCCTACTTGCCCTACAAGTTACATAGGCGAGTCATGAACCTTCAGGTCTTCTTCAGTATGGATTCGATAGCCAACATATCCAATAGTCGGGAATCCTGGGAGTATGGCACCGTCAGTAGCCCCCGAACTTATCGGTCAATCGAGACTCGGTAACTTTCCAATACTCAAGCCCTTTATGGGTGTTCAGAATCGTGGTTTGTTGAGAAGGTCCGACTTATACCCAAGGCTGGTCAAGTAGAAGTTATAGAGTCATGTAGTTGGGTGATGAGTTGTTGAATAAAATAAGCCGTACTCAGGAGTCGTCTTGTCTTGTCAATGTGGTCTTTTCCCAAGTCAGGCGGCGGTTGCAGGCACACAAGTGGCCGTGTCAGCTCGACTTCCAAGAAATATGTGTGCCTTGCGATTAATGCATCGCTTCGGTTCATGGGCAACGATTGGCTTGCCTTCCCAATCACCCCGGCCTAGGCTTTATAAGCAGGCGTTTGAGTGTTGGGTTTAGATCCACTTAGAGTCCACATTTGCAATCATGAGATGAAAACCGCCGGTCGCCGTCGCAAGATCCCTCGCTTGCTGCTCAGGGATTTGCCTGAGCAGTCCACCGGGGTCATGCCTCCATCATCCCCCTTGGTATCGTCTTGTCCGCCTCCAGCGTCGCCCGCTGCACCTGCCCCTACTTCCTCCTCGCCCCCCGTGCTCTCGCAAGGGGAGGCCATGATCATGAAGAAGGAGAAAGGAGAAGTCTCTGTGGGCACCAAGGAGATCGTCACCCCTACCCTAGGAGAACTGGAGGCGAGCGTGTTGCCTCAGGGACTAATGGAGCTCTCCAACGATGAGTCAGATGGTTTGGTCACCTCTATTGCTGCCATTTGTGACACCAAGGAGTATGCAAGGCTTTATATAAGTGGGCTAGCTTGACTCATTTGCATAAAAGCTTAAGTATAGATAAGTAATCATAATTGCTTTAAATGTCCAGTTAATCATTATTAACTTGTCAACTAGATTAGCACATGTACTATAGTAATCACTTTATTAGGAGCAAACAATATTAATCATAGCCGGTATAATAAGGCCATCATATCATCATCATCATTCCTGAACCATCAAGTTATTTAGTGAAATCTACGTTGCCTCTGCTCTGTCAAGTTTCTCACTATCTAGGAGAGACGGCGATTCGAATCAATTCCAACTCAGCTGAGGGGGTATTCCTAACACCAATCGGGCATACTTTGTAAGAGTCATCAACAGTCACCTTTGGTACAACTCAGGATGGCCCCGAACAGCACCGCGCTCTCAGGGATTCTAGTGGCCAGGAAGCTCAAGACTTTTAACTCACCTACCTTGGTCCCACCTGGCTCCCCTCCGAGGTGACTTACACTTTTTGGCTTTGCAGCCTGAGTTGAGCTACTCGGCTTCACGGTTGGCAACTTTAGGCTGGCCATCTAAGTGTTAGGCTGCGTTCAAAATGACAAAGGAAGTATAGCGGATCGGTCCTTAATCAACACAGATGGGGATAGTTCCACACCCAAGACCTCCATGCCTTGTTGCTTCCTTATCGACATCCCGTCTGGTCTAAGTTCATTATTAACACTTGGTTCTTTTCCATGATAGCAAATATAGCCAACCGTAACCAATACTTCCTATCTTGCAGGTGATAGGAGATCACCTAACATTACCGTTCTAATTAAGCAGGGCTAAGCATATAGACGATCCTGTCTACATAGGATTCATGGTTTCATATATCTGGACAAGGAATGATATAATGCAGCAAGGGTTCCAATCAACTCCTATGTAATAGTACCGACCAATTATACGAAATTAAGTAAGAAAATCACCCATCGAAGCAGATAATTTAACAAACTTATGCCCACATAACCCGGTAGTCCGTGAAACCACAAAGGATTTCAAACCAACCAACATACAAACCAAGATCGCATAGGTTTAGCAATCACCGTCACATGTTACATAAAAGTTCACAACGACAATTGAATACATCAGAGTTTAGAACATAAAGTAATTACAAACCAAGTTCAAGACAAAGTAGTGGAAGCAAATAGTTTCATAAACCACACACACACACTTAGTTCAAATACAGTGCTAGAAGATAGTCACAATCCACAAAAGCATTAGGTAAGACATACGGAGCGACCATTGCCCTTGGTCCTAATTGTCACCCATCGCCGGATATAGGCAGTTGATACAATTGTCATAGTACATCTGACCATATGCAACAACAATGGGAACAACACCCTGAGTACGAGAAAGTACTTAGCTAGACTTAATCGTCTTAAACCAAAATAAAATGACACCAAGGAGTATGCAAGGCTTTCTTTTAGTGGACTAGCTGACTCATTTGCGAAAAGCATAAGCTATCATGAATAAACCATTTTAAGTAATTTGCATCATGTTTATTATACTTATCCATCTAGGTAAGCACCTATGCTATAGCAATCACTTGATTAACCAATAACATCCAATTACCAACTTAGATTTAGCATTTCCCATACCATCCATATAACCATCAGTGTTCCATCATAATTACTATGATGTTGTAGCTCGAGTCAAGTGCTCACTATCCAGGAGTGAAGCGATTGGAATCGATTCCTAACCAGCTGGTGATTTATTCCTCACACAAACCACACTCACTCGCGAAGTGAGCTACAGGTCACAAATGACACTTTCCAAGTAGCCGCGGGATAACAGTCATGGACCGCACTACCCAGGGACCGCTTGATAGCCAGGATGCACCTTGGGCGCACTCTTCGTGTCCCTGTCTTACCCCCTTTGGCACTAGTCTGCCAATCTAAGTTTATCCCGCCTTGAATAGTGTCACTAGCTTCGTGATTGAAAGGTACTTTATTTGGCCAGCTAAATGTGAGGCATGCATTCAACATGACAAGAGGGACGAGCAACAATCGGTCCTTAATCGACACAGATGGAAAACTAACAGCACCCCAGAACCCTGTCTGGTTGTCTCCAACTTCTCCGTCCAGTCTCCAATTATCCATCAACACATGGTTAATTCCAGGATATCATTCTTTCCATAGCTAAATTCTTCTAGGAACCACCTATAAATGTAGGTGACCAGAAATCACCGATCGCTACCGGTCTAAGCAAGGCTAAGCAGCTATTCGATCCTGACCTAACAGGGTAAAAATGTAATAAGGTAGGCAAGGATAGTAATAAATGCACCAATGGTTTCAATCAACTCATACAACTTAATGCAACAATATATAAACTCATATATAGAAAGAATTGCTTTTATAAAGTAGGAGACTTAGAATGCTCCGAGGCTTGCCTCGTTCGAAGGAACTGGGTTGGTGATCCACGCACTCAGGCAAGTCCTCTCCTTGCTCCTCTTCCTCGGGCACCTCCTGTGCCTGGATTTCTTACGGATCGGTCCCGGTTTGCTCCTCTTCAACTGATACTAGCAACTCCTCCTGCGATCCTATATGATGCAATTGTATAAGTAAACATGCATACGGTGCATCGGATGTTGTGGTATGCGATGATCATGATGACATGGTATGCAGATGGACACATTGAGACTTATAGTATAGACTAGAGACAAAACCTTTCTATAAGGTAGTCAACATCATCTAATCAGTTACTATAAGAACATGTCATCTACTGCATTCTCTTCTATCACAATCCCCATAACTTTTACACTAACACATAACCCTAACATAAGTGCTACGACACTTTATTAGCACCACCACATTAACTTATCAATCAACACCAGCAAGAGATTGGGTGCTTCAAAGATACACCAAAACATCATTATTAAACTAATTATCCATAAAGAATAACATTTTATATTCCATTTAAACTAGGGTTACAACAGCAACATGTATTTCTAGTACATAGAAAAATCTACAAAGATTACAGTAGCATAGACCTACTCCAAGTAGCCTACCATAAAATTTTCATGGCATTTGAATAAATAAAACAGCCTACACAAAAATGACAAACTAAGACATAAAAATGACCATGAAAATACTTTGTACTATAAAATGTATCAAACAACAGATTTAGTATTTTCCCTATGTTCTACACAGTAAACAATAACTGTACAAAAATTATCATATGCATGTTTTATACAATTTTTGCTCTCTATCAAAAATAACAAAAATCAGCAATTAAAGGCACTTGAACTACACATCAATACTTTTCTACAGAACATGGACGACATATATTTTTCATACAAAGTTTATCACATAAGAAGATTAACAAAACTAGAACCATATTTTTCTGAGCTCCCTATGATTTAGTATACATTTTCTAAGAAAACAGCAATTACAAGAATTAAATAAAAGCCCATACAAAAGTATCACAAATTTGACATGCAATATTTTTATACTGTAGATCTACTCCTAAGAAGTCTACCAAAATTGGTTTCATTATTTTTGGAGCAATATTTTTCAAGATATGAATTTTGGAAGCCATTAAAGAATTTCTAGAAATCCATTTCAAAACCCTTTTAAACCCAACCGGCCAAAAATGCTACACACACCCAGCTCCTAGACCCTGGATCAGCGTAGAGAGACAGACAAGCGGGCCCTCGGGTCAAAGGGGCCCCACCCGTCAGCTAGTCCTGAGCAGAGGTGGCGCTGACCGACGCGACCTCGCCGATGGTGAGGTCTCCGGCCAGGCCAAGATGACTGGCGTGACCCCCACCTTCGCGCGAACCCAACGGTGCCCGCGGCGTGACCTAAGGAGCTCAGGAAGCCAGCCGTCGCCATGCATGGTGGAGCGATGATGCGGGTTATCGCTGGTGAGGCGTTCTCGGCCACGACAGGGTAAACGGAGGCGCTCACGAGCAACAAGGGCATGGTGGGGTGCTCGTGCGTGAGAAAGGAGGGTGAGAGATGGCTAATTATCTATAAATAATAACATTTTATATTCCATTTAAACTAGGGTTACAACAGCAACATGTATTTCTATTACATAGAAAAATCTACAAAGATTACAGTAGCATAGACCTACTCCAAGTAGCCTGCCATAAAATTTTCATGGCATTTGAATAAATAAAACAACCTACACAAAAATGACAAACTAAGACATAAAAATGACCATGAAAATACTTTGTACTATAAAATGTATCAAACAACAGATTTAGTATTTTCCCTATGTTCTACACAGTAAACAATAACTGTACAAAAATTATCATATGCATGCTTTATACAATTTTTGCTCTCTATCAAAAATAACAAAAATCAGCAATTAAAGGCACTTGAACTACACATCAATACTTTTCTACAGAACATGGACGACATATATTTTTCATACAAAGTTTATCACATAAGAAGATTAACAAAACTAGAACCATATTTTTCTGAGCTCCCTATGATTTAGTATACATTTTCTAAGAAAACAACAATTACAAGAATTAAATAAAAGCCCATACAAAAGTATCACAAATTTGACATGCAATATTTTTATACTGTAGATCTACTCCTAAGAAGTCTACCAAAATTGGTTTCATTATTTTTGGAGCAATATTTTTCAAGATATGAATTTTGGAAGCCATTAAAGAATTTCTAGAAATCCATTTCAAAACCCTTTTAAACCCAACCGGCCGAAAATGCTACACACACCCAGCTCCTACACCCCGGATCAGCGTAGAGAGACAGACAAGCGGGCCCTCGGGTCAAAGGGGCCCCACCCGTCAGCTAGTCCTGAGCACCGGTGGCGCTGACCGACGCGACCTCGCCGATCGTGAGGTCTCCGGCCAGGCCAAGATAACTGGCGTGACCCCCACCTTCACGCGAACCCAACGGTGCCCGCGCCGTGACCTAAGGAGCTCAGGAAGCCAGCCGTCGCCATGCATGGCGGAGCGACGACGCGGGTTATTGCTGGTGAGGCGTTCTCGGCCACGGCAGGGTAAACGGAGGCGCTCACGAGCAACAAGGACATGGTGGGGTGCTCGTGCGTGAGAAAGGAGGGTGAGAGATGGAGTGGAGGGGCTAGACCCGCTGCGCGGTGCGCTCCGGTGAACCGAACCGATGTCCGATGATCTATTGCGGCGGCCGTGAGCCTTGCCAAGGCTTACCAAGGTGAGCACTCGACGCGGGGAGTCATGGTGGAGCTTTGGCGAAGACCGAGAGGCGGGCGGCGAGCTCTAGCGGCAGCGAGCGCCAACTCCGGTGAGGCGGGGCGGTGGCGATGGCTAGCTACACTGCTATGAGGAGAGCGATGGAGGAGGAGTGGGGCAAGCAGGGAGGCAGACCGCGGTGCGGGGTGTTTTGGTGAGCGAGGCGTGGGTACGGGTCCCGCGGCATGCCACCCATACGCCGTCGCCGATGAGCGGCGGCCATGCGGCGACCTTCCCCTACCATGGTCGGGCGCGGACGTGGGAGAGAGAGGGAGGCGGGGTGGACGGGTGAGGGCGCTGGGCTTGGCCAGCTGGGCCTGAAGGGAGGTGCCGGCCCGGTAATCCAGAAAAACTCTTTTTTTTAATTTCAAAATTTTTCCAACAGTTTCAAATTTCAAATTTTGAAGTAGAAAATGGCATTTTCAAAACTTGACCCCAAAACAAAAGTTGTTCAAAATTTAATTCTCTACAACATTGCTTTAGGGCACATTTTGAAATTCCAAACAGATTTTGAAATGGAGATTCAAAGTCAATTTTAAATCAAAATTCCATTTTTCTAGAATATTTTTAAAAGCAAAATTTGAGGAAATTTTGAATACCAAACTTGCTCCAAAATTTATGCTAAGCATTTCTAAATGATTTGCATTATAAAACAAACATGTATTAATAGCATAACGAGCATAACCATGGCATAGTTATCTGTTAACAAGCATTTGCAACATTCATGTTTCAATGTTATGTTTCACATGTTTCAACTCAATGTTACACTTATATCACATGTGATTATGAATGCAAGATGATGCTCATGCTCATGATTTGAATGCTAATGCATGCTTAACACCCGATGTGTTACAGCCCTCCCCCTTATAAGAATCTCGTCCCGAGATTTTGAGTTACGAACCATTTGTTATAAAAATTTTTATAAGCGTTTTGCAGATATTCTCCCGTTTCCCACGTCGCATCACAATCATCATGATGACTCCACTGTATCTTATATGTTCTCACAACTTTATTCCGAGTGGCTCGATCCTTGGTGTCCAAAACCCTAACTGGTTGCTCACGGTATTCCAAGTCCGATTTGATCCGAATGCCCTGCGGTTCTATTCTCTCTTTCGGGACACACAAACACTTCTTCAATTGCGATACATGAAAGACTGGAAAGATCAAACTCATTGCTTCTGGTAATTGTAACTTATAAGCCACGGGACCCTTCTCTATTATCCTATATGGTCCTACAAATCTGGTGACAAGCTTCTTCTTGATCCCAAACCGTTTCTTCTTCATTGGGGTAACTTTCAAATAGACGTAGTCACCAACTTGAAATTCTAGCGGTCTCCTTCTCTTATCTGCATAACTTTTCTGGCGTGACTGTGCAGCTTTCATGTTTTGTTGGATAATACAAACCTTTTTCTCAGCCTCATCAACAAAATTGATTCCGTAAAACCTTCTCTCTCTAGGCTCAATCCAATTTAATGGTGTTCTACATTTTCGGCCATACAATGCTTTAAATGGAGCCATTTTGATACTTTCTTGGTAACTATTATTGTAAGCAAACTCTGCCAAAGGTAACCATGATTCCCATGACCCTCTAGATGACAACACACAAGCTCCAAGCATATCTTCGAGGATAGCATTAACTCTCTCTATCTACCCATCTGTCTATGGGTGGTAAGCTATACTCCGAACCATACTAGTACCCAAACCTTTATGAATATGCTCCCAAAAATGAGCGATAAACTGTGACCCACGGTCAGACACGATAGTCTTTGGTATACCATGTAATCGAACAATTTCTGCAATGTACTTCTCAGCATACTGAGGTGGTCAAAAAGCGTTCTTGACTAGTAAAAAGTGAGCTGATTTGGTAAGACGATCTACAATCACCCAAATCGAATCATTTCCCTTCAGTGTGGTGGGAAGACCGGTGATAAAGGTTGCAACAATCCTGCGGGTCTCATGTGAAGAGCTTTCACTCTACAACACATGTCGCAACGAGCAACATACGCTGCAATCTCCTTCTTCATCTTTGTCCACCAATAACGAGGTCTCAATTCTTGGTACATTTTGCTACTTCTAGGATGGATAGACAACTTAGAGTGATGAGCTTCATCCATCAATTTGTTCTTTAGCTCTCGATCTTTAGGTACAACCAAATGGTCCTTAAACCATAACACTCCTTGTTCATCCACTCTAAAGTGCTTAGTTGGCTCTTTCTTCATTTTCTCCTTGATATGGAATATTCTCTTGTCTATTTCTGACCCTCAATGATCTTGCTCTCCAAGGTACAACTAACCTGGATATTATGCAACATAGCAGGATGCAACAAATTGAACCCAGCTTCAAACAACGGTTGCACAGCAAGAGAATGTGACTTCCTACTTAAGGCATCCGCTACTACATTTGTCTTTCCCGGATGATAGTGGACATTCATATTATAATCCTTAATCAACTTTAACCATCTTCTCTATCACATATTTAACTCAGATTGTGTGAATATGTATTTGAGACTCTTGTGATATGTGAAGATATTGCACACATTTCCTAGTAGATAATGTCTCCAAATTTTCAGAGCATGCACAACGGCAGCGAGCTCTAAATCATGAGTCAAATAATTAACATCATGTTTCCTCAACTAGCGAGAGGCATATGCAATGACTCTTCCATCTTACATAAGAACACATCCTAAACCATTCTTAGATGCATCGCAAAACACATCAAACGACTTTTCTATATCCGGTTGCGCCAGAACAGGAGCAGTGGTTAGCAAATTCCGCAAGGTACGGAAAGCTGCCTCGCACTCCTCTGTCCAGGTGAACTTATGGTCCTTCTGTAGCAGACTCGTCATTGGTTTGGCAATCTTTGAGAAATCTGGTATGAAGCGATGATAATAACCGGCTAATCCAAGAAAACTCCGAACCTCATGAACTGTGGTTGGTGCCTTCCAATCCATAACTTCTTGTACCTTGCTAGGGTCTACTGAGATTCCACTTTCTGATAACACGTGACCGAGAAAAGGAACTATCTTCAGCCAAAACTCACACTTACTGAACTTAGCATACAACTAATGATCTCTGAGTCTGGTTAAGACAATTCTAAGATGCTCTGCATGATCTTCCTCATTCTTTGAGTATACTAGGCTGTCATCAATGAACACAATCACAAACTTATCCAATTCCAGCATAAAGACCGAATTCATCAGATACATAAAGTATGCAGGAGCATTTGTCAAACCAAAGCACATGACAAGATATTCATACAAACCATATCTGGTGGAAAACGCGGTCTTAGGTATATCTTGTGGCCTAATCTTGATCTAATGGTACCCTGATCTCAAATCTATTTTAGAGTACACCTTGGCTTTTGATAATTGATCAAACAAGATATCAATCTGAGGCAGAGGATACTTGTTTTTAATTGTCACCACATTCAGTGGCCTGTAGTCCACGCACATTCATAAAGAGTTATTTGTCTTCTTCTTCACGAACAGTGCCGGACATCCCCATTCCGACGAACTTGGACGAATCAAACCCTTAGTCAATAGATCTTGGAGTTGTTTCTTCAACTCGGCTAATTCATTTGGAGGCATCCAATAAGGCCTTCTTGAGATCGGTCCTGTTCTAGGGATTAACTCAATGGCAAACTCAACATCTTTGTCCGATGGAAGACTGGGTAACAAATCTGGAAACAAGTCCAGAAACTCGCACACTACTAGAATCTTGGCTAGAAGAGTAGCTTGGACTGCACAAGTTGTACTGCCTAGATCTATTCTCCGAGGTAAGACTACTTGAAATGTGCCTTCTCTAACAAGTTCCTTGAGAGAAATAGTTCTTCCTCCAACATCAATCACTACTCCCATCATATTCATCCAATTCATTCCCATAATTACATCCAGAACTAGCCCTAGCATAACTATCAAATTAAGCTTATACTGCATGTTTGCTATATTCAGGGTTACCCCCTAGATTATCTGGTTAGTTTACAGATCAGCCCCAGCTGAACTTATCCGATAAGTACATTCTAATTCAACTATCTTTTGCTCATACTTTCTTGCAAATGCTTGACTTATGATAGAATGAGATGATCCAGAATCAAACAAAACGACTGCAAGATGGTTGTTGATAGAAAACATACTGGCTATCATAGGCTCTCCTTCTGTGATGTCATCAATGGTGGTGTGGTGCACACGAGCTTGGTACTAATTCTACTGCTTCTTGGGATATAGGCAAAACTTTGCAAAGTGCCTAGGTTGATTGCAGTTGAAACATGGTCCTCTTACTTGAGTAGCAGCTCCAGATGAACTGCCTTGTCCAGTCTTGTCTTGTGGCACCACCAGCTTGAATGGCTTCTGATTCCTCTGAGGTTGCTAGGCATTCTGATTCTTCCTTTGGGGTGGCCTGAATCTTGTACCAGGGGCAGGCGAACGATACGCATAATGATTTGCCATCGGGGCCCTTGGCTGGGACGAACCTGATTCAAAAGACCTCTTGCGAGTCTTGGATGCAGCATACACATTGTTGTTCTTTTCTTGCTTCAAGCAGTCACTAATGAAGTCATTGAAACCAGTCCTTGTGTTGGTACCCACATGTTTCATCATCTTGGGATCCAGACCTCTCTTGAGACTTGCGATCTTCTTGGCATCGGTATTCACCATGTCAGAGGCATAGCGACTTAGATTGTTGAATGCATATAAGTACTGCATCACAGTTTTGGTGGCTTGATTCAGTGCAAGAAATTCTCCCAACTTCATTTCCGTTAGACCTGGTGGAATATAAACTCCACAAAAAGCCTCAGTGAATTCCCTCTAGGTAATATGGGCATTGGGAGGAAAAGTGGTGCAGTGGTGCTTCCGGCACATTCCTGTAAAGCCTTGTAGCTGATGAGTTGCATACTCAGTCTTCAACACTTCTGTCATCCTTAGTACGCGAAACTTATCTTCCATGGTGTTTATCCACTCTTCTACATCTAATGGTTCTGCTGCTTCCTTGAAGATTGGCAGTATGATGTCCATAAAGTCCTTGAAACTGCTATACTGATTCGCTTCATGTCCACCTAGGTTTAACCCACGGCGGGTGTTGTCCACAATATTACGCAAAGGTAGCCTCCATATTTTACTGCATGCCCTCCATGTTTTGCTAACTCCCAAGGAACTGTGCGAAGAACTATTCTGTGGTATATGGTGGTGGAGGTGGTGGTGGTGGATCACGGGTCTCATTCCTAGTGGCACTGCCACCTGCCTCAGCAGCGTCATACACCGTACTGTAAGTGTTCGACATTTGCATATTTCAGCAATAGTAATTATTAGGCGATGTTGTAATAACTATAGTCGAATGAAAAATTATATCGTACTAAATTCACTAGAGACAATAAATTCATACAATAAAACAGAGGCACAATATGTCATTCCAATTAACACAACATCACAAATTAGATTACTTGAGCGCAACACATCACATCCATTACAACCAAAATTGCCAGCATACGTACACTAGACTTTTGACGTTCAGATATCGCCACAAACACATCCAAGTTTTCCAACATTACATCAAGGTCTTAGTCTTTCTACTCAAGAGTACATGCTAGATATACCAACCATGCAAAAGATCATCACAACGAACCCTAGTAGCTAGCTCATCAACGACTAGCCTACTCGTCGTGGTTGCTATCTAAGTCAAAGATGTCACCATGGTCACCATCGTCTTCATCATTATCAGCTGGTGCTTCTAGCTCTTCGGGATCCTTGTCCTCATCCAAATCCATCTCTGATGCTCCTGGAGGAACGTAAGGGTGGAGTTGGTTATTTAGTTGATGAACCTTCTCATGTAGGTTGTTGTTGTACTCTTCGGCATTGGCCAACTACTGCTCTAGCTCAACCTGTCGAGCTGTCAGAACATCTTCTACAGACTAGGCTTCATTCCTTTGATGGAGCACATGGGTCAACATGCGCTTAGCGTTCCTATTGGCGGTGGTCAGACGATCAAGCTGCTCTCTCAGTGCATGGATGTCTCCCACAAAGACTCTAGTCCTCTAGGTCACCTGATCCATCTGATGGGTCAACTGAGCCATCTCTGCATTGAGCCTCTCAATCTTGGCGTCGTGATCCCTCTAAAGCTGATGTTTGTCATCACGGGCCTGGCCAAGAGCACCAGACACATGTCTTAGGCTACCTTCTACTCCATGGAAAGTCTTCATCACTGCAAACATGACACTCATAGCTTGGTTGTCACTATTCTGCGCTTCTGCTGCACTAATCTCTAGAGGTCTTCCTCTGGCCTGCTGCCACGAGTCAGTGGAGGGGTTGCCCCTCGGAAAGACTCCAGCCATAGCGGCTGCCAACTCCTGAGGAAAATGATCCATGATGTCCCTTAGGATCCCAAACGCTACCCTGTCAGCTGCCTCCTCAGCGGTCTTGCTAGTTGACTCATAACGTCAACCGGTCCACTCAAAACCGTCACCTCGAGGATGAACAATGGCCTCCACAGTGACCAACAATCCATCACCCAACTGCTCATTGGTCTAGAAATAACGGGGCTCCATTCCATCAGGGTAGCCTACATGACTGAGCACCCTCCATAAGAGTGTAGGCATCCCAAACTCTCCAAGAAAGGTGTGTTGCTGGCGGGTTCGTGAAGCAAGCTGATGGCGGGGAGCTCTACCTCCAGTGGACTTGCGAGCTGTATGCTTTGTGCGTGCCATCTGTAGTAAAATTTTATTACCCTCGTGAGAACAGATATTAAGTTGTCATTTTTTATCAAAATGGAATAATCAACTTATAAGGGGAGGAACAATGCCATGAATGATATGCAAACAACATGATGCATGCACGTTCCGTACGTTCTCACAAACTTAGAAAAATAACAATTACTATCGGTAAAGACGGTGGCATACAACGGTCTCTCATAAATACGTAACTAATACGTACTACACGATAGCACTATTATGTACCTGGAGATGATTCACTTCAGCCCAAAACCTCACAGTATGAAAAATATGCATGAAAGCAGTAGAGTAATCTACTCGCTCTACACGCATCCCTAGATACGCGTACAACGGTAGCAACTACCTGAACCATCGTCCTATTAACGACATCGTCATCATAGGACGCAATTTCCCACACATAGGACACTTTCATATAAACACGTGTATGGCATGTAAATAATCTGGCATCATATAAGCACTTCCCTAGATCGGCAGTGTATTCGATCATGCTCTCACAACTCTCTCACTTACCGAGGCGTAGAGGCAATTGATCCATACATTACCACTCAAGTGAATGGCACTCATACAATAGCACGCCGTATGAGCAACGAAATAGAAATATGATGCAAGAACCCCCAAGTCAGTACTTAAATAAGCCACCTAGAGTCCTTAACTGGGCATAAAGGATATGACCACAGGCACACTGTTAAGTTTTAAATCTCCAGTTTAAACACTGTTTTCTTTTAAATACACATGTGAAGATTAATCTGCTAAACCTTGCTCTGATGCTAGTTGTAACAGAATCGACCAATTATACAAAATTAAGTAAGAAAATCACCCATCGAAGCAGATAATTTAACAAACTTAAGCCCGTATAACCCGGTAGTCCATGAAACCATGAAGGATTTCAAACCAACCAACATACAAACCAAGATAGTTTAGCAATCACCGTCACATGTTACATAAAGTTCACAATGATAGTTGAATACATCGGAGTTTAGAACATAAAGTTATTACAAACCAAGTTCAAGATAAAGTAGCGGAAGCAAATAGTTTCATAAATCACACACACACTTAGTTCAAATACAGTGCCAGAAGATAGCCACTTTCCACAAAAGCATTAGGTAAGACATACGGAGCGACCATTGCCCTTGTTACTAGTTGTCACCCATCGCCGGATACAGGCAATTGATGCAATAGCCATAGTACATCTGACCATCTGCAACAACAATAGGAACAACGCCCTGAGTACGAGAAAGTACTCAGCTAGACTTACCCATCTTAAACCAAAATAAAACGACACCAAGGAGTATGCAAGGCTTTATTTTAGTGGACTAGCTGACTCATTTGGGAAAAGCATAAGCTATCATTACTAAACCATTTTAAGTAATTTGCATCATGCTTATTATACTTATCCATCTAGGTAAGCACCTATGCTATAGCAATCACTTGATTAACCAATAACATCCAATTACCAACTTAGATTTAGCATTTCCAATACCATCTAGATAACCATCAGTGTTCCATCATAATTACTACGATGTTGTAGCTCGAGTCTAGTGCTCACTATCCAGGAGCGATGGCGATTCGAATCGATTCCTAACCAACTGGTGATTTATTCCTCACACAAACCACACTCACTCGCGAAGTGAGCTATAGGTCACTAATGACACTTTCCAAGTAGCTGCGGGATAACAGTCATGGACCGCACTACCCAGGGACCGCCCGACAGCTAGGATGCACCTTGGGCGCACTCTTCGTGTCCCTGTCTTACCCCCTTCGGCACTAGTCTACCAATCTGAGTTTATCCCGCCTCGAATAGTGTCACTAGCTTCGCGGTCGAAAGGTACTTTATTCGGCCAGCTAAATATGAGGCATGCGTTCAATATGATAAGAGGGACGAGCAACGATCGGTCCTTAATCGACACAGACGGAAAACTAACAACACCCCAGAACCCTATCTGGTTGCCTCCAACTTTTCCGTCCGGTCTCCAATTATCCATCAACACATGGTTAATTCTAGGATATCATTCTTTCCATAGCTAAATTCTTCCAGGAACCACCTATAAATGTAGGTGACCGGAAATCACCGATCGCTACCGGTCTAAGCAAGGCTAAGCAGTTATTCGATCTTGACCTAGCAGGGTAAAAATGTAATAAGGTAGACAAGGATAGTAATAAATGCACCAACGGTTTCAATCAACTCCTACAACTTAATGCAATAATATATAAAAACATATATAGAAAGAATTGCTTTTATAAAGTAGGAGACTTAGAATGCTCCGGGGCTTGCCTCGTTCGAAGGAACTGGGTTGGTGATCCACGCACTCGGGCAAGTCCTCTCCTTGCTCCTCTTCCTCGGGCACCTCCTGTGCCCAGATTTCTTACGGATCGGTCCCATTCTGCTCCTCTTGAACTGATACTAGCAACTCCTCCTGCGATCCTATATGATGCAATTATATAAGTAAACATGCATACAGTGCATCGGATGCTGTGGTATGCGATGATCATGATGACATGGTATGCATATGAACACATTGAGACTTATAGTATAGACTAGAGACAAAACCTTTCTATAAGGTAGTCAACATCATGTAATCAGTTACTACGAGAACATGTCATCTACTGCATTCTCTTCTATCACAATCCTCGTAACTTTTACACTAACTAACACATAACCCTAACATAAGTGCTACTACACTTTATTAGCACCACCGCATTAACTTATCAATCGACACTAGCAAGGGATTAGGTGCTTCAAAGATACACCAAAACATCATTATTAAACTAATTATCCATAAAGAATAACATTTTATATTCTATTTAAACTAGGGTTACAATAGCAACATGTATTTATGGTCCATAGAAAAATCTACCAAAATTACAGTAGCATAGTCCTACTCCAAGTAGCCTACCATAAAATTTTCATGGCATTTGAATTAAAAAAACAACCTACACAAAAATCACAAACTAAGACCTAATAATGAGCATGAAAATACTTTGTACTATAAAAAGTATCAAATAACAAATTTAGTATTTTTTTCTATGTTCTACATAGTAAACCATCACGGTACAAAAATGATCATATGCATGCTTTATACAATTTTTGCTCTCTATCAAAAATTACAAAAATCAGCAATTAAAGGGACTTGAACTAAACATCCATATTTTTCTACAGAACATGCACGACATATATTTTTCATACAAAGTATATTACATAAGCAAATTAACAAAATTGAACCATATTTTTCTGAGCTCCCTATGATTTAGTATATATTTTCTAAGAAAACAACAATTACAAGAATTAAAGAAAACCCTATACAAAAGTATCACAATATTTTTATACAGTAGATCTACTCCTAAGAAGTCTACCAAAATTGGTTTCATCATTTTTGGAGCAATATTTTTCAACATATGAATTTTGGAAGCCTATAAAGAATTTTTGGAAATCAATTTCAAAACCCTTTTAAACCCAACCGGCCGAAAATGCTACGCACACCCCGCTCCTTCACCTCGGATCAGCGTAGAGAGACAGACAGGTGGGCCCTCGGGTCAAAGGGGCCCCATCCATCAGCTAGTCCCGAGCAGAGGCAGCGCTGACTGGCGCGACCTCGCCGATGGTGAGCTCTCCGGCCAAGCCAAGATGACCGGCGTGACCCCACCTTCACGTGAACCCAACGGTGCCCGCGGCGTGACCTAAGAAGCTCGAGAAGCCATCCGTCACCGTGCATGGTGGAGCAGCGACGCGGGTTGTCGCTGGTGAGGCATTCCCGGCCACGGCAGGGTGAATAGAGGCGCTCACGAGCAACAAGGACACGGTGGGGTGCTCGTGCACGGGAAAGGATGGCGAGAGATGGAGTGGAGGGGCTAGACCCGCTGCGCGGTGCACTCTAGTGAACCGAACCGAAGTCTGGCGAGCTATTGCGGTGGCGTGAGCCTTGCCAAGGCGAGCACTCGACGCGGGGAGTCATGGTGGAGCTCTGGCGAAGACCGAGAGGCAAGCGACGAGCTCTAGCGGCAACGAGTGCCAACTCCGGTGAAGCGGGGGCGGCGGGCGATGGCTAGCTGCGCTGCTGTGAGGAGAGCGAGGGAGGAGGAGTGGGGCGAGCGGGGAGGCAGAGCGCGGTGCGAGGCATTTTGGCGAGTGAGGTGTGGGTGCGGGGCCCGCGGCATGCCACCCGTACGCCATCGCCGGCGAGCGGCGGCTACGCGGCGGCCTTCCCCTGCCACGGTCGGGCGCGGACGCAGGAGAGGGAGGGAGGCGGGGTGGATGGGCGAGGGCGCTGAGCTGTGCCGGCTTGGCCAGCTAGGCCAGAAGGGCGGCGCCGGTCCGGAAGGCTAGAAAAACTCTTTTCTTTTATAATTTCAGATTTTTTTCCAATAGTTTCAAATTTCAAATTTTGAAGTAGAAAATGGCATTTTCAAAACTTGACCCCAAAACAAAAGTTGTTCAAAATTTAATTCTCTACAACATTGCTTTAGGGCACATTTTGAAATTCCAAACATATTTTGAAATGGAGATTCAAAGCCCATTTTAAATCAAAATTCTATTTTTCTAGAATATTTTTAAAAGCAAAATTTGAGGAAATTTTGAATACCAAACTTGCTCCAAAATTTATGCTAAGCATTTCTAAATGATTTGCATTATAAAACAACACATGTATTAATAGCATAACAAGCATAACCATGGCATAGTTATATGTAAACAAGCATTTGCAACATTCATGTTTCAATGTTATGTTTCACATGTTTCAACTCAATGTTACACTTATATCAGATGTGATTATGAATGCAAGATGATGCCCATGCTCATGATTTGAATGCTAATGCACGCTTAACACCCGAGTTGCTACATCCTACAACTTAATGCAACAATACATATAACATATATAATTAATTTTTTTGGAAGTAGGAGGCTTATAATGCTCCGGGGCTTGCCTTAACCGACAGAGGAAGGCTTGGCTCGGCTTCACGAATGGCTCCCACGTCTCCTCCGGTTTCGTCGGACTAGGCCTCCTGCCCCCGAACTAGTTCCAACTCCACCGGGTCCGTCTTGCGTAGCTTCACGTTCATCACGTTCCTCGGTACACCTATTGCATGTATATCCACCAATTAATTTCATGTATGCACCAAGGGGGACATGAGGATTTGTGCACATGTATGAATGATGCGGGACGCGTGTAATGACATAGCAACATCATAAGCACAAGACCAAGTCATGTGGTGCTCTATTCAAATCACTTTAATGTACCATGATCAGGTTTACACACTTAATCACACATCTAATCATACTTAGCAATTCAAGACCTACATAGGAATTATATCACTAACATGCAAGTGATAACAAAAAACATCACAAACATAGCAAGATTTCAGCACTCATTGCATACATGCACAGCAAAAAGATTTACATGTAACTAGAGCCACAGAACTCCAGTGGACTTGCCACAAGACAATATGAAAGGCTTACAAAATTTTCTACAATTCATTTTCAGATGTCAAAGCATGAATCTTAACTTAAGTAGGGCAAACAAACAGATTTCTCAGATCTGGTCCAGAATTCCAGAAAAATAACAATTTCTGAACCCTTACTTAAAATAGGTGTAACTCCTAAACTACTTAGCCAATGGCTACCAAATTTTAACAGAAGATTAATCACGTAATTTACTACAACCTTTGTGTATATCACATCTCATGAAAACATCATTAACCACACTTAAATCAACAAGCTTTGACTTGCTGTCCTGAAAACAGGAATTATAGCAAATACCAAAATATGTGTGTAACATAAACAAAATAGGAAACCCTACTTAGGAACATCAAAAAGAGCTGATAAATTTACCATAGTTACTTCATATCCCCATACCAGCACTGACCAAATTTCACATTTAAATCATGCACCAACAAATCACAAAAATTTACACAAGATAGCACTAATTTAATACAAGCATAAAGGAATAAATCATAAACTCTATTCTCCACCATAGAACCTGCATAGGTTCATATTTTTAATAAAAACTGGACATTTCACAGAGCACAGTGCAAGTTGAACCATCTCAAATGGACATGTAGAACTCAAGTTATGAATTTTACAAGCAACATATGAACTTGCATTTTTCTGGAAAAGAATAAAACAAAAACTAAACACGGGCCTTAACTAAACAGGCCTTAAGCCGGCCCACGACGGCCCAACAAACCAAACATGGGGGATCCCGTGCTAACCAGCGGGCCCCGCCCGTCATACACACGGAGGCAGAGTCGAAGCTCCGGCCGGCGATTGCTCGCCGCCGGTGACTCTTCCGACGAAACCAACTACGCAGGCGTGCTCCTCTCATCATCCCGCACCTCGGCAACCGGTTTCCCCTATCGCTACCACACCTGAGCATGCTCGTCGCCGATGATGGCAGACGGTGGTGGTAGTGCATGTCGATGGCGGTGAAATCGACCATCGCACGGTGATCTAAAGGCACCTACACGCTCTACACCGACCCACGAACACGAGGGAACCACGAGCGAGACACGAAATCAACTACAGCGACATGGCCATGAGTGGCGTTCATGGTGTTGCTCGCTATCCGAGCCAACTCGGCCGGTAGCATCTTTCATTCAGCATGATCTACTCTAGGGACGCACGGAACATGAGTCAAATCAAGCAGAAAGCAAACATGGAAGACATATTCAAGCTCGCGGTGGCGGTGGCAATGGCGGGCACGCCCAGTGCAGCGGTTCATCCCAGTGAGCAGAGCATGGTAGCGTCTAAAATGATAAACCCTATAGCTTCTACATGATGTGCACCACAACGAACAAGCAAGATCACGCACTACGAGGCTCGCCATTGAGCTGGCCACGGCTGAGCTCGAGCTTGGCGGCGCTTCAAGCGGACCGACGGGGATAAAATGAATTTCCTAGCCTCACCTGTCGCTCTGCTGGTTGGGCAAGAGGTAGCAGTGGACAGAGCGAAGTGAGGTAGAGGTTTTGGTCGAGCGCTTTGGCCAGCTGCGTGGCAGCACGATCGCGAGACGCAGCGAGGCAAGTGGCGGCACAACCATCAGTGCAAAGTGAGGCGAGGAGAGGTGGAGTGCGAATGAGGGCGTGCTGAGGATCTCCAGGTGGCGTGGTAACCTCACGCGTGCGAGGTGGGCTCGGTGCCGACGCGTGTTGGCCACGTGGCATGGAGTGCCTGTGCCTAGTCGGCCATGGAGTTTGGTTTTCTGAACTTCATAAACTGAAACAGGGATTCAGTTACAACGACTGTCTAGCGAACATCGAGGCTCCACAACTCTCCATCCAACGAGAATCAGGAGAAGTCGTAATAGAGCTTTCGCTAGAGCTACGTGAACTCTTTCTACAACTCTACTAGCACTCGATATGATTCCTCAAGGTTTGCGAGCTGGAAAGCTCCAAAGTGAGGTGCATGGAAAATCGCGTCGTCAAACCATGACTGACAGCCGGTTTTCAAAGAGCTATAACTCTAAAACTAGCTAGAGTTAGCAAGAGCTGTTAAAAGGTTCTAGATAGAGCTAAGTGAGCTCAAGGTACAAGTCAACTAGCTCAAAGCTTGGTTTGGTCTAGTTAGTAAGATACAAAGCTCCCAAGAGAGGTACTTGGAAACTGATACGCACAGCAGACTTAGCCAAAAATGGCTAAGTGCTGAAACAGCCCCTATTCCTGACTTGTGGGCCCTGTTAGGGTGTGTTCCAAGCATTTTCATGAGTTGACCACTGAACAGCTTTTGTTCCTCATCAAATTTGGCACAAACCTTGTTAAGATTGCTCTCACATGCAAAGTCTCTAAGTGAGACTTTTTGTTAGGTCAAACTAGGAAGGTCCTATGGTCAAGTAGGTCAACACATGAGTCGAGAAGGAATTAGGGCATGACATAAACACAAACTCTAGGTCATTTTGGATCACTAACATGTTACAAACATTATCAAGGACTTAACCACACCCTAGCATCACATGTACATGAAAGTTACATAAGAGTGCAATGAAACATTATCATTAAAACTAATGAAACATCAAGTGACATGTGTGTGTGTGTGGCATGTGTGCCAAGGCAATGTTACATGTGTTTCCAAGCATTACAAGCCTAGCACACATATAAGCAAGGTGCCTAAACATGATCTTAGGGTTAACCAACATAGCACACATGTGTAACATTAATGTGACATGAAAGTCGCAATTGTTGCAGTGCTATGTTTCGTCCAACAATGCACATGAGATGATGATGCACATGATCATGAATGCTCATATTGATGGAATGATGCAAGGCAAACACCAGGGGTGTTATATCCCTCCCCCCTATAAAAAATCTCGTCCCGAGATTTGGAAAGCATACTATTTTTGATAAAAGGCGGGATAGACTTCTCGCAAATAATCTTCCTGTTCCCACGTTGCATCTCTCTCACTATGGTTACTCCACATGATCTTGTATAATTTCACCACTCGATTTCATGTCACTCGATCCTTGTGATCCAAAACATATACTAGCTATTCTACATAAGTCAAGGTTTTCTTGATCTTGATATCCCTGACTTTGACTTCCTCTTCAGTCACTCGAAGACATTTCTTTAGTTGTGAGACATGAAACACCGAAAATATCATACGCATTTCTGGAGGTAACTGAAGTTTATAGGCGACCCTACCACATCTCTCAATTATTGGATAAGGTCCTACATATCTTGGTGCAAGCTTTCCTTTAACACCAAATCTTTGTACTCCCTTCATAGGCGATACTTTCAGGTATACATGGTCACCAACTTCAAACTCAATGGGCCTTCTTCGCTTGTCGGCATAACTTTTCTGTCGTGCTTGGGCAGCTGCCATGTGTTGTTGTATGATTCAGACGTGTTTCTCCGCTTCTTTCACAAAATCAATACCATAGTATCTTCGCTCTCTAGGTTCAACCCAATTCAATGGAGTTCTACATTTATGACCATAAAGAGCTTTGAATGGAGCCATCTGGATACTTTCTTGATAACTATTACTGTATGAGAATTTAGCTAAGGGCAACCATTTCTCTCATGATCCTTTTGAAGAAATTACACAAACTATCAGCATGTCTTCTAAGATTTGATTTACACGCTCAGTCTGCCCAGATGTCTGAGGATGGTAAGCAGAACTTCTAACTAAGTTTGTACCTAAGTCTTTGTGTAGACATTCCCAAAAATGAGCAGTAAACTAAGGTCCACGGTCAGATATAATAGTCCTTGGTACTCCATGAAGATGAACTATCTGATTTACGTATATCTGAGCATATTGATGTGGACGATAGTCAATTCCAACAGGGATAAAATGTGCAGATTTGGTCAATCAGACAACAATAACCCAAATGGAATCATGACCCTTCTTAGAACGAGGAATTCTAGAGATAAAATCCATACTAATTTCTTTCCATTTCCAACTTGGAATTGATAATGGTTGAAGTAATCCAACAGATTTCATGTGTATCGCTTTGACTCTGCAACAGTTATCACACCTAGTGACATAGGCTGTGATCTCTTTCTTCATTTTAGTCCACCAATAGAGAGGTTTTAAATCTTGGTACATCTTACTACTACCAGGGTGGATGGACATCTTAGAAGAATGGGCTTTAGATAGGATTTGATTCCTATGCTCTCTATCCTTAGGCACCACGAGTCTATCTTTGAACCATAGAATACCCTTTTCATCAACTTGAAAATGCTTAGTTTCTTGTTCTCTCATCTTTCTCTTGATGTGAAATACACCTACATCCGTCTTCTGTAGCTCGATGATTCAACTTCTCAGAGAACCCTCCATCATGATATTATGGAGTACAGCAAGATGTAAGAGATCAGACAAATGAAAATCTTCTATCAAAGAGTTATAATGGGATTTCCTACTTAAAGCATCAGCAACCACATTTGCTTTGCCCGAATGATAGTGCACTTGAAGATTATAACCCTTGATTAACTCTAACCATCTTCTTTGTCACATATTCAGCTCAGGCTAGGTGAATATGTACTTGAGACTCTTATGATTTGTATAGATATTACACACATTTCCAAGCAAATAGTGTCTCCAAATCTTTAAAGCATGAACCATAGCAACTAACTCTAAATCATGAGTTAGATAGTTGACTTCATGTTTTCTCAACTGATGCGAAGCGTAGGCAATAACTCGGCCTTCTTGCATGAGCACACAACCTAAACCAGTTCCTTCTCTAACAATCGAGTCATAGGCTTACCTATTGGAGAAATTCGGGATGAAATGACGATTGTAGCCAGCTAATCCAACAAAACTTCGAACTTCATGAACTGTAGTTGGTGCCTTCCAATCCAAAACTTCCTGTACCTTGGTTGGATCTATAGAAATTCCATCACTAGACAATACATGACCGAGGAAAGGTACTTTCTTCAACCAGAATTCATATTTGTTGAACTTGGCGCAGAGTTGATGTTCTCGCAATCTGGATAGTACAATTCTCATATGCTCGGCATGTTCTTCTTCATTTTTAGAATAGATGAGAATATCATCAATAAATACAACCACGAATTTGTCCAATTCTTGCATGAATATAGAATTCATCAGGTACATGAAATGCGCAGGGGCATTAGTCAACCTAAAAGACATGACAAGATACTCATACAACCCATATCTGGTGGAGAAAGCTATTTTTGGTATATCTTCAGGACGAATCTTGATTTGATGATACCCAGATCTCAGATCAATTTTCGAGAATACCTTATCTTTGGATAACTGATCAAACAAAATATCAATGCAAGGCAATGGATACTTGTTCTTGATAGTGACTTCATTGAGCGGCCGATAGTCTACACACATGCGTAGAGACTGATCTTTCTTCTTCACAAAGATAGCGGGACAAACCCATGGAGATGAACTAGGATGGATCAGACCTTTTTGCAAGAGTTCTCCAAGTTGGATCTTGAGCTCAGCTAACTCATTTGGCGGCATTATATATGGTCTTCTTGAGATCGGTCCAGTACCAGGAAGTAGCTCAATCTTGAATTCCACATCACGATCCGGAGGTAATCCGGGCAAATCATTAGGAAAGACATCCGAAAACTCGCATACCATAGGAACATCTGCTATTTCCTTCGCTTTTGCTATGGTAGCGTTGACTGTATTCTGAGGGCTGACATCTCGAGTAAGCTGTACTAGAAAAGCTTGTTGATCCATAGGATCCCTTAACATAATCACTCTTGTAGAGGTATCAATTAGAACACCATTCCCACTCATCCACTTCATTCCCAAGATTATGTCAAGGCCCAATCCTGGTAATACCATAAGATCCACACCATACAGACGTCCTTCTATCTCAATCTTTGCTCCTAAGACAACTGGTTGGTGGAGATATTATTTCCAGTAGCACTTATGTTGTAACCACCTTTGTCTAAGGTAACCATCTTCATACCATGCTTGGTTGCAAAGGTTGAACTGATGAAAGAATGAGAAGCGCCTGAATCAAATAGCACAACAGCAGGTTGTTGGTTGAGCAGAAATGCACCAGTCGTAATGATTTCTCCAGTAGGAACGTGTTCCACCATGGTGTATTTGACATGTCCTTTACACACATCTACATCGTTTTCATCTAGATTCTTTTGAGGATGAGGAGAATCTTTGGCCCAATGACCTGGCATATTGCAGTTCCAACACGGTCGGTTACTTGGCGAGACGTTAGACTTTCTTTTCTCAACATTGCTCTTCTTGACCTGACCCCTTTTCTGATATGGCCGATATCTGGAAGATATGTCAGATGATTGAGGATGGAAGTAACCGTCACAAAAGTGCTAGATTGAGAAGCCCTAGCCTCAGAAGCTATCTTGTGACACTTAGAGGCAGCATACACATCATTGCAGTTCTCTTGCAGGAGAGTATCGCTGACAAACTCATTGAAAGTTGCACACTTGCTAGTACACATGGTCTTCATCAATTTGAGACAAAGTCCCATCTTGAAACTAGCAATCCTCTTGGCATCGGTGTTGACCAAATCTGGAGCATACCTTGATAGGTGAATGAAATCATGCCAATATTCGGTCACACTTCAATCGCCCTGAGCGAGCTTCATGAACTCGGTGTGCTTGATAGCCATGAGACTAGGAGGAATGTAATATCCTCAAAAAGCTTCCTTGAACTGATCCCAAATGACCTCATCATTCTTAGGCAGAGTGCTCCTATAATGATACCACCAAATACCTGTAGGACCTTGTAATTGTTGCGAAGCATACTCTATTTTCATACCATCTGCTACATTGAGCAAGCGAAACTTCTGTTCAATAGAGTTCAACCATTCATCTGCTTGAAGTGGATCTTCTACTTCTCGAAAGATAGGAGGTTCAGTATCCAAGAAATCCTTATAGTTGCTGTACTGAATAGGCTCATGTCCTTGATGAACATTGCTATTACAACTCTTAGCCAAGGCACGCTGACTTTCAGCAATCATTTGCAGTAACTCAGCAGAAGTAGGTTGCAGAAGATGAGATGATGGAGGTTCCACATTGTCACTGCCAGAGCGAAGCTAACGAGGCATCTGTAGTTACGGAAAGCCAGTGAGTACTGATAGTGTTGGAAGGTTGCTAACGAATTATATAACCATATCAAAGAGGTTGTATCCAACTATCAGGGTTCCAAATCCAGACGAAAGAAACATCTGGGTTCGGGACAAGGATCTTCTGACAAGATAGGAAAAGGTAACCAGGAAAAAGGTTCACGGGAAGACAACACATCGGCATAGCTCCATAATGGATCATGACTAGCAATCCTTGATACCTGCGCATGCCGAGCAGCACAACCTTGTGTGTGCGCCCACAGGAGGCCCTCGGTTTCGTTGTGGCACCGTAGATTACTAATCGTAACACCATTACTGAACCAACACCCATGAGGAATCCTCACATGTCAAGAATTAGGTGTGTAGAAACAACATCATACATGAATGGGTAGCAAACAAGGGTGATCACAAGGTTAGAGTCAACAGGGGCGAGTTGTATATCAAAACACATCACAACCAAAGGAGTTACATCACAAGAGATCCATCAGAAACTCTTGGTGTATTGTTCGCTTCCACTGATCAGATCCTCATTGTGTTCCCAAGGCTGACACTAACGACAACTCCACTAGATTGGTTGATTACCTTAGTCCTTTGTGAAAGAATGCAACTACTTACGGGAAAACCATTTGGAGGAAAGAAAATTTTTGAAAGAGTGGGGTAAGCAATTATAAGGGAGGGAGTAATGCA
This sequence comes from Saccharum hybrid cultivar R570, assembly GCA_038087645.1. Taxonomy (NCBI): domain Eukaryota; kingdom Viridiplantae; phylum Streptophyta; class Magnoliopsida; order Poales; family Poaceae; genus Saccharum; species Saccharum hybrid cultivar. The sequence continues at coordinate 3,348,639 of JAQSUU010000568.1, forward strand.
AAATGCAATGTATGATGCGAACATGGTGCATGCATGAACCATACGTCCTCACAAACCTAGGAAAAATTTTAAAATTCTAGTGTATAGTTTGGTGGCATACACACGTTCTCTCAATAACGATAACTAGTTGCTCTACAGAAAACGTTGTTAGTGTACCTGCAGAAAATTGCATTTCAGCCCAACAGTTCCCAATATATCACTCCATGAAAGCAATAAACCTACACACTTCGCATACACCCCAATGTATACGAAGGTGGCCACACCCAATCATCGTCCTAATGACGGCATCGTCTCCCAAGGGACAGAAACACCCAACATGCATACACTATTCATAGCTACATGGTTAAACATGTAACTAATCAAGTGACCAATAAGCACTCCCCTAGATCGACAGTGCATCCGATCATGCTCTCACATCTCACACTTACCTTGGCGTAGGTGCAACGTTGCATAAAAGTAAACTAGCGACATACATGGCTAATTCATATATGAAGGTTACCTCCACCATTAGACCACAGGGTAACATAGTGCGATCATGTTATCACACTTCTCACCTTGGCCACAACTGTAGATGCATAATTTAGAAACCCCCAAGTCAGTACTTAATTAAGCCACCTAATAGTCCTTATTCGGACATATAGGATATGACCACTATCACTTCTTAGATAAAATTTAATACTTTTCACAAAAGCTTTTGTTTAAATACACAAATGGCGTGTTTAATTGTTGAATCTTGCTCTGATGCTAGCTGTCATAGAACCGTCCAAATTATAAGAGCACAAGTCCAAAAACAATCACCGAAGCGATCAAATTCTCAAACTTGAACCCATATAACTCCGGTAGTCCATGAAATCACGAGGGATTTCAAACCAAACCGAGAACAAACCAAGACCATAGTGATTCAACACAACACACCATCTGTTACAACAGTTCATAAATTGTTCTCATACCTCAGAGTACGAATAAGTTATTACAAATCAAATTAGGAAAGAGCGGAAGCAACATAGTTTTGAAACCACATTTAGTTCAAGTACTGCCAGTGCGTAGTCACATCCTGCAAAAGCATAGTAGAAGAGAATACCATAGAGACCATGCCCAATGGTCTAGTCTTCACACCCCATAGCGAAGACAGTACTTCAGGTAACTAGTAAGAATCTGCTACCTGCAACAAGGTGGGAATAAACCCTGAGTACGAGAAGGTACTCAGCTAGACTTACCTGTCAAAAACCAGAAATAAAGTGACACCAAGGAGTATGCAAGGCTTTATATAAGTGGGCTAGCTTGACTCATTTGCATAAAAGCTTAAGTATAGAAAAGTAATCATAATTGCTTTAAACATCCAGTTAATCATTATTAGCCTGTCAACTAGATTAGCACATGTACTATAGCAATCACTTTATTAGGAGAAAACATTATTAACCATAGCCGGTATAATAAGGCCATCATATCATCATCATCATCATCATTCCTGAACCATCAAGTTATTTAGTGAAATCTACGTTGCCTCTGCTTTGTCAAGTTTCTCACTATCCGGGAGAGACGGCGATTCGAATCGATTCCAACTCAGCTGAGGGGGTATTCCTAACACCAACCGGGCATACTTTGCAAGAGTCATCAACAGTCACCTTTGGTACAACTTAGGATGGGCCCGAACAGCGCCGCGCTCTTAGGGATTCCAGTGGCCAGGAAGCTCAGGACTTTTAACTCACCTGCCCTTGGTCCCACCTGGCTCCCCTCTGAGGCGACTTACACTCTTCGTCTTCGTAGCCTGAGTTGAGCTACTCGGCTTCGCGGTTGGAAACCTCAGGCTGGCCAGCTAAGTGTTAGGCTATGTTCAAAATGACAAAGAAAGTACAGCGGATCGGTCCTTAATCGACATAGACGGGGATAGTTCCACACCCAAGACCTCCATGTATTGTTGCTTCCCTATCGACATCCCGTCTGGTCTAAGTTCATTATTAACACTTGGTTCTTTTCCACGATAGCAAATATAGCCAACCGTGACCAATACTTCCTATCTTGCAGGTGATAGGAGATCACCTGACATTACCGTTCTAATTAAGCAGGGCTAAGCATATAGATGATCCTATCTACATATGATTCATGGTTTCATATATCTGGACAAGGAATGATATAATGCAACAAGGGTTCCGATCAACTCCTACCACTTAATGCAATAATACATATAACATATATAATTAATTGCTTTGGAAGTAGGAGACTTATAATGCTCCGGGGCTTGCCTTAACTGACAGAGGAAGGCTTTGGGCTTGGCTTCATGAATGGCTCCCACGTCTCCTCTGATTTTGTCAGACTGGGTCTCCTGCCCCCGAACTAGTTCCAACTCCACCGGGTCTGTCTTGCGAAGCTTCATGTTCGTCACGTTCCTCGGTACACCTATTGCATGTATATGCAACAATTAATTTCATGTATGCACCAAGGGGGACATGAGGATTTGTGCACATGTATGAATGATGCGGGATGCGTGTAATGACATAGCAACATCATAAACACAAGACCAAGTCATGTGGTGCTCTATTCAAATCACTTTAATGTACCATGATCAGGTTTACACACTTAATCACACATCTAATCATACTTAGCAATTCATGACCTACATAGGAATTATAGCACTAACATGCAAGTGATAACACAAAACATCACAAACATAGCAAGATTTCAGCACTCATTGCATACATGCACAGCAACAAGATTTACATGTAACTAGAGCCACAGAACTCCAATGGACTTGCCACAAGACAATATAAAAGGCTTATAAAATTTTCTACAATTCATTTTCAGATGTCAAAGCATGAATCTTAACTTAAGTAGGGCAAACAAACAGATTTCTCAGATCTGGTCCAGAATTCCAGAAAAATAACAATTTCTGAACCCTTACTTAAAATAGGTGTAACTCCTAAACTACTTAGCCAATGGCTACCAATTTTAACAGAAGATTAATCACGTAATTTACTACAACCTTTGTGTATATCACATCTCATGAAAACATCATTAACCACACTTAAATCAACAAGCTTTGACTTGTTGTCCTGAAAACAGGAATTATCGCAACTACCAAAATATGTGTGTAACCTAAACAAAATAGGAAACCCTACTTAGGAACATAAAAAACAGCTCATAAATTTACCATAGTTACATAATATCCCCATACCAGCACTGACCAAATTTCACATTTAAATCATGCACCAACAAATCACAAAAATTTACACAAGATAGCACTAATTTAATACAAGCATAAAGGAATAAATCATAAACTCTATTCTCCACCACAGAACCTGCACAGTTTCATATTTTTAATACAAACTAGACATTTCACAGAGCACAGTGCAAGTTGAACCACCTCAAATGGACATCTAGAACTCAAGTTATGAATTTTACAAGCAACACATGAACTTGCATTTTTCTGGAAAAGAATAAAGCAAAAACTAATCACGGGCCTTAACTAAACAGGCCTTAAGCCGGCCCACGACGGCCCAACAACCCAAACAGGGGGGTCCCGCGCTGACCAATGGGCCCTGCCCGTCATACACACGGAGGCAGAGTCAAAGCTCCCGCCGGCGATTGCTCGCCGCCGGTGACTCCTCCGACGAAACCGACTACACAGGCGCACTCCTCTCATCATCCCGCACCTCGACAACCGGTTTCCCCTATCGCTACCGCACTTGAGCACGCTCGTCGCTGACAATGGCGGACAGCGGCGGTGGTGCATGTCAACGGCGGTGAAATCGCCCATCGCATGGTGATCTAAAGGCACCTACACGCTCTACACCGACCCACGAACACGAGGGAACCATGAGCGAGACACGAAATCAACTACAGCGACATGGCCATGAGTGGCGTTCGCGGTGTACCCGCGAGAGCTAGCCGGAGTGGTGGCGTTGCTAGCTATCCGAGCCAACTTGGGCGGTAGCATCTTTCATTCAGCACGATCTACTCTAGGGACGCACGGAACATGAGTCAAATCAAGCAGAAAGCAAACATGCAAGGCATATTCAAGCTCGCGGCGGCGGCAATGGCGAGCACGCCCAGTGCAGCGGTTCGTCCCGGCGAGCAGAGCATGGTAGCATCTAAAACGATGAACCCTATAGCTTCTACGTGACGTGCACGACAACGAACAAGCAAGATCACGCACTGCGAGGCTTGCCATTGGCTGGCCACAGCGGAGCTCGAGCTCGGCGACGCTTCGAGCGGACCCGAGCGGGACAAAACAAATTTCCTAGCCTCACCTGTCGCTCTACTGGTTGGGCAAGAGGTAGCAGTGGACAGAGCGAAGTGAGGCGGAGGTTTTGGCCGAGCGCTTTGGCTAGCTGCGCAGCAGCACGAGCGCGAGATGCAGCGAGGCGAGCGGCGACGCAGCAAGCAGCGCAGAGCGAGGCGAGGAGAGGTGGAGTGCGAATGAGGGCATGCTAAGGATCTCCAGGCGGCGTGGCGACCTCACGCGTGCGAGCTGGGCTCGGTACCGACGCGTGTTGGCCATACAGCATCGAGTGCCTGTGCCTGGTCAGCCATGGAGTTCGGTTTTCTGAACTTCAGAAACTGAAACGGGGATTCAGTTACAACGACTGTCCAGCGAACTTTGAGGCTCCACAACTCTCCATCCAGCGAGAATCAGGAGAAGTCATAATAGAGTTTTCGCTAGAGCTACGTGAGGTACATGGAAAACTTCGTCGTCAAACCACGACTGACAGCTGGTTTTCAAAGAGCTATAACTCTAAAACTAGCTAGAGTTAGCAAGAGCTGTTAAAAGGTTCTAGATAGAGCTAAGTGAGCTCTTGGTACAAGTCAACTAGCTCAAAGCTTGGTTGGGTCTAGTTAGTAAGATACAAAGCTCCCAAGAGAGGTACTTGGAAACTGATACACACTGCAGAATTAGCCAAAAATGGCTAAGTGCTGAAACAGCCCCTATTCCTGACTTGTGGGCCCTGTTAGGGTGTGTTCCAAGCATTTTCATGAGTTGACCACTGAACAACTTTTGTTCCTCATGAAACTTGGCACAAACCTTGTTAAGGTTGCTCTCACATGCAAAGTCTCTAGGTGAGACTTTTTTTTAGGTCAAACTAGGAAGGTCCTATGGTCAAGTAGGTCAACACATGAGTCGAGAAGGAATTAGGGCATGACATAAACACAAACTCTAGGTCATTTTGGATCACTAACATGTTACAAACATTATCAAGGACTTAACCACACCCTAGCATCACATGTACATGAAAGTTACATAAGAGTGCAATGAAACATTATCATTAAAACTAATGAAACATCAAGTGACATGTGTGTGTGTGGCATGTGTGCAATGTTACATGTGTTTCCAAGCATTACAAGCCTAGCACACATATAAGCAAGGTGCCTAAACATGATATTAGGGTTAACCAACATAGCACACATGTGTAAAATTAATGTAACATGAAAGTCGCAATTGTTGCAGTGCTATGTTTTGTCCAGCAATGCACATGAGATGATGATGCACATGATCATGAATGCTCATATTGATGGAATGATGCAAGGCAAACACCAGGGGTGTTACAATCATCACCAAAACTGATGCCGGCAGAGGATAATCGGTAGTGATGGGTGGCTTATCACTGCTGTTTTCGAACCGGCGGTGATATCCATGAGTGGCATTTATCAGATTAAAGCATGCATGAACCAACAGTGGTATCATAAGTGTCACTGTGGGATTAAAGCTTGAACTGACAGTGATATCATGATATCACTCCGGATCAATGGCACACCGGCCTGGTAGTGAATCGGTGAGTATCACTACCGGCTTAATACCACAAGCGGCTGTATACATATATATATATATATATATATATATATATATATATATATATATATATATATATATATATATATATATATATATATATATATATATATATATATATATATATATATATATATATATATATATATATATATATATATATATATATATATAGGATCAATGGCACACCGGCCTGGTAGTGAATCGGTGAGTATCACTACCGGCTTAATACCACAAGCGGCTGTATACATATATATATATATATATATATATATATATATATATATATATATATATATATATATATATATATATATATATATATATATATATATATATATATATATATATGTATACAGCCGCTTGTGGTATTAAGCCGGTAGTGATACTCACCGATTCACTACCAGGCCGGTGTGCCATTGATCCGGAGTGTGCACACCATGTATATATAACGCACTAGACAATTATAATAGTGCACCAAAGTAACTACAGTCAGGGAGTATAAAATATTTTCCCATATACACAAAGTGTCGTACTAGCTAGTTAGCAGCCTGGGATCAGCCTAGGCGGGAACCACCTCTGTAGAGTTTAACTTGATCTATTCGTATAATCGTTGTCACAACCCAAAAATTTTGTTTTTGGGTTGTGAATAGAAAACACATATAAAATAAATGAATTAATGATTTTTCTAAAAAATTGTTATCTTTAGTTTGTTTGCTAGCAATCATGTTAAACAAAATGGTTTTACAAAAAAATATAGAAATAATTTTGTTAGTGGTGTTGCATTCATGCCGGTTGCATAATTTGATTAGGTGAAAAATGAATTTATAAAATATGTTAAAGCCATAAATAGGTTTTGGTCTCTTTTCAGAGTTTTATGTCAAAACAAGTTCTCAGAATGAGTTTAAGTTGGATTTCAAAAGTATATGCAAATATGATTTAAACAATACTTTAATGCTATGTAAAATGGGCTTTAAGAAAGATTTAAGAAATTTGAGTTTACACAAAAATAAATGATAAATTTTATTTTTCAAATTTGAAATATTTGAAAAGTACTTTGCAAAGGATTTTCGTTTGATGGCTTTGAAACAAAAGGAAACCTTTTGTTTTTCTTTTCTCCTCTCTTACTATCTTCTAACCTGTGTAGTAGGACTGTAGGAGAAAGCTGGCCCGACCTTTTTCACCTTATGCACCGCGCAGCACCATCCCAACCGACAGCCACGCCTTGAATCATCATCTGAGCTCCCAAACCCTAGCTTGTCGCCGTCACCGCTGATCTATGCCTCCGCTGCTGTGACGTCGTCAAGAGCACCCGCACAAGCTTATCTAAAGGGTAAGCAAGCTCCTGCTACCATATCCCTCTCCATGGCTCCCTGTTGCGCCTATGACCTCGCCGGAGCCATACAGTAGAACCAGCGTAATCACTGCCGTATATAAATCACTCTCGGTTTATGGCTTCAACCAGCAGTGATAGGACGAATATCATTACCGGTTCATGGCTTCAACAGGTAGTGATAGACATCGTGTTATCACTGTTGGTTAAAGCCATAAACCGGCAGTGCTAGTCTGCTTTACGCAAAAAAAAAATCATAGCTTTTTCATATGACATTAGATTAAGATAAACTTATATCAATATTGTAGAGTTTAAAGAGATCTAAAACTTTGTGGTTGGTAATAACTTTTTGAGTTGAGATAATTTACAAGTCCAAATATGCAATATAAGTTCTCAGATCAGATTTGAGATGAGTAACAACATCGAATGGAGATGAAGTCAACATCAAAGTTGTAATACTCAACAAGACCAACTTTGCAGTTAACAACTTTTTGATTTGAGATAATTTGGAGTGTTAAATATACAATATAATATTTGAAACTATGTAGTTAAAAGAATAGCATCTGCTCTATAGTCACAATGTCGCGTAGCTCAGTTGGTATGTGCGCTAAGAGCTTCACTCCGGTGATATACATTGAGTCAGTCGAAGTCAGTTTCATCTTTCGGGTGAAATCATGGTGAGAAACTCGTCCCTGGCCATGGCGGTACGTTGTCGGGAGCACCACTCAGGCAACAACAACTCCAAAACCCAACCCTAGCCATCCGACCAATATCTAACATCTTAGATTAGAACTTACCCCTTTAGCCCATCATGAACCCATGCACCCAAGCGAGCCGTGCCCGAGGTCCGGCGGCGTGGCGGCAAGCGACCGGGCAAGCCGCGCGCTGGTCCTGGCGGCGCGGAGCCAAGCGCGCGCCGTGGTGGCCCGAGGCCGAGCAGGCCGTGCCACTGCAGGCACGGGGCGTGGGGCTGACGCGGGAGGATCTCCGCCGGCGGCATCTCCAGCGAGGTCGAGCAACACGGCGAGGCGCGAGGTGTACAGCTTCGTCTGTGGGAGGATCTTCGCCGACCCCATCTCTGGCGAGGTCGAGCATCACGGCGAGGCACTTGGCGCGGCTGCCGAGAACTGCATGAGCGAGAGTAAGAAGAAGGGCACAGAGACTGACATGTGGGGCCCATGTGGCAGGGGTCTCAACCCACATCTCATGTGTCTCCAACCAAACAAGAAACCGGAACGAGCCCAACCCAGACAACCAAACAAGAAACCGGGTTCACCCCATCCCTAAAAACAGGGTTAGGTCCAACCCAACTCATGGGCAGATCTATGCCCCAGGCTGCAGCCTGGGGCGCGGCCTAAAAACCCCTTTAACAACTCCTTTGTCTAGCCCGAGATAACCCAGGAAAATATCCATTTAGCCCCACCCGACGTGGCCCAAACGTCCTTTACATTACTTTCAGCCCCCCCCCCCCCGAGCTGTTTCTAGATCCGCCACTGACCCAACCCACTACAACCCAGAACCAAACACATGCCAAAGAAAAAGAACAAATGCATGTATCAGCATTCCCAAAAGAGAAAACCTCACGATGTTCGTATTCGTACAAACAAATCTTTAGACTGACCAGTACTCGGCAGTACGAGTGGGCACATGGCTGGAGAGCGAGAATTGTTGGAGTGTGCAGATGCAATGTCTCCGTATGGTCGGTTTGAACGAATAATGCTCGGTGTTGAGCCATATGTTATTAATTAATCAATTGGCAGCTCTTATCAGTCTAGCTTCTTTGCGCTCAGTGGATGGGAACACTAACGTATCAAGAACCAGAACTCTGTCTCAACTCTGCTGGTTGTCGTCTGTTGTTCCATGGCCATATCTCGATTTCCAAATGAAAAATACATCATCTATCTACAAAAATAATATAATTCTAATATAGTATAGAGTCAAGCCGTCTCAAACAAGTCTATATAAAAAAATATATCAATATTTATGATACTACTAAATGAGTATCATTCAAGTTACACCTAGATATAGCTAAAAATGTATCTTTTTTAGGATGGATCGGAGATAATAAGCCCATGCATCCATATATCTAGAGTGATGATACTACTAAATGAGTATCATTCAAGTTACACCTAGATGTAGCTAAAATTGTTTCCTTTTTAGGATGGATAGGATATAATAAACACATGCATCCATATATCTAGGGATGAGACATGGGCCATGCCGTCAGGCATATCTAGAGGTGTAACTTGGCCGTGACGGCATGACACGGCCCTCTCATGCTTCATGCAACTTTGGATCATGCCCTCTAGACATATAAGACATTTCGGGCCAACCTGGTATGGCACGGTAAATTTTTTCTTTAGCCCAAGCACGGTCCATGGCACGTCGGTATGCCTTCGGGTCGTGTTGCTATCGTACCATAATTCTGAATTACCTTGAATGGCCAAAACAAAACCACCAAAGAAAGTGTAGTTTCCTTGGCTGTGGACATAGACCTCCAAGGAATGAATATTCTTGAGTGCTAAGCCAAACTGTCAAGGTAATTTCATGTTCTTTGAGTGTGTTATTACAAACCGCAAAGGCAATTGCACATTTTCTTGGGTGTTATTTAAAACCGCCAAGGTAATTCGTATTTCCTTTAGTGCTATTTGAAACCACCAAGATAATTCATATTTTCTTGGGTGTAATTTGAAACCTCAAAGAAAATTCTCAAAGCTTTAATTTTTTTTTTATTTTTCCAAATGACCTTGGACGGAGATATGACATAAACCAAAGTTATAGTATTCGACGAGATCTAAAACTTTTTAGTCCAAACTTTTTACATTTGAAATCGTTTAGGATCTCAAATATTCATTATAAGGTTCAATAAAGTTAATACATAAGAACAAGATAACTCACATAGTAACAAGTTGCTTTGACAAGCAATAGGTCATAGGTTCAAATCCCCGGAGACATAGCTTTTGTTGATTTATGTTTTTTTGTTATTGGTCTATATTTCATAGGAGTTTGTTGGCCCCCAAGGAAACCAAAACTAATTTACTCGATGGTCATAACTGTCGATACAGGACCTACGTGGTTATCAGGTCGACTTGTATCTAGGGGGCCTATCCTGGGCCCATAGTCAAGATCCAAGGACATAGACTAAGGTGGCGTGGACTTCAAGTTGTAAAGGCCGATCTAGTTAGGATATTAGAAAAGTTAGACTATGTAATGGATCTAAAACTCTTCAATTGTATCCAGCTAGGACTAGAATTGCACCTTAGCCTTCTCTCCATATATAAAGAGAAGCTAGGGGCACCCCTTGTACACACACAATCATACAATCAATCCAACGCAAAGGCAAACACCGACTAGACGTAGGGCTTTTACTCGATCACGAGGGCCTGAACCAATATAAATCGCTTGTCCCTTGCATTACCGTCGAATTTCTAGGTTCGCTGGCCCTCGAACAATCATTCTGGGTAACCCCGTGATGAGTTGCCGATCATTAAACACCGACAGCTGGTGTGCCAGGTAGGGGCTTTCAGCGAATTCACGCTTGAGAGCTCGACGGACTTCGACGACATGATCTTCCCTGTGGGTTCAACCTTCGTCTTCGGATCCTGGATCTACGTTGCAGACAACAATGGCAGGCTCCAAAGCCAGCTCACGAAGATCCTTCCGCCTCAGCATACTCTCGCTACTCCTGTGATCATGATGGATCAACTCGTCGAGAAGTTCTCTCGACTTTCGATTTCTGACTCGATTCAGATCTTGGAGGTCTCCAAGGAATTCGACTTCGGTATGGTTATGACAGAAGAGATCAACCCGGAGTCCAATCTGGGTTTCACATCTAAAGTGTCGGGTCCTTATCCACTAGGACTCTACAATGCAGTTTTCATCTATCAAGAATTGCTTCAAGGTCGGGTCAACCCGGCACAAGAGATTCCCTTGACAGGAGTTCAGAGGGGCCTTGTGCTGTCAGTTACTCCGCAAGGTTTCATCGTTCACTGGCCTAGATCCCATCCAGATGACTCTTACCTGGATTCATCTCGGGTGATAGCAATGGCAGAGATTTTACCCTACCAAGATGGAGACTCGCTCCCTGGCGATGATCATACACCATGGAGATCCTCGAAAGCTTTGATACGGCGGAGTCTGCTACCAACATGGTTTTTGTGCACGCCCAGGAGGTATTTATGGTACAAGGCCACTCGCCACTCAGTGCTCCAACTCTACTTGATATCAACTCGAATGACGAGAGCCCTTCACTATTTCCCTCGATGCACTCGGAGCTCCGAATGAGACAGAAGTCGAGAAGACCACAAGGGAAAAGAAGAATAAGCAGAGGACGGGATGCCACATCTGGGCTGATCGTCGACGATAGGGTCAGGCTGATTACCAAACCCGGATGGTCAAATATGATTGCCAATGCCTAGCCCGAGAAGCTGAAGAAGATCAATGTCGTGAGGATGAAAGGTGCCAGCGTGAATGCCGGGAGCATGAAGAGTGAATAGCTAGTTCATCTCGTAATCTTGAATTGGAGTTCATGCTTGTCAAGGGCCATAAGGTGTATAACACTCCGTATGCAAATGTCTATACTCTAGCCAAAGAATATGAGGCCATTCAAAACCCTACCCCCGAGCAAGAGCGATTGCAGGCCATATTGTAGTCCACTACTCTTCAATTGTAAGGAAGGAACTCATCTGTGAGCCATCATCCCTCTCAAGTAGGAAGTTAGCGAGTCTCCATTCATGATAGAATTGGACCAAACCCCACGTAGAATCGGGACAACCAAGACAATCGAGGGAACCGAGGCGCCCAGGGAGGACAAGACGGGAACACGCGTGTGAAAGATCCTAATATGGCTAGAGGGGGGTGAATAGCCTATTAAAAATTCTACAAACTCAATAGATCAAAAGGTTAGTATAACAAACGGCGAAATGCAATTTTGCTCTAGCTTTACAAGGGTTGCAACCCACCTATCCAACAATTCCAGTAACTATGATCACTATAACAATCAATGGCTAAGTCACTATGAGCTCTCACAAGCTAGCTACACTAAAGAGCTTAACTAGGTGACAAGCTACACTAGCAAGGATAAAACAAGCACTCAAAACTAATTACACTAAAGAGCTTGTTACAACTAGTTTACAGAATGTAAAACAGAGGTATGTGATCTTTATACCGTCGCGTCGAGGAATGAACCAAGTGTAACACCTCAGGTGTTTAGCTCCATAACTGCATTGCATTTGCATGAGCATAAGCATGCATCATTTCATGTTATTTTGTGTGGTTGCAACTAAGGTGGTTGTTTTTAGGACTTTGTTTGGCTCACATCATGTGACACTAAAGAGTTGGTGTAACTAAAGGGTAGAGTAGCCAATTATATCTCACAACACCTTAGTTATACTTAGGGTTACTTATGGAGCAAGGTTCATGTTGACCAAAATCACCAAAATGCCCTCCAAGGTGTAGTTGACCAGCATTTAGCTCTAGGATGCTCTAGTTTGACCAATTAAAAAGTCTAGCTTAGAGACCTTGCATGGAGAAGAACCCTTAAGAAAAGTTGTAGGGAATTTTATGGGGAACAAAAGTCTCAATATGACCATCTCATGAAACTGGCCAGAACATGCTCAAAAATGGCCCACAAGTCAGCTAGAGGGGCTGTCTCAACACTTAGAATTTTTCTAAGTCTCAAAAGTGTCCCTCCAGTTTTACTGTGGCCTACTTTGGAAGCTCGTAGTTTGCAAACTAGACCAAACCAGCCCCAACTCATATTGACACTTTTGTAGTACTCACCTAGCTCTACAACATTGTCAACATCACCATCACCTAGTTCTAAATGGTTTAGGAGTATGGTGCCTGGAAAATGGGTTTCAGTCGGTGTGACTCACTGAAACTCAGTTTCAGTTTCGGGTGCCTCACTTTAGGACGCTATATCTCAATAACTAAGCCGAACCAGCCCTGGAGCCAATTGACAAAGTTATAGCCCTCATGTAGCTCTACATGATTGATGTAGTCATCTTCGACTAAATCTAGCTGGTTTGGGAGATATTCACCGTCAAATTGTCGCTGTCAGACCACCACGTCGGCTCCTTTCAGTCGACAGACAGCTTCGCTGTCGTGGCGGCCACGCAGAGCAACGAAGCCACGTGGCGCTCGTGCCCTGCCGTCGCCTCCACGTCCCGAGCATGCGCGCGGGTGTGAAGTCGGGGCCGACACCTCAACCTCCACCACTCGCGCTCACCCCTCCCTTTCACTCTCGCTCTTGCCGTGCTCACCGAAGCGAAAAACGGAGGCGCCATTGCTGCCGCATCCTTCTCCATGCTTGCCCGAGCTCATTGTCTCACTATAGTCGCCCAAACCCCGTCCACCGCTCCGCCAGAGTCCCCTCCACCTCCTCCATCCGTTGCCTGAACCAATCGTGTAGAGGTGAAGGTGAATTTCCATTTCCGCCACCGCGAGACCTCACCGGTGTATCGTCCGCACGGTGGCTCACCATGGCCAGCTCCCTACTGTCACCCTCCATTCTTGCTAGTTACTGTTCTGGGTTCCGGATCGGGTAGAGAAGCTTAGGCGATGATGTTACCGGCTAGGGTGGACGGTACACGCTGGAACGCGGTCGTGCGCTGCCACGCCATGGCCACCGACGCGGTGCTCACGTGGTCAGCCGCATTCGCCCCACCTCTGTCCTTGTCCTTAGCATGGATAGGTCCGCCATCTCCTCTGGAAGCCGTAGCACGGCCAACCTAGGTCCCTTGCTCCCAGAGCTCGCCGGAGCGCCACCGGGTGCCGCCTCCGAGCCGCGGTCGCCATGGCCGTCGTAGCTAGGTTGGGTTAGGATCAGACAAGCTAGGTTCGGTCGATGCGGAAAGTCACGGGGAATCCGTTGGTGCTCTTCCCGTCGCCGGAGGCGCCGTCGTCGGCGAGCTAGAGCTCGCCGGAGTCGCGGCCGTCTCCCCCTCCGCTCTTCTCTCTATGGCCTGCGGGCCCGCGCTGTCAGCCCCACGCGCGCGCGGGCGGGACGGCCTGAGCAGGCCGCGCGTGAAGTTGGGCCACGTCCGCGTAGAGGCCGGCCCAGTAGCGAGTAGGGTTCGGTTTTGTTTTTCTTTTCATATTTGTCACAGATTTTAGTTGATGTTTGGAAAATGTAGATCTAGGGTTTTACTTGCCCAAAAATTATGAGATAAATTTTTTTAGGATCTGCATGATGTGTAGTATTTTAAAAAAGTATGAATTAGTTATGTGATGTTTGGTTTCTGGGAGATTTAAATAGGTTTTTGAAATGTGTTTTAGATTGCATGCAAACTTGTTTAAATCATATCTTGAGTTTCAGTGTTCCAAAAATTATGAAATTTGGTGGGTAGACTAATTTATACTTGCTATAGCTTTGGTAAAAATTTGGGCAGTAGTGCTTAAGTACTTTTCAAGTTATAATGCTATCTTGTTATTTTAGGATATAATTAAATGAATTTTAGTAATTTTTCTACATGTGCAATGTTCTTATAAATTTTTGGAGAATGTCTTGGTACCATAAAGTGTCTAAGAAAAATATGAAATCTGTTGTTTGATACTTTTCAATATGATTTATTAATTATACAAAAATCAGCCTTTTGGGATTGTGAATTTTGTTTAGGGAGTTTCTTTAAATAATTTTAGTTCACATTTTTACAGTGGTCTCTTTTTGGTTCCTAGAGTCTCCTGTAATTTTTTGTAGAATTTTAGGAGCAGTTTACATATATGTTTAAAATTTCACATAATTACTTAAGTAAATTAAGAAATGGGTTTAAATAAATATTTTAGGTGGGCCAACCTTACTTTCTGGTGTTTTTGTGACCTATGTGAACTTTTGGTAATATTAGTTTGGTCTTATGGGATGTTTGCCACATAAATAAATATTTAATCTTTGCAATTCTAGGTTTTCTGGACAGCTGGTAGTATCTTTGGGTTTGACCCTTAATAAAAGTGTTTGCTGGAAAACTTGTGAATACCAAAGTTGTAGTAAACTTGATAAACTAGCTTGTGTCAAAATTTGGGAGCATTTGGCTTAGCAGTTTAGGAGTTATTGCTGTTTTAAGTGACAGTCCAGAATTAGCTGGTCTCTGTTTGGGGAGGACAGATTCTGGAACTTTGGAATTTCGACTAGGTAAACTTTGGAATTAAGTGTTGTGGTCTGAAAATATTTTGTGGTGCATTTCATAAGCTTTCCAGATTGTCTTAGATCATATCTTTTGGAGTTGGGAATCTCCAGTTATGTTAGAAACAAATAGCTGCTGTCCAGAATGTCCTACTGTGATATTTTGGGTTAGATATGGTAACCTAAATAATGTCACTCTTGTGTTTGTTAGGTGTTAGGGCCTTAACCGAAGATGAATAGCTATACCTTAGGTTGAGTATATTAGGTAAGTACTTCTTCACCGGAGAAGAGATTTGCACGTAATGGTGAAGTGACTGGAATAGAGTACTCTTACTGCTGAAATGCATTTCATTCCGAGCATGTTGCACCCATTATGCATCCACGATATTTATTGTGCACTCATGCAATAGGTGTTCCGGAGGGGGTAACACTCCTCGAGTTCGAGCCAGCGATACCGGAGGAGGTCTAGGACCAGCCAGAGGAGCCAGCGGAACCAGTCGGCGGAGGAGACGCCGCTGAAGACTTGCCCGAGTGCCCTGACCACCGGCCCTCGACCTTTCTAAAAGGCAAGCCCCGGTGCATGCTGAACCTAATGTTTTATAAAGTAATCTTGAGTACTTTTAATTGTTTACTGCATTAAGTTGTAGGAGTTATATGAAAACACTTGTTGCATTATACCTGTCCTTGTCTACATATCGTACTTAATCCTATATTAGGTTTAGGCGCGTGTCAATGCTTAGCCCTACTTAGTTCGGTAGAAGTCGGGTGATTTCCGGTCATCCGCGGGATGTAGGAAGGAGTCACGAGTGGCTTTATGGCTATCGTGGATGGAACCATGCCTTAAAATGAAATTGAGACCGGGCGGGAGTTCGATAGTACAGCCGCAAGACACTTCACGTCTTGGGTGTGGAGCTATGCCTGTCTGAGTCGTTTAAGGACTGCTTCGTTGTACATCCTTGAGTCATGTTGAACGCAGTCTAACACTTAGTTAGCCGGATAAGTCGTTCCGACCGCGAAGTCGAGTAGTATGGTACAGGCCGGGAATCGAATGGTAGGTTGCATCTTGGAGGAGAGAAAGGATGTGCTTGGGGACATTGGCGTGAGACCAAGGGGGGTTAGAGTCCCTATCACCTGGCAGAGTGTCGCCCTTGGGGACACGACATTATTCAGACCCGCGATTCCTGAACTGTACAAAAGATGACCTGAGCAGCCCTCGCCAGGCATGACTCGGTGAGTGTTAGAAATACCCCTCCAACTGGATAGGAATTCGATTCGAATCGCCGTCGCTCCCGGTTAGTGAGCACTTGACTTGAGCAACGGCAACATAGATCTCATTAAATGAACCGGTGGTTAAGGGAATGATACAATGTTGCCACAATTCATACCTGCTCTGGATATAATAATGATAATTGTTTGATTATAATCAAGTGCATGCTTAGTACAGGTGCTAAGATAGATGATAGGTAAATGCTAAAAATAAATGCTAGTACAGGTTAAAAGAGTTTAAATTACTTATGCTTTTCCGCAAAAGGTAATGTCAGCCAGCTCCAATTATGAAAGCCTTGCATAATCCTTGGTGTCATCTTATTTCTGGTTTTTGACGGGTAAGTCTAGCTGAGTACATTCCAGTACTCAGGGTTTATTCCCTCCTGTTGCAGATGATATGCTCTACCAAGGCTTCTGCAAAAATTGTCTCCACCCTGCGGGTGACGAAGACTAGATCACTAGAGCGTGATCATCTTTTATGTACTTTCCTGATGCTTTTGCGGGTTGTTGATCAACAAGACTGGCAGTAGTTAAACAACGGGTGTGTGTGTATGCTTCCGCTACTTTATAAACTTGGTTTGTAATATTTGCGACTCCGTGTGTGTAAACTTATTTCGGAACTACTTGTGTAATGTAACGTATGATGTTGTATGTTGAATGATGCGATCTTGGTTGTAAGCAAGTTGGTTTGAAATCCTTCGTGGTTTCGATTGACTACCGGGATTATATGGGCTCAAGTTCAAAAATTTGAGCGCTTCGGTGCTTGTTTTTGTACTTGTGCTCTTATAATTTGGTCGGTTCTGTTACAGCTGGTACCGGAGCATAATTCAACATTAAACACATCGTACGAGTATTTAAAAACAAAAGTATTTGATTATGAAAAGGGGTTAAAACATTAAAAATTATTTTCATAGGTATGCCAGTGATCACATCCCTTAGCCCAAATAAGGACTCTTAGGTAGCTTATTATAAAGACTAACTTGGGGGCCTTGTTTGTTTTCGTTTCGTCGTCCATACGGCGTGAAATTGTATGGATGCCATCCACTTGGGTGGTAATGTATGGATCAGTTGCCTCGACGCCCTGGTAAGTGTGAGTTGTGAGAGCATGATCGTCCAACCGGCGATCTAGGGGACAGTAGTTTTGGTGACTTGCATACTTACATGTTTAAACCGTGTAATTATGTAGGCACTTAATTGCGGGAACCTTTATATCGGGTAGCTTTGATACTAAAGTATATACATCAGAGGATGTGTATATGAAAAGTATTTAATTTACTGCTTTCTTGTGTGCTGATTTTGGGGAAACTGTTGGGCTAAAATGAGATTTTTCTGCAGGTACACTAACAGCGCAAACGAGTAGACCGATAGTTTCGTCTATATGAGAGAACGTATGTATGCCACCGCCTAGCGTTAGAAATTTATGATTCTACTAGGATGAGAGGGCGTACGGAACGTGAATGCATCATGTTTAATTATATCATACATATCATTTACTCCCTCCTTAAAAATTTCAATAGTCCCGACTAAATTAAATTTCATATCCCCTAAATGATCCTCACTTTCAGTCGTATCTTGTTGCTACAGATGGCACGTACCAAGAGGACCGCTCGCAAGTCCACTGGAGGCAGAGCACCTCGTCACCAGCTCGCTCCACGTGAGCCCCGCCCTGAGCCCACTGAGGTGGAAAGGCTGAGGGCTGAGTTGGCCGAAGTGACTGCTGCCCGAAATGCAGCGCGCCAGCAACTGGAGCAAGTGATCCGTGATCGTGATCAAGAAACCCTTGCAGTCCAGAGATTGACAGTAGCAAATCGCAACTGTCAACGCATGCTGGTCCGTGTCATGAATCAGAGGGATGAAGCCTGGCACGAGGAGAACGTTCTGAGAGCTCGTCAGTTTGAGCTCGAGCAACAGTTAGAGAATACTAAAGAATACAATGACAATCTTCATGAAGAAGTGCATCACCTGAACAACCAGCTAAATCCTCTGCTGCCTCGAAACAACAACGCAGATGAGGACATGGGTTCGGGAATCGCCATGGTTGAAGATGATGAAGAAGTGGAGGTCAATGGGCCCCAAGATGCCGCACCAGAAGAAGCACCAGAAGACAAGCCAAAAGAAGAAGAAGACGAGGAGTTAGAGCCTGTTAGCGACGAGGATGGCGGGGAGATCCTTGACACCGACTCTGAGGACGATGCTTAGAGTAGTTATCGCGTAGCTATGATGTAGGATTGTCTTTTGTGCCCTCCCTGTGTTGGAGTGAGGCTTTGTAATAACTTGACTTTTGGGATGTAAGGTCGAACCCTATGTTTCCTAGATGTTTTATTTGAACCTGTTAATTTCGATCACAATTGGATGTCTTATTGTGTTGCGTTCAATGATGGTGTCACGATTAGCACTCTTCGGTGCCGTGACGAAACTGAGGGCCTCCTATGGCGCGCGACATAAGGCTGTGCTGCTTGGCACGCGCTGGTATCGAGGTGGCTAGTCATGATCCACCATGGAGCTCTACCGTTGAGAAGTCTCTTTGTGGTCAGTTTGAAGTAGCCTTTCTCAGTCAACTAAAAACTTTGAAATCAAATCCAAGTACCGGGCGAAAGATCAAAAATCACGTAGATTTTTAACGTAAACGGTTCAGTAACTGCTGTGCTCCTTGTGAGTGGGCCTTTATCAAAGTACATCTTGTTGGATTCCCTCGCATGATTGCGCCAATTGATCCGCTTGAATGGATTGTGCGGTTGTGATGAATTATTGTGCCATGAGTATTTTGAGAAGTTTATTTCATGAAGTCAGTTTGACATATTTACAATAATTTATCTACAAATTTCCCACATCGTCAGTGCTCATTGGCTATGCATTTTGTAGATGTCGTACAATCTCCGTCGGGGTCGTGGCAATGAGGATGAGGAATAGCCACCCCTTCCGCCACCACCTACCCCGGCTAAGTTGATGCAGACTATGGTCGAAGGGCAGCGCATGTTGGCAGATGCTATGCGCCAGCTTGCCAACCGGGAGGCTCGTCATGGCCGCCAGGGCCCAGAACCCAATCAGTACAGTGATTTCAAGGACTTTCTTGATACTAAGCCCCCGCTCTTTAAGGAGGCGGAGGAACCACTGCAAGCTGATGAGTGGTTGAATACTATTTAACAAAAGTTTCGTCTGCTTCGCTTGACTGATGAGCTAAAGACTGAATATGCTTCTCACCAACTGCATGGTCCAGCGGGTATTTGGTGGAGCCACTATTGTTCCACACTGCCTGCAAATGTCCCGATTGCTTGGGACCAGTTCAAGGCCGCATTCCGTGGAAACTATATTCCTCCAGGTCTTATGGCTATCAAGCACACAGAATTCATGAGGCTCTCGCAGGGAAATAAAAGCTTGACGGAATATCTGCAATCTTTCAACAACCTGGCAAGGTATGCCATAGAGTTTGTGGATACCGATGCCAAAAAAATTGCTAGCTTTAAAAGAGGCCTCGGTCCAAAGCTGATGAAGACTATGGGCACTAGCAAGTGTACTACCTTCAATGAATTTATCAGTGATGCTCTGACTCAAGAAAACAATAACTCTATCTATGCTGCTTCTAAGAGCCGCAAGAGGGCACTTGAGGCAGGTGCTTCACAGTCTTGAGCTCCAGCTGCCCCGAGGGCTCCTCCTCGCCCTCCTGCCACAAGTGCTAAGTTCTGTCCTCCGCAAAAGAAGGCGCCAGTGAAGACTGGGTTTCGCAAGGCATATACAGTGGCTCTGCCAAAGGGTAATTCGGGCCAAGGCAGCTCCAGTGTTCCTCCTAGCAACATGCCTTGCTGGAACTGCAACAAGCCAGGCCATTGGTCTAGGAACTGTCCTCACCCTAAGAAGAATGTCAACCAAGGTGGCCGTCAAGGGCACGCTCATTATAACAGTATTGAGGAAATCCCATCTTGTGAGGTTGTCACTGCTGGTAAGTTCCTAGTTGACCAACATCCTGCAGTGGTACTTTTTGATTCAGGTGCTTTGCATTCCTTTATCAGTCCCAAGTTTGCATCGGAGTTTGCACACAAATTGCATACTGTTGAAGGTGGGGGTTATTGTATTAGCGCAGCAAGTGGGAATATTTCCACAAATAAAGTAGTGGGGAATCTTGAGCTTGAGATAGAAGGGCGAAAGTACTCGCTTGCCTTAGTGGTTTTGCCGGGCTTAGGCATAGATGTTATTTTGGGTATGAATTGGATGAGTTAGAATGGGGTACTCATTGATACATCCACTCGGGTAGTTATGCTCAGAGATCCTACAGATCAAAAGGGTTTTCTGGTACAACTTCCCAGAAAAGTTGATTTGTCTGGGGAAGTTCATGCTGTGCAAGCAAAGGTGTTGGCCGAAATTCCAGTAGTAAATGAGTTTCTGAACATTTTTCCCGATGATTTGCCGGGGCTCCCTCCGGATCGGGATGTGGAATTTTAAATTGAGTTGTTGTCTGGCACGGCTCCCATCTCTAGGAGACCTTATAGGATGCCTCTGAATGAGTTAGCTGAACTTAAGGTGCAACTGAATGAACTTTTGAAGAAGGGGTTGATTCGTCCTAGTTCGTCTCCGTGGGGATGTCCTGCTATCTTTGTAAAGAAGAAGGATCAGTCATTGCGAATGTGCATAGATTATAGACCTCTCAATGCAATCACTGTCAAAAATAAGTATCCTCTACCGCGCATCGACATCTTGTTCGATCAGTTGTCTAAAGCTAAAGTTTTCTCCAAGATCGATCTAAGATCTGGTTACCATCAAATCAAAATTCATCCCAAAGATATTCCAAAAACGGCTTTCTCGACAAGATACGGCCTTTATGAGTATCTTGTTATGTCTTTCGGCCTAACAAATGCCCCCGCACACTTCATGTACTTGATGAATTCGGTGTTTATGCCCGAATTAGACAAGTTTGTGGTGGTATTTATTGATGACATCCTGATATATTCTGTAAATGAGGAAGATCACGCTGAACATCTGCGTATAGTCCTCGCAAGACTGCGTCAACATCAACTATATGCAAAGTTCAGTAAGTGCGAAATCTGGCTTCAAGAAGTACCTTTCCTTGGGCATGTGTTGTTCGATGGAGGAATTATGGTAGACCCCGCCAAGGTACAGGAAGTACTGAACTGGAAGGCTCCTATCTCGGTTCACGAGGTCCGGAGTTTTCTTGGTTTGGCTGGCTATTATTGTCGCTTCATCCCGGATTTCTCCAAAATAGCCAAGCTAATGACTCGGTTGCTACAAAAAGACACCAGTTTTGTCTGGACTCCTGAGTGTGATGCGGCTTTTCACCAACTGCGAACCCTCCTAACCTCAGCTCCGGTTTTGGCACAACTGGATATCGAGAAACCATTTGATGTTTATTGTGATACCTCAGGCATAGGTTTGGGAGGTGTGTTGATGCAGGAAGGCCGGGTGATTGCATATACCTCTCGACAACTTCAGAAACATGAGGTGAATTACCCAACGCATGACTTAGAACTCGCCGCAGTTGTTCATGCTTTGAAAGTTTGGCGGCATTATCTGCTGGGCAATGTCTGCAATATCTACATAGACCACAAAAGCCTCAAATACATCTTCACCCAACCTGAGCTAAATATGCGTCAAAGAAGATGGCTCGAGTTGATTAAGGATTATAACCTTCAAGTGCACTATCATCCTGGCAAGGCAAATGTGGTTGCGGATGCTTTAAGCCGTAAGTCTCATTGCCATTCCCTATTTGAAACTGATTTTCATCGATCTCGCCTTCTACATCCAGCAATCTTGTACAACATCACTATCAGTTGTACTCTCAAAAGCAGAATTATTGAGCTTCAAAAGACTGATCCTGGTGTATTCCACATAAAACGCAAGATGAAAGAGCAAGAAACTACGCAGTTTAGGGTTGATGAAGAGGGTGTACTATGGTTCAAGGATAGGTTAGTTGTGCCTAAGGACCGAGAGCTTAGAAATGATATTATGTCTGAAGCACACTCCTCTAAGTTGTCCATCCATCCTGGTAGCAATAAGATGTATTATGATTTGAAGCCATACTATTGGTGGACCAAGATGCGGAAAGAGATAGCTACATATGTTGCTAGGTGTGACACCTGCTGTAGAGTTAAAGCTGTGCACATGAAAGCTGGGTTGCTTCAACCACTTTCTATCCCAGGTTGGAAATGGGAAGAGATAAGTATGGATTTCATTGTCGGTCTTCCTCCTACTGTCAAAAATCATAATTCCATCTGGGTAATTGTGGATCGTTTGACCAAATCAGCTCACTTCATTCCAGTTAGAGTGGACTATCGTCCCACTGACTATGCTGAGTTGTACTTCAATCAGATAGTCTGGCTCCATGGGGTACCTCGTACTATCATTTCTGACCGTGGTCCCCAGTTCACTGCTCGCTTTTGGGAGCACTTGCATCACCTTCTGGGAACCAAGTTAGTGAGAAGTTCTGCTTGTCACCCCCAGACGTCAGGTCAGACGGAACGAGTTAACCAAATCTTGGAAGATCTGTTGTGGGCATGTGTAATATCATCCAAGGGTTCTTAGGAAAAATGGTTACCTCTAGCTGAGTTTTCATATAATAATAGTTACCAAGAGAGTATTAAGATGGCCCCATTCGAAGCTTTATACGGTCGTAAGTGTAGAACTCCACTAAACTGGGTAGAAGCTGGTGAAAGAAGGTATTATGGTATTGATTTTATTCAGGAAGCTGAGGAACAAGTCCGTACCATCCAAAAACATATGGCTGCAGCCCAAGCCAGATAGAAAAGTTATGCTGATCATCGTAGAAAACCGCTCGAGTTTGAAGTTGGAGACTTCATTACCTGAAAGTTTCTCCAATGAAGAGTGTCCAATGTTTTGGTGTTAAGCGGAAACTTGCGCCAAGATATGTGGGTCCTTTCTAGATCATAGGCAAGAGTGGAGCTGTTGCGTACAAAATCCAGTTACCTCCTGAAATGAGTGTCATATTCAACGTCTTCCATGTATCTCAGCTCAAAAAGTGTCTTCGAGTTCTTGAGGAAAGAGTCCCGTTAGGAGATATCAGGCTTGAGTCTGATTTAACTTACGAAGAAAAGCCAGTCCAAGTGATAGATACTCAGGAACGAGTAACTAGAAGCAAAGTGGTTAAGTCGTACAAAGTAATGTGGAGTAATCATGATAGTGAAAGTGACGCTACCTAGGAACGGGAGGACTATTTGAGGGATGGCTATAAGGAATTCTATGAAAAATGGTACGCTTTCCAAATCTCGGGACGAGATTTTTATAAGGGGGGAGGGATGTAACACCTCAGGTGTTTAGCTCCATAATAGCATTGCATTTGCATGAGCATAAGCATGCATCATTTCATGTTATTTTGTGTGGTTGCAACTAAGGTGGTTGTTTTTAGGACTTTGTTTGGCTCACATCATGTGACACTAAAGAGTTGGTGTAACTAAGGGGTAGAGTAGCCAATTATATCTCACAACACCTTAGTTATACTTAGGGTCACTCATGGAGCAAGGTTCATGTTGACCAAAATCACCAAAATGCCCTCCAAGGTGTAGTTGACCAGCATTTAGCTCTAGGATGCTCTAGTTTGACCAATTAAAAAGTCTATCTTAGAGACCTTGCATGGAGAAGCACCCTTAAGCAAAGTTGTAGGAAATTTTATGGGGAACAAAAGTCTCAATATGACCATCTCATGAAACTAGCAAGAACATGCTCAAAAATGGCCCACAAGTCAGCTAGAGGGGCTGTCTCAACACTTAGAATTTTTCTAAGTCTCAAAAGTGTCCCTCCAGTTTTACTGTGGCCTACTTTGGAAGCTCGTAGTTTGCAAACCAGACCAAACCAGCCCCAAATCATATTGACACTTTTGTAGTACTCACCTAGCTCTACAACATTGTCAACATCACCATCACCTAGTTCTAAATGGTTTAGGAGTTATGGTGCCTGGAAAGATGGGTTTCAGTCGGTGTGACTCACTGAAACTCAGTTTTAGTTTCGGGTGCCTCACTTTAGGACGCTATATCTCAATAACTAAGCCGAACCAGCCCTGGAGCCAATTGACAAAGTTATAGCCCTCATGTAGCTCTACATAATTGATGTAGTCATCTTCGACTAAATCTAGCTGGTTTGGGAGATATTCACCGTCAAATTGTCGCTGTCAGACCACCACGTCGGCTCCTTTCAGTCGACAGATAGCTTCGCTGTCGTGGCGGCCGCGCAGAGCAACGGAGCCGCGTGGCGCTCGTGCCCTACCGTCGCCTCCACGTCCTGAGCATGCGCGCGGGTGTGAAGTCGGGACCGACACCTCAACCTCCACCACTCGCGCTCACCCCTCCCTTTCACTCTCGCTCTTGTCATGCTCACCGAGGCGAAAAATGGAGGCGCCATTGCCGCCGCATCCTTCTCCGTGCTCGCCCGAGCTCATTGTCTCACTATAGTCGCCCAAACCCCGTCCACCGCTCCGCCAGAGTCCCCTCCACCTCCTCCATCCGTTGCCTAAACCAATCGTGCAGAGGTGAAGTTGAATTTCCATTTCCACCACCACGAGACCTCGCCGGCGTATCGTCCGCACGGTGGCTCACCGTGGCCAGCTCCCTACTGTCACCCTCCATTCTTGCTAGTTACTGTTCTGGGTTCCGGATCGGGTAGAGAAGCTTAGGCGATGATGTTACCGGCTAGGGTGGATGGTACACGCTGGAACGCGGTCGTGCGCTGCCACGCCATGGCCACCGACGCGGTGCTCACGTGGTCAGCCGCATTCGCCCACCTCTGTCCTTGTCCTTAGCATGGATAGGTCCGCCATCTCCTCTGGAAGCCGTAGCACGCCCAACCTAGGTCCCTTGCTCCCAGAGCTCGCCGGAGCGCCACCGGGTGCCGCCTCCGAGCCGCGGTCACCATGGCCGTCATAGCTAGGTTGGGTTAGGATCAGACAAGCTAGGTTCGGTCGATGCAGAAAGTCACGGAGAATCCGTTGGTGCTCTTCCCGTCGCCAGAGGCGCCGTCGTCGGCGAGCTAGAGCTCGCCAGAGTCGCGGCCGTCTCCCCCCTCCGCTCTTCTCTCTATGGCCTACGGGCCCGCGCTGTCAGCCCCACGTGCGCGCGGGCGGGACGGCCTGAGCAGGCCACGCGCGAAGTTGGGCCACGTCCGCGTAGAGGCCGGCCCAGTAGCGAGTAGGGTTCGGTTTTGTTTTTCTTTTCATATTTGTCACAGATTTTAGTTGATGTTTGGAAAATATAGATCTAGAGTTTTACTTACCCAAAAATTATGAGATAAATTTTGTTAGGATCTGCATGATGTGTAGTATTTTAGAAAAATATGAATTGGTTATGTGATGTTTGGTTTCTAGGAGATTTAAATAGGTTTTTGAAATGTGTTTTAGATTGCATGCAAACTTGTTTAAATCATATCTTGAGTTTCATTGTTCCAAAAATTATGAAATTTGGTGGGTAGACTAATTTGTACTTGCTATAGCTTTGGTAAAAATTTGGATAGTAGTGCTTAAGTACTTTTCAAGTTATAATGCTATCTTTTTATTTTAGGAAATACTTAAATGAATTTTAGTAATTTTTCTACACGTGCAATGTTCTTATAAATTTTTGGAGAATGTCTTAGTACCATAAAGTGTCTAAGAAAAATATGAAATCTGTTGTTTGATACTTTTCAATATGATTTGTTAATTATACAAAAATCAGCCTTTTGGGCTTGTGAATTTTGTTTAGGGAGTTTCTGTAAATAATTTTAGTTCAAATTTTTACAGTGGTCTCTTTTTGGTTCCTAGAGTCTCCTGTAATTTTTTGTAGAATTTTAGGAGCAGTTTACATATATGTTTAAAATTTCACTTAATTACTTAAGTAAATTAAGAAATGGGTTTAAATAAATATTTTAGGTGGGCCAACCTTACTTTATGGTGTTTCTGTGACCTATGTGAACTTTTGGTAATATTAGTTTGGTCTTATGGGATGTTTGCCACATAAATAAATATTTAATCTTTGCAATTCTAGGTTTTCTGGACAGCTGGTAGTATCTTTGGGTTTGACCCTTAATAAAAGTGTTTGCTGGAAAACTTGTGAATACCAAAGTTGTAGTAAACTTGATAAACTAGCTTGTGTCAAAATTTGGGAGCATTTGTCTTAGTAGTTTAGGAGTTATTGCTGTTTTAAGTGACAGTCCAGAATTGACTGCTCTCTGTTTGGGGAGGACAGATTGTGGAACTTTGGAATTTCGACTAGGTAAACTTTGGAATTAAGTGTTGTGGTCTGAAAATATTTTGTGGTGCATTTCATAAGCTTTCCAGATTGTCTTAGATCATATCTTTTGGAGTTGGGAATCTCCAGTTATGTTAGAAACAAGTAGCTGCTGTCCAGAATGTCTTACTGTGATATTTTGGGTCGGATGTGGTAACCTAAATAATGTCACTCTTGTGTTTGTTAGGTGTTAGGGCCTTAACCGAAGATGAACAGCTATACCTTAGGTTGAGTACATTAGGTAAGTACTTCTCCACCGGAGAAGAGATTTGCACGTAATGGTGAAGTGACTGGAATAGAGTACTCTTACTGCTGAAATGCATTTCATTCCGAGCATGTTGCACCCAGTATGCATCCATGATATTTATTGTGCACTCATGCAATAGGTGTTCCGGAGGGGGTAACACTCCTCGAGTTCGAGCCAGCGATACCGGAGGAGGTCCAGGACCAGCCAGAGGAGCCAGCGGAACCAGTCGGCGGAGGAGACGCCGCTGAAGACTTGACCGAGTGCCCTGACTGTAACACCCTGGTGTTAGTTAGCCTCATAATGCATTCATAATGCATGATCATGGCATGACATTACTATAAGCATCGTCATTTCATGTGCATCCTTGTTTGAAACATGACCTTGTAACTTTGCAACATTGTGGTTTCTATGTGCTTCCTTTATATGTTGCTAGGGTTTTTGTATAGATGATATATGTGATGCTATTGTGTGACTTGGGGGCTTGAAAACATCTTTGATATGTTAGTGGAGCAAAATGAGCTAGGGTCTATATTCATGTTTTGACCAAAATCCAAATTTGACTAGGTTTGACTCCAGTTTGACCATAGCATTGATCTGCTTCGACCAATTTAAAAGTGGTACCTAGAGATCTTGCATGGATGTGCACCCTTTACCAAAGTTGTAGCCAATTTATCAAGGAACAAAAGTCTCAATATGACCATCTCATGAAAATGGCTAGAACATCCTCAAACAGGGCCCACAAGTCAGGTTTCCATGTTGTTTCAACACTTAGCAAATTTTCTAAGTCAAAAGGTGACATTTCAGTTTCATGTGCCCACCTTTGGAGCATTGTAAATCTCAAACTATGCTGAACTAGCTCTAACCCATATTGACACTTTTGTAGCACTCACTTAGCTCTACAATATTGTCAATAACACCATCACCTAGTTCTTAAGGGTTTAGGAGCTAGAGTGCTTTGAAAATCAGGTTTCAGTCGGGTGGGTTGACTGAATCTCGGTTTCAGTTTCAAGGTGCCTCCCTTTGGGACCTTTTATCTTCCAATTCAGACCAAACTAGCTCAAGTCCATATTGACACAATTGGAGATCTCATGTAGGTCTACAAGTTTGCTAATGTAACCTGTCGCTAAATCGAGCGGGTTTAGGAATTGTTAGGGGGCAAAGTTGGGCTGTCAGTCGGCTAGGGGAAACCCTGATGGCCATCTCGGCCTGGGCTTGGTGGCCAACAGTGCTAGGTCGCGCTCGCCACTTGGCAAGCCGTTCATCGGCACGTGTCAATCGGCCGGGCCACGGTGTTCTACATGGTTGCCACGACGCCCTAGAAGCATCCCCTCCCGCTCGCCTTCGTGCTCCTTTTCTCATCTCCGCTCTCGGGCACGTGCATGGCCACCGCGGTAAGCCACTGACCCGCACGCCACCACCACGCCTCCATCTTCCAATCCACCTCGCCCACAACCGCGCCACCCACTTCTCTTCACCCGGTGCACCTTTTCGGAGCGCGTGACCACAAGGTGAGCAGGATTCGACCGTCGCCACCGTTGTCACCGCGACCGGAACGCCGCCGTGCTCTCGATCCACCGTGGCCAGCGCTCTGTAGAGCTTGGCATGGGCCGGCACCTCTCGTTTCTTGTTGCCTGCATCACGTCGTAGGTGTAGCCGCCCTTAGTTGCCGTGCAGGAGTCTTTCCGTCGGTCGCCGCCGTCGGCCAGCACCGATGTCCACCATCGCCATCGGCAACCACGCCCCGGTGCAGTAGAGGTTGGGGAGAGGGTAGGTCTAGGTGCGGGGTGACGTGGAGAGTACGTAGGAGCGCTTGGTTCCACCGGAGGAGCCGCCGGCGGCGAGGAATCCCTCGCCGGAGCTCCTTCCCTGCTCCCTATGTGTATGACGGGCGGGCCCCGTCTGTCGGCACAGGGTCTTCCCTGTGTTGTTTGGCTGGGCCGCCGTGGGCCGAGCTACGCTTTCGGGCCGGCCTAGTAACCGAGTAGGCCAAGAAATATTGATGTTTGTTTTATTCTTTTTCCAGAATTTGAATGCAAGCTTTGAAAATTCATACATCTTGTTTTAGAGATCCAAATGGTCTGGTTCAAAATGTGTTGTTCTCTATGAGAGGTGTAGTTTATTATAAAAATATAATGTGTACCATGTTTTGTGATTAATGAAATAGTTATTATTTATCTCTTTTATTCTTGTAGAAAAAGGAGAAAATGATATCTCTTTCTGTGAAGCTCCAAATGATATGAAATTTTTATAGAGAACTGCTCATACCATGAATAGCTTATGGTTAAATTTTCATGCAATTTGGATGTGGTTTGGTAGAGTTATATAATTATCTTGTTTGCTTGAATGGATCTTGTGTGAATTTTCATAATTTTTCTATAGATCCAGTAAGGGTGAAACTTGGTGAATGTTGTTCTTATGTTAGAAGGATGCTAGGAAAAATTTGAAGTCTGTTGTTTGATACTTTTAAATAGGGTTTACTATTTATTCTAGAAATAGACCTGCCATCTGTTATTTTTGATATCTCCATAATTGCTTGTCAAAATGAAGTGAAATTTTTATGGTAGCCTATGTGAATCATGAGGTGACTACTGTAATTTTTGTAGATTTTTATATATAGTTTTACTGTATGTTTCTTTAATCACCTAATTAACTAAATAAATTATAAAAGAATATTAAATAATTTATTTAGAAGTTGGAACTATACTTTCTGATGTTTCTTTGGTATGCACAACAAGTTGGTAAACTTGGTTTGATCCAATTGTGCTTTTGAATCGTCATTAATTATTTAAGTTAGTGAATCTGCCATTTCTAGACAGATTTGCTCGTTAAGAGAATTAACCTATGTTAATGATGTTTTCATGCTTGGTGATCTATAGCAAAGTTGTTGAGAATTTCATGAACTAGTTGCTGGTAAATTTTGGTAGCATTTGGACTTATAGTTTAGAAATTACAGCTGTTCCAAGTTGGGTTCAGTTTTGGAAGTGCTCTCTGTCTTTTAGAACAGATTCTGTATGTATGCTATTTTAACTTGGTAAATGATTAAATCATGCTTAGATGTTTATAAATTAAATGTAGACAATTTCATAAGCTTTCCAGAATGTCCCCTTTCAGGTCAATTGGATTGGTAGAACTCCAGTTGTGAGTTTTCTTAGCTACTGTTGATATTATGTGGTAAATACTAAATTGCTGGAATCTTGTTATGTGTGTGTCTTAACCTTGTGGCACTTAGTGGTTTCTTAGAGGTGTTAAAACGTGTTAATACCGGAGAGGAAATTTGCACCTAAGCTTGAAGTGATTTGAATAGAACACCACATAAATTGGTTTTGTGCTTACAACGTTGCAATGTCATTGCATTCATCTTCACATCATTCATGCACGTCCATAAATCATCATTTCATTTTTGGATGCATACATGAAATTCATTGGATGCAAATACATGCAATAGGTGTGCCAAGAATTGTGTTACGAGCAAAGTCCCGTTGGACGGGGAACCCGAAGTTGAAGTCCGTTCTAGAACCGGAGGTCCAGTCCGACGAAGCCGGAGAAGACGTGGGAATCGTTCTTGAAGCTGACCCTTGATCTATCTTCTTTCGGTTAAGGCAAGCCTCAGAGCATTATAAGCCTCCTACTTTTAAAGCAATTATCTTCATATACATGTTATATGTATTGTTGCATTACGTGATAGGAGTTGGTTGGAAGCCCTTGCTGCATTGATAACACTCCTTGTCCAGCAATTCAAACCTTGAATCCTATGTAGACAGGATCGTATCTATGCTTAGCCCTGCTAAATTAGACCGGTAGAAGTCGGGTGATTTCCTGTCACCTGCGAGATATAGGGCTTTGTCAGGTCATGGTTGGCTATATTTGCTATCGTGGAAGTGAACCATGTGTAATAAAATGAAATAAGACCGGGCGGGATGATGATAGTGAAACAGCAAGGCATGGAGGTCTTGGGTGTGGATCTATCCCCGTCTGTGTCAATTAAGGACCGAGACCTAGAGCCTTCTATGTCATTTTGAATGCATGCCTGACATTTAGTTGGCCGGCCTGAGGTTGCCGACCGCGAAGCCTAGTAGCTCAACTCAGGCTGCGAAGTCAAAAAGTGAAAGTCGCCTCGGAAGGGAGCCAGAGGGTCCAAGGGCAGGTGAGTTAAAAGTCCTGAGCATCCTGGCCACTGGTATCCCCAAGAACGCGGCACTGTTCGGGCCCACCCTGAGTTGTACCAAAGATTATCTACGGCTGCCTTTAGTGGGGTTTGCCGGGTGAGTGTCAGGAATAACCCCCTCAGCTGAGTTGGAATCGATTCGAGTCGCCGTCTCTCCCGGATAGTGAGAAACTTGACTGGTTATCTCCAGCGTAGATACACTAATTATCAATGATGGTTCGGAATTGATGATAATGATGATGATGGCCTTATTATACCTGCTATGGTTAATATTGTTGCTCCTAATAAAGTGATTGCTCTAGTACAGATGCTAATCTAGATGACAGATTAATGATTATTAACTTGATGCTTAAGCATTAATGATTACTGATTTGTAATAAGCTTTTCTGCAAATGAGTCAAGCTAGCCCACTTTATAAAGCCTTGCATAATCCTTGGTGTCACCGTTGTTTCTGGTTTTTGACGGGTAAGTCTAGCTGAGTACCTTCTCGTACTCAGGGTTTATTCCCACCTGTTGCAGGTAGCAGATTCGTACTTGTTGCTGCAAGTATGGTCTTCGCCATGTGGGCGTGAAGACTAGACCATATGGGCATGGTCTCTGTAGTATCTCTTCTGGTATGCTTTTGCAGGATGTGACTATGTACTGACAGTATTTGATTATTAAATGGTTCCAGAAATTATGTTGCTTCCGCTAATCTGTATTTTAGTTTTGTAATAAAATTATTTGTACTCCGATGTATGAGAGCTACTTACGAACTGTTGTAACAAGTGTTGTGTTATGTTAAATCACTATGATCTTGGTTGCTCTCGGTTTGGTTTGAAATCCTTCGTGATTTCGTGGACTACCGGAGTTATATGGGCTCAAGTTTGAGAATTTGATCGTTTCGGCGATTGTTTTTGAACTTGTGCTCTTATAATTTGGACGGTTCTGTTATAGCTGGTATCGGAGCAAGATTCAATAGTAAACACTTCATTTGTGTATTTAAACAAAAGTTTTTGTGAAAATTTTTAATTCTAATCTAAAGAGTGCCAGTGGTCATATCCTATATGCCCAAAGAAGGACTATTAGGTGGCTTACTAAAGTACTAACTTGGGGGTTTTTGCTTGTTTTCTGTTTCGTTGTCCATACGGCGTGCTATTGTATGGATGCCATCCGCTTGGGTGGTAATGTATGGATCAAAATACCTCTACGCCCTGGTAAGTGGGAGTTGTGAGAGCATGACTATCCAACCATCGGTCTAGGGGAGAGTAGTTGTGGATACTCACATACTTACATGTCCAACCATGTATCTATGAGGGTACTTAATTTTGGGTAAATCTGTCGGTTAGCTTTGATACTGAAGTATATACATCGGGGGATGTATGTATGGAAAGTATTTAGTTTACTGCTTTCTTCTGTGCTATATTGGGAATTGTTGGGCTGAAATGCAATTTTCTGCAGGTACACTAACAACGTTTCCTGTAGAACGACTAGTTATCGTTATTGAGAGAACGTGTGTATGCCACCGAACTATACGCTAGAAATTTGAAATTCTTCCTAGGTTTGTGAGGACGTACGGTTCGTGCATGCACCATGTTCGCATCATACATTGCATTCTACATTACTCCCTCCCTTATAAATTGCTTGTCCCATTCTTTTAAAATTTTCTTCCCTCCAAACGGTTGTCCCATCAATAGTTGCATTCTTTCATGAAGGATTGGGGGTGGTCAACCAACCTAGTGGAGTGATCAGTAGTGTCAGCCTTGAAACCCAATTCATACCTGGCCGTGAAGAAAAGCAAGACAATTTCAAGATGTATCTCCTCGAGTTGGGAGGTGTTTTGATATGCAATTCGTCTCCCTTGCTTCTAACCTTGTATCCATCCTTGTTTGCTACCCCTCTTTGGATGATGTTGTTTCTACATGCCTAATTCCTGACACGTGAGGATTCCCCATGGGTGTGTGTTCGGTAATGGTGTTGCGATTAGTACTCCATGGTGCCGCGACGAAACCGGGAGCCTCCTGTGGCGCGCGACACAAGGTTGTGCTGCTCGGCACGCGCAGGTATCAAGGGTTTCTAGTCATGATCCATTATGGAGCTACACCAATGTGTTATCTTCTCGTGAACCTTTTCCTTGAATGTTATTCTCTATCTTGTCAGAAGATCCGTACCTCAAACCAAGAAATTCCCCTCTTTTGAGACTGGAAATTGGATAGTTAGATACAATCTCTTCTGTATGCTTATATAATTCGTCAGCAGCCTTCCGACGTCATCAATGCTTACTAGTTTCACCTACTTACAGATGTCTCGTCAGCTTCACTCTAGTAGTCGGAGTCGTGGTAATACAGAACTGCCATCGTCTCCTCCGCAACCTACCTCTGCTGAGTTGCTGCAAATGCTTGCCGAAAGTCAGCGAGCTTTGGACGAGAGTGTCAGAAACCATGTCCATCAGGAACCCGAGCCTGCCCAGTACAGCAACTATAAGGATTTCTTGGATACTAAGCCTCCTATTTTCCGAGAAGCAGAAGAACCACTTCAAGCAGACGAATGGTTGAACACTATTGAACAGAAATTCCGTGTGCTCAAGGTGGCAGATGATATGAAAACAGAATATGCTTCACAACAGTTGCAAGGACCTACAGGTGTTTGGTGGTGTCATCATCGGAGTACCCTGCCTGAGAATATGGAAGTAGTTTGGGATCAGTTCAAGGAAGCATTTCGGGGACATTACATTCCTGCTGGTCTCATGGCAATCAAGCACACCGAGTTTATGAAGCTCACTCAAGGAGACAAAAGTGTAACAGAATATCTACACGCTTTCATCAACTTGTCAAGATATGCTTCGGAATTTGTTAATACGGAAATTAAGAAGATTGCAAGTTTCAAAAGAGGATTGTGTCCTAAATTGATGAAGGCCATGTGCAATAGCAAGTGTGCAACTTTCAACGAGCTTGTCAGTGATACTATCCTTCAAGAGAACTATAATATTGTGTATGCTGCTTCTAAGAGGCAAGAGAAATCTCATGAATCTAATGGACCTACGACCCATACTCTGGTGGTGATTACACCTCAGTATTATTCGGCTGGCATATCTACCAGATATCACCCATATCAGAAACAGGATCCGGTCAAGAGGAGCAGTATTAAGAAAGGAAAGCCTAAGGCACCGCCAAGTAATCGACCATGTTGGAATTGCAAGATGTCAGGTCATTAGGCCAAAGATTGTCCTATTCCGCAGAAGGAATCAAATGATAATAATGGAGATGTGTGTAAAGGGTATGTTCGTTACACCACGGTGGAATCCATTCCTACGGGTGAGATTATCACTGCCGGTCCATTTTTAGTAAACCAACATCCTGCAATTGTGTTGTTCAATTCAGGTGCTTCCCACTCTTTTATTAGTTCAACGTTTGTAGCCAAGCATGGTATGAAGGTCGTTACTTTGGATAATAGTGGTTATAATATTAGTGCTGCCGGAAATAATATTTCAACCAACCAGTTGGTCTTAGGAGCAAAGATCGAGATAGAAGGACGTCTATATGATCTAGATCTCGTGGTATTACCAGGATTGGGTCTAGATGTAATCTTAGGTATGAAGTGGATGAGTGGAAATGGTGTTCTGATCGATACCTCTACGAGAGTGGTTATGTTGAGGGATCCAAAAGATCAACAAGCTTTTCTAGTGCAACTTCCTAGAGACATTAGTCCTCAGACTACAGTTAACGCTATGATAGCAAAAGCAAAAGAGATTGCAGAAGTTCCGGTAGTGTGTGAATTTCTAGATGTTTTTCCTGATGAATTGCCAGGATTGCCTCCAGATCGTGATGTAGAGTTTAAGATTGAGTTAATTCCGGGTACCGCACCAATTTCCAAAAGACCGTATAGAATGCCGCCGAATGAGTTAGCTGAACTCAAGACCCAACTTAGTGACCTTTTATTAAAAGGGCTGATCCGTCCTAGTTCTTCTCCGTGGGGTTGTCCTGCTATCTTTGTGAAGAAGAAGGACCAGTCTCTACGTATGTGTGTAGACTATCGACCACTCAATGCAGTCACTATCAAGAACAAGTATCTGTTGCCACGTATTGATATCTTGTTTGATCAGTTGTCTAAAGCAAAGGTATTCTCGAAGATTGATCTGAGATCTGGTTATCATCAAATTAAAATCCGTCCGGAAGATATACCAAAGACCGCTTTCTCTACCAGATATGGGTTATATGAATATCTTGTCATGTCTTTTGGTCTGACCAATGCTCCTGCACATTTTATGTACCTGATGAATTCAGTATTCATGCAAGAGCTAGACAAGTTTGTGGTGATATTCATTGATGATATTCTGATCTATTCTGAAAATGAAGAAGAACATGCTGAGCATCTGAGAATTGTTTTATCCAGATTGCGTGAACATAAGCTTTACGCCAAGTTCAATAAATGTGAATTCTAGTTAAAGAAGGTACCTTTCCTCGGTCATGTGTTGTCTGGTGGGGGAATTTCAGTAGACCCGACTAAGATACAGGAAGTTTTGGATTGGAAGGCACCAACTATAGTACATGAAGTTCAGAGTTTTCTTGGATTGGCTGGCTACTATCGTCGTTTTATTCAGGATTTCTCTAAAATAGCTAAGCCTATGACTCAACTACTTGAGAAGGATAGGAAGTTTGATTGGACTCCGGAGTGTGAACAAGCTTTCCGCACTCTACGGACTTTGTTGACATCAGCTCCTGTATTAGCGCAACCTGACATTGAGAAACCGTTTGATGTGTATTGTGA
This sequence comes from Saccharum hybrid cultivar R570, assembly GCA_038087645.1. NCBI lineage: Eukaryota > Viridiplantae > Streptophyta > Magnoliopsida > Poales > Poaceae > Saccharum > Saccharum hybrid cultivar. The sequence goes on from JAQSUU010000568.1 coordinate 3,384,517, forward strand.
TGCATCGGGTACTGGTTTAGGTGGCGTACTTATGCAAGGAGGTCGAGTTATTGCGTATGCTTCGCGTCAGTTAAGAAAACATGAAGTTAACTATCCGACTCATGACTTAGAGTTAGCTGCTGTAGTGCATGCTTTGAAAATCTGGAGACACTATTTGCTTGGAAATATATGCAATATTTATACAGATCATAAGAGTCTTAAGTACATATTTACTCAACCTGAGTTAAATATGCGCCAGAGAAGATGGTTAGAGTTGATCAAGGATTATAACCTCCAGGTGCATTACCATCCGGGTAAAGCAAATGTGGTTGCCGATGCCTTGAGTAGAAAATCTCACTGCAACTCTCTGATAGAAGAAGATTTTCATTTGTCCCACCTCTTACATCCTATTGTAATCCATTATATCACTGTAGATTGTTCTTTGAGGAGTAGAATCATTGAGTTATAGAAGACTGATACTGGTGTATTTCACATCAAGAGAAAGATAAGAGAGCAAGAAACTAAGCATTTTCGAATCGATGAGAAGGGAATTCTCTGGTTCAAGGATAGACTCATGGTGCCAGAAGATAGAGAACTCAGAAATCAAATCTTATCTGAAGCCCATTCTTCTAAATTATCCATCCATCCTGGTAGTAGTAAGATGTATCAGGATCTCAAGCCGTATTATTGGTGGACCAAGATGAAGAAGGAAATTGCAGCCTATGTCGCTAAGTGTGATAATTGTTGTAGAGTTAAGGCCATTCACATGAAGCCTGGTTTACTCCAGCCTTTGTCTGTTCTAGGTTGGAAGGGGGACGACATTGTTATGGACTTTATTGTCGGATTACCAACCACCCAAAGAGGTTTCGACTCTGTTTGGGTTATAGTTGATCGTCTGACAAAGTCTGCTCACTTTATCCCTGTGAAGAGTAACTATCACCCACACCAATATGCTGACATTTACTTTCAAGAAGTCATACATCTTCATGAACTTCCTAGGTCTATTGTCTCTGACAGAGGACCACAGTTTACTGCTCGTTTTTGGGAGTGCCTACATTAGAATCTTGGAACTAATTTGGTCCGTAGTTCTGCTTATCACCCATAGACATCGAGACAAACTAAGCGTGTAAATCAGATTCTTGAAGATATGCTTAGAGCTTGCATCATCTCTTGTAATGGCTCTTGGGAGAAATGGTTGCCTCTCGCTGAATTCTCTTACAACAACAGTTATCAAGAGAGCATCAAGATGGCTCCATTTGAAGCTTTATATGGTCGCAAGTGTAGAACTCCTTTGAATTGGTTGGAACATGGAGAAAGAAGGCTCTATGGTATTGACTTTGTAAAAGAAGCCGAGGAGCAAGTTTGTGCTATACAGAAAAATATAGCAGCTGCTCAGGCTAGACAAAAGAGCTACGCAGATAAGAGGAGGAAATCTATTGAGTTTGAAGTAGGTGACCATGTCTATCTGAAGGTGTCCTCTATGAGAGGAGTAAAACGTTTTGGGATCAAAAGAAAGCTTGAGCCTCGATATGTTGGACCTTATCGAATTATTGAGAAAAGTGGAAGAGTAGCCTATAAGCTCAATCTACCTCGTGAAAATGGGAACTATCTTTCTGGTATTCCATGTATCTTAACTGAAGAAATGTCTTCGTCTTCGTGAGGAAAGAGTAGAAGTGAGACGCATCAAATTGAAATCTGATCTTTCTTATGAGGAGAAACCGGTATATGTTCTGGATACTCTGGAAAGGGTAACTCGAAATCGAGTAGTCAAATTATACAATGTGGTTTGGAGTAATCACGGTGAACGTGATGCAACTTGGGAAAAAGAGGATTATTTAAAGGACAACTATTCCGCTTTCTATGAAAAATGGTACGACTTTCAAATCTCGGGACGAGATTTTTATAAGGGGGGAGGGTTGTAACACCCTGGTGTTAGTTAGCCTCATAATGCATTCATAATGCATGATCATGGCATGACATTACCATAAGCATCGTCATTTCATGTGCATCCTTGTTTGAAACATGACCTTGTAACTTTGCAACATTGTGGTTTCTATGTGCTTCATTTATATGTTGCTAGGGTTTTTGTATAGATGATATATGTGATGCTATTGTGTGACTTGGGGGCTTGAAAACATCTTTGATATGTTAGTGGAGCAAAATGAGCTAGGGTCTATATTCATGTTTTGACCAAAATCCAAATTTGACTAGGTTTGACTCCAGTTTGACCATAGCATTGATCTGCTTTGACCAATTTAAAAGTGGTACCTAGAGATCTTGCATGGATGTGCACCCTTTACCAAAGTTGTAGCCAATTTATCAAGGAACAAAAGTCTCAATATGACCATCTCATGAAAATGGCTAGAACATCCTCAAACAGGGCCCACAAGTCAGGTTTCCATGTTGTTTCAACACTTAGCAAATTTTCTAAGTCAAAAGGTGACATTTAAGTTTCATGTGCCCACCTTTGGAGCATTGTAAATCTCAAACTGTGCTGAACTAGCTCTAACCCATAGTGACACTTTTGTAGCACTCACTTAGCTCTACAATATTGTCAATAACACCATCACCTAGTTCTTAAGGGTTTAGGAGCTAGAGTGCTTTGAAAATCAGGTTTCAGTCGGGTGGGTTGACTGAATCTCGGTTTCAGTTTCAAGGTGCCTCCCTTTGGGACCTTTTATCTTCCAATTCAGACCGAACTAGCTCAAGTCCATATTGACACAATTGGAGATCTCATGTAGGTCTACAAGTTTGCTAATGTAACCTGTCGCTAAATCGAGAGGGTTTAGGAATTGTTAGGGGGCAAAGTTGGGCTGTCAGTCGACTAGGGGAAACCCTGATGGCCATCTCGGCCTGGGCTTGGTGGCCAACAGCGCCAGGTCACGCTCGCCACTTGGCAAGCCGTTCACCTGCGCGTGTCAACCGGCCGGGCCACGGTGTTCTACATGGTCGCCACGACGCCCTGGAAGCATCCCCTCCCGCTCGCCTTCGTGCTCCTTTTCTCATCTTCGCTCTAGGGCACGCGCATGGCCACCGCGGCAAGCCACTGACCCGCACGCCACCACCACGCCTCCATCTTCCAATCCACCTCGCCCACAACCGCGCCACCCACTTCTCTTCACCCGGTGCACCTTTTCGGAGCGCGTGACCGCAAGGTGAGCAGGATTCGACCGTCGCCACCGTTGTCACCGCGACCGGAACGCCGTTGTGCTCTCGGTCCACCGTGGCCGGCGCTCTGTAGAGCTTGGCATGGGCCGGCACCTCTCGTTTCTCGTTGCCTGCATCACGTCATAGGTGTAGCCGCCCTTAGTTGCCGTGCGGGAGTCTTTCCATCGGTCACCGTCGTCGGCCAGCACCGATGTCCGCCATCGCCGTCGGCAACCACGCCCCGGTGCAGTAGAGGTTGGGGAGAGGGTAGGTCTAGGTGCGGGGTGACGTGGAGAGTACGTAGGAGCGCTTGGTTCCACCGGAGGAGCCGCCGGCGGCGAGGAATCCCTCGCCGGAGCTCCTCCCCTGCTCCCTATGTGTATGACGGGCGGGCCACGTCTGTCGGCGCGGGGTCTTCCCTGTGTTGTTTGGCTGGGCCGCCGTGGGCCGAGCTAGGCTTTCGGGTCGGCCTAGTAACCGAGTAGGCCAAGAAATATTGATGTTTGTTTTATTCTTTTTCCAGAATTTGAATGCAAGCTTTGAAAATTCATACATCTTGTTTTAGAGATCCAAATGGTCTGGTTCAAAATGTGTTGTTCTCTATGAGAGGTCTAGTTTATTATAAAAATATAATGTGTACCATGTTTTGTGATTAATTAAATAGTTATTATTTATCTCTTTTATTCTTGAGAAAAAGGAGAAAATGATATCTCTTTCTGTGAAGCTCCAAATGATATGAAATTTTTATAGAGAACTGCTCATACCATGAATAGCTTATGGTTAAATTTTCATGCAATTTGGATGTGGTTTGGTGGAGTTATATAATTATCTTGTTTGCTTGAATGGATCTTGTGTGAATTTTCATAATTTTTCTATAGATCCAGTAAGGGTGAAACTTGGTGAATGTTGTTCTTATGTTAGAAGGATGCTAGGAAAAATTTGAAGTCTATTGTTTGATACTTTTAAATAGGGTTTCCTATTTATGCTAGAAATAGACCTGCCATCTGTTATTTTTGATATCTCCATAATTTCTTGTCAAAATTAAGTGAAATTTTTATGGTAGCCTATGTGAATCATGAGGTGACTACTGTAATTTTTGTAGATTTTTATATATAGTTTTACTGTATGTTTCTTTAATCACCTAATTAACTAAATAAATTATAAAAGAATATTAAATAATTTATTTAGAAGTTGGCACTATACTTTCTGATGTTTATTTGGTATGCACAACAAGTTGGTAAACTTGGTTTGGTCCAATTGTGCTTTTGAATCGTCATTAATTATTTAAGTTAGTGAATCTGCCATTTCTGGATAGATTTGCTCGTTAAGAGAATTAACCTATGTTAATGATGTTTTCATGCTTGGTGATCTATAGCAAAGTTGTTGAAAATTTCATGAACTAGTTGCTGGTAAATTTTGGTAGCATTTGGAGTTATAGTTTAGAAATGACAGCTGTTCCAAGTTGGGTTCAGTTTTGGAAGTGCTCTCTGTCTTTTAGAACAGATTCTGTATGTATGCTATTTTAACTTGGTAAATGATTAAATCATGCTTAGATGTTTATAAATGAAATGTAGACAATTTCATAAGCTTTCCATAATGTCCTCTTTCAGGTCAATTGGATTGGTAGAACTCCAGTTGTGAGTTTTCTTAGCTACTGTTGATATTATGTGGTAAATACTAAATTACTGGAATCTTGTTATGTGTGTGTCTTAACCTTGTGGCACTTAGTGGTTTCTTAGAGGTGTTCAAACGTGTTAATACCGGAGAGGAAATTTGCACCTAAGCTTGAAGTGATTTGAATAGAACACCACATAACTTGGTTTTGTGCTTACAACGTTGCAATGTCATTGCATTCATCTTCACATCATTCATGCACGTCCATAAATCATCATGTCATTTTTGGATGCATACATGAAATTCATTGGATGCAAATACATGCAATAGGTGTGCCAAGAATCGTGTTACGAGCAAAGTCCCGCTGGACGGGGAACCCGAAGTTGAAGTCCGTTCTAGAACCAGAGGTCCAGTCCGACGAAGCCGGAGAAGACGTGGGAATAATTCTTGAAGCTGACCCTTGATCTATCTTCTTTCGGTTAAGGCAAGCCCCAGAGCATTATAAGCCTCCTACTTTTAAAGCAATTATCTTTATATACACGTTATATGTATTGTTGCATTACGTGATAGGAGTTGGTTGGAAACCCTTGCTGCATTAATAACACTCCTTGTCCAGCTATTCGAACCTTGAATCCTATGTAGACAGGATCGTATCTATGCTTAGCCCTGCTAAATTAGACCGATAAAAGTCGGGTGATTTCCTGTCACCTGCGAGATATAGGGCTTTGTCAGGTCACGGTTGGCTATATTTGCTATCGTGGAAGTGAACCATGTGTAATAAAATGAAATGAGACCGGGCGGGATGATGATAGTGAAACAGCAAGGCATGGAGGTCTTGGGTGTGGATCTATCCTCATCTGTGTCGATTAAGGACCGAGACCTGGAGCCTTCTATGTCATTTTGAACGCATGCCTGACATTTAGTTGGCCGGCCTGAGGTTGCCGACCGTGAAGCCTAGTAGCTCAACTCAGGCTGCGAAGTCGAAAAGTGAAAGTCGCCTCGGAAGGGAGCCAGAGGGTCCAAGGGCAGGTGAGTTAAAAGTCCTGAGCATCCTGGCCACTGGTATCCCCGAGAACGCGGCGCTGTTCGGGCCCACCCTGAGTTGTACCAAAGATTATCTATGGCTGCCTTTAGCGGGGTTTGCCGGGTGAGTGTGTAACACCTCAGGTGTTTAGCTCCTTAATTGCATTGCATTTGCATAAGCATAAGCAAGCATCATTCATTTCATGCATCAGCTAATATTATGTAAAACATGCTTTGGAAACATTGCCACATATGTTTATATTTCATGTGAAGTAAGAAGTGGGTAATGTGCAAAACATAAGTACCTTATGTGCAATTTCCTTTGTGAGACATGTCAACCACTTTAGTGTAACATAATTAGCAAATGTTATGCAACACACTCATGCAACATGTGCAACATGAGCTTGCAACATTTGGGTGAAAGTATGGAATTACTTGTTCCAAAGTATGTGACACTAGGAACTTTGTGCAACCAATATGTAGAGTGGCTAATTAGGTCTTATAACACCTTAATTACATTTAGGGTAAGTAGTGGAGCAATGTTCATGTTGACCAAAATTACCAAATTGCCCTTCCAAATGTTGTTGACTAAATTGGACCCCTAGAGTGATCTGGTTTGACCAATTAAAAAGTCTAGTTTAGAGATCTTGCATGGAGGAGCAACCTTAAGCAAAGTTGTAGAGAATTTCATAAGGAACAAAAGTTCTAATATGGCCATCTCATGAAAATGATCAGAACATGCTCAAAAATGGCCCACAAGTCAGTATTAGAGGCTGTTTTGGGACTTAGCCATTTTTGCTAAGTGTTGAGCTGAAAACCGTTTCACAGTACCTCACTTTAGCAACTTGTAACTCACAAACTAGGCCAAACCAGTCCTGGAGCCAATTGACAAAGTTGTTGTCCACACATAGCTCTACAACATTGTCAATATCACCATCACCTAGTTCTAAATGGTTTAGGAGATATGGTGTCTAGAAAATCGGGTTTCAGTCGGCTTAATGACTGAAACTAAGTTTCAGTTTCAAGGGGCACCACTTTGGAGCCTTGTAGTTTCAAATCCAGGCCGAATCAGTCCAAACTCCAATTGACAAACTTGTAGTCCTCATGTAGCTCTACAACATTGCCAACATCACCCACGTCTGGTTCTCACTGGTTTGGGAGTTAATCGTCGACGAAGTTGCTCTGTCAGTCAAACGAGGACGACCTCCATTCAGTAAACGGCGACGCCATGCAGCCGGACAGCCGGCTCGCATCGTGGCGCTCGGGCAGAGCCCGGTGGCCGCGCGGCGCGTGCGTGCTGCTGTCGTCTCCACGTTGCGAGCTCACGCGCGGGAGTGAAGTGGGAGTCGACACCTCATTCCCCAGCACTCACGCCACTCCCTCCTCCATTCCCTCGCTCTCTGGTCCGACGAGCAGTGCCACTCCGACCCCGCCGCGGCCGGGCGAGCTCACCACCGCACGGTAGCCTACCTAACTTCACCCACAGCTCCGCCTTAGGCTCCCTGACCTTCCCCTACATCGCGCTTGATCCATTTCGTAGAGGTGAGGAGGTATTGGACTTTCTCTCCACTGGAGCTCACCGGAGTATCGCCGCCACCACGGTCCACCGTGGCCAGCTCCCCTCCCTCATTCTCCTCCTGTCATGAACCTCGTTCTCACCTCCGTAATCTATGGGGATGCTTGTGGCGAGACCTTACCGTGGGATGCGACCTCACCGGAGCGGAACACGACGACCACCGTCGTCGCGCTCACTGCCCCGCATCACGGCGCTCCGTGGCCGGGGTGGTTAGGGCCTCTCTCCATCTCCTATCTCTACCTCAATCAGTCCGCCTAGTTGCAGTGAAGCTCGTACCGAGCTCAGATGTGACCGTGCGGCCTCACCGGTGGCGGCGCACCGTCACCCGAACTTCACCGGCCGCTGCTCACGACGGCGAGCCCCTCCCACTCCAACCCAAGCCGTCCTTCTTGCACGAATCGAAGCACCATGTGACGGAGAACGCGAGGGTGTGCTTGGTTTCCCGAGCGAGCTCCCCTCCGACGAGCTTGAGCTCGCCGGAGCTTGAGCTACATTTTCCAAACTGACCGCGGGGACCCACCTGTCGGTGCCGCGCGTGGGCGGGAGCCCGAGCGGGCCGCGCGCGCGCGTCGTGGGCCGCGTCTTTCCGGGCCGGCCCAGTATAAAATGAGATCTTTTTCATTTTTATTTATTTTTGCTATAGAATTTTGGTTAAGTTTGGAAAATGTAGATCTAGGGTTTTACTTGCCCAAAAATTATGAGATAAATTTTGTTGGGATCTACAGGATGTGTAGTATTTTAGAAAAATATAAATTGGATATGTGATGTTTGTTTTCTGGGATATTTAAATAGGTCCTTGAAATGTGTTTTAAATCACATGCAAACTTGTTTAAATTATATCTTGAGTTTCGGTGTTCGAAAAATTATGAAATTTGGTGAGTAGGCTAATTTATACTTGCTCTAGCTTTGGTAAAAATTTGGGCAGTAGTGCTTAAGTACTTTTCAAGTTATCAAGCTATCTTGTGATTCTAGGAAATACTTAAATGAATTTTTGTAATTTTTCTACATGTGCAATGTTCTTATAAATTTTTGGAGAACGTCTTGGTACCCTAGAGTGTCTAAGAAAATTAATAAATCTGTTGTTTGACACTTTTTACTGTGCTTGGTTATTTATACAAAAATCAGCCTTTTTGGCTTGGGAATTTGGTGTAGGAAGTTCCTGTGAATAAATTTAGTTCAAATTTTTACAGTAGCTTCTTTTTGGGTCAGAGAGTCTCCTGTAATTTTTGTAGAATTTTAGGAGTAGTTTACATACATGTTTGAAATTCCACTTAATTACTTAAGTAAATTAAGAAATGAGTTTAAATAAATATTCTAGGTGGGCACACCTTACTTTCTGGTGTTTTTGTGACATTTGTGAACTTGTAGTAGTATTAGTTTGGTCTTAGAGAATGTTTGCCACATCAATAAATATTTAATCTTTGCAATTTTAGGTTTTCTGGACAGCTGATAGTATTTCTAGGTTTGACCTTGGATAAAGGTGGTTGCTGGAAAACTTGTAAATACCAAAGTTGTAGTAAAATTTGTAAATGAGCTTGTATCAAAATTTGGGAGCATTTGGCTTAGTGGTTTGGGAGTTATTGCTGTTTAAAGTGCCAGTCCAGAATTGACTGCTCTCTGTTTAGAGAGAACAGATTCTGGAACTTTGGAATTTCGATTAGGTAAACTTTGGAATTTAGTGTTGTGATCTGAAAACATTTTGTGGTACATTTCTTAAGCTTTCCAGATTGTCTTAGATCATATCTTTTGGAGTTGGGGTTCTCCAGTTATGTTAGAATCTTTGAGCTGCTGTCCAGAATGTCTTACTGTGGTAACCTAAGTAATACTACTCTTGTATTGTTAGGTGTTAGGGCCTTAACCGAAGAGGAACAACTATATCTTAGGTTGGGTAGATTAGGTAAGTACTTCTCCACCGGAGAAGAGATTTGCACGTACTAATAAAGTAACTTGATTAGATTATTATTTTATTTCTGAAATGCATTTCATTCCGAGCATGTTGCACCTTTATGCATCCATGATATTTATTGTGCATTCATGCAATAGGTGTACCGGAGGGGGTAACTCTCCTCGAATTCGAGCCGGTGATTCCGGAGGAAATCTAGGACCAGCCGGAGCAGCTAGAGGAACCAGCCGGCGACGAAGCTCCTGTCGAAGATCTACCCGAGTGTCCTGATCACCGGCCTTCGACCTTTCTGAAAGGCAAGCCCCGGTGCATGCTGAACCTACTGATTTATAAATTAATCTTGAGTACTTTTAATTGTTTACTGCATTAAGTTGTAGGAGTTATATGAAAACACTTGTTGCATTATACCTGTCCTTGTCCAGATATCATACTGAATCCTATATTAGGTGTAGGCACGTGTCAATGCTTAGCCCTGCTTAGTACAGTAGAAGTCGGGTGATTTCCGGTCATCCGCGAGATGTAGGAAGGAGTCACGAGTGGCTTTATGGCTATCGTGGATGGAACCATGCTTAAAAATGAAATTGAGACCGGGCGGGAGTTCGATAGTACAGCCGCAAGACACTTCACGTCTTGGGTGTGGAGCTATGCCCGTCTGAGTCGTTTAAGGACCGATTCGCTGTACGTCCTTGAGTCATGTTGAACGCAGTCTAACACTTAGTTGGCCGGATAAGTCGTTCTGACCGCGAAGCCGAGTAATGTGATTCAGGCCGGGAATCGAATGGTAGGTTGCTTCTTGGAGGAGAGAAAGGATGTGCTTGGGGACATTGGCGTGAGACCAAGGGGGGGTTAGAGTCCCTATCACCTGGCAGAGTGTCGCCCTTGGGGTCGCGACATTATTCGGACCCACGATTCCTGAATCATATGAAATGGTGGCCTGTGTGACCCTGGCAGGGGTCTGTACGGTGAGTGTTAGAAATACCCCTCCAGCTGGATAGGAATTCGATTCGAATCGCCGTCGCTCCCGGTTAGTGAGCACTTGACTTGAGCAGTGGCAACGTAGATCTCATTAAATGAACCGGTGGTTAAGGGAATGATATAATGTTGCCACAATTCATACCTGCTCTGGATATAATAATGATAATTGTTTGATTATAATCAAGTGCATGTTTAGTACAGGTGCTAAGATAGACGACAGGTAAATGCTAAAAATAACTGCTAGTACAGGCTATAAGAGTTTAAATTACTTATGCCTTTATGCAAAATGTTATGTCAGCTAGCCTCTTGTGTAAGCCTTGCATAATCCTTGGTGTCATCTTATTTCTGGTTTTCGACGGGTAAGTCTAGATGAGTACATTCTAGTACTCAGGGTTTATTCCCTCCTGTTGCAGATGATATGCTCTATCAAGGCTTCTGCAAAACTTGTCTCCACCCTGCGGGTGAAGAAGACTAGATCACTTGGGCGTGATCATCTTTTATGTACTTTCCTCATGCTTTTGCGGGTTGTTGATCTTCAAGACTGGCAGTAGTTAAACAACTGGTGTGCGTTTGCTTCCGCTACTTTTATAAACTTGGTTTGTAATAATTGCGACTCCGTATGTCTAAACTTATTTCAGAACTACTTGTGAAATGTAACGTATGATGTTGTATGTTGAATGATGTGATCCTGGTTGTAAGCAAGTTGGTTTGAAATCCTTCGTGGTTTTGATTGACTACCGGGATTATATGGGCTCAAGTTCGAAAATTTGAGCACTTCGGTGCTTGTTTTTGTACTTGTGCTCTTATAATTTGGTCGGTTCTGTTACAGCTGGTACCGGAGCATAATTCAACATTAAAAACATCATACGAGTATTTAAAAACAAAAATATTTGATTATGAAAAAGGGTTAAAACACTAAAAAATATTTTTTTAGTTATGCCAGTGATCACATCCCTTAGCCCAAATAAGGACTCTTAGGTGGCTTATTATAAAGACTAACTTGGGGGCCTTGTTTGTTTTTGTTTCGTCGTCCATACGGCGTGATATTGTATGGATGCCATCCACTTGGGTGGTAATGTATGGATCAATTGCCTCGACGCTCTGGTAAGTGTGAGTTGTGAGAGCATGATCGTCCAACCGGCGATCTAGGGGAGAGTAGTTTTGGTGACTTGCATACTTACATGTTTAAACCATGTAATTACGTAAGCACTTAATTGTGGGAACCTTTATATCGGGTAGCTTTGATACTGAAGTATATACATCAGGGGATGTGTATATGGAAAGTATTTAAATTACTGCTTTCTTGTGTGCTTATATTGGGAAACTGTTGGGCTGAAATGAGGTTTTCTGCAGGTACACTAACAGCGTAACGAGTAGACCGATAGTTTCACTTATATGAGAGAACGTATGTATGCCACCGCCCAGCGTTAGAACTTTAGGTTTCTACTAAGGGAGAGGGCGTACGGAACGTGCATGCATCATGTTTAATTATATCATACATATCATTTACTCCCTCCTTAAAAATTTCTGTACTCCCGACTAAAGTAAATTTCATATCCCCTAAATGATCCTCACTTTAAGTCGTATCTTATCTTGTTGCTACAGATGGCACGTACCAAGAGGACCGCTCGTAAGTCCACTGGGGGCAGGGCACCGCGTCACCAGCTCGCTCCACGTGAGCCCCGCCCTGAGCCTACTGAGGTGGAAAGGCTAAGGGCAGAGTTGGCTGAAGTGACTGCTGCCAGGAATGCAGCGCGTCAGCAACTGGAGCAAGTGATCCGTGATCGTGACCAGGAAACCCTTGCAGTCCAGAGATTGACAGTAGCAAACCGCAACTGTCAACGCATGTTGGTCCGTGTCATGAACCAGAGGGATGAAGCCTGGCACGAGGAGAATGTTCTGAGAGCTCGTCAGTTTGAGCTCGAGCAACAGTTGGAGAATGCTGAAGAATACAATGATAATCTTCAGGAAGAAGTGCACCGCCTGAACAACGAGCTTAATCCCCTGCTGCCTCGAAACAACAACGTCGATGAGGACATGGGTTCGGAAATTGTTATGGCTGAAAATGATGATGAAGTGGAGGTCAACGGACCCCAAGATGCCGCACCAGAGGAAGCGCCAGAAGAAGAAGAAGACGAGGAGTTAGAGCCTGTTAGTGATGAGGACGGAGAGGAGATCCTTGACACCGACTCTGAGGACGATGCTTAGAGTAGTTATCACGTAGCTATGATGTTAGGATCGCCCTTAGTGCCCTCCCTGTGTTGGAGTGAGGCTTTGTAATAACTTGCCTTTTTCAGATGTAAGGTCGAACCCTATGTTTCCTAGATGTTTAGTGGAACCTGTTAATTTCGATCGCAATTGGATGTCTTGTTGTGTGGCGTTCGATGATGGTGTCACGATTAGCACCCTTCGGTGCCGCGACGAAACCGAGGGCCTCCTATGGCGCGCGACATAAGGTTGTGCTGCTTGGCACGCGCTGGTATCGAGGTGGCTAGTCATGATCCACCATGGAGCTCTACCGCTAAGAAGTCTCTTTGTGATCAGTTTGAAGTAGCCTTTCTCAGTCAACTAAAAACTTTGAAATTGAATCCAAGTCCCGGGCAAAAGATCAAAAATCACATAGATTTTAATGTAAACGGTTCAGTAACTGCTGTGCTCTCGTGTGTGAGCCTTTATCAAAGTACATCTTGTTGGATTCTCTCGCATGATTGCACCATTTGATCCGCTTGAAGGGATTGTGCGGTTGTGATGAAGTATTGTGTCATGAGTATTTTGAGAAGTCTATTTCATGAAGTCAGTTTGACATATTTACAATAATTCATCTACAAATTTCCCACATCGTCAGTGCTCATTGGCTATGCATTTTGCAGATGTCGTACAATCTTCGTCGGGGTCGTGGCAATGAGGATGAGGAACAGCCACCCCCTCCGCCACCACCTACCCCAGCTGAGTTAATGCAGACCGTGGTTGAAGGGCATCGCATGCTAGCAGATGCTATGCGCCAGCTTGCCAACCGGGAGGCTCGTCCTGGCCGCTAGGGCCCAGAACCCAATCAATACAGTGATTTCAAGGACTTTCTTGATACTAAGCCCCTGCTCTTTAAGGGGGCGGAGGAACCACTGCAAGCTGATGAGTGGTTGAATACTATTGAACAAAAGTTTCGTCTACTTCGCTTGACTGATGAGCTAAAGACTGAATATGCTTCTCATCAATTGCATGGTCCAGCGGGTATTTGGTGGAGCCACTATCGTTCCACACTGCCTGCAAATATCCCGATTGCTTGGGACCAGTTCAAGGCTGCATTCCGTGGGAACTATATTCCTCCAGGTCTTATGGCTATCAAGCATACAGAATTCATGAGGCTGTCGCAGGGAAATAAAAGTTTGACTGAATATCTACAATCTTTCAACAACCTGGCAAGGTATGCCACAGAGTTTGTGGATACCGATTCCAAGAAAATTGCTAGCTTTAAAAGAGGCCTCGGCCCAAAGCTGATGAAGACTATGGGCACTAGCAAGTGCACTACTTTCAATGAATTTATCAGTGATGCTCTGACTCAAGAGAACAACAATGCTATCTATTCTACCTCTAAGAGCCGCAAAAGGGCCATTGAGGCGAGTGCTTCACAGTCTCGAGCTCCAGCAGCCCCAAGGGCTCTTCCTCGCCCTCCTGCCACAAATGCTAAGTTCCGTCCCCCGCAAAAGAAGGCGCCAGTGAAGACTGGGTTTCGCAAGGCATATACAGTGGCTCTGCCAAAAAGTAGTTCGAGCCAAGGTAGCTCCAGTGTTCCTCCTAGCAACATGCCTTGCTGGAACTGCAACAAGCCAGGCCATTGGTCCAGAAACTGCCCTTACCCCAAGAAGAATGTCAACCAAGGTGGCCGTCAAGGGCACGCCCATTATAACAATATTGAGGAAATCCCATCTGGTGAGGTTGTCACTGCTAGTAAGTTCCTAGTTGACCAACATCCTGCAGTGGTACTTTTTGATTCGGGTGCTTCGCATTCCTTTATCAGTCCTAAGTTTGCATCAGAGTTTGCACACAAATTGCATACTGTTGAAGGTGGGGGTTATTGTATTAGCGTAGCAAGTGGGAATATTTCCACAAATAAAGTAGTGGGGAATCTTGAGCTTGAGATAGAAGGGCGAAAGTACTCGCTTGCCTTAGTGGTTTTGCCGGGCTTAGGCATCGATGTTATTTTGGGCATGAATTGGATGAGTCATAATGGGGTACTCATTGATACATCCACTCGGGTAGTTATGCTCAGAGATCCTACAGATCAAAAAGGTTTTCTGGTACAACTTCCCAGAAAAGTTGATTTGTCTGGGGAAGTTCATGCTGTGCAAGCAAAGGCGTTGGCCGAAATTCTAGTAGTAAATGAGTTTCCGGACGTTTTTCCCGATGATTTGCCGGGGCTCCCTCCGGATCGGGATGTGGAGTTTAAAATTGAGTTGTTGCCTGGCACGGCTCCCATCTCTAGGAGACCCTATCGGATGCCTCCGAATGAACTAGCTGAACTTAAGGTGCAATTGAATGAACTTTTGAAGAAGGGGTTGATTCGTCCTAGTTCGTCGCCGTGGGGATGTCCTGCTATCTTTGTAAAGAAGAAGGATCAGTCATTGCGGATGTGCGTAGATTATAGACCTCTCAATGCAGTCACTGTCAAAAATAAGTACCCTCTACCACGTATCGACATCTTGTTCGATCAGTTGTCTAAAGCTAAAGTTTTCTCCAAGATCGATCTAAGATCTGGCTACCATCAAATTAAAATCCGCCCGGAAGATGTTCCAAAGACAGCCTTTTCTACCAGATACGGTCTTTATGAGTATCTTGTTATGTCTTTCGGCCTGACAAATGCCCCCGCACACTTCATGTACTTGATGAATTCGGTGTTTATGCCTGAATTGGACAAGTTTGTGGTGGTATTTATTGATGACATCTTGGTATATTCTATGAATGAAGAGGATCACGCTGAACATCTGCGTATAGTCCTCACAAGACTGCGTGAACATCAACTTTATGCAAAGTTCAGTAAGTGCGAATTCTGGCTTCGTGAAGTACCTTTCCTTGGGCATGTGTTGTCCGATGGAGGAATTAAGGTGGACCCCGCCAAGGTACAGGAAGTACTGAACTAGAAGGCTCATATCTCGATTCACGAGGTCCGAAGTTTTCTTGGTTTGGCTGGCTATTATCGTCGCTTCATCCCGGATTTCTCCAAAATAGCCAAGCCAATGACTCGGTTGCTGCAGAAAGACACCAGGTTTGTCTGGACTCCTGAGTGTGATGCGGCTTTTCACCAACTGCGAACCCTCCTAACCTCAGCTCCGGTTTTGGCACAACCGGATATCAAGAAACCATTTGATGTTTATTGTGATGCCTCAGGCATAGGTTTGGGAGGTGTTCTGATGCAGGAAGGCCGAGTAATTGCATATACCTCTCGACAACTTCGGAAGCATGAGGCGAATTATCCAACACATGACTTAGAACTCGCTGCGGTTGTGCATGCTTTGAAAGCCTGGCGGCACTATCTGCTGGGCAATGTTTGCAATGTCTACACAGACCATAAAAGCCTCAAATACATCTTCACCCAACCTGAGTTAAATATGCGTCAAAGAAGATGGCTCGAGTTGATTAAAGATTATAACCTTCAAGTGCACTATCATCCTGGCAAGGCAAATATGGTTGCGGATGCTTTAAGCCGTAAGTCTCATTGCCATTCCTTAGTTGAAACTGATTTTCATCGATCTCGCCTTCTACATCCAGCAGTCTTGTACAACATCACTGTCAGTTGTACTCTCAAAAACAGAATTATTGAACTCCAAAAGACTGACACTGGTATATTTCACATCAAGCGTAAGATGAAAGAACAAGAAATTACACAGTTCAGGATAGATGAAGAGGGTGTACTATGGTTCAAGGATAGGTTAGTTGTGCCTAAGGACCGGGAGCTTTGAAATGATATTATGTCTGAAGCACACTCCTCTAAGTTGTCCATCTATCCTGGTAGCAATAAGATGTATTATGATTTGAAGCCATACTATTGGTGGACCAAGATGCGGAAAGAGATAGCTGCATATGTGGCCAGGTGTGACACCTGCTGTAGAGTTAAAGCTGTGCACATGAAAGCTGGGTTGCTTCAACCACTTTCTATCCCAGGTTGGAAATGGGAAGAGATAAGTATGGATTTCATTGTCGGTCTTCCTCCTACTGTCAAAAATCATAACTCCATCTGGGTAATTGTGGATCGTTTGACCAAATCAGCTCACTTCATTCCAGTTAGAGTGGACTATCGTCCCACTGACTATGCTGAGTTGTACTTCAATCAGATAGTCCGGCTCCATGGGATACCTCGTACTATCATATCTGACCGTGGTCCCCAGTTCACTGCTCGCTTTTGGGAGCACTTGCATCACCTTCTGGGAACCAAGTTAGTGAGAAGCTCTGCTTATCACCCCCAGACATCAGGACAGATGGAACGGGTTAACCAAATCTTGGAAGATCTGTTGCGGGCATGTGTCATTTCATCCAAGGGTTCTTGGGAAAAATGCTTACCTCTAGCCGAGTTTTCGTACAATAATAGTTATCAAGAAAGTATTAAGATGGCTCCATTCGAAGCTTTGTACGGTCGTAAGTGTAGAACTCCACTAAACTGGGTAGAAGCTGGTGAAAGGAGGTATTATGGTATTGATTTTGTTCATGAAGCTGAGGAACAAGTCCGTACCATCCAAAAACATATGGCTGCAGCCCAAGCTAGACAGAAAAGTTATGCTGATCGTCGTAGAAAACCACTCGAGTTTGAAGTTAGAGACTTCGTGTATCTGAAAGTTTCTCCAATGAAAAGTGTCCAACGTTTTGGTGTTAAGCGGAAACTTGCGCCGAGATACGTGGGTCCTTTCCAGATCATAGGCAAGAGTGGAGTTGTTGCGTATAAAATCCAGTTACCTCTAGAAATGAGTGCCATATTCAACGTCTTCCATGTATCTCAGCTCAAAAAGTGTCTTCGAGTTCCTAAGGAAAGAGTCCCTTTAGGAGATATCAGGCTGGAATCCGATCTAACTTATGAAGAAAAGCCAGTCCGAGTGATCGATACTCAGGAACGAGTGACTAGAAGCAAAGTGGTTAAGTGGTATAAAGTAATGTGGAGTAATCAGGGTAGTGAAAGTGACGTTATATGGGAACGGGAGGACTATTTACGGGATGGTTATAAGGAATTCTATGAAAAATGGTACGCTTTCCAAATCTCAGGATGAGATTTTTATAAGGGGGGAGGGCTGTAACACCTCAGGTGTTTAGCTCCTTAATTGCATTGCATTTGCATAAGCATAAGCAAGCATCATTCATTTCATGCATCAGCTAATATTATGTAAAACATGCTTTGGAAACATTGCCACATATGTTTATATTTCATGTGAAGTAAGAAGTGGGTAATGTGCAAAACATAAGTACCTTATGTGCAATTTCCTTTGTGAGACATGTCAACCACTTTAGTGTAACATAATTAGCAAATGTTATGCAACACACTCATGCAACATGTGCAACATGAGCTTGCAACATTTGGGTGAAAGTATGGAATTACTTGTTCCAAAGTATGTGACACTAGGAACTTTGTGCAACCAATATGTAGAGTGGCTAATTAGGTCTTATAACACCTTAATTACATTTAGGGTAAGTAGTGGAGCAATGTTCATGTTGACCAAAATTACCAAATTGCCCTTCCAAATGTTGTTGACTAAATTGGACCCCTAGAGTGATCTGGTTTGACCAATTAAAAAGTCTAGTTTAGAGATCTTGCATGGAGGAGCAACCTTAAGCAAAGTTGTAGAGAATTTCATAAGGAACAAAAGTTCTAATATGGCCATCTCATGAAAATGATCAGAACATGCTCAAAAATGGCCCACGAGTCAGTATTAGAGGCTGTTTTGGGACTTAGCCATTTTTGCTAAGTGTTGAGCTGAAAACCGTTTCACAATACCTCACTTTAGCAACTTGTAACTCACAAACTAGGCCAAACCAGTCCTGGAGCCAATTGACAAAGTTGTTGTCCACACATAGCTCTACAACATTGTCAATATCACCATCACCTAGTTCTAAATGGTTTAGGAGATATGGTGTCTAGAAAATCGGGTTTCAGTCGGCTTAATGACTGAAACTAAGTTTCAGTTTCAAGGGGCACCACTTTGGAGCCTTGTAGTTTCAAATCCAGGCCGAACCAGTCCAAACTCCAATTGACAAACTTGTAGTCCTCATGTAGCTCTACAACATTTCCAACATCACCCACGTCTGGTTCTCACTGGTTTGGGAGTTAATCGTCGACGAAGTTGCTCTGTCAGTCGAACGAGGACGACCTCCATTCAGTAAACGGCGACGCCATGCAGCCGGACAGCCGGCTCGCGTCGTGGCGCTCGGGCAGAGCCCGGTGGCCGCGTGGCGCATGCGTGCTGCTGTCGTCTCCACGTCGCGAGCTCACGCGCGGGAGTGAAGTGGGAGTCGACACCTCAATCCCCAGCACTCACGCCACTCCCTCCTCCATTCCCTCGCTCTCTGGTCCGACGAGCAGTGCCACTCCGACCCCACCGCGGCCGGGCGAGCTCACCACCGCACGGTAGTCTACCTAACTTCACCCACAGCTCCCGCCTTAGGCTCCCTGACCTTCCCCTACATCGCGCTTGATCCATTTCGTAGAGGTGAGGAGGTATTGTCGACTTTCTCTCCACTGGAGCTCACCGGAGTATCGCCGCTGCCTCGGTCCACCGTGGCTAGCTCCCCTCCCTCATTCTCCTCCTGTCATGAACCTTGTTCTCACCTCCGTAATCTGTGGGGATGCTTGTGGCGAGACCTTACCGTGGGATGCGACCTCGCCGGAGCGGAACACGACGACCACCGTCGTCGCGCTCACCGCCCCGCATCACGGCGCTCCGTGGCCGGGGTGGTTAGGGCCTCTCTCCATCTCCCTTCTCTACCTCAATCAGTCCGCCTAGTTGCAGTGAAGCTCGTACCGAGCTCAGATGTGACCGTGCGGCCTCACCGGTGGCGGCGCACCGTCACCCGAACTTCACCGGCCGCCGCTCACGACGGCGAGCCCCTCCCACTCCAACCCAAGCCGTCCTTCTTGCACAAATCGAAGCACCATGTGACGGAGAACACGAGGGTGTGCTTGGTTTCCCGAGCGAGCTCCCCTCCGACGAGCTTGAGCTCGCCGGAGCTCGCGGTTCGCCGCCCCTCTGCCCTCTGTCACTGACCGCGGGGACCCACCTGTCGGTGCCGCGCGTGGACGGGAGCCCGAGCGGGCCGCGCGCGCGTCGTGGGCCGCGTCTTTCCGGGCCGGCCCAGTATAAAATGAGATCTTTTTCATTTTTATTTATTTTTGCTACAGAATTTTGGTTAAGTTTGGAAAATATAGATCTAGGGTTTTACTTGCCCAAAAATTATGAGATAAATTTTGTTGGGATCTACAGGATGTGTAGTATTTTAGAAAAATATAAATTGGATATGTGATGTTTTTTTTCTGGGATATTTAAATAGGTCCTTGAAATGTGTTTTAAATCACATGCAAACTTGTTTAAATTATATCTTGAGTTTCAGTGTTCCAAAAATTATGAAATTTGGTGAGTAGGCTAATTTATACTTGCTCTAGCTTTGGTAAAAATTTGGGCAGTAGTGCTTAAGTACTTTTCAAGTTATCAAGCTATCTTGTGATTCTAGGAAATACTTAAATGAATTTTTGTAATTTTTCTACATGTGCAATGTTCTTATAAATTTTTGGAGAACGTCTTGGTACCCTAGAGTGTCTAAGAAAATTAAGAAATCTGTTGTTTGACACTTTTTACTGTGCTTGGTTATTTATACAAAAATCAGCCTTTTTGGCTTGGGAATTTGGTGTAGGAAGTTCCTGTGAATAAATTTAGTTCAAATTTTTACAGTAGCTTCTTTTGGGTCAGAGAGTCTCCTGTAATTTTTGTAGAATTTTAGGAGCAGTTTACATACATGTTTGAAATTCCACTTAATTACTTAAGTAAATTAAGAAATGAGTTTAAATAAATATTCTAGGTGGGCACACCTTACTTTCTGGTGTTTTTGTGACATTTGTGAACTTGTAGTAGTATTAGTTTGGTCTTAGAGAATGTTTGCCACATCAATAAATATTTAATCTTTGCAATTTTAGGTTTTCTGGACAGCTGATAGTATTTCTAGGTTTGACCTTGGATAAAAGTGGTTGCTGGAAAACTTGTAAATACCAAAGTTGTAGTAAAATTTATAAATGAGCTTGTGTCAAAATTTGGGAGCATTTGGCTTAGTGGTTTGGGAGTTATTGCTGTTTAAAGTGCTAGTCCAGAATTGACTGCTCTCTATTTAGAGAGAACAGATTCTGGAACTTTGGAATTTCGATTAGGTAAACTTTGGAATTTAGTGTTGTGATCTAAAAAAATTTTGTGGTACATTTCTTAAGCTTTCCAAATTGTCTTAGATCATATCTTTTGGAGTTGGGGTTCTCCAGTTATGTTAGAATCTTTGAGCTGCTGTCCAGAATGTATTACTGTGGTAACCTAAGTAATACTACTCTTGTATTGTTAGGTGTTAGGGCCTTAACCGAAGAGGAACAACTATATCTTAGGTTGGGTAGATTAGGTAAGTACTTCTCCACCGGAGAAGAGATTTGCACGTACTAATAAAGTAACTTGATTAGATTATTATTTTATTTCTGAAATGCATTTCATTCCGAGCATGTTGCACCTTTATGCATCCATGATATTTATTGTGCATTCATGCAATAGGTGTACCGGAGGGGGTAACTCTCCTCGAATTCGAGCCGGTGATTCCGGAGGAAATCCAGGACCAGCCGAAGCAGCTAGAGGAACCAGCCGGCGACGAAGCTCCTGTCGAAGATCTACCCGAGTGTCCTGATCACCGGCCTTCGACCTTTCTGAAAGGCAAGCCCTGGTGCATGCTGAACCTACTGATTTATAAATTAATCTTGAGTACTTTTAATTGTTTACTGCATTAAGTTGTAGGAGTTATATGAAAACACTTGTTGCATTATACCTGTCCTTGTCCAGATATCGTACTGAATCCTATATTAGGTGTAGGCACGTGTCAATGCTTAGCCCTGCTTAGTACGGTAGAAGTCGGGTGATTTCCGGTCATCCGCGAGATGTAGGAAGGAGTCACGAGTGGCTTTATGGCTATCGTGGATGGAACCATGCTTAAAAATGAAATTGAGACCGGGCGGGAGTTCGATAGTACAGCCGCAAGACACTTCACGTCTTGGGTGTGGAGCTATGCCCGTCTGAGTCGTTTAAGGACCGATTCGCTGTACGTCCTTGAGTCATGTTGAACGCAGTCTAACACTTAGTTGGCCGGATAAGTCGTTCCAACCGCGAAGCCGAGTAATGTGATTCAGGCCGGGAATCAAATGGTAGGTTGCTTCTTGGAGGAGAGAAAGGATGTGCTTGGGGACATTGGCGTGAGACCAAGGGGGGGTTAGAGTCCCTATCACCTGGCAGAGTGTCGCCCTTGGGGTCGCGACATTATTCGGACCCGCGATTCCTGAATCATATGAAATGGTGGCCTGTGCGACCCTGGCAGGGGTCTGCACGGTGAGTGTTAGAAATACCCCTCCAGCTGGATAGGAATTCGATTCGAATCGCCGTCGCTCCCGGTTAGTGAGCACTTGACTTGAGCAGCGGCAATGTAGATCTCATTAAATAAACCGGTGGTTAAGGGAATGATACAATGTTGCCACAATTCATACCTGCTCTGGATATAATAATGATAATTGTTTGATTATAATCAAGTGCATGTTTAGTACAGGTGCTAAGATAGACGACAGGTAAATGCTAAAAATAAATGCTAGTACAGGCTATAAGAGTTTAAATTACTTATGCCTTTATGCAAAATGTTATGTCAGCTAGCCTCTTGTGTAAGCCTTGCATAATCCTTGGTGTCATCTTATTTCTGGTTTTCGACGGGTAAGTCTAGCTGAGTACATTCCAGTACTCAGGGTTTATTCCCTCCTGTTGCAGATGATATGCTCTATCAAGGCTTCTGCAAAACTTGTCTCCACCCTGCGGGTGAAGAAGACTAGATCACTTGGGCGTGATCATCTTTTATGTACTTTCCTCATGCTTTTGCGGGTTGTTGATCTTCAAGACTGGCAGTAGTTAAACAACTGGTGTGCGTTTGCTTCCGCTACTTTTATAAACTTGGTTTGTAATAATTGCGACTCCATATGTCTAAACTTATTTCAGAACTACTTGTGAAATGTAACGTATGATGTTGTATGTTGAATGATGCGATCCTGGTTGTAAGCAAGTTGGTTTGAAATCCTTCGTGGTTTTGATTGACTACCGGGATTATATGGGCTCAAGTTCGAAAATTTGAGCGCTTCAGTGCTTGTTTTTGTACTTGTGCTCTTATAATTTGGTCGGTTCTGTTACAGAGTGTCAGGAATAACCCCCTCAGCTGAGTTGGAATCGATTCGAGTCGCCGTCTCTCCCGGATAGTGAGAAACTTGACTGGTTATCTCCAGCGTAGATACACTAATTATCAATGATGGTTCGAAATTGATGATAATGATGATGATGGCCTTATTATACCTGCTATGGTTAATATTGTTGCTCCTAATAAAGTGATTGCTCTAGTACAGATGCTAATCTAGATGACAGATTAATGATTATTAACTTGATGCTTAAGCATTAATGATTACTGATTTGTAATAAGCTTTTCTGCAAATGAGTCAAGCTAGCCCACTTTATAAAGCCTTGCATAATCCTTGGTGTCACCGTTGTTTCTGGTTTTTGACGGGTAAGTCTAGCTGAGTACCTTCTCGTACTCAGGGTTTATTCCCACCTGTTGCAGGTAGCAGATTCGTACTTGTTGCTGCAAGTATGGTCTTCGCCATGTGGGCGTGAAGACTAGACCATATGGGCATGGTCTCTGTAGTATCTCTTCTGGTATGCTTTTGCAGGATGTGACTATGTACTGGCAGTATTTGATTATTAAATGGTTCCAGAAATTATGTTGCTTCCGCTAATCTGTATTTTAGTTTTGTAATAAAATTATTTGTACTCCGATGTATGAGAGCTACTTACGAACTGTTGTAACAAGTGTTGTGTTATGTTGAATCACTACAATCTTGGTTGCTCTCGGTTTGGTTTGAAATCCTTCGTGATTTTGTGGACTACCGGAGTTATATGGGCTCAAGTTTGAGAATTTGATCGTTTCGGCGATTGTTTTTGAACTTGTGCTATTATAATTTGGACGGTTCCGTTACACTGACCACCGGCCCTCGACCTTTCTAAAAGGCAAGCCCCGGTGCATGTTGAACCTAATGTTTTATAAAGTAATCTTGAGTACTTTTAATTGTTTACTATATTAAGTTGTAGGAGTTATATGAAAACACTTGTTGCATTATACCTGTCCTTGTCCAGATATCGTACTTAATCCTATATTAGGTTTAGGCGCGTGTCAATGCTTAGCCCTGCTTAGTTCGGTAGAAGTTGGGTGATTTCCGGTCATCCGCGAGATGTAGGAAGGAGTCACGAGTGGCTTTGTGGCTATCGTGGATGGAACCATGCCTTAAAATGAAATTGAGACCGGGCGGGAGTTCGATAGTATAGCCGCAAGACACTTCACGTCTTGGGTGTGGAGCTATGCCCGTCTGAGTCATTTAAGGACCACTTCGCTGTACGTCCTTGAGTCATGTTGAACGCAGTCTAACACTTAGTTGGCCGGATAAGTCGTTCCGACCGCGAAGTCGAGTAGTATGGTTTAGGCCGGGAATCGAATGGTAGGTTGCATCTTGGAGGAGAGAAAGGATGTGCTTGGGGACATTGGCATGAGACCAAGGGGGGGTTAGAGTCCCTATCACCTGGCAGAGTGTCGCCCTTGGGGACGCGACATTATTCGGATCTGCGATTCCTGAACTGTACAAAAGATGACCTGAGCAGCCCTCGCCAGGCGTGACTCGGTGAGTGTTAGAAATACCCCTCCAGCTAGATAGGAATTCGATTCGAATCGCCGTCGCTCCCGGTTAGTGAGCACTTGACTTGAGCAGCGGCAACGTAGATCTCATTAAATGAACCGGTGGTTAAGGGAATGATACAATGTTGCCACAATTCATACCTGCTCTAGATATAATAATGATAATTGTTTGATTATAATCAAGTGCATGCTTAGTACAGGTGCTAAGATAGATGACAGGTAAATGCTAAAAATAAATGCTAGTACAGGTTAAAAGAGTTTAAATTACTTATGCTTTTCCGCAAAAGGTAATGTCAGCCAGCTCCAATTATGAAAGCCTTGTATAATCCTTGGTGTCATCTTATTTCTGGTTTTTGATGGGTAAGTCTAGCTGAGTACATTCCAGTACTTAGGGTTTATTCCCTTCTGTTGCAGATGATATGCTCTACCAAGGCTTCTGCAAAAATTGTCTCCACCCTGCGGGTGACAAAGACTAGATCACTAGGGCGTGATCATCTTTTATGTACTTTCCTGATGCTTTTGCGGGTTGTTGATCAACAAGACTGGCAGTAGTTAAACAACGGGTGTGTGTGTATGCTTCCGCTACTTTATAAACTTGGTTTGTAATATTTGCGACTCCGTGTGTGTAAACTTATTTCGGAACTACTTGTGTAATGTAACGTATGATGTTGTATGTTTAATGATGTGATCTTGGTTGTAAGCAAGTTGGTTTGAAATCCTTCGTGGTTTCGATTGACTACCGGGATTATATGGGCTCAAGTTCGAAAATTTGAGCGCTTCGGTGCTTGTTTTTGTACTTGTGCTCTTATAATTTGGTCGGTTCTGTTACACCAAGCACAATAATATGAAGACCAATCAATGGGAGAAATCCAAGGAATCAATCATAGTGGAGACACATAATTTTTCTCCCGAGGTTCACGTGCTTGCCAGCATGCTATGTCCCCGTTGTGTCGACCACCACTTCGTGGTTTGGCGGCTAATTGACAATCCAAAGCCAAGCTCCCCAAGAGCACCGCAAGAACCTACCACAAGTGAGGTAACTCAATGACACGAGCAATTTACTAGAGTTACCTTTGGTGCTCCACCGGGAAAGGCACAACACCCCTCACAAATTACCGGCAGGTGGGCAGGAACAAGCACCACTCTTGCCACAACTCCTCTGCTGCCTCCAAACCATCTAGGTGGCGGCAACCACCAAGAGAAATAAGAATCCCGTAGCCAATGCTCACCCAAGTGCCAACTAGATGCAAGCTCACAAGCAGATGCACTTGAGATCACTCAATCTCTCTTTGATTCATCAATCAAGCAAGGGAGATGAGTGGGAGAAAGTAGGCTCAGCTCAAGAGGATGTTAGGATGTCAAAAAAATCCAAGAGAGCTCCTCCAAGGCTGGCGAACAAATATTTATAAGTAGCCCCAAAGAATAGAGCCGTTAGAGAAAAGTTGTTGCTGCTGTCGTGCCGACCGGACACGTCGGTCGATCTGACTGGACGCGGACATAGCGCCCGGTCGTGTCTGGCACCACCGCCCGATGTTCACCACGTGTCAAGTTTTAAATCTCGTTCGTTCGATCGTAACGGTCACTTGAACAAAGTCTCACATGCTCAGAAGTGACCGGACGTGCCGCTTGGTTTGATCGGACATGCCCTAGCATCCGGTCGCTAGATGCTTGCACTGCTGAGAGGCCTGACTAGATGTGTTGCTTGTACTGACGAGACATGCCACAACATGGAGTCTAGTCAAGTACAGAGAGCTACCAGAGTGAGTTTTTTGTGACCGGACGCGTCCGATCGTGACTGACCGGACACGTCACAGCATCCGATCAACCCTACTCAACGTGCTACTTTTCATGGTGTTGATGTCACACCAACCGGATGCGCTGATCCCATGACCTACTGGACGCGCCGATGCACATCCTACCTATGCACGCGGGATGAACTGACCAGACGCAACCCTAGCGTCCGGTCGGCTCGACCATTGCGTCCGGTCTCTCAGAAAATAGCGTTTCCACTTCCCAAAAAGCATTGAATCCCAAACCCATCTCTACCACCTTTGCAAAATGTGCTAACACCACCAAGTATACATCACCATGTGCATGTGTGTTAATATTTTTCACAATCATTTTGAAGGAGTTAGGTTAGTTCTCCACTAGATCTAAATGCATATTTAAATGAATCCTCATCTAGTGGCACTTAAGTGATCAAAAGCCCCAGAAATTCCCCTCTTTATAGTATGGTTATCGATCCTAAGTGTGCTCACACCCTCTATGGTGTCTTGATCACCAAAAGAAAATCCTATCTATACATTTGCCTTGAGCTCTATAGGATTTTGCCTCTTGTCCTCTCCAAGTAAGCCCTTGATCACATTGTGGTCATCACCATCATCACCATGATCATCTAGGCTTCACCACTTGGCATGGGACTTTATCATTTCATATCTACACACTTAGCATAATGATTAGGCTCTAGGTTTCATCAATTATCCAAAACCAAACTAGAGCTTTCAGCATGGCAGACTACCGGTTCACCTAGCTCCCCGTAACCCACCTCGATGGAACAACAAAAATGAAGGCGGAGCTGAGTCCGAGTACAGGGAAGCTAGAGTTCCCGATAGATTTCCCTAATTTGCAAGACGTCTTCTATCCGTCCGATTGCCCTACAAGTTCAAACCTTCTAATCATTCCAAGTATGATGGCAAGATAGAGTTGAAACAATGGCTCCGCATCTATTCCCAGTCGATTGAGCTGGCCAGCAATGACGACGACATCAAGACCTTATTCTTTCCCATGGCTCTCGAGGCTGTACCCCTCTAGTGGTTTGATAAGTTGAGCCCCGGTTAATTACGTGCTGGGATGATTTGCAGAAAACTTTTTTGTAGCAACTTCGCAGGTATCCTCACTCATCCGGCCACCTAGGTGGAGCTTAGAGGATGTACTTAGAAGAAAGATGAAAGCTTCCAGGAATACTATCGACGCTTTGGAGAATTTCGCTCCTAGGTTCATGATATCACCGAACGAGAGGTCATCAATGATTTCTCCATGGGGATAAGAGCCAAGTGGCAGTTTTAGGACTTCTATAGAGAGAACACGCTAACCAACGAAGATTTTAAACGCACAGTCCAGAAGATAATCTCCACACAAGAAAGAACCTAGGAAAGATTCGACGATGGGCGTGATAAGTTGGAGAATTATGACAACAGAGCAAACCAAGTTGAGCAGCAAAACCGGAAGTGCAAACCCGACAATGTGGTCGTCTCTGCTGACAAATCAAAGAAATCTAGCAAACCCAGGCAATTTGAAGACCTAGAGAATCTACCCTGCCCATGGAACTCAAATTCATCTCACACGGCAGGCGAGTGCCGCAACTTCAAGAATTATACTCAGAAGAGCGACTCAGCCAAGGGCAAGGTTAAGGAAGACGACAATAACAAGGACCAGGAGGACCAAGGAGACAAGGGGTTTTAGAAATCCAAGGGCGTTCTCAATATAATCTTTGCCGGAGTACCAAATTCTAAAAGCAAGCAGCAAGAAAAACTCTCCCTATGGAGTATCACAGTGGTTGAACCTGCTACCCCCAAGTACCTCAACTAGTTTGAGTACCCCATCCAATTCTCGCATAAGGATCAGTGGACTAGTGTTGATAATGCCGGGCACTACCCGTTGGTTCTAGATCCAACCATCGCAGGCATGACTGTCACAAAGGTTTTGATCGATGGAGGAGCAGGGCTTAATATCATCTTTGCCGACACATTAAGGAAGATCAGTCTCGACTTTGCTGGCTTACTTATTCCTATGGATGTACCCTTCTACAAAATAGTACCCGACAAAGTGGCCATGCCTCTTGGTTAGATTACGCTCCTAATCACCTTTGGAACCCTAGACAATTGTCATACTAAGTTCATCAAGTTTGAAGTGGCCCACTTTGAATCATCCTATCACGCCATCTTCGGGATACCAGCACTAGCTAAGTTTATGGTAGTCCCACATTACCTGTATCTCTTGCTCAAGATGCCGAGTCCCAATGGTATTCTCTCACTCCAAGGCAACCTGAAGTGTTCTTATGATTGCGATGCTCAAGCTATCAAGATTGTAGCCAAGGTTTAGGTAGATTTAGAAAGGGAGGAAATTGCTACTCTAGTCAGCCAAGCCAACCCAGATGATTTAGAGCTATCAGCTAAAAAGCCTGCTATCCTTGTCCCGCCTAAGGAGGTGGATGTTATGAAGATTGATCTCGGCACTGGTGACTCTCCAAGACGGCGACCATCAGTGCTCACCTTCCTAAGGAATAGGAACTCGTGCTCACCAATTTTCTCTGGGATAACAACGATATCTTCGCTTGGAAGCCGGCCGACATGCCAGGTGTCCCAAGAAAGTTGGTTGAGCACAGAATTGATTTGCATGAAGGTTCTAAGCACGTAAAGCAACGATTACGTCGTTTCGCGCCTAATAAGAAAGTAGCCATCAAGAAGGAAATTACGAAGCTTTTGACAGTCAGGTTTATCTGGGAGATTCTACATCCTGACTAGCTTACTAACCCTATGTTGGTACAGAAGGACTCAAACGAGTGAAGCATGTGTATCAACTACACAAATCTCAACAAACATTGCCTAAAGGACCCATTTGGTTTACCACGCATTGACCAGATTGTTGATTCAACGGTCGGGTCGGCTCTTCTATCTTTTCTTGATTGCTACTCAGGGAATCACTAGATTGCGCTCCACATGGAAGACCAAAGCAAGACATCTTTTATCACTCCATTTGGTGCCTACTGCTACACGACCATGTCATTTGGACTCAAGAACGCTGGCGCTACATATCAATGTGCCATTCAAGCTTGTCTAAATGAACAAATTAGTTGTAATGCGGAGGCCTATGTTGATGATGTGGTGGTCAAGACATGAGATCTAGCTACACTGATTGACAATTTAAAAGAGACTTTCAAAAACCTATGTGAGTGAAAGTGGAAGCTCAATCCAAATAAGTGTGTCTTCGGTGTACCTTCTAGATAGCTCCTCGGATTCTTAGTTAGTCATCGTGGGACTGAGGCTAGCACAAAGCACATCCTTGCGATAACAGAGATGGGTCCTCCTCGTTGCATCAAGGATGTCCAGAAGTTGACAGGGTGCATGGCTGCTCTCAACAGATTTATCTCATGACTTGGAGAAAAAGGACTCCCCTTCTTCAAACTTCTGAAGCAGTCGGGTAAATTCAAGTGGACTGATGAGGCTAACGATGCGTTCGAGGAAGAAGATATGTTACTATACATTGCAGCAACTACTACGGTGGTCAGTGCGGTGATCATCGTTGAAAGAGAGGAAGAAGGCAATGTATTCAAGGTATAGCGGCCAGTCTACTATGTCAGTGAGGTTCTATCAGATTCCAAAATCTGGTACCCACATGTGCAGAAGCTACTTTATGCCATCCTGATCACTTCCCGCAAGCTCAGACACTATATCCTGATCACTTACGCGGGGCATATAGTGTCCTATGGACTTAATAGCTTGAGCATCGCAATCATAAGAACCTCGAAGGACCTATGGGGTTCTATATCAGGTCGACTTCTATCCAGGGGGCTATCCCAGGTCCATGGTCAAGATCGAAGGACACAAACCAAGGTGGCGTGGACTTCAAGCTATAAAGACCGACCTAGTCAGGATATTAGGAAAGTTAGACTCTGTAATAGATCTAAAACTCTTCAATTGTATTCGGTTAGGACTAAAATTGCACCTCAGCCTTCTCTCCACATATAAAGAGAGGCTAAATCAATCCAATGCAAAGGCAAACAACGACTGGACGTAGGGTTTTTACTCGATCACAAGGGCCTGAATCAGTATAAATCGCTTGTTCCTTCCGTTACCATCGAGTTTCTAGGTTCGTCGGCCCTCGAACAATCGTTCCGAGTAACCTCGTGATGAGTTGCCGGTCATCAAACACCGACAGTAACATTTTATTGTCCTTTGAAAAATTAAGAATGGTCCTAGTTTTCTTGGTGGCATGCCTCCAAGGAAATTATCGTTGAGTGTCAAAACCCCAAGGAAATTAATTGCCCTTGTCTTCTATTCTCGACGGAGTTTGCTTGACAGTTTGTGGCCAAGGACCATTTCCTTGGCGGTTTTAGGCACTCAAGGTAATTTGGGATTTTGGTAGTTTGTCGAGCTACCGGTCCAAGCACAATCCTCAAAGTTGTAATGATTTATATAATCTATTCAAGAATAGATGAGAGATAGCATAGTATATGTTAGAAAATTGAATTGTAGTGTTGCAGATGTGCTTACGTGTCATTTTGTGCTGTGCTGGCCCAAGCATTGCCCAAACGTGGGCCAAGCCATGCCACCCAACGTGCCGAGATCATAGGCACGACATGGTCCTCGTATTCCTGTCATACCGGCATGACCAAACTATTTCATATCGTGCTGTGTTTTTGGTTGTGACAAAAGATCCCATGACTTGCTCTTTGTTGGCACGGTATATATATCTATTCCGCATCCATACAAGGTACAACCTTCATCATGCAATGATGCTTTGGGATTATAATCCGTACCAAACAGAATTAATTCCAGCGGCTAGGTGAAGGACCGGAGCGGGGGGCCGTCTGGTGGGAGGCGTAGAGGACGGATCGGGTGCAGCCAGAATCCGGACTTATCTCATCATTTAACCGGATTTGATATTCTTTTCGGGTCTAGGGTCTTAAACAAGTGATATGTTTGGTGGAAACGAGTCTCATATACCCATCCTTCACCAGTGACACGTCTAGTTGAAAAGGGTCACCGAGAACATGTTATTAGTGACGCGTCTAGACAACACGCGTCACTTTTCTTACCAGTGACGCGTTTTGTTGAGAAGAGTCACTGATATGTCTTCCTATCAGTGACGCTTCATAAGAACACGCGTCACTTTTATTATCAGTGACGCGTCTTGTTGAGAGAAGTCACTAATACGGCCACATATTAGTGACGCACCAGGATAATACGCGTCACTTATGTTATCAGTGACGCGTTTTCTTACGAAGAGTCACTGATATCTTGTAATTAGTGACGCGTCTCGTTCCTGGGGCATGGGTAACAACTAATCAGTGACGCGTCTGGTTCACCCGCGTCACTAATATAGTAATTAGTGACGCGTTTCGTTTTTGATTCACTAATCGAGACGTCACTGATAAGCTTTTCTGGCATAGTGAATAATGTAGCAGGGACTAAGCACGTGCTGGCTCCCGTAATGGGACGTCCACATGAGCAGAACTAGAGACCGATCGAGCCAATGAGAAGGGACAGCAAAGAGATCACGCCTTTCCCTGTCAACCACCGACATGATCAAAGCCACTGCAGTCGGCAGGCCCGACCGCAGCAAAGACAACACCGGCACAGGCTGCACACTCCAAAGCATCCCTGAAGGCTAAACGGCCGCAACTGCATGTGCCTTCCCAAACTAAAAGGCGAAAAATCTGACACACAGCTGCTTCGGTTGGTACGAGATCTACATTAATCATCCGAGATGAACCGTCGCTTCTGTCGGGTGCAGATGAATCTTTGCCTCTTGCGACCAAAACCGTAGACGCATGCACACACAGAATCGTTATCATTGCCAAATGAATATTTGATGCTCCGTACTTTTAAGTACGGGTCGTTCCTCGGAGCTCCTTCCTTTCAATATGGCCATTGTAGGTACATGTTAACTGAACTGCCAGCATCTGTTGCGAGATATCGATATCGCGCCCCTTTCAAGATGGCGTTCTGCATCTGTGGTTGTTCAGAACAGACTGCATCATGAACCAGGACAGTCTCTATTTTGTTTCCCGAGCTAAAATTTAGTTCCTATCACATCGGATGTTTGGACACATGCATGGAGTATTAAATATAAAACTAAAAAATAACTAATTGTATAGATTACGACTAATTTGCGAGATGAATTTTTTAAGCCTAATTAGTCCATGATTTGACACTATGGTGCTAAAGTAAACTGTGCTAATGATGGATTAATTAGGCATAATAAATTCGTCTTGCAGTTTACTGGCGGAGTCTGTAATTTGTTTTTTTATTAGTATTCGAACACCCCATGCGACACCCCATGTAACGTCCGATGTGACACTAACTAAACTTTAGTCCTTGAAACCAAACACCCCCTAATACTAATCCCTAGAACATCCCGTGATCACCAAGCACCATCCGTACCTGCAGTCTGGCTGTTTATAAATAGCACCATATCCAGATCAAAGAAACACAATGAAGGAACTGAGCATCCACGTACACATCATCACCATCCACTGTTTACTTGCTACTGTTCAAGTGTTTGCATAGTCCGTAACTCTGTATATAGGAACATCAAACATGATGGCGGGGAAGAGGAGCAGAAAGGAAATGGGGTGCAGGAACAGGAAGCCCAGCTAGAGCTCTCAAGGAATGCCGCGCGAGGCTGTACATCATCCGGTGGTGCCTCGTCAGGTTCTTCTGTTGCCATGACTGAGGCGAGCTACTGCCCTCATCCACAGATTTTCATCATCATGCATGTTCTGTACAGCCATTTCGCATGTCATCATCGCCACCCACGTGAAATCATCTTGAGCTTAGAATGAAGAGAGCTGCCAAGTTCGTGCCAGGACTCTCGTAGTGATGCGCAAGGTTCGAGTCCTGTTGTGGTCTGACGCCATGTTTTCATAAACAAATGAAAAGTGTTTAGTAGCCAGCTGCCATCCTGCGTCAATGCCAATGTCAGTTAGGTAGCTAGTCTCGGCACTCGGCAGCAGCATGCATGGGATGGAACAAAGATCAACCAGCTGCAGCTTCGCCGACTGTTTAAGGAAACGTCCATCTTCTTGCTTTCTTCTGTGTTCTGTGGGCTCTTTTTCGGTTCACAGTTTATATACTTTCGTTTTCTTATAATTACATAGTGACGCTCTGTGCATATACACTACCGGAAACCTGCATTTTGCCGAGTGCCATAAGGTTTGCCAAGTGCAAATCATCGGGCACTCGACAATGAACCTCTTTGCCGAGTGCCCTGTAGCCGACACTCAGCAATAATAAAACTCTCGGCAAAGTGGCTCTTTGCCGTGTGTCAGGAACACAACACTCGGCAAAAACATTTCTTTGCGGAGTGCTGCCAAAAATACACTCGGCAAAAAGGCAACACTCGGCGTCAACCGACGTCCGTTAGCACCTAGCCACTGCCGTTAGAACTTTGCCGAGTGTCTGGTAATGACAGCGGCACTCGGCAAAGATGAATATCATATTTCTTTTCCTACCCTTCAAACTTTTTCTACTCTCTACATACAACATGTGGTACTCCATGTTAAAATTTGATATTTTTTGTATTTGTTTGCTATATTTAATTAATTAATTGCATTAGAAGCAATTTTTTGAATCAAGTCAAATTTGAACTGCAAGTGAGTCAAATAATAGAAAAAATTGAGTAGAAAAATGATATTCATATTACTCAGCCCGGTTTTAGGCCGCACCTGTGAAATGAAAAAGAATTTCGAACATCTTATTCAGGAAACATGACCACGAACGTGTGGCCGAATTGTTTTTAAATTTAAAAAAAGAAAACGAAGTCCGAGAAGGATCTGGTAAGATTTGGAGTCAAATTGACTGTCGTGTTGGGGTTTGACTTCGAAACATTTTATATAGGTAATAGACAACAAAGATTGTTTCATGTCAAATTTTGGTAATTTTTCGGATCCGTTTGCTAATTTTAATTTATTAGCAGCAATAATAGAATTTTAATTGTGAAAAATTGAATTTGAGCTATAAACGCATGAAATAATGGTAGAATATCCGTAGAAGAATCGAATATGCATTGTTGAGTGAATTTGACAAGGAATTCTCAAAGTACATAAGAACAAATTAGTAAAACACGTTGCGGAAAAGAAAGAGAAGAAAGGAAATTAAAAAAATCAATCTTTGCTGAGTGTCAGTAGACAGCACTCGGCAAATTTCTGCCAGAAAAAAATAGAAAAGAAAAAGAAGAAAGGAAATTAAAAAAAACAAGCTTTGCCGAGTGCCATATAGCGGGCACTCGGCAAACTTTTGCCAAAAAATAGAAAAGAAAAAGAAGAAAGGAAATAAAAAAACAATCTTTGTCGAGTGCCCTATAGCGGGCACTTGGCAAACTTCTGCCAGAAAAAATAGAAAAGAAAAAAGAAAAAGGGATTTTTTTAAAAAAAATTAATCCTTGCTTAGTGTCGTATCGCGGACATTGGGCAATGTCTGTGTTTGCCGAGTGCCGGATCGCGGGCACTCGGCAAACAAGTCGTAAAAAGGAACCTTAGCCGTTTTCATTCTCCATCTCTCACACACACAACCGCGCCATGCCCCGCCCCGCCGTCGGCGCATGCCCACCCCGGCCGCCCCCCGGAGCCCGCCCGCCACCGGAGCCCGCTCGCCCCGGCCGCCTGCGAGCGCTCGCTGCCGGAGCCCGCCCGCTGTGGCTACCGCGTCGCCGGAGCCCATCCCGCTCGCCGCCGGAGCCCGACGCGGCCGCCCTACCCGTCGGAGCCTGCCCCACCGCCGGAGCCCTCGCCGCCATCCCCTGCCGGCCTGCCCCCGTGGCAGCCGTGCCATCCGCCCGTCGGAGCCTGCCCTAGTGCCCTATCAGGTATGCCCCGCTCCCTTCTCTCCCCTTCCTCCTATTGCTATTGATAGTGGACATGCTATTTTGCAACATTTGAAGACGATAACTGAGTATATATGCATGTACAATTCATGACTAGTAGTTGTGGAATGGTTGACATTTGAAATGGTACTCCTTGAGTGCAATGTTATCATTGCTTTTATTCCATTTGGCAATGAACATCGAAAGCTATATAATGCAAGCGCTTGTTTTTTGATACTTAGGATCTATGTAGACGTGTTGACGGTAGTAATAACAAATGTAGATGTGCATTTCTATCATAGTGGTTATCGGCCATCGTGCCGTTGGTTTGTTGCAGGTTTTGGAAACCTCACCCTACAGGGGAGGTGCTGCCAAAATTTTCAATTGATAGTATTATGTTTTGTTTTTTTTTGTAGAGAAGAGCCCGTTAGAGCTGAGCTAGAGTACCCCTGCGGCGCTCGACCTCACTGAAGAAGAAGGTGACCCCGATCGTCTTCCTCACCGCTGCAGGTCTGCTTGCACCGCGTCGCCTCACCACTCACTGACCCGCCACGACCCCGCTAGCCTGACTCCACCTCCACCCAAGGTTAAACCCCTCTTTCCATATCATGTTCGTAGATCACGTAACCCAGTTAGGCATCTCCTGTTTGAAAGATATACGGTTAGAAATATGCAGATCTTTACATATCTATAACCATATCTGTTTTGAATTATTCATGTTTTTTAGACAGCCCAAGGATGCATAGATGGGGTCAGTTTCCATGCTCTACTCCAATCCAAGATAGAGTTTTGGCATAACCTCCTTGTTGTTCTTCAAATACACAATCTCCCTGCTAAGACGTGTATTTAGAGAATAGCGGGGAGCTGCTACCAAAATTCTGCCTCAAATCGGAGTAGAGCATGGAAACTAACCCCATCTATGTATTCTCGGGTGAGATTAGGACCTATCTTCACCTATTAGATAGTAGGAAGATTGTGTAGATGCATTTGATTCTTATATTACTCCCCGTATGTTAGAGGATGGATGACCGTGAGTGGATGTACATGGGCTGCCTAAGTTAGGGTTTGTGGACCGATGAGTGGATCCATAAGACTGAGGATTTTTTAGAACTAACATTTGCCAAGGTAAAGGAGCGCATACCACTTGGTGTCCCTGTAGCAGTTGTGCAAACACGCGTTGATAAACAAAGGAGGTCATGGGTAAACATCTTTGCAAGTTTAGATTTACAACAGACTATACCCGGTGGATCTACCATGGTGAAGCCAATCATATGAGAGAGGAGGTCATTGTTGCTGGTAGATAAGTGTCAATTTTAACCGTCAACGGAACATGAAAAAGGACCTAAAACATATTTACCACTTAGATATAGGGGGTCTACTGACATAATTCCACAAGTTTTGGTGAATGTCTATTTCTACAAGGTGTCAACTAAAAAGAACCAAGGAAGGCCCACATGTCAGGTTTACATAGAGACAAAGGGGTTACGCATAACTTTTCTAGAATGTGGAAGGTACGAGAAGACTCTAGAAACAAATAGGAGGCGAAACGGGCCCAAAAGTGGGGCGCCCGCCCCACTCCTTGGTGAAAGGTCTTGATGGCTAGAGGGGGGTGAATAGCCTTTTAAAACTTTCTACAAATACAAGCTAAACAAGTTTATCAATATAACAAATAGTGAGATGCGAGTTTTACTTAGCCTACGAGGTGTTTGCAAGCCACCTAACCAATTCACAATTCTAATATTTGCACTCAACCGCACAAGTCAAACCGAGAAGGTAACTACAACTACAACTAGCAAGCTACACAAAAGAGCTATTCTAGCAAAGCTAACTAGCTAGCAAAAATAACTGAGAAGGTAATGCAAAGTTGAGTTAGGAGAGTTTCACCGAGGGGCGAAGTATTGAGCCAACCAATATGATCAACAATGAATACCAAGATAACCGAACACCAGGATCAATCAATCACAATATGAAAGTGATGACATGAAGATTTATCCTGAGGTTCACGTGCTTGCCGGCACGCTAGTCCCCGTTGTGTCCCTCTTCACCACGTGGTTCGGTGGCTAATCGGTCTCACACCGAGCCTCTCAAAAGGCACCATAAGAACCTACCAAATGGCAAAAGGTTGCAAATGACATGAGCAATCCACTAACGTTGCCTTTGGCGCTTCGCCGAGGTAGGCACAAACCCCTCACAATCACCGGAGGTGGCCAAGAACAATCACCAACTCTTGCCAACGCCTCCAAGCTGCTCCAAGCCATCTAGGTGGCGGCAACCACCAAGAGAAACAAGAATCATGTAGCAAATCAACCACCAAGTGCCAACTAGATGCAATCCCACATTGCAAATGCACTTGGATCACTCAATCTCACTTCGAATATGCAAAGAAGCAAGAGAGATGAGTGGGAGGGGAGTTGCTTAGCTCAAAGTGCTCACAAGTATGTCAAATGTTCAAGAGAGGGAGCCTTGAGCCGGCCAACGAGTATTTATAGACATACCCCTTCGAATAGAGCCGTTAGAAACTTAAACAGTCGAAATCGTGCTGACCGAACGCGCTGGTCCAACTCACCGGACACGCTGGTCGCACAACGGCTAAGTCGCGAAGCACTGACCGGACGCGCTGGTTCAAACGACCGGACGCGCCGGTCGCCCAACGGCTAACTGCGAAGCAACGACCGGACGCGCTCATCGCGCAGACTGGACGCGCTGGAAATGACCGGACGCGCTGGTCCCGTGAGAGACCGGACGCGCTGGTCGCCTGAGCAGCGCTCAACGAAACAGTGACCAGACGCGCTGAAGAAAATGACCGGACGCGACAGTGCCAGCGTCCGGTTGGAGTCTAGTAAGCTCCCTAAACGACCAGACGCGTCCGATCGTTAGTGACCGGACGCGCCGCACGTCCGATCACCAAGCTGAAAACCGCGCACACACTGAACACTAACCGGACACGTTCGGTCATGCAAAGACCGCGTCCGGTTCAGTGTCTGGTCACCTCTGTGACCTCCATTCGCCTTTGTTTCTTTTCCGGACTTCCGGCGTAGTGGAAAATAGTCATTTCAACTCCTCGAAAATGCCTGGAAAATAGGAACCCAAACCCTCTCTACCGCTCAAACTCCACTGCCATCGCAAACGTGCTAACACCACCAAGTGATCTCGTCATGTGTGAGTGTGTTAGCGTTTTCACAATCATTTTTCAAGGCGATATTAGTTCTATCCAAATGCATATGATTATGAAATGCACACCTAGAGGCACTTAAGAGTTCAATAGCCGCGTCATTCCCCTCTTTATAGTACGGCTATCTATCCTATAATGTAACCACACCCACTAGGTGTCTTGGTTACTAAAACACAACCCTTTGCCTTGATCACGTAGGGTTGTGCCCAAATCCAAGTGTGGCCATCATGATCACCATGTCCATCTTGCCACCAACCTTGGAATGTACTAATCCTCATATGCTACATACAACTTAGGCATAGGATTAGTACTTAGACATTGTCACTAATTACCAACACCAAACATAGGACTTTCAATCTCCCCCTTGTTGGTAATTGGTGACAAACCTTTCACAAAGATATTATGATAAAATTTTGATTGAACCCATGTCACATTGTCCAAGTATATTACCATGTGTAAGAATTATGGACATGTGATCATGAATTCAAATTGATAGCAATAGCTCCCCCTACATGTATGCTATACATGTTAGATAGGAAAGATTAGGAGCATTGACTATCAATAGGTGCTAAGTGTTTAAGATTATAGACCTTTGAAGCATGATACCATCGGAGTAGCGATAAACACCATCTTAGCACCTTGTGTAGTTAGATACCACTTGAAAAAGCACAAACATAACTAGAAACCTCGTGAGATCAATATTATAAGCAAGGTTCTAGTACCACTTTGAAAAACATGAAGCAAGAAGGAATCTAACTACTTCCTATTCATGCTAGTACCTCAATGCATCATTCAAATTATACTAGCAAGTCACCACACAAGCAATGTATCGGAGAAAAAGAAATGCATAACTATGCATCATACATATGAAGTGCACATGGAAATGCAACATTCATGTTTAAGAGCTTGCTCCCCCTACTTGTGTGCTCAAAATTTTAGTTGATCCCCTTCTTTTATCAATTCCCCCTTTGTGCTTCTCCCCCTTTGAGTTCTATCTTTGTGAACAACATTTTCTCCCCCTTTGGCACCAATGACCATAAGGAACCAATTTTAGATAGATTATCATGTTGAATTATGGGGTGAGGATCAAGTTTGTGATTCAACCTAGATTGCTTGCATAAATAAAATGCTTCGGTTTGATCCAAGGGCAAGCTTCTTCACTCCTCACTAGAAGGGTTATCATGCACCATGTTGAAGCAAATATTTAGACAAGTTTTATAGATTAAACACTTAGGATCACAAGCTACTTAAACAAGTTATATGCTACCACTAGATCATACAAGTCATGGAAACAATAGTGGCACCATATAAACTTCAAATTCATTTGATTTTCATGAATGAGCCTAGAACATGTAAATTATGACTGGATGCACTAAACAAGTCCTTAGCATAGAATGTATGACATGTCAACCAATTGTACCTTGGGGCTCGAAGGAGAGGCATGTCATATATAGGGTGCATCAACTCATGTTGGAGAAATCAAGTATGTTCAACTCATTCTTTAGCTTGTGAAATCTCTTCTCATCAAGTGGCTTGGTGAATAGATCGGCTATTTGATCTTCGGTGCCCACACTCTCAATAGCAATGTCACCCTTTTGTTGATGATCTCTAATGAAATGATGGCGAACATCAATATGATTTGTTCTTTGATGTTGAACCGGATTGTTGGTTAGCTTCACGGCACTTTCATTATCACATAGCAATGGCACATTCTTGAAATTGATTCCAAAATCCTTCAATGTTGCCTTCATCCATAAGATTTGTGCACAACAACTACCCGCGGCGATGTATTCGGCCTCGGCGGTAGATAGTGCAATACTATTTTGCTTCTTGGATGACCATGAAACAAGTGATCTTCCCAACAATTGACAAGTCCCGGAAGTGCTCTTTCTCTCCACTTTGTCACTGTCATAGTCGGAATCCGAATATCCAACTAGCTCAAAGCTTGCACCCTTGGGATATTACAATCCAACATCTTGTGTATGCTTTAAGTACCTCAATATTCTTTTTGTTGCCTTCAAATGACTTTCTCTTGGTGAGGCTTGAAATCTTGCACACATGCATACACTAAACATCACATCGGGCCTTGATGTCGACACATAGAGTAGGCTACCAATCATTGATCTATATAGCTTTTGATCCACCATGTTGCCACTCTTGTCACTATCCAAACTTCCACTAGTGCCTATTGGGGTTGTAATACTCTTTGCATCTTCCATGCCAAACTTCTTGAGCATATCTTTGATGTACTTAGTTTGGCTCACAAATGTACCTTCTTTCATTTGTTTGATTTGAAGTCCAAGAAAGAAACTAAGTTCACCAATCATTGACATTTCAACTTCCTTTGCCATCATTTTCCCAAACTCATCACAATAATCTTGATTGGTTGAACCGAAAATGATATCATCAACATATATTTGTAACACAAACAAGTCTTTTCCAATCTTTTTGGTGAATAGTGTTGTATCAACTTTGCCCATGACAAATCCTTTGGATAGCAAGAAGTCCCTCAATCTTTCATACCATACTCTAGTTGCTTGCTTCAATCAATACAAAGCTTTTCTCAATTTGTATACATGGTTGGGTTTCTTGTCATCTTAAAAACCGGGAGGTTGCTCCACATACACCTCCTCTTGAATGTACCCATTGAGAAATGCACTCTTCACATCCATTTAATATAGCTTGATATTGTGAGCACAAGCATAGGCAAGTAAGATCCTAATTGCTTCCAATCTTGTAACTGGGCATATGTTTCACCAAAGTCAAGACCCTCTATTTGTGTGTAACCTTGAGCCACTAGTCTTGCTTTGTTTCTTACTACTATCCCATCTTGATCTTGTTTGTTGCGAAAGACCCATCTTGTTCCAATGACATTGTGATCCTTAGGCCTCTCAACTAATTCCCATACTTCATTTCTCTTGAAGTTGTTGAGCTCTTCATGCATTGCATTTACCCAATCCGGATCTCTCAATGCTCTATCAATGTCTTTGGGTTCTTCCATTGACACAAAAGAAGAGTGAGCACAAAATGATGCCAATCTTGATCTAGTTTGAACTCCCCTTTGTATGTCACCAATGATGGAATCCAATGGATGGTCTCTTGCAATGTTAGTTGGTTGAAGCACTTGGACTTGATTGCTTGGATGTTGATGTTGATTATGAGTTGGAGATGATGAACTAACCACTTGTTGATCTTGTTGCACTTGAGAAAATGTACTAGCTTGATTTTGCATTAGAGAACCACTAGCTTGTGTAATTGGACTTTGAAGCACTTGATCTTTGTCGTCATCCACATCAATCACTTGCTTTGGTCTAATGTCACCAATATCCATTTCTTTCATAGCATTGATCAATTGAGTTCCTCTCACATCATCCAAGTTATCTTCCTCATCTTGAGAGCCATTTGTTTCATCAAATTCAACATCATGAACTTCTTCAAGTAAACCACTAGCCAAATTCTAAACTCTATAAGCTTTGCTAGTAGTGGAGTAACCAAGTAAGAATCCTTCATCACATTTCTTCTCAAACTTGCTTAATCTAGTGCCCTTCTTTAAGATGTAGCATTTTCAACCAAATACCCGAAAGTATGCAATGTTGGGCTTTCTTCCATTTAAGATCCCATATGGTGTCTTCTCTAGAAACTTGTGGCAATAGAGGTGGTTGCTATAGAAGCAAGCTGTGTTGATTGCTTCGGCCCAAAATAAATGACTCACATTATACTCATTCTTCATTGATCTTGCCATATCAATTAAGGTTATATTCTTCCTCTCAACTAGGCCATTTGATTGAGGTGTATACTTGGCTGAGAATTGATGCTTGATTCCAAGCTCATCACATAGCTCATCAACTCTTGTGTTTCTAAACTCACTTCCATTGTCACTTCTCACTTTCTTGATTGTGGTTTCAAACTCATTTTGCACTCTCTTGATGAACTTCTTGAATATATCAAATACATCACTTTTGTCCATAAGAAAGAATACCCATGTGTATCTAGTGAAATCATCCACAATCACAAAGCCATACTTGTTGCCACCAATGCTTGTGTATGTAGTTGGCCCAAATAGATCCATGTGCAACAACTCAAATGCCTTAGAAGTACTCATGATGCTTTTCAATGGATGAGTGTTGCCTACTTGCTTTCCGGCTTGACGTGCACTACATAGCTTATCTTTCTCAAATGTGACATCCTTCAAGCCTCTAACTAAGTCATGCTTCACTAACTTGTTCAATTGCTTCATGCCAACATGACCAAGTCTTCTATGCCATAACCAACCCATACTTGATTTCGTGAGCAAGCATGTTGAAAGTTGAGTGTCACTAGCATTGAAATCAACCAAGTATAGATTCTCATATCTAAAGCCCTTGAAGATCAAGTTAGAGCCATCAACACAAACTATCTCTGCATCATCAACACCAAATATGCACTTGAAACCAAGATCACACAATTGAGCAACCGAGAGCAAATTAAAATTGAGCTTTTCCACTAGTAGCACATTGGAAATGCTATGATCATTTGAGATTACAATCCTTCCAAGAGCCTTTACATCACCCTTGCTATTGTCACCAAATGTGATGCTATCAATGCCACTATCATTTGATTTGAGTGAGTTGAACATTCTTGAATCACCAGTCATATGTTGAGAGCACCCACTATCAAGCACCCAATGCCTTCCTCCGGCCTTGTAATTTACCTACAAAACAAATTAATGTTTCTTAGGTACCCATACTTGCTTGGGTCCTTGAAGGTTAGTCACTAAGCTCTTTGGTACCCAAATGGCCTTCTTCTTTGGACCCACAATTGGTGTACCAACAAACCTAGCATGCACACCTTTCTCACCCTTGGTAAGCACATAACAAGAATCAAAAGGAATGTAAGGTACATTAGCATTTTTCTTGTTCTTGTTCATTTTGTTGCAATTAATCTCTAGATGCCCAACTTGCTTGCATCTATTGCAATAACGACCATTGCTCTTCACAAAGCTAGGCTTGTGAGTTGCAAAGGCCGCCTTGCCCTTCTTAGGAGTATAGCCCAATCCCTCTTTGTTAAGAGAGAACCTTTGGCTACCCAAGCATTTTAGCAAGCGGGCATCCCCACCATAGGCATTGCCTAATGCGCGGGTGAGATCATCCACCTCTCTCTTGAGAGTTTCATTCTCAACCACAAGTGATGAATCACTAGTAGTAGAGGTAGAGTTGGTTCTGGTGGATGATGATGAGCTACATGAAGCATTAGTAGGACTAACAAATAAAGAATCATCAATAATATCACATGTTAGTCCAATATCACAAGTGACAATCACTTGCTCCTCCTTAGCTTCCTTTATGAACTTCTCCAACTTGAGGTCCTTTTCCTTGATGAGCTCAAGTAGAGTGGAGTGGGCTTCCTTAAGCCTAGTGTGAGCAACTTCAAGGTCCTCGTGGTCTTCCTTTAGACACTCACAAGAGGCCTCTAGCTTATCAAAGGATTTCCTAAGAGCTTTGAGCTCTTGTTCAATTCCTTTGTACTCCTTACTCTTTTTGAGAGCAACAAGCTCCTCTATCAAGGCATCATTTTCATTGCTCTTGGCAATGAGCTCTTGTTCCAAGATTTTGTATTTCTTGGTGGTCCTCTTGTAACCCTTGCTCATTTGATCTATTATGCCCAATAGATCATCCTTGGAGTAGTCCTCATCCTCCTCCTCATCACTCCTACAACCATCACTAGCATAAGAATCATCATCACTATCATTATATTTTACCTTGGTAGGCTTGGCCATAAGGCATGTTGATGTAGTGTCGAAGATGGATGGCTTGTTGGAGAGGGCGATGTTTGCAATGGCTCGCCGAGTGGTCCTCTCATCATCACTAGAGCTTTCATCATCATCACTATCGGAGTTGTCACTATCCCAAGTGACTACATAACCACCACCCTTCTTCTTTTTGTTGAATGTGAAGCTCTTCTTTTCTTTCTTCTCATTCTCTTTCTTATCCTTCTTGTTCTTCTTGAGCTTCAACTCCCCATCATGATATCTTTTATCTTCATAGGGGCACTTCACCACTACAAGATCGGGGCTGTTGCAATTGTAGCAAAGCACCTCCTTTGCCTTCATGAAGTCCCTTCTCTTTCTTGCACCATAGCCTCTCTTCTTCATGAACTGACCCATCTTTTGCACTAGAAGGGCCATGATCTCATCATCAAATGGATCATCATCATCAACAACCTTGCTCTTGCCCTTGGAAGAAGAAGCCTTGAATGTGGTGGTCTTCTCTTGCTTGACCTTGATCTCCTTCTTCTCATCTTCATCTTCATCATCATCATATTGAGCATCGGTCATGACATCTCCAAGCACTTGGTTTGGAGTCACCTTGTCCAAACCCTCTCTTTGGATCATCTTCCTCAAGATAGCAAACTTCGTAGGTAAGTTCATCAAGAACTTACATGAGAAGTCCTTGTCCTTGACATCTTCTCCTAGGCTCTTAAGATCATTGACAATAACTTGTAGCCTATAGAACATCTCCGGTATGGACTCATCATCCTTCATCTTGAAGCTTGCAAACTTATCCTTGCGCATATAGAGCTTGGCACTCTTTACCATTGAAGTGCCCTCATATGTTTCCTCTAATCTTGTCCACACTTCACTTGCCATCTCAAGATCCTTGATTTGCTCAAAGATCTTTGCATCAATCCCATTATAGAGAGTATTGAGAGCCATAGTGTTGCATTGGTTGTTGATGCGATCATTGTTGGTGAGGTTGTCGGGATCAATGATAGCATAATCATGGTGTGTCACCTTCCAAACGTTCTCATGAATAGAGCCAAGATATTGCTTTATCTTTCTTTTCCAATGATCAAAAGATGTGACACCATCAAAGAATGGAGGCTTGCCCCCGACATGGTTGAACACAACTTGAGCCATCTTACACCGAGGTTGTTAAGCCTTAAAAATGGTGACCATGGCTCCGATACC
Source organism: Saccharum hybrid cultivar R570 (assembly GCA_038087645.1). Taxonomy (NCBI): domain Eukaryota; kingdom Viridiplantae; phylum Streptophyta; class Magnoliopsida; order Poales; family Poaceae; genus Saccharum; species Saccharum hybrid cultivar. The sequence continues at coordinate 3,429,416 of JAQSUU010000568.1, forward strand.
ACTTGAAAGGTCTTGATGGCTAGAGGGGGGGTGAATAGCCTTTTAAAACTTTCTACAAAGACAAGCTAAACAAGTTTATCAATATAACAAATAGCGAGATGTGAGTTTTGCTTAGCCTACAAGGTGTTTGCAAGCCACCTAACCAATTCACAATTCTAATATTTGCACTCAACCACACAAGTCAAACCGAGAAGGTAACTACAACTACAACTAGCAAGCTACACAAAAGAGCTATTCTAGCAAAGCTAACTAGCTAGCAAAAATAACTGAGAAGGTAATGCAAAGTTGAGTTAGGAGAGTTTCGCAAAGGGGTGAAGTATTGAGCCAACCAATATGATCAACAATGAATACCAAGATAACCGAACATCGGGATCAATCAATCACAATATGAAAGTGATGACACGAAGATTTATCCAGAGGTTCACGTGCTTGCCGGCACGCTAGTCCCCGTTGTGTCCCTCTTCACCACATGGTTCGGTGGCTAATCAGTCTCACACCGAGCCTCTCAAAAGGCACCACAAGAACCTACCAAATGGCAAAAGGTTGCAAATGACCCGAGCAATCCACTAACGTTGCCTTTGGCGCTTCGCAGAGGTAGGCACAAACCCCTCACAATCACCGGAGGTGGCCAAGAACAATCACCAACTCTTGCCAACGCCTCCAAGCTGCTCCAAGCCATCTAGGTGGTGGCAACCACCAAGAGAAACAAGAATCCCGCAGCAAATCAACCACCAAGTGCCAACTAGATGTAATCTCACAATGCAAATGCACTTGGATCACTTAATCTCACTTCGAATATGCAAAGAAGCAAGAGAGATGAGTGGGAGGGGAGTTGCTTAGCTCAAAGTGCTCACAAGTATGTCAAATGTTCGAGAGAGGGAGCCTTGAGTTGGCCAACGAGTATTTATAGATGTACCCCTTCGAATAGAGCCGTTAGAAACTTAAACAGTCGAAATCGTGCTGACCGGACGCGCTGGTCCAACTGACCGGACGCGCTGGTCACACAACGGCTAAGTCGCGAAGCACTGACCAGATGCGCTGGTCCAAACGACCAGACGTGCTGGTCGCCCAACGGCTAACTGCGAAGCAACGACCGGACGCGCTCATCGCGTAGACCGAACGCACTGGAAATGACCAGACGCGCTGGTCCCGTGAGTGACCGGACGCACTGGTCACCTGAGCAGCGCTCAACGAAACAGTGACCGGACGCGCTGAAGAAAATGACCGGACGCGACAGTGCCAGCGTCCGGTTAGAGTCCAGTAAGCTCCCTAAACGACCGGACGCGTCTGATCACCAAGCTGAAAACCGCGCACACACTGAACACTGACCGGACGAGTTCGGTCATGCAAAGACCGCGTCTAGTTCAACGTCTGGTCACCTCTGTGACCTCCGTTCGCCTCCGTTTCTTTTCCGGACTTCCGGCGTAGTGGAAAATAGTCATTTCAACTCCTTGAAAATAGTCATTTCAACCCAAACCCTCTCTACCGCTCAAACTCCACTGCCGTCGCAAACGTGCTAACACCACCAAGTGATCTCGTCATGTGTGAGTGTGTTAGCGTTTTCACAATTATTTTTCAAGGCGATATTAGTTCTATCCAAATGCATATGATTATGAAATGCACACCTAGAGGCACTTAAGAGTTCAATAGCCGCGGCATTCCCCTCTTTATAGTACGGCTATCTATCCTATAATGTAACCACACCCACAAGGTGTCTTGGTTACTAAAACACAACCCTTAAGCATATACCTTTGCCTTGATCACGTAGGGTTGCGCCCAAATCCAAGTGTGGCCATCATGATCACCATGTCCATCTTGCCACCAACCTTGGAATGTACTAATCCTCATATGCTACATACAAATTAGGCATAGGATTAGTACTTAGACATTGTCACTAATTACCAACACCAAACATAGGACTTTCACTTGGGCGCCCGCCCTAGTGGCTCAACCAATCAGGCTCCACCTCATAGATCCTGCCTCCACCACCTTTGAGGATTAATAAAAAGTCATTGATCAAGGTCGATTTGATCCGAGGGCTATGGTGCTTCCTAGAGGGCTATATAAGCAAGGCCCCTGGCCCCTGGAGGAGGCATCCCCCTAAACCCTAATTCATTATCTCTCAGCCGGGATCCGGTCAGAGGTGTCCCATGAAAGGATGACCTCTCTAGGGGATTAGGTCTAACTTCTTCAATGTAGTAGATTAGTATCTTGGGAGAGAGGATCAAGTTGGGATCTTGCTCAAGGTTCCAGATCTAGTCATAGAGGTTTGGTAAAGCCTTGTATCTTCACTTCAACATTTTGTAAGACTTATACTTATTCTCTTAGTTACATGGCTATGCTTACTTTGAATATATCTTGCTAGTTGAGTTTATCATTCCTTTTGTGTGCTAGTTCATAGAGCGCTTAGCCTTCTAGTTTGTTGACTAGGCTAGGTAGCCGAGCCTCGTGTAAGCGTGGTGCTTACATGATGCTCTGCCGATGAGTACACCTTGTCCCCTAGCTGTATGGTAGTTATGGGAGGTGAAAGCCCCGTCCATATCTATCGAGCATGTTCTTAAATTGTAGAACTGTAGTCACGTCAGTAGAGGTATCCTTTGTGGTGCTCTCTCCTGTCTAGTGGCGTCCTGAAGTGCACAAGAGTGTGGTAAGTCTTAGCATAGTTGGGTATACCTTTACCATATGATAAGAATATCATAGGAATCTACCTCACCGTTGACCTCCCAAGTTAACTAGTTGCATATCTTTAGTGACCTATCCCATATGTGTCATATTACATAAATCCTATCATTTCAGATATCATTTACCCCTGCTATAGTTTAGTTGGTTTACTAGGTTAGTAGATACATGATGGTAAATTATCATATTTTTTAACCCTTGCTTCCCTGTGGTAAAATATAAATAACGATACCTGGTTTACTCCCGGTAAAATGCTACAATGGTATGTTCTGTGCGCTTACGGAATCATTCATATTTTAGTTGCACTTAATTTATACCAATAGTCGTGAGACCACGTGTCGAGGATTATGATGCTGATGGCGGGGTAGGAGACATGTTAAATGACTATCATGAAGCACACTTCGCTGAAGGATGTAGGGAGGAGAAGCCAGAGGCAACCACAAAGGCATATTACGACATGTTGTCTGCGGCATAGAAACCCCTTCATGGCTGGACAAAGGTTTCTCAACTGGATGGCATTGGACGTGTAATGGCCTTAAAGTCCCAGTTTAGCATGAGTCGAGAATGCTTCGATGCTATGTTGACAGTTATTGGTAGCCTGCTTCCAGAGGGTCACATTCTACCAAAGAGCATGTACGAGTCATAGAAACTCCTTCGTGCACTTAAGATACCATATGAGCAGATACATGCTTGTCCAAAGGGGTGCATCCTATTTAGGAAAGAACATGCAGAAGCAAAGTACTGTGCAAAGTGTGGATCCTCTAGGTTCCTAGAGGTAGACTCTGGTGATTGTCAGAAGAGGCAACTTGACATCCTCGTGAAAATCCTATGGTACCATCCGTTCGTACCGAGGATCCAACGGCTATACATTACCGAGGAAACCATGAAACAGATAACATGGCACAAAAATAGACATTGATACAATCCTGAGAAGCTGGTACATCCATTTGATGGTGAAGCATGGACCCACTTTGATGTGATTCATCATGAGAAAGCTCTAGAGGCTCGTAATGTACGTATTGCGCTAGCAACAGATGTGTTCAATCCTTATGGAATGATGGCCGCCCCATACACTTGTTGGCCCATGTTCGTTATCTCCCTCAATCTCCCCACCGGCGTCATCTTCCAAGGACAGAACATATTCTTGCCGTTAATAATTTTTGAACACCTAGGGAATAATATGGGTGTGTTCATGGAGCCTGTGATTGATGAATTGGTCTGTGCTTGGGAGGAAGGGGTATGGACGTACGATCAAGCTACAAAGAGAAACTTCAAAATGCATGTTTGGTACCACTACTCCCTGCATGACTTCCTGGCATATGGGATATTCTATGCCTGGTGTGTTCACAGGAAGTTCCCATGACCAGTATGCAAGCCAACTCTAAAGTTCATTTGGCTGCGGAAGGGTGGCAAGTATTTTCATTCGATAAACATTGACAATTCCTCCCTCTTGATCATCCATTTAGATAAGACATCAAGAACTTTATGAAAGGTGTCGTAGTTACAGACCCTACACTGTAGATGATGACCGGTGCCATGGTTCATGCTCAGATAGATGCTCTTGAGGTCAATCAAGAAGAAGGTGGTTTTGTGGGATATGGTGAGCAACATGCATGGACTCATAAGTTGGGCTTGTTAAGGCTCCCCTGTTTTGATGATCTTCTTCTTCCACATAACACTGATGTAATGCACACTGAAAAGAATGTCATCGAGGCACTTTGGACAACCTTATGCAATAGACCAAAGCAAGAAATGTAGCCTCCTAGAGGCGGCAAGACATGAAGAAAGCCTAAGGCTGAATTCATCTTGAAAAGGCCCGAAAGGAGGAAGTGCTAGAATGGTTCCAAACGTTAATGTTCCCTGATGGGTATACAGCGAATCTGAGGAGAGTGAACTTATCTACTATGCGAATCAAAGGGATCAAGAGTCATGACTACCACATGTGGATTGAGCGGCTTCTTTTGGTGATGGTTCAAGGCTATATCCCTGAGCATGTCTAGCTAGTGCTGGTAGAGTTGAGCGATTTCTTTTGCCAGCTTTGTGCTAAGGAGTTATCTCAACCGTGATTGCAGGCTTAGAAAGAATGGCACCTGTGTTGCTCTGTAATTGGAGAAGATCTTTTCACCCGGCTTCTTCAATCCGATGCAGCATTTGATTTTGCACCTCCCATAGGAGGCACGAATGGGGGGGCTCATGCAGGGCTATTGGTGCTATCCAATTGAGAGATGTCTAAAGGTTCATCGATCTAAATGTAAAAATAAATGCAAAATTGAGGCTTCCATTGCAGAGGCATACATCCTAGAGGAGGTGTCAAACTTCACAACAACATACTATGGTGACAACCTTCCTAGCGTGCATAATCCACCCCCTCATTACAATGCTGACAAAAATGAATTGAACCTCAGCATTTTCCAAGGGCAACTCGGAAGTGCAAGTGATCCGACCCCCAAGACCATGAAACATGAAGAGTGGCACATTATCATGCTATATGAGTTGAGCAACCTTTCTGGAGTGGAGCCGTACATGCGGTAAGTTCTCAACAAACTTGTTCTCAGGTAGTCACTATTCTACATCCAACCCCCTTGTTTCTCATTGGCACAGGGAATTTCATCATCAATTCTAGAGTGAATTAAGGGAACCTACCCTATAGGAAACTGAGACCCTTCTTAGACAGGGTGCGGCAAATAGAATGCCTGATTTCATTTCTTGGTTCAAACATAAGGTACTATCCAATTTAGATCGTACTTAGTTTGACAATACAAGTTGCTCATATGTGCGAATAATATAACGAACTATCCTGCTTGACCTTGCAGGGCCAAACTGATGCATCTATGAGTGTCGAGTTGAGACAGGTTGCCGATGGCTATGCCTATAGGGTCAAGTCATTTACCGACTATGACGTGAATGGATATCGCTTTCACACAATAAGGCACGAGCAGAGTCGGCCCAATCAAAGAACCACAAATACTGGAGTTTTTACACCCAGCCTTGATGGGGTCGAGTATTATGAAAGAATTGAAGAAATATATGAACTCATGTTTCATGGTTGCAAACCTCTTAATCCTGTCATATTTAAATGCCTTTGGTTTGATCCTAAAGTAACAAGACGGACCCCTAATCTTGGGCTAGTCAAAATTCGACAGGATTCTGTCTTACTAGGAGATGATGTCTATACTGTGGCTTAATAGGCACGCAAGTTTATTATCTCTCATACCCGTACCAAACCGACGAACGACTTAAGGGTTGGGATGTTGTGTACAAGGTATCACCACATAGTAAACTACCTATCCCAAACAATGAAGATTACAACTTAGACCCAAACACATATGATGGAGAGTTCTTTCAAGAAGAGGGGCTAGAAGGCACTTTTGAGATAGACTTAACCAAAGCGATCAGAATAAAAGTAGACAATAAAAGGATTGTTGATGAGGACGCTGGAGATGAGGTTCAAAATGTGAAGGACTTAGAATTACTTCAGCGATTACATTTAGACAATGATAGTGATGACAACATTGCTCCTTCGGATAGTAATGATTATGTCGACATGGTAGATAGTGATGATGAGACTTATGATCCAGCTAATCCCAATCATGATGATTATTTCTAATACATGTAATACTATGTTATTTTGTAATTATGTTTTGTTTATGTTGCATCTCTTTCTAAGTACGTCTTGTTTATCTGTGCTTATTGGTATACTTTTTTTAATTACAGGTGATTGAACAAAGATGGTGGGCGGTATGAGGAACATCAGGACGCTTTACCAAAGATGGCCCAATGCAGCTGAGCAGTCAGGGAGTAGGAGCAGGAGGAGGAGCAGGAGTAGGAGCACTCTTGAGCAGGAGCGGGAGCGGGAGCGGGAGGAGCAGAAGGACAAGGATCAAGAGGAGGAGCAGCAGGAGGACGAGGAGGAGCAGGAGGATGAGGAGGAGGGGCAGGGGGAGGACGAGGAGAAGGAGATGGCAGGGGGTTCTGCTTCCTCTGGTTTAGGGTCAGGTGTCTGGTTGCGAGGTTCCTCGACCCTCCCGAGGCAACCAATACCTCCTGAGCGTCGCTCGTTGATTCAACCCACTAGGCAAAGGTAAGTAACTTTACATGTTATCACTACTTTTTCATTTGTTATGTTAAAAACCACAATAGAAACTAATAATTTTTCTTACTCACTTGGGTAAGAGTTGGTAGATTGTGGCCCTAGGTGCTCACAACCGCAAGGTCAATGGCATCTAGGGTCTTTTGTGCAGGGTGCACATCCCTAGCCTAGATGAGTATGCTAAAAAGGAGCCGACCTACACGTTTGACCACTACGTCACCTTCGATGATTTACCAGATCGGTTTTGCAGGCAATTCGCCAACAACGGGGTGTGGGTGGTGGCCGAGCTATGGGTAAGACTTCCTCGTACTACATTGCCTAATACATCACATTCATTGGACATTCTTGAAATAATGACTGCATACATCGTGTCTATATGCAGGATTTCTTCAGATGCGAGCAGGGATTTGAGCCGCAGGCGACTAGGGTGGCTCAGAAAGCCTATCATAAACTCGTGAAGGACATGCATTATGAGGCGCGCATCCAGGGCATCATAACATACAACGATAACGTCCTTGGATTGAAGATCAACAAAGCTCAAGCAAGACAGATGAGCCTGACCAAAGAACAATACCTGCAGGTAAATATAGAACATTAATACTGATTTTTTTAGATTAAGTACGCTTAATTTGATCTTCTTATATGTCATACTTGATGACGTGTAGGTGCCTCCATGGTGGTGCGTCCACGATGGACAGTTCTAGGCACACATAGTGGACAAGTGGTGCACCGCCGAGTAGGAGGAGACGCACAACGCTTGTTGGGAGTGGCATTTGATGATGCTAGGTGCACCACACCATCAAGGCAACCTTAGCCTCGATGAATACATAGCTAGATGGGTATGCAAATTCATTTATTTATTCTAACGCTCGATCCTACATAATTTCTAATCATCTTGCTTTTCTTTTCATAGTCGGTGTCACAAGGTGGCTAGCCTTGCCCCCAGTTCAAGGCATAGGCTTTGGCCCACAAGGGCAAGGCGATGTCCGACATCGACTACAATCCAGAGGACCCACCCTCGGCGTACAACAATGCGACTATCCATAGCCACCTTAGTGACTACACATCGATGGCAAAGCAGGTCCATGGGCTAGAGTACGATCCTATCACCCAGGACCTTGATGGAGAAGTCGTCATGAGGGTGGGAGGAGGCAAGAAGCATGGGCAGTACTAGATTGGCGATAGCACACTTGACATAGCCACTACTCCCACTCTCTCCCAGATTCAAGCAAGGAGCACGAGCTTAAGCCCGGCCATACGCCCATGGCCGGGCACTGCACATCACTAGATGGTGGCACTCCAGGTTATTTCTTTTTTGTTCGTCGTTCATTGATTTTTACATACCTTAGCTTTGCATTGTAATAATGGGGTGAAATATTGTAGGCTCAGCTGAAAGAAGAGACTCAGTGACGGGAGGAGATGGAGGCGAGGATGGAGGCCGAGCGACAAAGGATGGAGGCCAAGCGGCTAAGGAAAGAGGTTGAGCGGTAGAGGATGGAGGCCGATCAGCAGAGGATGGAGCAGATGTTTCTGTACATGCAAAGTCTTGGCGCGAGTATGGGTCAACCTCCGCCACCTGGGCAATTCCCTCCTCCACCTACTCCTACAACTACTCCTGTGAGTTTGCCTTCTCTACCCTGAGCTCTTTACTTACCATGTTTATTACTTTGCTTGTATGACATCTACCTTCCTAGATGAGCTACAGGCAAGTTGATAGGATTGTCTCTAAGTTGCAAAAATCTTTTGTGTTGAGGGCAAGTTAGAACACACTACAAAAACCTTAAGTCCATATCTCTTGTCTCACACATGCAATCTCTTCTCCTTTGTGCAGAATCAATCGGTAGCTTTGAATGATGTGCCTCATGACCCACAACAGCAGTCAGGGTGGGGAGCTTGGCAATAATACTTGTGGGTTGACGCTTATTGTGAATGGTACTTTGAGATACTTGGATTTGCATTTGTGGTTCACTTGTGGTTGCACTTGGATTACTTGGTTCACTTGTTGCACTTGGTTCACTTGGTGATGCACTTGTGGTTTTATATGTGACATATGTGTGACATATGTGATATACAATTGTCATATGTACTGTTTATTTCATTGGAATGCAAAAAACAGAAAAAGAAAGCAGTTTTTGGTCACTTTGCCGAGTGCAACACACGACAAAGGGCGCCTTTGCCGAGTGTCAGGGCCATAGCACTCGACAAAAGAGGTCACCTGGGAACATGCTTTGCCGAGTGCAATGGCCATATCACTCGACAAAGCCCCCACCTTTGTCGAGTGCAGTGGCCATAACAATCGGCAAAGATTTTTTTTAAAAAAATCGAAATCTTTGCCGAGTGTCTGCATGAAAGCTCACGGCAAAGAAACTTTTTAAAAAGAAATAAAGAAATCTTTGCCGAGTGTCGGCATGGCGGCACACGGCAAAGTATTTCCTTTTCAAAAAATATAGAAAACTTTGCCAAGTGCCTGCCCATTCTAGCACTCGGCAAACCTGTCGTCACCATTTTCTTCCCGTCCAGTGACCTTTTTTTTTACCGAGGGTCGTGTGTGGCACTCAGCAAAGCTTTGCCGTGTGCCCGATAGAAAGCTCTTGGCAAAGGGCAGCTTTGCTGTCAGAAACTTTGACGTGCGCGCTTTGCCGTGGATGGCCGTTGGCAAAGCGTTTGGCACTCGGCAAATAAGCTGAGTCCGGTAGTGATATGTTCAGTTCAGATACTGTCCATTGGTCTTTTTATTAATATGAAAACAAAGTTACAGCCGCCACCATCCTTATATGATATACAGCTGCCGGTCCATTATTGGTCTATGGGCATGAAAATCCATGTTAAACCTGCAAAGTTGATATTCTCAAATACTTATGCTCTGTTTGAATGCAAAGTATTTTTTTTTTAGAAAAGCATAATAGTTTTGTGGAAATACTTTGGTTTTGAAAGCTATAAGATATTTGGCTATAACGGTTTTTCTAGTTTTGAAAACCATGCTGCTAAAACTATAATGTTTTTGAAGCTTCAGAAACTTCACTCTAATTTTTTCTTCTAAACCATAGTTTTGAGCATCTCTTATTCTAAAACTAAAGTTTCTTAATATATCACAGCTGAGAAATCACAACATTGAAAATAGGACGCTAACAAGTATTTCGCCCTATGGCCAGGGGCGAATCTATTCTAGTGACAAGGGGTGCAAATGTAGCCCCCCAAAAAAGTTAAATCAATGATAATGCTTTAACTTTTACCATATGTAAACCCTTTGTGCCACAAGATTATACACGCGCTTAGGGATGGAAACGGTACGGATATTTTCCGACCGTATTCGAGACCGAATCCGTTTAGAGGGGTTTTAATCTGTCCGTATCCGAGTCCGGATATTTAACATCCGATACCGTATTCGTATCCGAATATTTAAATCACATATTTATGATGTCGATATCCAATCGTATCTTATCCGGCATTTTTTATACTATCCGTATTCAAATCCGAATCCGGACATAAATATGAAAACAAATACGATATCAGTGATTTTCGTCCGTATCCGATCCGTTTTTATCCCTACACGCACTATGCATTTGTAAAGACGCCTGATTTTTTGGCACGGCTCAATTGAAAACCACCTCTAAAATGATGGTTTCCAAAACGACTTGCTTCTAGAAATGCATTTTTAGGGGGCAGCTGATATTTTTAAGCCACCTCTGCAAATAAACCTATTTTTAGGGGTGTCTCTAGATCCAGCCGTCCCTATAAATTAATTTGTAGAGACGGCTAGATCTAGAACCACCTCTAAAAATGGGAGTAGAATAGTAAAATTACATATTGTAATTTAAAATTTTCAAACGGTCTTCGGTAGAGAAACAACCAAAATAAAAGTTGTAGATCTCCAAAAGTAATAAAACTTTGTAGTTGGCAACTTTTTTATTTGAAATCATCTATCCAAGGAAAATTATATTATGTTTGAATTTCTCACATTTGAAATTAAGCTATGAAATGACCTTGGATAGAGAAACTACCAAAATGAAACTTAGATCTCAAAAATATTGTACAACTTTTTAGTTTACAACTTTTTCATTTCAAATCATCTACCCAAGCAAAATTACATTTGAATTTCCTGACATTTGAAATTCAAAACTTTCAAACGACTTCGGATAGAGAAATGACCAAAACAAGTTATAGATCCCAAAAAGTTATAAAATGTTACAGTTGATAACTTTTTCTTTTGAAATCATTTATCCATGAAAAATTATGTTTGAATTTCTCACATTTGAAATTTAATTCTTCAAACGACCTCGGATCAAGAAATGATCAAAACCAAAGTTGAAGATAAAAGTCATAAAACTTTTAGTTGACATCTTTTTCATTTGAATTCATTTAGTATCCCAAATAATCACTTTAAAATTGGATGAAGGTAAAACAAGGAGGACAAATATTCAAAATTGTGGATGGATGAGGGAAGAGGGCTGAGGTTGCGGGATTCGTGACCCCTACCACTCCGGTGGAGTCTACCTGGATTTTTTTTATTTTTTAGTCTAAATTTGTGATTTCTGAAAAATGATTTATAGGGCTAGCTCACTTTTCAGCCGCCTCTAAGAATACCCAGCCACTCCTACAAATCAATTTCTAGGAACCACCTGCAAACCATCCGGAGCTGCCCCTAAAGATCATGTATGTAACAGCGATATTTCCTTTAATTTATTCAGGTTCACCGTACCACTGCTTATGGGCTCTACAGTGCTAGCAAGTGGAGATCACTACACCGACTATATACTCCATCCGCCCCACAAAGAATAGCATTCTCACTTTCCAAGAAGTCAAACATTTTTAACTTTGACCAACTATATATAAATAAATATTAATATTTATAATGCATAACTAATATCATTAGATCACGGAATATATTTTTATAGTAATTTTTTAATGATATAAATGTTGTTAATAAAGTTTGACTAGCACATCCTATAACATCTTTTTTGGATGGAGGCCTGGAGGAAGTATCTCATATCAAGTTCTCTCAGCGTGTGTCGAAACTATCAGACACGTGTACTGTTGGTTATAGTACGTTTGTATAGGTAGTTTTATTGCGCAGCCCTAACTGTAGATATAGATGCGGGCACAATCATTTCGTAATAGTTGGTGCTTATTGAAAACTTACAATCCAACTATACACGTACCAATTTATATATGTATATATATATAGAGAGTATATTCAGTAGCCAACTACAAAATAAGTCATTCTGTAGCCACCTCTATTTACGATAATTTTATATACTAATTTACGATAATATCAATATATATTTATGATAGTTGACTTACTATAACACATGGAGATATTTACCGTAATGTTATAGTAAATCACTTAGTAAGGAGTTACTATAATCTCATAAATTAACATATTAATTATCGTAACTCAAAGTGGTTACAGAATAAGCTATTTTATAGCCAACTATAGGGTAGTAGTACTATATATATTTTAAATCCATGTTGGCAGTTCTTAACTCATACTTTTAACCGTCAACATTTATATAAAATCTATCTAAATGAACACCAAACTTAGAAATAGGGCTCATAACTAACAAAGTTCCACAAGTTTTGGTGATTCATCATTTATAGGAGGACATATTGGGATAACACAAGAAATATGTCAAAAGTACACAAAGAATAAGGCATAACATCACCCGACATGAATCCAAGGGGAGAAGGCCCACTTACTAGGCAAATTAGGGCCCAGTCAGGTGGAGAAAAAAGGTCAAAACCCATATCAAATCAACTTCAAATGGCGCAAAAAAAAACTATATAGGACCCACCTAGATGCCCAAAGGAAGCATCCCACTAAAGATGGGGCCATTTGGGCCTAGTTGGGGTGTGGCCGCACCCCTGGTGTGCCCGCACCACCACTGGGGCCTCTCGGGCCCATCTTTCGCGTGTTGTCAGATACCACCTTACCCACGTCGGTTCTCATGGTGTCGTCCAGGTTTAGTGCACCTAGGTGGCGGTTTGGAGGTCGGTTTGGTGCTTTCTATGAGGGGATGAATCATTTTTCAAGGAACCCCCTCCTCTCCACCTATAAAAGGAGGCTCCCTCCTCCTCATTTCACAACAACACACCAAGGAGCAAGAGCTACACCACAAGAACATCATTCCAAAGGGCTTAGGCCCTAGCTAGCTAGTAGACTTGGTTAGGGAGAGATGTGAGGGAGAGCACGAGGAAGAGCCGGAATTGTCGTTGTCTCCCTGAACTTGTACCTCAACGAGCACTTGTGCCTCAATAAAACTTTCCGCTAAGTGAGTGTTCGTGTGGTTGTTATGGTTATAAGTCTTTTGATTAGTTAATTAAGCTTTATTCTTACTTGTTTGCGATTTCACCGTTCATTCTTGTGATGAATACTCTAGTAGAGGGACCTGATAAAGATGGATAACCCTGCTCAACGCTAGAGTAGTAGTCAATAGCGTAGATGTGGTGTCTAGGATAGAGGCTACCTTCATTTGCCTCATACTCCACGGTTGAGGGGCAGGCGGCAGGTGGTGACAGCCCTGTCCATCCCTCAAAATCCCCCACATCCAGGTATGACGTAGAGTTGGAGGCCAGTATCGCCTGGCAGACCAAGCGTAAGCCGGTGCCCAAAGTAAGCAAGTAGGAGTAAGGTTTACCTATTCTTAGACCCAAAAGCCATAGAAATCCATCTCTACCCTTTTCCAGCTTTACCCTTGTGTTGTCCTTGGACGAACTAGCTAGAAGAAGTACCTCCGTTCCCTGTGGAAAATACGATATTCTGAATACTTCTAGGCGAAAGCTACAACGGTAATTTTGTAAGTTTGCGGATTAATTTCTGTAGACGTTAAGAAATACCAACAAGTTTTCTGATGCCATTACCGAGGAACGGTTGCTATTTTCTTCAAACTTAATTCATCCTCGTATCTTGTCTCCTTTCTTTTATAAAAACAAAAATTTTCTTTTTACTTTTTCTCACTATGAAATCAATTCCTATCAAAAACCCTTCTGCTTCAAAGGGGGAGCTCCATGAGCCACCACTAAAATCAACCCTTCATTCTGGTCATGAACTCCACCCTGGCTTGATAGCCATGCTTCGGGCACAACTCTTCTTTGGGCTTAATAGCAAAAACCCATGCAATAACCTGCTAGAGTTTGAGGAGATGTGTTCATGTATGAGCATCTTAGGCATGACACAGGAAACTCTAAGGTGGACATAGTTTACCAAGGGCGATCCTCGACTTTGAGCAGCGTGAGAACGAGTCCATAGGTGCAACCTAGATCAGGTTTTTAGCGTTAATACACGCTGGCCTAGAATTATCTTTACCCGACAGCATATTGCTATGAATCTTTTATTTGAGTATCAACATACATGTTGACCTATTAATATACATGACTGTCGGAGGTCGTTTCACACACAAACCTATGACGAAACAAGTAAAATTCCTTGAAAACTTCATACACAGACACACTTCTTCCGTCATAAGAACCAAATCTTTCTAGGCCAAAGTCATGTCGAGTGTTAATGAGTCCTCATTAGTGGAATCCAAACCCATCCAATCCTTAGATTCAACTCATAAGCCTTCGCCCGAACTACAAACACCGAAGGAAAAAGTACTTGATCCTTCAGAGTTCCATATCAAATTCGAGGATTATGACAATACCTCGAAGATATCATGGCATGAAAAGCACATAAAGGAAGTTTCCCCCAGAGTGGAACCATCGAAGGAATGGTTAATGGATGTGAAACATTTTTCTAAAGCAATTCAGATTCTTTCACCTTCCACGACCATACCTTGCTTGTTAAAGGGAACTATCATAGAAGCCCTGCACAACCCCACGGTCGGGACTAGTATCATGTTAGAATTTCTAGTGAAAAACCTTTTAGGTAATATGCCGCTAGTTTCGACCAATAAACTCTTCAAAAGTCCTTTGGGACTATTTTCGAGTGTTGTGGGATTGCCAGGGCCATGCCAGTCGTAATTAACAAAACTAAGGTTCGCTTGGACTTTGATATCTTTATCATCCTTGAGTTTGATCTTCTAATAGACTACCCATTAGACAAACTTTTTAAAGAAAATCCTTCCCATGGGAGCATTGATGAGAAGTTTGGGAAAGCTGCTTCTTCCATTCCTATCTTTCACCTAGAAATCCTAATGGCAAAGCACAAACCCAACCAAATCCGGTCAAGGAGGTGAAGTTTATCTCCCCGTTCATTTCACATCCTTATGAAGCTGAACATCCATGATCACCCTTGCCCACATTCGAGCCATGTCCCTCTAGCCATCACGATATAACCTTCAAGAAAGAGAACTTCTAGGCCATGGACAAACTCGAAGCACCAACTCTAGAGCTCAAAATAAATGATTCTACAAATGAGCATGAAAGTTTCTCTTCTGAGTTTCCTTGCATTTCATGCTCACTTTTGAAGTCTCTAGAGTTGATCATGTTTTGTGCCACACGCTTCTACGAGGACCACAACCATCTCTTAGTCCTCGTTTACAAACTTTTAGGAAGATGGCTGTGGATGCATATGTTTATCATAAATATTGCAAATCTCATGGATACACTGTGGTACTAACCTTGCAGCTTGAACGAGAATGCCCAATGCTTGTCGGTGAAGCCGAGAACTGCACCACCATTGATGGCTGCAGGACGGAGTTCCCATGGTCGAGCTTAAGACCATAAATCAAGAACTACCAGGAGATACTCCAGATTATCAAAAAAAATTAATTAAGAAAAGAAAACAAAAGAACCTTCCTTTACAATAAAAGCAAGAACATGTTGTCAAGATAATATGCACCTTCATGTATTCTTGGTCGCTAACCATTTTAGGTTGAAATTCAGAAGAATAAGAGGCATACGATGCTCAAGAACATGAGAGCTGCATCAACTAAAATGTCGTGATTGTCTTTGGAAGTGGAACACGCTCAACAAGGAGATCCCGACATTACACACTTGACTTTTACACAAAAGTCCAAGTGTGGAGGAGGATGGTGAGAATCTCACCACAAGTTTCATACACACCAAAAGCCATTCTTGGCTAAAAATAATGATGCCAACTTTGCCTTGCTAAAAAAAGAGCAAAAAATAGATGGTATAAAAAAGAGAGAAAGCTAGAAAAAATAGAGAGAAGAAAATAATATAAAAATAGAGAGGGAAAAATGATATATAGAAAAAAGAGAAAGAAAGAAGAAGAGAAAGGAGGATTCTCCTCTTCCGTACATAAGATGGACCATTTACAATCAAACTGCCACTGCAATAGCTTTTATCTACACATACGGCCAGTAAGAACACTCAGATATGCAAAGGTAAACAAATATTCACCAACACATGTTCTCACATTTATCTCCGTGAAAGTATAGATTTACAAACTCATGCCTCCCTTGTTTATGTCGTATGCTCTGGTTTGGGTGTATTCACAAGTAGTGCATCAATAGGCTCTTTTAAATTAAGCATGGTGCTTAGGTTAAAATAGTCTTTCTTAATTAAAATTTAACATGGTGTTGAAATTTGATTAATGAACTTTGAGTATCAATTTCATAAACAATAGAAGTAATATATTATGGAGATGAATCAAGTCTATGTTTATTTTGCAAACTTTACATTAGCCTTATTTATGCTAAATGATAAAAAGTTGGGTGAACACATAAAATAAAATAACAAAAAAATAATAACAATAATAGTAATAATAAATAACAAAAAAATAAAAGTAATAATAATTATAATAAAATTAAGGCTCTCTGGTGTTTAAACTGGTAAACCCCTTGTTGTCTCCATTTTTGTTTTTTTCTATTGAAAAAACAGGTACAAGAATAAGTGTGGGGGAGATCTCTCAAGCATAACAACTACACACTCGAGATCTCCCCCAACACGTTGCACAACACTGAATGATCGAACTTGCACAAGGATGAAACAGATGACTCTAGAGAGGATTGGCTAAACCAAACCATCTCTGACTTTCTGTAGCTCCTTCTTCCTCTTCAACGTTAGTTTGTGCAACATTACCCCTCATCTCTCCTAAATTTTTGAAGTTTAAAATTAAACAAATTTAGAAAATACAAAACAATAATGCTTCATCTCCATGTTGTCCTTGAATTAAGTTTGCATACTCTTTATTCCTTGCAAAAATTCCTACAACTTGTGAATAAATCATCATCGGGGCCCCATGTTATCTATGTAATTGGAATATGTGATATAGTAGGATAAAAAAGAACCTTGCTCTCTCATGTGAAGAACTTGGGGTTTATTTTGCAAACTCAAAATTCAAATAGCATGCTCCTAAATGATACTTCAAATTCCTACCAAAGCCATATCTAGTGTTTAGAACTTAAAATCATCCAAAATAATGCTACTTATTCCTGCATTGAGTTTTGTCAAGTCTTGTTGACCCTTGTTGAGAGAGTTATTATGCCTCCAAGATAAGATCACATACACCCACATACATAAGCTATTCCTACTCTAGGAATACACTCAAACATGCCTTCATCCACCCAAAACTCTGCTCCTACACTAGGAGTAGACAAAAAATTTAGGAAAATACTCCATGTTTTAAAAAAATAATGATCTCTCTCGAAATATGTGGTTTAGAAGAAGAGACATGGGCTATACAAAAGTTTAGAAAAAAACAAAAACAATATGAGCACATGAAGGCTCATGCATTGAAAAAAAGATGAGCACATGAAGGCTCATGTATTGAAAAAAGAGAGAGATAGCCATGTTCTCAAAATAAAAATTAGAGAGAGTGATCATTCATGTTAAGGAGTATAGTATAAGTTTATCATTATCCACGCACTTGCACTTCTTGATCTAACGGTATGGTATCTTTCTCCTTAGATCTGAGCTTTGACTTAACAAAATATGTAGAGTAAGTATGCCTTCATATCTTTCCCTACCCAAAGATCCATATAAGCTTTTTAGAAGTAAAAAAGAAAGAAGACAACATTATGATATGCCTTGGTAAGAAACCAACCACAAACTTTAGTGATCTAAGAGAATCATTTGAGGAGCAAAGCTATATTTATGTTTTTAAAATCAAATAAAAATCCAAGTTTCTAAACTAAGTGATGCAAGGGGATTTGAATCCATACTATTCCATTATTCAACTATCTAAGATAATGTGGTAGACACTCCAAAATTCACAAGTGTAGGTGAAGCATGGAATAACTTGTATGCAGATTGCATATCAAGGAGATGACCTATCTTAGTTCTTAACTTTACTCGAGGATGAGCAAATGGCTAAGTGTGGGGGAATTTGTTAGCGGTCCCTAACTCACACTTTTAACCAACAACATTTATATAAAATCCTTCTAAATGAACACCAAACTTAGAAATAGGGCTCATTACTAACAAAGTTCCACGAGTTTTGCTGATTAATCATTTACAGGAGGACATATCGGGATAACACAAGAAATATGTCAAAAGTACACAAAGAACAAGGCGTAACATCACCCGACATGAGCCCAAGGGGAGAAGGCTCACTTACTAGGCAAATCAGGGCCCAGTCAGATAGAGAAAAAAGGCCAAAACTCATATCAAATCAACTCTAAATGGTGCAAAATTTTACAGGACCCACTTAGAGGTCCAAAGGAAGCATCACACTGAAGATGGGGCCATTTGGGCCTAGTTGGGGTGTGGCCGCACCCCTGGTGCGCCTGCACCACCACTGGGGCCTCTCGGGCCCATTTTTCACGTGTTGTCAAATACCACCTTACCCACTTCGGTTCCCATGGTGTTGTCCAGGCTCAGTGCACCTAGATGACAGATTGAAGGTCGATTTGGTGCTTTCCATGAGGGGATGAAGCATTTTCCAAGGAACCCCCTCCTCTCCACCTATAAAAGAAGGCTCCCTCCTTATTTCACAACAACACACCAAGGAGCAAGAGCTACACCACAAGAGCATTATTCCAAAGGGCTTAGGCCCTAGCTAGCTAGTTGACTTGGTTAGGGAGAGATGTGAGGGAGAGCACGGGGAAGCGCCGGACTTGTCAGTGTCTCCTCGAACTTGTACCTCAACGAGCACTTGTGCCTCAATGGAACTTTCCGCTAGGTGAGTGTTCGTAGTTTTTATGATTATAAGTCTTTTGATTAGTTAAGTTTTATTTTTCCTTGTTTGTAGGTTCGTCATTTGTCCTTTTGACGAATACTCTATTGCAGGGCCCTGATAAATATGGATAACCCTGCGCAACACTAGAGTAGTAGTCAATAGGATAGACGTGGTGTCTAGGCTAGAGGCTACCTTTGTTTGCCTCGTACTCCACGGTTGAGGGGTAGGCGGCAGGTGTTTACAACCCTGTTCGTCCCTCGTAATCCCCCACGTCCAAGTACGACGTAGAGCTGGAGGCCGGTATCGCTCGACAGACCAAGCATAATGTCACACCCCAAAATTTCTAATTTTTGGTTGTGCATAGGAAACACTAAATAAAATAAATGATTTCAATATCTAAATAAATTTATTAGATAAGTTAAGTTGCTGCTAATTTAAATATAGAAAATTGTGGTTTTAAACTTTTTTATATTAATTTGATAATGTGGTGTTTGTGTGATGCTTGTTTTTGGTGTTGGTGAGTGCTATTATTTTTTTCAAAATACCATAGGACGACGTTTGCATCTCACTGAAAAACTTTTTGGTATTTTCTAGATTTAAAATTTCAATTTTTGTGAGCTTAATCTTTTCCCTTGATCTCTTCATCAATCTTTTCATGAGCTCAAACCCATTTAGTTGAGTTCCTTATCTCTCCAAGAGTCTCCAGGATTTTTCCCATGATTTTTCTGAGCTCCGCGCTATTTTTAACGGCAAAAAAGGTAATTCTAGATTTTCTAGAATTATTTTTATTCGCGGAATTAAAATAATCCCGAAACTAAGAAATTCCGAAAAGTTTCCGAACCCTACAACTATATATATGTCGGCGTAGCTCTCGACGCCCTGGATTCAGAAGTACAACCCTTATCGCGAGCCGCCGCTCGTAGCTCCCTCCACCCCTCGCCGAAGTTCTTCATCTACAGTTTGCGTTCCGGCGAACTTTCGGCGATGGTTCAACAAGCCTTTCCGGCCACCTCGGACACCTCTGGCGAAAACCGTCACTGCTACAAGGTAGCCCTCATCGTTCTCTACGTCGTAGTATACTCGTCTTCTCGAATCCGTGTTTATTCTCTCTCTTTTCCGGCGAGCTCCACCTTGAACGCCAGTTTCTTCAAGGTTTCCGGCCAACCCTTGTACAACGCCCTCGGTCCGCGCATCCTACGCTCCCCCGTGCGGGTAGCCCCTGATGCGGAGCCGACCCTGCGCCACTTCGCCGCCCCCCGCGCTCGGCTGACCCGCTGCTGAGCCACGAGCCGGCGAACTCAAGTAACCGCCACTGCCCTACCTCGGTGCACGCGCGCGTGGCTCCGTGCTGCTGCGGCCAAGCCGACCAGTCCTAGCCAAGGCCGGAGGCCTCAGGACCCCCACCCGCCAGCCGTGAAGACCTGAACAAGAAAAGAATGGCAGATCATCTTCTGTACGTGCAGCTCACCATAAGGAAGAAGACGAGATATTCACAACTTTGCCACTAGTTCGTAGCCTCAGCAGTTTAGCCATAATAGATCTGATTTAGTTGGTTCTAGTTGCGTTAGTTTCATATCGTCGAGCTTTACGCGATAGTACCAAAGTTTTTATGTCACGTGTTTTTCTATATATCACTTGGAAGTGGGTCAAGAGGCTGATCACCTCGGGCGAAAGAGTAAATCACGACTCACAATGAAAGTGTACAACCTCTGCAGAGTGTAAAACTGGTATATCAGCCGTGCTCACGGTCACGAGTGGCTTTGGACCCTTACGCAATAGATGATCACTAATGACTATAAATGTGTTTTTGCTATTAATTATTCATCTTTACATTGATCATATGTTTATTGTGGGCTTAATGCAAACCTGATGCTACTCATATGATAAAACTATGATAATTAAAAGCTAAATATAGTAAACCAGTGTCTATTCTTTTGAGCCTCATGAACTCTGTGTTATACTTGTTGAGTTCGACATGGACTTACTCTTGCTATTTCCCTACACTCCAGTGTGTAGTAAGGTGCTGCTTAGAAGAAGGATGAAAGTGTAGTGGAGTTTCTAGAAGTCTTTTCAGAAGTGCTTGGCATACGGAGCCCCCAGTCAGCCGTCCCTGTGACGTTGGAGTCTGAAGAAAAGATTAGTAACCGTTTCGCAACACTCTGATAGTCGTAAGTGTTAATATAGTAAGTATTCCGCTTTATACAAATATTGTTTTGATATCTCTATTCTGTTGTTCTATGTGTGGACTTCCTGGGCACACATATAATGAGTGCTTGGTCTTCTTTGGAAAACTGGGCGTGACAGAGTGGTATCAGAGCGGTGTTGACTGTAAGACGTATGCCAAGTAGCTCTGGACGTATTCTAAAACTTATTTTACTATAAAACTGTTTTCCCATCCCTTGACTCATTGATTTTGACTATTTTCTATTCCTTGTCCTGTTGTAACCCTTCCTTGATAGCTTCCTTTGAGCTATTATTTCTTACTCCCTTGGTTTTTGATTTTGTGTTGTTTTTACCAAAAGTTTTCTAATCTTACCTTGTTCAGAAGTTCGATGGCCTTTCATCATCTCCAATGTGCCATTAGGATGACCACCATTGTTGAAGAAGCACGTGTAGTACCGATGATGTGATTGGTGCTTTGTTTTGCCTGATGTGTGCTTGTCTTGTTTGATGTGACGCCTGTGTGTCGCCTTTGTTCTTGTATTCCAAAGGAGGCCTGAAATCATCTTGAGAATTAGCTCAATCTATGTTAAGTAGGGTAGTGTCATCTTCTATCCTACTTAATTTTTCAATCGATCCTAATTCTTGTCATTTTCTCTTGCACTGTTCCTATCTACCCTTGGTTGTCATGCTATCTTCTTTATCTCATCTTAATGGAGGATCAACACACGAATGACTCATCAATAGTAGTAAGTCTTAAAGAAAGTGTCGCCTTCAATGACATCGCCAGGTGGAACAATATCTTTGTTAAGCGGGGTAGCGTCCGCCACCATCATCAATATCAAGTCACGAGATAAGAAGATCCAAAGACCAATCACTATCATAATATCATCTTTTGCTAGTTCTTGCCCCTTAACCAGTCTCACCTTCTTGCCATCAATCTTTACTTTTTCTTATCAACATTTGACAACTTTTGACCCTTGTGCTTACATCTTATAAATACTGATTCAAGGACCTACAAAGACTTGAAGATCAATTTATCCTTCTCACTAGTCTTCCTGAATGGTAAAACAGAAAACTAGTCTTTAGCCTTCTTCAACCAATGCTAATCTGTTATTTTTCATGATATCTCATAAATCTTGAATCCAGGAGTTGTGAGTACCTTAAGATCTATCTTTATCTCTTATGTCATCTCTTGCTAATCTCCACCCTTATTTTTACACCTTATAAAGTGAAGACTCGATGATCAACCTTGATCTATCTTTTCAACCTCCTTTGATCTTCCTTTCCACCTATGCTGACCTTCAATCCTTTGACCTTCTATCATTAACTCGAATCAATCTTAACGATCAATCCAATGTTCTCTTGTCAATCTTTGATAATCCTCGACACTTATATCCGAACTTGTCAAAAAGTCTCAAAATAATCTTATTGGTCTGCTTTATCTTTCTCCCTAGTCTATTCGAATCTCGGGACGAGATTCCTGTTAAGTGGGGTAGAATTGTCACACCCTAAAATTTCTAATTTTGGGTTATGCATAGCAAACACTAAACAAAATAAATGATTTTAATATCTGAATAAATTTATTAGATAAGTTAAGTTGCTGCTAATTTAAATATAGAAAATTATGGTTTTAAACTTTTTCATATTAATTAGATAATGTGGTGTTTGTGTGATGCTTGTCTTTGGTGTTGGTGAGCGCTATTATTTTTTAAAAATACCATAGGACGACGTTTCCTTCTCACCGGAAAACGTTTTGGTATTTTCTGGATTTAAAATTTCAATTTTTGTGAGCTTAATCTTTTCCCTTGATCTCTTCATCAATCTTTTCATGAGCTCAAACCCATTTAGTTGAGTTCCTTATCTCTCCAAGAGTCTCCAGAATTTTTCCCGTGATTTTTCTGAGCTCCGCGCTATTTTTCACGGCCAAAAAGGTAATTCTAGATTTTCTAGAATTATTTTTATTCGCGGAATTTAAATAATCTCGAAATTAAGAAATTCCGAAAAGTTTTCAAACCCTACAACTATATATATGCCGGCGTAGCCCTCGACGCCCTGGATTCAGAAGTACAACCCTTATCGCGAGCCGCCGCTCGTAGCTCCCTCCACCCCTCGTCGAAGTTCTTCATCTACAGCTTGCGTTCCGGCGAACTTCCGACGATGGTTCGGCAAGCCTTTCCGGCCACCTCGGACACCTTTGGCGAAAACCGTCACTGCTGCAAGGTAGCCCTCATCGTTCTCTACGCCTTAGTATACTCGTTTTCTCGAATCCGTGTTTGTTTGATAGTGTTCCTAATTTATCTCCCTCTTTTCCGGCGCGCTCCACCGTGGACGCCAGTTTCTTCGTGGTTTTCGGCTAACCCTTGTACAGCGCCCTCGGTCCGCGCGTCCTCCGCTCCCCCGTGCGGGTAGCCTCTGATGCGGAGCCGACCCTGTGCCAGTTCGCCACCCCCCGAGCTCGGCTGACCCGCTACTGAGCCACGAGCCGGCGAACTCGAGTAACCGCCACTACCCTACCTCGGTGCACGCGCGCGTGGCTCCGTGCTGCTGCGGCCAACCCGGCCAGTCCCAGCCAAGGCCGGAGGCCTCAGGACCCCCACCCGCCAGCCGTGAAGACCTGAACAAGAAAAGAACGGCAGGTCATCTTCTGTACGTGCAGCTCACCATAAGGAAGAAGACGAGATATTCACAACTTTGCCACTGGTTCGTAACCTCAGCAGTTTAGTCATAATAGCTCTGATTTAGTTGGTTCTAGTTACGTTAGTTTCACATCATCGAGCTCTACGCGATAGTACCAAAGTTTTTATGTCATGTGTTTTTCTATATATCACTCAATATTATATTGATTAATATGTTTGTACTAGCTTTATAATTAAAAGCAATTTAGACTATATACTCACGGTTTCATAAATAGATATTAATTTAAATCATGTTAACATGTGTGTTTATGATTATAATTTAGCTAGTATTTATATTTTTTATGACACTTGACCACGAATTTATTAACTTGAATGCTAATTTGATTAATATTTATTTAATAGCTTTCCAACTAGAAGCGATCTTAGTTTAGTTCCGTTTTGGTTGTGGTACAGCTGTGCCGACTATAAGTTACATGTTAGTAGGAACTTTTAACATGTCTCACATTTCTAAATTTTGTAAGTTAAATATTAATTAATATACGTGCAACTAGTTTTATAATTAAAATCAATATATGTTTTATACTCCGATATTTTATACATAAACACTAATATGATTAATTGCTAGTATAAACATGTTCCTAAATTATAATTTGCTTAGTCCAAACCCGTTGCATAGGATAAACTTTGTTTAGGTGCTCTCACATGTCTTTTTATGCAAGGTTAAAGTTTAACTTGATTAAATTTTATGACATTACTTATTATAAATAAAATATGAGTAGCTTCAACCCGACTTTTGAATTAAATTGTGTTTTGACCAATCTAATATTAATAACTTTGACATGGTTTGCTCAATTAAAATGAATTAAGCATGTAGCCTTTTCTTTTCTATTGTAATACATAAAACTCCCGATAGCCGCTACATCACTTCTTATGTTCATTGTTAAATATTAATTTGATTAATGGGTACGTAACTAATTTTTAATCTAGAAACAACATGGAGGTACATTTCGATTTTGTATATGTAAATAAATGTTAAAATAATTAGCTACTAACATAAACATATTTTAATTTGTAAATTGCTTAGTCTAGCACTTTGACATGCGTTAGGATGCTCTCACAAAATTATTTCTTTTGCAAATATAAAAGCATAACTTGCTTAATAAAATATTATGTGGGAATATTTATAAAATATATAAACTTTGGTTAGTTTCAACTCGGTGTTGAGTCCAAATATGATTTGTTTAATCTGAAATAATTACTTTTCCATGATCTTATTAGCTAAAATAAATCAAGCATGTAGTGGTTTTTTTTATAATATAAATATTCCGATAGTCTTTTTCTTTTTAACGATAGTTCCGTTATCGACGTTTCTTGTGTTCTCGTGACCGTAGCCGGTAGCTCTCTTTTAGTACGTTGTTTTCTCTTGTGTGGTGTATTGTTCTTAATTGTATCTATTTGTTTGCTTGTATGCCTGTTAGTGTGCTGGGTTGCTATGATCTACGAGTAGAAGAAAGACTATCCGTGAGCTTCGAAGATCCGAAGGTGAAGACCAGAAGCTGAGTGCCAGAAGTTATAAATGAAAGATTAAGTTGAGGTTTCTCAGAGCAAGTTGCTTTAGGCATAAAGCAAGTTCTAAGGCAAGTATAACATGAGATTTCCTTGTTATCCTATTTACAATAAATAATTAAATTCATTATGCATGTATTCCCATGTTAAGGATGACTTAGTCTTGATCCATTACCTTGGAATGCCTTGATATTGCATTGAGTAGTTTTGCTAGCGCTGAACATAAAATATGATCTTGTAATATGATTAATGGAATATGCAACAACACTAAAAGATGATATTTTGATTACTGTTTAAAGAGGGCTAGAGCATGATGTTATTTTCTTGGTGCTCTAGTTTCTCTCCTTAAGGACTTATCCGTAAGCGAACATCCGGGACTTATAGTACAACTGTGAGGGCTATATGGCTCTGGCTTTAGTCAAGTATGAGGACCTTTTATAGCTTGTTAGTGGTAACCTTTATGATGTAAGAACGGCTTGACGAATCGGGTATAGTGTGGTCTCTGTCCTTATGTGTATAGGCTGCGCGTCATTGTGTCATTTGGAAGGGCGACTCTACATCTGTTTGCCGAGTGAATCTAATGGCCCTAACTTGTTAGACGAACCTTTGAAAGACTTCATAGTGAACCCTGTCGACCTTCCTTGAAAGTGGGTCAAGAGGCTGATCACCTCGGGCGAAAGGGTAAATCACGACTCACAGTGAAAGTGTACAACCTCTGCAGAGTGTAAAACTGGTATATCAGCCGTGCTCACGGTCACGAGTGGCCTTGGACCCTTATGCAATAGATGATCACTAATGACTATAAATGTGTTTTTGCTATTCATTATTTACCTTTACATTGATCATATGTTTATTGTGGGATTAATGCAAACCTGATGCTACTCATATGATAAAACTATGATAATTAAAAGCTAAATGTAGTAAACCAGTGTCTATCCTTTTGAGCCTCATGAACTCTGTGTTATACTTGTTGAGTTCGACATGGACTCACTCTTGTTATTTCCCTACACTCCAGTGTGTAGTAAGGTGCTGCTTAGAAGAAGGATGAAAGTGTAGTGGAGTTTCCATAAGTCTTTTCAGAAGTGCTTAGCATACGGAGCCCCTAGTCAGCCGTCCCTGTGACGTTGGAGCCTGAAGAAAAGATTAGTGACTGTTCCGCAACACTCTGATAGTCGTAAGTGTTAATATAGTAAGTATTCCGCTTTATACAAACATTGTTTTGATATCTCTATTCTGTTGTTGTATGTGTGGACTTTCTGGGCACACATATAATGAGTGCTTGGTCTTCTTTGAAAAACCGGGCGTGACACATAACCCGGTGTCCGAAGTAAGTAAGTAGGAATAAGGTTTACATATCCTTAAACCCAAAAGCCATAGGAATCCATCTCTACCCTTTTCGGCTTTACCCTTGTGTTGTCCTTAGACGAACTAGCCAGAAGAAGTACCTCCGTTCCCTATGAAAAATATGATACCCTGAGTACTTCCAAGTGAAAGCTACAATGGTAATTCCATACGCTTACTGATTAATTTCTATAGACATTAAGAAATACCAATAATCCCTACTGTTCATGACAGAATCCATTAGCACATCTTACTGACACTTGTAATTATGTCTTCATTCATGCTATTCATATCATTAAGCAACATGATTCACTAACATATATTTAGCTGTCCATATTAGAGTCTACATCATTCACTATCATACATTATGATGTTCTCATCTATCTAAGTAAATATAAGTAGTACGATTTCATCTGTGATTCCCATAGCAACCCATGGGATAACCTTCTAGTTGTTTTTTAAATTAAAACACACAACAAAATCATGAATTTTACTTACTTCACTTTGTGTCTAGACGCTACTTGACCTCATGTTGAATTGCATCGAAACTCTGCAGTTTGCTTCTACACGTTATACTTCAGTTGATTGACATTACACTTTGCTTGTGCTACACACGTGTGCTTTGTTGCGGTACTCGGAGCATCTCCAAGAGTTTCCAAAACCCACTCCAAATCTAGATTTTTTGGCGAGATTGAAAAATTACTCTCCGGCCAACAACTTCCTATCTCAACTCAATCTTTCTGCACTTGGCAGAAATGATCTAGTCGCACAAAAATATATGCGTGGATATCGATCTGCTAATCTTGAGATGGAAGAACATTAGAAGAGTAAGCTATACGACAGGGTCCCCAATGCAAATGTATAAGAGAGAAAGAAAGTATAAAAGTGGTTGGAGTAAATTATAAACAGTTCGAGATTTCTGATGCAAAATTGTTTTCTATATTTTAGGAGCGAGGTTTTGGAAACTGTTGGAGGAACCCAACAAATGTGCTCCAACATTTTTTAGCCACTAGGAAAACTCATTGATGTTGGGAACTATTGGAGATGGTCTCATAAATGAGTGTGTTACCTTATAGAAGCTAACATGTGAAATATATATTTATTTAATTTTTTATTTTATAAAATCTTTTTCTAGATTTGATTGATGCATGCGTGATCTCGTAGATATGGTATGTAAATCTTTTTATTTTGCAACTTTGAACTTGATATTTGTATGTGACTTAATACTCTTGTTTTGCACGCAATGTGATTTCGTATATGATTACATGTTGCCCTGTTGCCATACGTGATTACACGATACAGACGTGCTTATGTGTACGGGCTTTTTTTTTCTGGTTGCCATAGGTGATTTTGGACGTGACCACATTGCACGCGGTTTCTTTCTCCGTGACTGAGGGATTTGGAAATATTTTTTTCTTTTCCTCTGTCAATTAATTAATTAACCAATTAATTCAAAAAATCTATAAAATCAAGGGCTCAGATTTGTTTCAGATGTTAGTTCCCACACACATATATTGGCTGTTTAAAATAAGGTAAAATACACTAGTGGCTCTAAACATGGGAGGCGATGCCATCTATGTTCTGAACTTCCATTTTCTGGACAGTCAAGTGATGCCATTCAGTATCCCAAACAGTGGAGTTTTTAGAAGGATCAACTTTAGTACACCCTCAATAACAGCTCAAGAAATTAATCTTAGCATCTGATGCCAAAATCATTACCAACAAGGAAAACAATGATGACACGCATGATCCCTCTCCAACATGTGGGCACTCCTACAATTTCAGCTCGGAATTTACCCGATTCTTTCTAGGATCCCATCCTCCAGCTAGCTTGAGAAAGATGAAAACCATGTACTGTAGCAACTAGCAACACCTTGTTGGTATCATACCAGATACTGAGATACCACCATGCAGGTGCAGGCATGCACCATCGTCAACATAAAAGGGAATTTGTTGGGCTTCTTGTTGAAGTAGTGCTAGGCTGGAATTGGACTAAAACAAGGCCAGGAAGCGAGTGCCATGTTCTAAAAGCCTAAACAACTAGTAGTCTAAAGACGATGGGCTAATTTGAACTTCGGCCCATTATGGCGTTCCAAGGTAACGTGATCCCAGACCGTGGTTCTGAAATACTCATCTGTCCCTAAATAAATCAATTCCTAGAATCCGTGCCAATCGATTTTTTTTTAAGTTTAACTAACTTTATAGAAAAGAGTAACAACATCTATGATATAAATAAGCATATTATAAAAATATATTCTATGGTAAATCTAATGATACTAGTTTGATATCATAAATCTTGATGTTTTTTTTCTATAAATTTGGTCAAAGTTTAAAAAGTTTGACATAAGACAACTAAATAAATCTATTTATTCAGGGATAGAGAAAGTAAAAAAAGACTATGGTCCTTTATTTTTGTTAATTTTTTTTGCGATTACATGGTTAGACGCTCACAGCACTAGCAAATCCTTGAGATTGACGAATCCAACCAGCTAATTTTGCCCTTGGCACACGGCAGGAGCATAGGATGGGAATTGGGATGGAACAAAACCAACCAGCTGATTTTGCCGGCTATTTCAAGAAACGTCCGTCCTCACGCTTTCTTCTGTGTTCTGTCATTCTGTGTGCTCTTTCTCGGTTCACACAGTTTATATTGGACGCCATCTTTGTGACGCTCTGTGCATATATGTTCAATTCAGAACTTTAGATACTGTCCATTGTTTTATGTGATTCAAAATGCATGTTAAACTTGCAAAGTTGACATTCTCAAATACTTAGACCCTCTTTAGATGCAAAGTATTATTTTGTTGTTTTAGAAAAAAAAATACTACAGTTTTGTATAATACTTTAAGTTCTGAAAACTACAAGGAGTTTAGATTTAAACGTCGCTGTAGTTTTGAAGACAATACAATTGCAAAAACTATAAATTTTTTTGCGTCCACGCACTCCAGCCCTTTTTCTTTATATAAACTATAGTTTTGCACATATCCCTTGTTCTAATACTAAAATTTCTTGATATTACAGTTTCTAAAAATCACTACATCCAAACAGGTTGCACAAGTTCCTTCAGACTCTCGAGTCGTTGTTCTTTGGCTTCCGACGACTTGGGAACTTGGACCGTGGAACCACCCGCACCGCACCCACCCCATGGGTAACGTGCGGTCCAGCGTGAGCTTTGTTTAACTTACGTTACAGAGACGTAAGGGTCGCCTACGCAATCACAAAGTAGCTACTGTGGAGTCTCCGTTTGAGTGGACGTCGAAATCTTGGCAAGGTAGTCCGCTTATTTTACTGTGGAAAAACTGTCGCGACGTGAGCTCCTGACAGTGAGAGAAGAAACGGTGGATGGTTTCTTTATTGTTATAAAAACGATAATTTTAGTCACCTTTCCAATCATATGTTGCTAAAGTCTTGAATCTCTTCAAGTTCAACAATTTGATAAAGTTGGTCTTCATCTGGCTTTGTGTAGCACTCCAGAGTATGAATGCACAAGTTCCACTCTACACAATGAGTAACCATCCTGTCGCACCAACCCCAGTTATGTTTGGTCTCACTTTGCATAAAAGGATTAGTTCAGGTTGATGACATAGATTCTCAAAGCTATGTATTGGTCTGACGCACCCTCAATTATATATAATTCAAGATGCGATTAAACTCCCGTATAATGTTTCATGGCATATATATGGGCCACCGTATAGGCCAAATAAAAACTAGATTGGACGTCATACCTTGTCTGATTTATTGTAATTTAATTGCACCCAACTATATTTCTAAAGGCTTTCCGACGTATCGATTCAACTGAAAGTCGATTTCTAGAGGACGTTTACTATCGTGGCCCTTCTATTCAAGGCGACTGAAAATCACAGCCCTCTTTCAAAAAAAAAAACACAAGGCAATTCTAAAATTTATTTCTGTAGTAGCTAGTGATGAAGATCTCAAACATTTCTCTTAACAAACGGCAAATTGTGTGCCTAGAAAGGTGTGCTAATAAAATATGGTGGCCCAAACCCTTAATTTAGCTAGGTGTATCTTAATATTACTAAGGGACCGTTTGAATCCTTTCATTTTGGAGGAATTGAAATCTACTTAATGGATTAGGCATTTAGTTTGGAATTTGACATTCCACAACTTTCCAAATTTCATATATAAGCCTATCTCAAATTCATAGGGTGAGAAATAGAAATTGATTCTATAGATCACCATGCTATGTTTCTATTCTCTAACTTATAGCATGCTCTTCAACTCACTTTTCTACAGTAGAAATGCAACATATAAGTATCTCCCATGTATAGCTAACAATAATATATAAATATATTTCATACAGAACCATATTAGCTTAATTAATTTGTTTTTAAATTATAATTATTAGAATGAATTGAATTCCAAGGAACCAAATGGGTCCTAACAGTAATTGGATGTCTCTAGCGGAGCATTTATATTAATTATCACAAGGTATGCTATGTAATATACAAAGCCTACAAATTCCCTTAAAAATTAGAAAGATCTCGCATTTCTTTTGATATACACTGACTTATCGAACTTTGATCAAATTTATAGACAAAATAATCAAGATTTTAAAAATAAATTAGATTCCTTAAATTCTCCAGGGAACTTGTAGGTGTTAATATATTTTTTTCTCAAAAAACTAGACCAAAGTTAGAGAATTTAGAGTTCGGATAAAGAAAAATTGAGGACTATATAATATCAAATGAGGAGTACTATCGTGCATTCGATTCTGCAGCACTGATTAGTGATTCAATCGGTGGGTCAATGCGTGTGACTTTGGTGGTTTACCACTCAAGACACAAAATGATCTATCCTAGTTCAGTAATTGAAACCCTACATTCAACAATGGTTTCTTCATGATAGAATGCTCAGTCGAGTTCTTACGATGGTGGAAGGGGAGACAAAGAGATGGTAGGAGACAACTAAGTTATTTATTCTAGGGTTCAATCTATCTCAGTTTGATTGATCCTTTCTAATGAGGACATGACATCTATTGATACATCTGTGAAAGTTAGTCTTAAAGACAAGGTGAGATCATTCCTATGTTTGCACAATGACATAATTAAGAATTTGTTGGTACCTAATGTTGCTGCTTTCTAGTAACATAGATGATGATGATGCCATCATGGGAAAGACACTTTCTATGCCCTCTACAATGGATGGGACATGGATACAACTTGCTCAAGACCCATCTTGCGGTACAAGAGCATCAGAGCACAAAATTAATTCGGTTTGTCGGTGGCCCGACAATACTACATTGGTCAGGCCATATGTTCGTCTTCCTTGTGGCCTCTGTTGCATGCTAAGGACGTGGCCACATGCATGCAAGGAGCACCTGACTAGCGGGCCTGAGCATGCTCATACCATGGCTGCACGCTCGTCCTTGTCGCATCGCATCACACCCTAGGCGTGACCCTGAGCCAAGATTGGCCAACACGGCCTCGAGGGGGCAAGGGGGCATAGCTCCCGAAGGGCCTAGTGCCTTGTAGCTCTGCCCGTGTGTCAGGTTCAAAGCACCTATCATATTTCGAATGGGAAGCTCGGCCAAAACCGTACGGCGGCTCTTGTGGCCTTCCTTGATCTGCTAGCGCCCCTCAAAGGCAGTAGCCTCCTGATTCTTGCCAAGTTGCCGAGTATGTGGGACTTGGTCATGGCTGTTCTCGCTAGGGCTACCTCTCAAAGGCCGTGGCCTTGTCCCAAAATGGGGTGTCTTAGCCTAACATGCCTTCTGTGGTTATCCAGAGGTGTGCGTGTGAGTGCACACAACAGATGTAACTCCAAGCCCATGGCTAATTAGGAGAATTAGACAGGGAGTTAATCATAATGCTGTGGTGTAAATCTGAAGGTTTAGGTACTCAACTAGTATCATTTTTAAATTAAATGTAAGCGTAAATGTTACTGCCACCATGCAACCAAGTAAATGCACACATTAGGATAAATATTATTTATTTTAATAGTTTATTAATTGTGAAAAAATATTCTCTTAATATATCACCATATCAATGACACCGACAAATCATTTTAACTTTCACTAAAACTTCCATACTGGCTTAATTAACACCATACTTAGATCACATAGATGCTTTCATAAAAAAATCACATATATGCTAAAGGTCTTGCCGTCCAACCCTACAGAAAAATTCCTTACAATACACACACACTATATAATGACCATTCAGAAAAATTCCTTACAATACACACACTACATATATAATTGTCTTTCGGGGAGAAAGCAGGGCACGCAGAGCGTCGATTGTGTGTGGTTGATCATATTTTATTTTCAATAGGTGATGAAGGACCTTTTATTCAGTTTAGAGAGGTAGGCATGGGGATAGGATGGATGCGTGGTGTAGGGATGAGCACGAGGGGCTGAAGCCGGGCGGAGACGAGGCCCTGCTTTTCGTCCATGTTCAGTTGCGGCAGCTCCCGACCTTCCTGGTGCGGCACCGCCCAGTCAAAGCACTGGACCAGCGCGGCAAGGAACGCCGGCACGACCTGCACGGCGTACCCCATGCCGGGGCAGGCACGGCGGCCACCGCCGAAAGGCATGAGCTGCATGTTCTGCACATTCACTTCCATGCCCTCGTTGGCGCCGCCGGGCATGAAGCGCTCCGGGTCGAACTCGAGGGGCTTCTCCCAGTACGCCGGGTCACGCCCAACGGAGTAGATGCTGAAGAACATGGTGGTCTTGGGCGGGATGGTGTAGCCGCGGACGTGCACCGTCTCGATGGTCTCCCGCACCGCGAACACCGCCGGCGGGTGCAGCCGGAGCGTCTCCTTGAGCACCGCCTGCAGGTAGGGCAGCTGCGCGACGTCCTCCTCGCCCACCAGGCGCGACCTGCCAATGACGGCGTCCAGCTCCGCTCGCAGCTTGTCCAGGCACGCCGGGTGGTTGATCAGCTCTGCGAGCATCCACTCCACTGTTGTCGCTGTTGTGTCCGACCCCGCGGTGAAGATGTCCTGCTCGTGCATATATATAAGTAAACAGAGAGTCAAGTGAAGTGGCATCTGGTCACTCACTAGTCACGACTCACGACACGTAATGATGTTATAGTATGTAAATAGGAGAGATGGAGAGCAGGGCGGGCTAGCTCACGAGGACAAAGGCCTTGATGTTCTCCCTGCTGAGCTTGACCTCTGCGTTCTCGTCCTCTGCGGCGTCCATGAGGATGTCCAGCAAGTCCTTGGCCTTATTAGCAGGCGCCGGTCCTGCCGGTGGCGGCGACCTGCGCGCCTCCTCCTTCTTCTTGATCAAGATCTCAAGCAGGGCGTCGAACTTGGCGTGCACCTCGTGCGCCCTCCGGCCGAGCCCCTGCAGATCAAATGGGCGGAACAGCGCAATGTAGTCGTCGATGTTGAAGGAGCCCACGAGCTCCGTCACCTCCTTGGCGCAGTGCCGCGCCGTCTCCGTCAGGTGGTCGGGCAGCGAGCTGGCCGTCATGCGCATGATGGCGTTGTTGGCCATGGCGATGAGCTGGCGGCTCAGGTCCACGCTGCCACCCTGCCCCGCCGCGGCGGTTGCCTCCCGCAGCAGCGCCACCAGCTCGCCGTCGCGCACGGGGCGCAGAAGGTCCAGGGTGCGCGGGCCCAGCAGCTCCGACATGCACAGCCGCTTCATGAAGCGCCACTGCGCGCCGTAGGGCGCGAAGGCGAAGCCGGCCGAGTCGTAGGCCAGGAGGCGCGTGATCGACGAGTGGGTCCGCTGCGGGATGCTGGACTCAAGCTTGAGGAGGTCGCGGGCGGCCTCCGCGGAACCGACGACGACGCCATGGTTTGAGGGACCCAGGCGGAGGTGCACCAGCGGGCCGTACCGGGCGACGAGGCGCTGGAAGGCCTGGTGCGGAGGCGGCCGGAGCAGGTGCAGGTGCCCGAGCAACGGAAGGGCCGGCGGGCTTGGGGGAAGCTTGCCTCCGCCCCTTCTCCTCGCCGCTGACACCGTAAGGACGAAAAGGACTATTGCTACGGTAATGAGCATGGCTGCATCGCTGCCGTAAGCGGCGAGGACGCTGCCACTCTCGACGACCTCCATGGCTGGCAATGCAAGCTTGGCTGCCCAGCTAATGGTACGTGCATGGGATGATGATTGCCCCGGCCTCTCTGATCGGCCTTATATGTATGGACATCCTCATGGACGCCGCCAGCCACCTGTAGGCTGTAGATACATGTACAAACTTTCAATCCGATTTGAAAAGATGCAGACTGGTTCTTGAGTCATAAATTTCAACACACATGGGTGGAATCAAATGTATACTCCGAACATATGACGCTCAAAGGTCAAACACGTGCAGCAGCGACGACCAGGTCATCTGATGTTGCTAACTACGACACCTTTCACACCTACCTCCTCTAGTGCATGCAATCACCGTTCTCAGAAGAGAGTTAATTTGATAGCGTTGTTTCTAAAATGTAGAACACAATAAAATATGGATAAAACAATCACTCTTCACTGCTACAAAATTGGACTGCCGGATTTGTGAGAACCGGTGTTGACGGTAGTTAATAACCATATTAAACCATCAATAAAACATGTATAAGGGCAAAATAAGATCACCAATAAAGGTTTAGAGTTTAAACTAACAAATTCCACGAATTTTGGTGAATCTGTGTTTCCAACAGGGTATACCCAGAAAACCGTCAAGAGGGACCTACATGTCAGAGTTAATAATGCAATTCCGCCGCGAAACTAACGTGGGAAGGTTCTAAAGGACTCCAGAGGACACCACACTGAGGCGGGAGCCAGGACACTGCCATGTGGGGCCGGCTGGCCCCTAGGCCCACCTGTCAGCCTCCTCGTTACTACGTCGGTTTCCTACCACCTCCTAGGTTGCATCTCCGTTGTTCCTTAAGTCAGTTTGATTCAATGGCTCACGTTGCAAGCTCCGGCCTATATAAACAGCCTTGTATCCCCTCCCTCAGCAAATCCTTGAAACCCTAATTCATATCTTTAGGATCAGACCTAGCAATCAAGAAAAGATTAGTCCTCCATATGATCTAGTCTTATGAATAGAAATAGTGGGATAGAGAGTGAGGGAAGAGTTTGGAGAAGGTGTCGGTCTGTCAGTGCTCTCTCTACGTCTTGTATCTTGGTGGATCCAAATTCTACTTGAGCATGCCTTCGAGATCTCTCTGGTAATCAACTTCTGATTTAAGTAAGCATTTGTTTATATTGTTCATCAGGATCGTGACTCTTTTGAGTGCTTTATTCTCTTCCTAGGGGGAGTAAAATATTAATCGTAAGTGTACGCCTGGTGCTTAGACTTAGGTTAATCGTGGATACAACATGCATTCTGGATCGGTGGTAGCTCATGTGAGTAACTCTTATAGCTTGGTTGAATCCTCTATAGTCCACCTCCCGTTTGTAGGCTAAGTAGGACTCAGTTGCGAAGAAAAACATCATCTGTTGGTGTCTTTTCTTAGTAATGTCCCTAGTTGAACAGTAGAAGACATAGTTTGCCCGAGTTAGAACTAGAGAACCTCAGTTATCCTCTCTACAATCATGTTTATCTTAACCTTGTTGCTACTCTTAGTTAAGTTAAACCTTAACCCAGTTACCGCCCCTTGTTAGGTTAGACCGTAGTTAGTCTCACATGTTTCTCTGTGGATACGATGCTTGGAATACCTCTGGGTGAAAGTTACAGTGGTATCCGTACACTTGCGGATTTATCTGTGTGCGTTAATTTATACCAATAAGTTTTCTAGCGCCGTTACCGGGGAAACGGTTGCTGAACTAACTTCGAGCCTACCTTAACATTTTATCTTTTCTTTCTTTCTTTCTTTTGTTTTACT
This sequence comes from Saccharum hybrid cultivar R570, assembly GCA_038087645.1. Classification (NCBI taxonomy): domain Eukaryota; kingdom Viridiplantae; phylum Streptophyta; class Magnoliopsida; order Poales; family Poaceae; genus Saccharum; species Saccharum hybrid cultivar. Next base: position 3,465,702 of record JAQSUU010000568.1, read on the forward strand.
TTTTCCTTTTCTTTTAGCATGGATTCCACTCCTATCTATCAATATGCTAAACCCACGAGTGAAAGCCTAGGGCCACCAAAATCTTCAAAGCCTATTATAACACCTGGCTTTGAGCTGAGCCCATGTTTTATAAAATTGATTTGGGATAAATCCTTCTCGGGAGAAGGCGATGAAAACCCATACTCACACCTACGAAAGTTTGAATAGACCTATGCATGTTTGAGTATCACTGGCATGTGTGACAAAATCTTAAGATAGAAGTTGTTTCCGTTCTCTTTGACAGGAAGAGCTAAACATTGGTACAGTCAAACCGTAGGAAGTATGCAATGAGATTGGGAAACGTTATGCTCTAAATTTTATTTATGTTTCTTTCCCATCTCTAAAGTGGTTAGCCTTCGGAAAAAGGTTCTAAATTTTAGACAACTAGAAGAAGAATCTCTTGGCATATCATGGGATCGTTTTAATGAACTTATCATCACTGGCCCGGACCTTGCTATTCCGGCCCTAATGCTCTTTCAATATTTTACATGGGTCTTAGCAATGATTCTATGGAATTCCTTAATGTAGCCTCTAGAGGAGCTTTCCTTCATTTGTCTACTGGTGAAGCAAGAGCTATGCTTGATAGAATTAGTGGAAACACTATCTACACTAGCATTCATATTGAACTCCCCGAGAAAGAGAAGAAATCATCTCCTCATCAAGAAGAGGAAGTTCTGATAGCCAAATCACAACCACTTCAATCCCAAGATTTAGCTATCAATCCTGAACCACCAATACCCCAAAATCCCCCAAGAGAAGAATGAATTCCACCTTTAGAAATCCCTGTTGAAATTAAGGATGACCTCTTTGGTGCTGATTTTAGGACAACATTAAATTCTCATATTCATAAGAGACCTTCGAGTGAATATAATTCAAATCCTCTCAAGAAAATACCTCTTAGAAAGCATCCTTATTCCCATATATGACATCAGGAAGAATTCAAGGATGGCATGTCTAGTGATGCCATAGAAGGAGACCTAAGCCCTTTAGAAGACACTTATATCCTCTCCCCTTCTATACCCACATTAAATGTCTTATCTGAACCCATCTCTCAACTCATCCTTGACCTTGATGATCCCTCTTATGCTCTTTCTCCTAAGCCTCATGATGACCCTAGAAATCCACTAAGACAATCGAAACATAGGAGTCATGAGGACCAAAAGGATGACCAAGAAGTGCTACGACAATGGCTAGAATGTATGAAGAACTCATATGCGATTGTTAAAAAATGGATGGACAAGGTGAAGCCTTATGGGTAGAATCCAAACTTGGCCTAGATTCAAATGGTGAGTAAGTCAATTCCCTTTGCAAACATGACTCATCCAAGTTTGGAGGAGGTCATAGACAAGACCAACCCAAGAGACACCAATCCATGGAAAATCTTGGACAATAAAATGTCCAATGAATACCATAGACATGGAATGATGGAGACAAACTTTTTGCCTATGGACATCCATGAAGAATCACCCTTGGAGCTTGAAAATGAAGATTATATCATTGATGGGCATGGAAGCTATATCATGAACATCTCATCAAATTCATGCTCATATGAGAAATCTCCTAAATTAATTGGTCTCTCTACTACCATAGACGAGATCTTCAACCCCCTCATACTTCCTGTTCCATAAGACTTTGAAAGGGGTGGTTGCAGATGTATATGTTTATCATAAATATTGTAGATCTCATTATGTGAATCTTGAGATAGGTACACGAAGGTTAGTGACAGAGGGGAAACCACTTCACCAACTTGAAGCGCAATTAGAAGGGTTCCCAAGGACGAGCTTTTGTCCTAAAGCAAGCACTTTCAAGAGATAATATGAGCTTTCACCTTTTTGCCCTTGTGAAGTGAGTATAGAAATATAGTTATGAAAATATTTCTTCGGGTATTTTTGTCACTAACCATTTCAGGTTTGAAAAAAAGAGGGGATGAATGATGACGACTCAAGGTATGTCCAACCAATCATTATGCAACATTGAATCACATCCATCCAAACTTGACTTTGCCTTGCAAAATTCAAGCCTGGGGAATGGGCTTCTTTGAAAAATTCAATGCCATGTTGCTAATACATCTTGATTGTCTCTACTTTTAAATCATGCTCAATAACAATTGTAACACCCTAAAATTTTGAAGAAATGAAAAATAGGAAAAATATGATTTTTATATAATTTTGTGAGCATGCAAATTTAGAATAAGAATAATTTTTATAAATTTAAAATCAAATATAAGAGTAGAAACATGTTTGTGCATTCATGCTGTTGCATTTAAATTTTTGAGATGAGTGGTTTGATCAAATTCAAATTTGGATTTGAAAATCATTTGAAAAATGGATTTGAAAAATTGGAAAAGAAAAAGAAAAGAATTTACTTTCTTACCGGGCCGCCTTCCTTTCTTAGCCAGAGCTCGGCCCGCCAGCAGCGGCCCAGCTCTTCTCCCCCGCGCGCCCGCATTCCTTTTGGGCCGAGCCCGAGCCGCGGCCTGCGTCTCACCTTGAGTCGCTGACGCGTGGGTCCCACCGGTCAGTGACCCGTTCTCGCCTTCCTTTCTTCTTCCTCCGGCCGACGCCGCCTTCCCTCTCTCCCGATCCGATTTGGATCTTCGAATCTCGCCTTTTCCTTAGTTAGCGACCTCTCCGGACTATAAAAACGGGACCGTAGCCCCTCCCCGCTCCACATCCCACCCTAAACCGCAGCTATATCGCCTCGGGGCGGCTACATCCGAAGCACCGCCTCCACCGCCCGCCATATCAAGCCGCACGCCTCCCTCGCCTTGTTCTTGGCCTCAATCTTGCCGTGGGTAAGTTCGCCTTGAAGTTATCTACCGAACGGTACTCTTGCTTCGCGATTTCGTGTACCGTGGCGAGTTTTGGAGTTTTCCGGCCATGGCGCAGCCGCGCGAGTCGACGTCTCGGTGAAGTCCGGCCGGAGCGCCGCCTGTCTCCTCCCCCGATCGATCTGGACCGTCCGATCTAAAACCGACGGCTCATATTAGAAGATAACGGTTCGCTGGTGATTTTGTTAAAGAACCCCTGGGGTTTTCAATTATCTAGCCCGCGGTCCAAAACGTAAAACGGTGGAATACGCTTTGATTAGTTGAAAACGTAATTCGTTTCGGAAAAAGAAAAATATGTTTTCTGATATTTACAGTTTTGCCATTCAGATTGTTTTAGTTGTAGAATTTTCGTTTTAACTCCGATTTGATCCATTCAAATTGCGTTAGATTCATATTTGAGAGCTCTATCTAATGATGCAACTGTACAGTAGGTTTGAACTAATTTATTTTCGAGTTTATTATCTATAGGAAATCTTAGAAAACTCATAACTTTTACGTTTTAAATCCAAATTTCGTGATCTTTACGTCTATGTGATCGAAGTAACGTGTAGTAGAGTTTTACAAACTTGTTATACTGTTAGTGTTACTGTTGGTTAGGTTTTCTACCTTTAAGATTCGATGTTAGATTTAATCTATTATTTTACTAAAGAAAATCTCGTTTAATTCATAACTTATTTGTTTTAATTCCGAATTAGTCCGTTCAAATTGCAATGGATTTATAACAACATGAACTATGTAATAGTATTAATGTTTTCTTTATCAAAATCTCTGGAATTTCATAGTTTAGATCTAATTTGATTAATAACTATGCAACTAGATTTATAAATAAAATATTATTGATTTCTCCTTTAGTTTTCTAAATTTAAATGTAATTTAGCCTAAGTCACTTTTGAATATCTATAAAAAGTATTTTATCCTATATATATGATTTTAAATAGTTAAAACAAATGAGACCTATAATTTTCTGTTTTATACAACAAAATCTTTCGGTAGTCGTTTCTTTTACCGTAGCTCCGATTAGCGTGTTTTTCGCGCCTGTGTGTTCGTAGCAATGCGTAGAACATCTTTAAAACCTGTTCACATATTGTTTCATATGTTTGGTGTACTGTTCTAATTATTATTCCTTGTTTGCTTCGTGAATGATTGCTCGATGTGTGTGTGGTGATTTATTGATCAAGTCCAGTCGGTGAGATTTACGTGGAGATTCAAGAAGCTATTAATTGAAGATTTGGATCAGAGAAAGGATCTCAATTTAAGGCAAGTATAGCATGGGATTATCCTTGTTTCCTATTCATCTTTAATATACTTAATTCATATGCATGTGTCTACCTTGTTACCATTAAGGATATCCTAGTTTTTGTATCTTGTACCTTGACACCCATGGGACATTGCATTGGGTAGTATTATGCTAGCGTTCAAGATAAATAATCATGATCTGTAACTTGACTAATGATATATGCAATAAATGTTTAAAAGATGATTTAAAGCAATATGGCTCAAGAGGGCTAGAGCATATTGAGTTGTTTTTATGGTGCTCTAGTTTCTCTCCATAAGGACTTATCTGTAAGCGAACATCCGGGACTTACAGTACAACTGTGAGGGCTATATGGCTCTGGCTTTAGCTCAGTATGAGGACTTTTTCTAGCTTGTTAGAGGTTACCCTTGTGGCGCAAATGGGGTAGAGCAGACTGTGGATCCCTGCGTGGTGTATCACACGGACTGACTCCGGAAACCTAGCGGCCCTAACTTGTTAGACGAACCTTTGAAAGGCTTCATAGTGATTCCTTGCCTGCTCACCTTGGAAGTGTTTTGGGAGTCGCGATCCCGGGCATATGGGTAATCATGACTCACAGTGAAAGTGTACAACCTCTGCAGAGTGTAAAACTGTTATAACAGCCGTGCTCACGGTCACGAGTGGCCTTGGACCCTTACAGAATAAATGATGAACACTGATGATAATGATAATACTGATGATATTGATGCTCACTAATGATTATTGTTTCTTGCTATATATTATTCTCGTTTACATGATCATGAGGTTATTTGGGATTATGTTAAACTTGTTGCTACTCAATTGTTAAAAGATGACTCACTAAAAGCTATTGCAGTAAACCCGTGTCAAACCTTTTGAGCCTCATGAACCCCATGTTATATTTGTTGAGTTCGACATGGACTCACTCTTGCTATTTCCCCACATCTCAGGAAGGGTACCAGACTGTTAGATTCTGGAATTGTTAGGCTTGTGATCAACCAGTTAGTTTGATCCTGGAGTGAGGTCTACACCCGGTGTTCGGAGTTGTCTTTCCGCTGTGTTACTCTTTAAGGTATATTTTATACTATTGTGTTATGTATATTAAGCATTTGTCTTTTGATATTCCACTTATCTGTGGCTATATGTGAGATTTGTCCTCTTTATTTCACATATGGTGTATGTCTGGTTTTGTCCTTAAAACCGGGTGTGACAGATTGGTATCGGAGCAATGCTGACTGTAGGACGCAAGCCTAGTTAGAACTGGACGTTTAGCATGTTCTCATTGTTGCCTATTTCTTGCTTCTCTTTAACTTTGTTATTTTCTCAAAGTTATGCTTAATTCTATCCCCGTTCTATTATAAAAAAAAACCTTGTCTCTATTTTGAATCTTTTTCTCCTTGTCTATTAGACGGCTCGTGACGAGAAGGCTATGGATTTCAGAGGTTAAGAGGACTGAATTGTATTGCTCTTGCTCACTTTTGACAAGAAACCATTAGCGATGCAAAACCAATTACTAGAAGAAATGGCTCAACATGGGAATTCTCAACGATGCTTATCTCAAGGTCAGACCAATATATCCAAGGGGCCAGAGAAGATACAAGTAGCAGAAGCTTGGAAGAATATGAAATCCAATAAAGATGTTGATAGTAAGGCACTTGGAGAGCAGGAACAATGTCACTGCTGTAAGCATTATGGTTTTCCCTGTCTTCAAAATGAGTCTAATAAGGGGAAAGTCAAGGTGGATCCAAATTTTGAGAACAACATGGATAAGAAGAGAAAGGCAATCTCATTAGAACCACTAGTGGAAAGCAATGAGCAAGCGAGTTCTACTACATTGTCACATGCAGCCCTGATCCCCTGTCAAACAAATCTAAACCCTAAAGAGTTAGAAGCCCCTCCCGCTAAAACTACTCCCCATGAAGTAGTCATAGATGGATGGACAATTACCTATAAAGAGTATCAACCCCGAAAGGCCAAACAAGCTAGGAAACAAGCCAAAGGGACGAAGGTGAACTTTTATGGCCAGCAAGATAGCAGCATACCAAACAACAGTTCCGTAGAGTATGACATCACAAAAGATCCAGCTAAGAGAAAGTGTTATCATTGCCAGCAGGAAGGACATTATATCAAATCTTGTCCACAGAAGAATCAACAACAGCGAGACCCAGGACAGGATGTCCAAAAGGAGCATGTGCAGGGAAATAAATTAAAGAGAAATTACATCCATGGAAGGTTGAAACATGTGGATATTTCCACCATTCCTGGAGCTAAGGAGGTCGTGTTTGGATCAATTCCAGTAAGTTCAGGAAACGCCAAGGTTTTGTTTGACCTTAGTGCCTCACATTCGTTCATATCTAGACAATATGTAAAAGATCATAACATACTTATGCTTCCAAAGGGAAAAACAGTTATGGTTGAAACTCCAAGAGGTGAAATAAAGGCAGACCGCGTATGCCCAAAAGTTAGTCTTGACATAAAGGGGGTAAATTTTAAGGTAAACCTCATTGTTTTGGAATTAATGGGCATTGATGTTATCCTGGGAATAGACTGGTTATCTACTTGTAAAGGAGTAATTGAGTATGCCCAATGTTCAGTGTTTCTAACTACACTTTCAGGAGAAAGGATTGAGTATGAGGGTATTAAATCTATACCTGAGGGATACCAGGTTGACCCATCTTAAGGTATGAGTTATAAGAATGGTAAAGAGGGATACAGAGATTCAGATGTCAATATAGAGGACTCAGGAATGTAAGAGACTCTGTCTACTCCGGATACTGCTGCAATCACACCATGATTAAGAAATAGGAGTTATGTCCCGTGTAATAAAACCGTTAGTAGCCAAGTTGAGTCGTCTTAATGTGTGGCTTATGAACTTTTAAGTGTTTAGTTGCTTTGTGCTTATGTTTATGCTTGAGTTGGAATTTTGTAATGAGTGGAATGATCTCATGGGTTTTGTCCATGATTTCATTTAGTTTATATGTATAAGGTATAAGGATTAATGAAATAAATAACTGGGTTTTGGTTATCTCCTGTTTTCTATATCTTGTCTTTCGGAGCAGCCTGTCTTTATCAACTTATATCTCTATTCTTGAAAGAAAAAAAAAATCATGAGAAAATTTTGGACAAGAGTAGACTTCAATATCTTCCTCTAAATGCAAGAACCACCCTCATAGCTGTTGTGGTTTGGGAGATACAAAAAGCATAAGGCAATGTATCTGTGCTGTCATAAACCTGGAGCAGTTTCTGATATGTACTGTTTTTGACCAAGTTAACTACAGAATCTGGAAGTACGTTCTATAAGAAAGTTGTAGAGAATTTTATAAGCTTTCCATCGGTATAAACTACAGCTTCATTGGATTAACAGAATGAGAGTTACAGCTGTTTTACTGCACTGCTGATTTTCTGCTCGCGAAAAAAATTTCAGATTTCTTGTTCTTACCCATACACAAGAGTATCATTGGGATGTCAGAACACTTTTATGCTAAGTAGCTCATCTAGAAGAAAAAGGTTCAAAGCTACCTATTCAGTGTCTCTTATTTTAAGGGGGGTAGCCAATGTAAAGAAGGATTATTAAGATTGAACTCTTTAGTTGAAAGTATTGGTTAGTCTCCATGATTGAGTTGCCACTCTTGAGCAAAAATGTTCTGTGAACAAGGTTGATAATTTTGGATCCATGGAGACAAGAGTTGTCCTTTTGGATAGTTCATGATTATGATCATCTATACTTGCTCGTGATTGCTGATGTTGGTCGCTTGATGACAGGAAGTGTAGTGTCTCATGACTCAGGAGCCCTATATGACGTTTCGCACTGATATGTGGGAAAAGATTGATGTTTCTGCCATTGAAGGATGTTATGGGTATAATGAAGCCGAGCACTATCAAAACAACAATGTTGAAGAGCAAGTTGGGAGTGAACTGAGTCAGAATCCACAACAACGAAAGCGAAAAAGGAAAGTCCATAAGAAGCCTGCTCAAGGAAGCAAAGCGCAGCAAAACTATGTCAATGGAAGACTGAGCAATGTGGATATGGATAAAATTCATGGAGTTACCAAAGTAGTGGGAGGTTATATTCAAGTAAGCTCAGTACAAGTTTTTGCTTTATTTGACCCTAGTGCTTCGCATTCTTTCATTTCCGCCGACATGGTAGATACGTGTAAGATGGTGAAGTGTCCAATGAGGAGGCCTTTGCTAGTTCAAACCCCAGTGGGAGAAATGCAGACAGATCAGATATGCCCGAATGTCAGTCTTGTCATAAACAAGGAAAACTTCACCGCGACACTCATTGTGCTGAAGTCACTTAAAATTCGCGTGGTTCTTGGTAATGGATGGCTCTGTGCACACAAAGGAGTGATTCATGGTACTCGGTGCACAATGTTCTTAACAACACCGTCAAGGAAAAGAATTGAGTATCAAGGTGGTCGACTTTTACCTGAGGAAGATGAGAATGATCAATTAGAAGATAGGTACACCAAGGATAGCAAAGTGGACCATGAGTTTACTAAAGTCATAGCAGAGGAACAAATAACTTTGGAGGAGCTCAATAGGAGAGGTGATCATGCTTAGGCAGATTAGTTAGTCGGGATATGAGAAACTGTCTCATGACTCTGCACGAAAGAGTAGTTTGGAAAATGAGGATCAAATAAAGACAAAGTGTCATTATCTCTTTTATCATCATGTTCCGAATCTCGGGACGAGATTCATCTTAAGGGGGGTAGAATTGTAACACCCTAAAATTTTGAAGAAATGAAAAATAGGAAAAATATGATTTTTATATAATTTTGTGAGCATGCAAATTTAGAATAAGAATAATTTTTATAAATTTAAAATCAAATATAAGAGTAGAAACATGTTTGTGCATTCATGCTGTTGCATTTAAATTTTTGAGATGAGTGGTTTGATCAAATTCAAATTTGGATTTGAAAATCATTTGAAAAATGGATTTGAAAAATTGGAAAAGAAAAAGAAAAGAATTTACTTTCTTACCGGGCCGCCTTCCTTTCTTAGCCAGAGCTCGGCCCGCCAGCAGCGGCCCAGCCCTTCTCCCCCGCGCGCCCGCATTCCTTTTGGGCCGAGCCCGAGCCGCGGCCTGCGTCTCACCTTGAGTCGCTGACGCGTGGGTCCCACCGGTCAGTGACCCGTTCTCGCCTTCCTTTCTTCTTCCTCCGGCCGACGCCGCCTTCCCTCTCTCCCGATCCGATTTGGATCTTCGAATCTCGCCTTTTCCTTAGTTAGCGACCTCTCCGGACTATAAAAACGGGACCGTAGCCCCTCCCCGCTCCACATCCCACCCTAAACCGCAGCTATATCGCCTCGGGGCGGCTACATCCGAAGCACCGCCTCCACCGCCCGCCATATCAAGCCGCACGCCTCCCTCGCCTTGTTCTTGGCCTCAATCTTGCCGTGGGTAAGTTCGCCTTGAAGTTATCTACCGAACGGTACTCTTGCTTCGCGATTTCGTGTACCGTGGCGAGTTTTGGAGTTTTCCGGCCATGGCGCAGCCGCGCGAGTCGACGTCTCGGTGAAGTCCGGCCGGAGCGCCGCCTGTCTCCTCCCCCGATCGATCTGGACCGTCCGATCTAAAACCGACGGCTCATATTAGAAGATAACGGTTCGCTGGTGATTTTGTTAAAGAACCCCTGGGGTTTTCAATTATCTAGCCCGCGGTCTAAAACGTAAAACGGTGGAATACGCTTTGATTAGTTGAAAACGTAATTCGTTTCGGAAAAAGAAAAATACGTTTTCTGATATTTACAGTTTTGCCATTCAGATTGTTTTAGTTGTAGAATTTTCGTTTTAACTCCGATTTGATCCATTCAAATTGCGTTAGATTCATATTTGAGAGCTCTATCTAATGATGCAACTGTACAGTAGGTTTGAACTAATTTATTTTCGAGTTTATTATCTATAGGAAATCTTAGAAAACTCATAACTTTTACGTTTTAAATCCAAATTTCGTGATCTTTACGTCTATGTGATCGAAGTAACGTGTAGTAGAGTTTTACAAACTTGTTATACTGTTAGTGTTACTGTTGGTTAGGTTTTCTACCTTTAAGATTCGATGTTAGATTTAATCTATTATTTTACTAAAGAAAATCTCGTTTAATTCATAACTTATTTGTTTTAATTCCGAATTAGTCCGTTCAAATTGCAATGGATTTATAACAACATGAACTATGTAATAGTATTAATGTTTTCTTTATCAAAATCTCTGGAATTTCATAGTTTAGATCTAATTTGATTAATAACTATGCAACTAGATTTATAAATAAAATATTATTGATTTCTCCTTTAGTTTTCTAAATTTAAATGTAATTTAGCCTAAGTCACTTTTGAATATCTATAAAAAGTATTTTATCCTATATATATGATTTTAAATAGTTAAAACAAATGAGACCTATAATTTTCTGTTTTATACAACAAAATCTTTCGGTAGTCGTTTCTTTTACCGTAGCTCCGATTAGCGTGTTTTTCGCGCCTGTGTGTTCGTAGCAATGCGTAGAACATCTTTAAAACCTGTTCACATATTGTTTCATATGTTTGGTGTACTGTTCTAATTATTATTCCTTGTTTGCTTCGTGAATGATTGCTCAATGTGTGTGTGGTGATTTATTGATCAAGTCCAGTCGGTGAGATTTACGTGGAGATTCAAGAAGCTATTAATTGAAGATTTGGATCAGAGAAAGGATCTCAATTTAAGGCAAGTATAGCATGGGATTATCCTTGTTTCCTATTCATCTTTAATATACTTAATTCATATGCATGTGTCTACCTTGTTACCATTAAGGATATCCTAGTTTTTGTATCTTGTACCTTGACACCCATGGGACATTGCATTGGGTAGTATTATGCTAGCGTTCAAGATAAATAATCATGATCTGTAACTTGACTAATGATATATGCAATAAATGTTTAAAAGATGATTTAAAGCAATATGACTCAAGAGGGCTAGAGCATATTGAGTTGTTTTTATGGTGCTCTAGTTTCTCTCCATAAGGACTTATCTGTAAGCGAACATCCGGGACTTACAGTACAACTGTGAGGGCTATATGGCTCTGGCTTTAGCTCAGTATGAGGACTTTTTCTAGCTTGTTAGAGGTTACCCTTGTGGCGCAAATGGGGTAGAGCAGACTGTGGATCCCTGCGTGGTGTATCACACGGACTGACTCCGGAAACCTAGCGGCCCTAACTTGTTAGACGAACCTTTGAAAGGCTTCATAGTGATTCCTTGCCTGCTCACCTTGGAAGTGTTTTGGGAGTCGCGATCCCGGGCATATGGGTAATCATGACTCACAGTGAAAGTGTACAACCTCTGCAGAGTGTAAAACTGTTATAACAGCCGTGCTCACGGTCACGAGTGGCCTTGGACCCTTACAGAATAAATGATGAACACTGATGATAATGATAATACTGATGATATTGATGCTCACTAATGATTATTGTTTCTTGCTATATATTATTCTCGTTTACATGATCATGAGGTTATTTGGGATTATGTTAAACTTGTTGCTACTCAATTGTTAAAAGATGACTCACTAAAAGCTATTGCAGTAAACCCGTGTCAAACCTTTTGAGCCTCATGAACCCCATGTTATATTTGTTGAGTTCGACATGGACTCACTCTTGCTATTTCCCCACATCTCAGGAAGGGTACCAGACTGTTAGATTCTGGAATTGTTAGGCTTGTGATCAACCAGTTAGTTTGATCCTGGAGTGAGGTCTACACCCGGTGTTCGGAGTTGTCTTTCCGCTGTGTTACTCTTTAAGGTATATTTTATACTATTGTGTTATGTATATTAAGCATTTGTCTTTTGATATTCCACTTATCTGTGGCTATATGTGAGATTTGTCCTCTTTATTTCACATATGGTGTATGTCTGGTTTTGTCCTTAAAACCGGGTGTGACAACAATCATGCTCTTTCATCTCTAATTGAATAATTTTCTATAATGCTTTCATGCTACCTTTGTCTGCTATACTATATGCGTAGTTTTTTAAGTATTTTCATACATCTTTTAAATTAGGCATGGTGCTTAGTTTAAACTATTTTCCTAAATTAAATTAGACACAGTGTCTAGTTTGATTCTTGAACCAAAAGGTGTGCTGATTTTACTTCCAAAGACTTTTAAATTAAGCATGGTGCTTAGATTAAAATGCCTTCCTAAATCAAATTAGATGTGGTGTCTAGGTTGATTTTTGAACCGAAAGTATGCTTTAAGATACTGGATATTTTGTCAGACTAACCCCTATAGAAAACTCTCAATTCAATTTGGGTAAGTCATGAGATAAATTCAAATCGGAGGTGAAGCAAAGCACATGACGAACTTCAATAACTTTGCACAAGAAGATACAACTCATTCATCATAGATGTAAGAACTACATACCTCATTCAACATGGATGAAAGAACTGTAAGTATCAAAGATCATTCACTCTATGTTTAGCTACAAGTTACATTTGCCTTGAGCCATGCTTTTATAAAACATGATAAACAAAACCTATACTAAAGTAATTCAAACACCATCTTTTCATTAGCATAGAGGGAAATTACAAAGTTCTGGACAAATAATCTGTGCTTCAAAATTGTATATTCCTTTGGGTATGTGTTGTCCACTAATCAATTGCAGGCATAAAAATGAGTGAAGTGAAAGGTCTAACAAGGTGTCAAAACATCGAAGAGCAAAAAGATGGCATGACAACGAGATGAGAAAGAAATCGGTGCAATCTAGGAAATAAGAAGCTCATGAACAACTCAAGATGCGAGGCTAGCCGAGAAAGGAAAACTTCAAGTAAAAGGAAAGGACCATTACGTGTCATCTACCCTTCGTTATATGGTGTCTTCACGCACCAACGACAAAGGTAACATTCTAAGTTAAATGGTCATTATTTAAAGTTTTTCCTTGACTCTGTTACGCACACAAATAAGAAACAAACATGTTTGAGTTACAATTTCACTTGATCCAACCTGATTAACTCAACATGTTTAGTTCTTAAAACTTGTTCCTAGCACCACTTTGTTGATCCCATAGTCTTAACTAAATGAGCTAAAAAGAGCATCCTATCTCTAGAATATGATAGTCATAATCATGTAAAGATTAATATCTTATAAATAATCCTTCTATAGGTTAAGCAATTCAAATCTTTTCTGTCAAATGAACTTAAATGATACATTCATGCTCAATCTTCTGATCTTACCACTCATGTTACAATTTAACAAAGCATATAACATCAACTTCATCTTGTTTCATGTGCCTATGGTTAGAGAAGAATAAGTAAAGTTTTGGTTTTGTTGGTATTTTCCCACCAACAGAGCACATGCACTTGATTTCTACCTTGTCTTATAAGCAGGACACACTTCAAGCAAAGTGTAAGTGGAAGATAGTCGACTCTCCAATTTCTACAAGTGAAAGTTCTGAGCCTGTCAAACCAAAATCAAAACTCAAAACCAATACAGGTTTAGCGGAATAAGGTGACATCACCATTGGAGGTGTCATCACAAGAAGCCTTGTCTTCAGAACAAACTGAAGTACTCGATCAATGAACTTCACAAGAATAAGTCTAATTTGAAGGACTTACAACACCGAACCCTCACCGAAAGAGCTAGCTTGGGGGAGAAACACTCCCGTGTATCCAGATAAGTATTCTTTCTCCTTTTGTTTTAGATTTTAGTTCCTTTTCAACAGTTAAAAAAATGATGATAAATGAAACAAAATAAAAAGTTATCTTTATAATAAATATATATATATAGTTATAGTAATAATGTGTGATCTAGTAAAATAAAAAATAAAATAAAAAGTGTGTCTAATTTGCTTTAATTTAAGAGTTGAATAAAATAAAGAGGACTCTGAATAATATCTTAAATGGAAATGATGAATAGTTGCTCTGTTGTAATTCCTTTTAAGTACCTAGTTTTCAATCTTGAATTCTCCCGAGTTTTAGATAAAATTGTTTTGATATAAGGATTTACTCTGAACTTAAACTCGTGGGTAGCATATGCTTAATCTAAGTCTAGGTAATTGATGGATATGATATGAGAAGGTCTGAGCTGCTATTTATTTTGTTCCAAGTGACACTAAAGTTCTAGAGATTTACTCTTTGAAAAACATAAAAAATTCTACATGATGAATTCGTTGTATGACAAAGCTTAAATTTCCACTACAGCCATATATGTTATTTAGGCTAGGAAAACTTCCATATAGGCTGCTTGCTTTTACATTAAGTTTTGTCAAGCTTTGTTGACCCTTATGAGAGGTTTGTCATGTTCTTAAAATCAAGATCACGTACACACCACTCACATATCCACTACTCCTACACTAGGGGTAGGCGTAAAATTATGCCTTCCAACTAGATCCATCCAAAAATGTTCTACTCCTAAATTGGAGGTAAACACAAAAACATATTAGGTTTTCCATCCACCAAATAAATGCTCCAAGTTCTTGTTGATATCTCTCAAAGTTTTGTTGTAAAAAAGAGACATGGGTCAATGCAAAAGTTATTCACGAAAAAAAGAAAAAAAGAAAAAAAAAGAGTTAAGAAAAAAAGAGCAAGTGTCCGAGATATCTAAAACAATGGGTACCTAGATGCCCGTCGGAAAAAAAGATGAATAAGATAACCCCTATTCTCTCGCAAAAAATATTTTCAACTTTCAAAAGAGAGATATATTTTCAAGGAGCAAAGTAGAATTAGGTTAGCCACCATATATATCCACCATATATCCACACGCATGCACATCTTAATTTGATTGTATGACTTAACTCTCTTTGAATCCACTGTTTGACTTTACAATATATGTATCGCAAGTATGCTCTAGCTTTCTCGCTACCTATAAACTCCATATAAGCCTTAGTAGTAGGAAGAGAAAAAGGCATAACATTTTTATTGTCCTGGTGAGGATCCACAAATACTAAATATATTGAGAGACTTGAGAGTGTCATATAATGGAATATCTAAGTTTTATTTTAAAAACTTATAAAAACTCCGGAACAATGGTGAAACAAAAAAACTTGAGACATAGTGCTTGACTTGATCATTCTGTCTTTCAATTGCTCAAGACACAAGTGAAGGCTAAGAAGCCCCATGGTTGAAGGTAATACAGGTAAGTTTGAAAGTCAGGTCAGTTTATTCTAATCCGGAGGAGAATTCTTAATTGAACGCATATGTACTTTTGAGGAGTGAAAGCATCGCAGCAACTCATGATCCATAATTTGCTGAGTTTAGCTTAGGACTAGCAAAGGTTAAGCTTAGGGGAGCTTGTTGACGGTAGTTTCCAATCATATTAAACCGTCAATAAAACATGTATGAGGGCACAATGAGATCACCAATAAAGGTTTAGGGTTTAAACTAACAAATTCCACGAGTTGTGATGAATCTATGTTTCTAGCAGGGTATATCCAGAAAACCATCAAGGGGGACCTACATGTCAGAGTTAATAATGCAATTTCACCGCGAAACCAACTGGGGAGGTTCTAGAGGACTCCAGAGGACACCATACCGAGGCAGAAGGCAGGACACTGCCATGTGGGGCCGGCCGGCCCCTAGGCCCACTTGTCAGCCTCCTCGTTGCTACATCAGTTTCCTACCGCCTCCTAAGTTGCATCTCCGCCGTTCCTTAAGTCGGTTTGATCCAAGGGCTCACGTTGTAAGGTCCATCCTATATAAACAGCCCTGTACACCCCTCCCTCAGTAAATCCCTAAAACTCTCATTCATATCTTCAGGATCAGAGCCAGCAATCAAGAGAAAATTAGTCCTTCATAGGATCTAGTCTTATGAATAGAAATAATGAGATAGAGAGTGAGGAAAGAGTTTGGACGAGGTGTTGGCTTGTCGGTGCTCTCTCTACGGCTTATACCTTGGCGGATCCAAGTTCTACTTGAGCTTGCTTTTGAGATCTCTCTAGTAATCAACTTCTGATTCAAGTAAGCATTTGTTTATATTCTTCATCAGGATCATGACTCTTTTGAGTGCTTTATTCTCTTCCTAGGGGGAGTAAAGTATTAATCGTAAGTGTAGGCGTGGTGCTTAGACTTAGGTTAATCGTTGATGCACCTTGCATTCTGGATCGGTGGTAGCTCGCGAGGGTGACTCTTATAGCCTCGTTGAATCATCTGTAATCCACCTCCCATTTATAGAAAATGTAGGACCCAGTTGCGAAGGAAAGCATCCTCTATTGGTGTCTTTCCTTACTAATGTCACCAGTTGAACAGTAGGAGACAGAGTTTACCCGGGTCAGAACTAGAGAACCTCAGTTATCCTCTCTACGCTCCTGTTTATCTTAACCTTGTTGTCACTCTTAGTTAAATTAAACCTTAACCCAGTTACCACGCCCTTGTTAAGTTAGACCGTAGTTAGTCTCACTTAAGCTTCCCTGTGGATACGATACTTGGAATACCTCCGGGTAAAAGCTACAGCGGTATCCGTGTGCTTGCGGATTTATCTGTGTGCGTTAATTTATATCAGCAACTGGTAGTGATGTACCTTTTTAAGTTGCAATGTTATACACAAGGGGACGCACAAGTGGGAGAAAACAAAGACAATCCACTATGAGGCGTTCCATGCATCCTCCGGTCTTTAGCATTAATTTTATGCATCGGTAAGATATACTTCCTCCGTAAAAAGGAATCAAAATATAGAGTTAGGCTAAGTCAAACCTTTTTAAGTTTAAAAATGAATCTGTCTAGCTAATAACCGGTTGTTTTGGCCCCTCCCAATAACCAGATTTTGCCCATCCACTTACACTGCCTTATAACTATATTTACACCACCTTATTATTGTATTTATAATGATTTCTTCAGTGTAATTTATTGGACAGAGTGATGTAATTTGTGAATAACACAAATAAATGCCAAATTTTTTTTAAAAAATTACAAATTATTTCTATGAATTGCAAATATCAAAGAAATATATGTCAAATTGTTCACAAATGCCAAATTATTCACAAATTTAAGATAAAATGACAAATTGTGGTGGGACGCACACTCCCCAACCTTGTCCCTCCCCTCCCTTCCGTGAGTGGACTGACCTAGTCCCCCGGCGTGACGCCCCTGCTTCGTCCCTGCCCCAGCCCCGGTGTGGCGCGGCGCCCCTGCTCCGTCCCCGCAACAGCCCCGGCGCGGTGCCCGCCCTGCACAGGCGTGCCCCCTCGACGGCCGCGCCTGCTGCCTGGCCAGTCGCCGGCCTCGCCCGCCCGTGCCCGTAGCCAGCCGCGCGCTCTAGCTGGCCGCGCCCAGGGCCGTCTCTAGTGGGTGGTCAAGAGGTGCAACCGCCGGGGGGCCAAGCCCATATATATATATATATATATATATATATATATATATATATATATATATATATATATATATATATATATATATATATATATATATATATATATATATATATATATATATATAATATAACCATAATATACAATGTTTAAGGCTTATATATTTAGCACATCAGCGTATGAGACGCCAGCATCTTTTCCTATTCTTCATTGACATAGTTTGTCTTTCTCGGTACAATTCTTGAAGATTTTGTATCTAGAAATGCTCAAAGATGATTTTTATGAAGCATTGAAACATTATTATTTTATTTGATATTATAACAATAGTTATTTTACTGTTATTTTCATTTTTTGGATATACTATCGTTAACTTTTACACACTAAACATATGTTGTCATTTATTTTTCATACTATATACTTCAATTGTCATTTTAAAAATAGTTTAATGGGCCCTTACAATTATGTTTGTCCAAGGACCCTTCAAATTATAGAGATGGCCCTGGCCGTGCCCCCTCGCCCGTCGATCCTTTATCTGGATGGCCACAAAATCGGTTGCCAGGTGAGCCTAAAACAACTTGTTGCTCTATAGCAATTCTGTTAAAAATAATATCAACATTTATGTCACCTAATAGCTTTAGTATGAAAATATATTTTTAATTAATCTGACAAATGGCACGCATACAATGACTATGTGCTGCCAGCTAGCGGATGAGACAAATGGCACGCATACAATGAGAACGGCTTGTTGGAGAGTTTCTGGCATGAACTGCAAACCGGTTTAATTAGGGATCCGAAATCCATAGGAAAACAGAAGATGAATTAGCTATTGGCCGCCACGTTGACGGTGTCAAGGCAAGCGGCCGGCAAGCTGGCAACAAACGGCTATCAGATCGGACAAATGGCATGCATTATGCATACAACGAATCAATGATAGAATCTCATGTCTTGGTCGTCATCTGATTGATTATATTCATCTTACCGGCTGACAGACCAGCTACTTTGGCTTTGGCATGTATTTTTCTCGACATATAGAACTGCGGAGCCAGCAAAATGATGGGGGTGGGGGTGGCGCCGGCCATGCCAATAAATATGGATAACGTGATCGTATTTTGATGTATAAGAAACTATCAAACACTTATAGTAAATTATGACTATAGTCTCTAATTAAAGTCAGTACAACCTATTTTAACGAAGTTGATGTTTACGATTAAGATTGTGAAACGCGATGATTGAAGTCCTAAATATGTAAATTTCTCATTATATATACGTACATCTTAGAGATTTGCACTGACATGTGCATATAGTTTGAAGAAACATTTATTTTTATTAGATTGCATAACAAAGTGTTCAAGATTTAAGTTTACGGTTTGATTAGTTAGGTCATCAGCCGATTCATCTTATAGTAATAATTTTTTTTATTCCTGAACAATTTATTAATAAAATACATGTTTATTATAGACAAAGGTCAACGTTTAAAATACTATATTTATTGTTAGAATTCGGTAGCAGTCAGTGTGGAATTATTGACGACTTTCACCTTCCCAATGCTAGCTTATTTTGGCCCAAGATTACTTCAAGAGAGCAGTGTAGAGCAGGCTCGTGTGCGAGCGAGCCCGTTCAAAAAAACGACGTGGAAGAAAGGAACTCCGAAAAAAGAAAACGGTCAGCGTAATAAACCGCATGTGCACCTTGTTAAGCCCGAAACAATAATCTGCACTCAGCATATATTAGGCATTAATGCATTATTAGTATTACCTGTGTCTTTTATTTATGGATGTTTGGCCATGAAGTCACGGGAGGTTGTATGTCTACTTGGGACCAAGATTGCAAGAGGCAGTAGAGTTTGATTCGGACAGGAGATGGAATTTGACTCGACGAAAATACTGCTCAGTTTTGACACAAGAAACTCTTCTAAACCACGTTGAAGCGGATTGTCTTATACATACTAAGTGGAACGGACGGTCATTACGGAGTTGAACACGGATGGATGGGCCGGACCAAAAAAAAATTTAGGAGAGAAATTTTGCCTCTTTAAAACGGACGTTGCCCGGCGTGCGTGAGCCAGAATACTTGGGCTTAGCTCAACCGTATTTCAATTAAACACTAATAAGGCCCATAATAAATAATATCTGCACTAAATTATTTGTCCTTTATGGAAAATCAAGGAGAGATTGACTCAGTTTAATTAGGTGGTTATTATCCCGTATGGAAAATTAAGGAGAGATTGACTCGGTTTAATTAGATGGCTTGTCTATATCTGTTGTAAATCTATACCTAATAATAAAGAGGCAATGTGAATAATATTTTTTAATTCTAAACTAAGAGGAGTGACGTTGAGTAGTGGTTTTTCAATTCCAAACTAAGAAGAGTGACGTCAAGTAGTTAGGAGAGAGCCGGACGAAAAAATGGGGGTGAGAAATTTTACCTCTTTATTATTAGGTATAGATTTATATTCGTATAATCAATTTTTTTTTTGCTATGACAACACACAATAGTGACTCTTTTAGAAAAGAGGATAAGAGAAAGTTTTTTTTTCATTTGAAACTATCAATTAAACAATCAAGTATTTAATTTGGAAATAGAAACTATACTTTGCTTTGCTTGTGCGTCTAGTGTGCCGCATGTGGCTGCTCTTGAGCCTGCGTGTGTGCTGTCCGCTGATTCAAGGAATCAAAGGCAAAAGCATTGAACGACGAACATCACACGCTGACAAGAAAATCATAACTTCTGCTCGGCTGCTCTGCAAACTTCTCCGCTGCAACTTGCGCCTGCAGAGTTGAGATTTTCTGCTCGCCGGCTGGCTGCTCAGGGGGGCCACGGCCCCTGCTGGCCCCTGGATCCGCCACTGTTTATACTACAAATAGTGCAAGGGGCCAACGCAAGGGGGCAAAAACTGACAAACTTGCTCTGACGCATTTTATCGACCCGTCTTTTTAAAACGGAACTGGCAGGAGAGCTGCCTATTGTATTAAAAAGAAGGAAGCCTAAAAAACAATGTATAAATATATACAATTGTGTACAAGAGGGCAAAAACCCGACATGCCCCACCTCAGGTGGCCTCAAATCACACGCGCAATAATAAATTGGAGATATGCTTTGCTCCCGTCATTGCTCACAAGCCAGCCTCTTCCTTGATCTTCTGGAGGAGATCCATTGGTGCGGATTCTTTGTGCTCAAAGATTATTGCATTTCTTTCATTCCACACCTCCCAACAATCAAGAATGATAATGGAGCGCAGCCCTCGCCTCACCGTCGAAGGTGTTCGATCTAGGTTTTCCCACCAAGTTTGTACGAAGCCTCCTAGCACCCAGGCGGAAGGTCGCAGGTGTTCGTTGCCTAGCCACATTGCAATGCCCTCCCAAATGCACTTAGTGTAACAACAGTCTTGAAAGAGATGGACTTCAGATTCTTGACTGTGTCTGCAAAGAGGACACACACCATTATTTGGCCATGCTCGCGCTTGTATATCGACCCGTCTTTAGCATTGATTTTCTGGATGCGTTTTATCCTACCGGTTGACAGACCTGCTCCATTGCCTTTGGCACCTGTTTTTCTCGGTATATAGGACTTTTATAATACACACAGTGCAAGGGGGGCAAAAACAAAGACACACTGCTCTGGTCGACCTGTCTTTAGCATTGATTTTCTGGATGCGTATATGTCTATATCATCTATCTATCTACTCTCTCTCTTATATATACGTAATGGTGATATTATTGTTCAAGGGAAAACAAATTAAGACCCACTGTCTTGTGGTCCACGAGACTCGAGAGCAAGAGCAACCGCACACTAGAGGCAACAGCGTGCTGCCATCGCCAACCAACGCGGCCATATAGCGGTCAAACGGCATGCATAAAATGAGAACTACTTGTTGGAGAGAGTTGTTGGCACGAACAGCAAGGCCGTTGGACCAGGGAAATGTCCTTAGGAAAACAGAAGATGAATTAACTATAGGAAACAAGCCGGCAACACACTATCTGCTCATCATGTACGAACCGATATATAAATATCCTGATGTTTGGGCTTCGCTCGTTTTGAGAAATACGGTAAGACGTGGTCAATCTCATATTCGATCTCACTATATATATGTTAAACTCTCGGTGAGATGATTAGAACGGATATATGGTTCGCCAGATTTAGAGTTCAAATAAAAAATTTAGAGTTTTAAAAATAGAGAACTGCTCCGGTACTCCTCTTTTAAAAACCTACACAAATCTTAAAGCAGCATTATTATATATTACGGAATATATAATTAACTTAACTTTTTCACCCATGCCCCATCTACATCCATCAAGACCCGTGCCGGCCCAGCCCATACCCGGCCATCTAGTTAGTCACGATTTCATCTCCCTTTCGATCCTTTCTCCTTCCTGAAGTCCTTCGTGAAGAGCGGCGGCACTGAGAAAACATTGGCCGAGGCCTCGACCGTGTCGATCCACCTCTTAAGCGGCGGGCGGCGGCCATGTGCACATATTTTCCGCAGCCGCCACTAGTTATGTCCTGTCCGGTACGATGTCCGCGGTCTCGCCGGCTGCAATTTCGCATCGTTGTGCACACGCCGCCAGCCGCGTCCAAATCCTGCACGCTGCTGGCCTGTTCCTAGTGTACTGAATCTGTGTTGAGAAGTTTACGCAGCTGTCACAATGGTATATGTAGAGTTCCTCGATGACCAAGAGCCGGTGACGGATATGCATGTCTTGCCGTGCAACAGGACGAGCGCGGCTTTGAGCGCTGCTGCTATGCAGAGCCTCGTCGTCGAGCGTGGTCATATCTGTAACACCCTAAAAATTTGAAAAGAAGAAAAATAGGAAAAACATGATTTTTATATTTATTTTGTGAAGCATACAAAATTTAGAATAAGAATAATTTTTATAAATTTAAAATTAAATATAAGGGTAGAAACATGTTTGTGCACTCATGCTGTTGCATTTGAATTTTTGAGATGAGTGGTTTGATTTAAATTCAAAATTGGATTTGAAAATCTTTTGAAAATTTGCTTTGAAAAAATTGGAAAAAGAAAAAGAAAGGAAATTCATCTTCATTCGGAATTTTGGCCCAGCTCAGCCGCAGCCCACCGCCTCGGCCTGCTCAGCATGCGGCCCGTTTTTCTCTCCCGCGGCCTCCTTCTCCTCCTGGGCCGAGCCCGAGCCGCGGCCAGCCGGCCCAACTCGCGCGCGCGCGCTCGCGTCCCGCAGCGGCTGCGTTCTTTCCGCCTGAGCCGCTGACATGTGGGTCCCGCTTGTCAGTGTCTCTTTCAACCTTCCTTTCTTCTTCCTCCGGTTTCCATCGACGAACGCCGTTCTTCACCGATTCGGTGATCCGATTTTCCTTCGAAAACTTCCTCCTTTCCATAACCGGAGATGCCTACGGGCTATAAAACGAGACCCTCACCTCTCCGCCCTCATCCCGTCTCATCGGTAGCCGTTTTGGTGCTCGGGAGCTAGGTCACCGCGAGCACGAGATCCACCGTCCGCCCCTTCAAGCCGCACGCGCTCATTGCTTCGTCCCCAGCCACGATTCTGCCCTAGGTGAGTTCGCGTTGAAGTTATCTACCTGCCGGTACCTTTGTTTTGCGATTTCGTGCACCACAGAGCGAGATAGACTCCACCCGGCCATGGCGCCGCCGCGGGAAGCTCGCCGTCGGCTGATTCCGACCGGAGCGCCGCCGGTTACTTCCTTGATCCGATCTGGACCGTCCGATCTAAATCCAACGGCTAGAATTAGAAGATACCGGTTCGTTTGTAAAATTGTAAAAGAAACCCTGAAGTTTTTAAGTATAGAACCCGCAGTCCTAAAACGTAAAGCTCAGAGTACGCTTTGATCGGTTGAAAACGTATTTCGTCTCGGTAAATGAAAAATACGCTTTCTGATATTTACAGTTTTGCCATTCAGATTGTTTTAGTTGTAGAATTTTCGTTTTAGCTCCGATTTGGTCCATTCAAATTGCGTTAGATTCATATTTGTGAGTCCTATGTAATTATACAACTGTACAGTAGGTTTGGATTAATTTATTTTCGAGTTTTTATTAAAGTATTTATTTTTCTATAGGAAATCTTTGGAAATTCATAACTTTGTCGTTTTAGTTCCGATTTTCGTGATCTTCGCGTCTGTGTGATCCTAGCAAGTTGTAGATTCATTTTAAAGACTTTTTATTTTATTTTCTTACTGTTGGTGTATTGTTCTAATTATAGTCTTGTTTGTTAATGCATGATTGCCTCTGGATGTGTGTTGTTGATAATGGTTGATCGAGTATAGACGGTGAGAAATTTGTTGGAGATCAAGAGCTTTACTACGAGCAAGATCTTCAGGACCAGTTTGAGCAAGGCAAGTATAGCATGGGATTATCCTTGTTGTCCTATTCACCTTATGCAATTAATATCATTATGCATTTATTCCTTGTTAAGGATGACTTAGCGATTGATCCTTTACCTTGGTACCTATTATATTGCATTGAGTAGTTTGGCTAGTGCTTAAACTTGGACTATGATCATGTAATTTGACTAATGGAATATGCAATAAACATTAAAAGATGATTTTTATTACTGTTAAAGGGTACTAGAGCATGGGGATTACTTTTGATGCTCTAATTGCTCTCCATAAGGACTCATCTATAAGCGACAATCCGGGATTTACAGTACAACTGTGGGGGCTATATGGCTCTGGCTTTAGTCATATAGAAGGACCTTTTCTAACTTGTTAGAGGTATTCCTTTATGGCGTAAGAATGGCTTGACGAATCGGGTATAGTGCGGCCTCTGTCCTCATGTGTATAGGCTGCGTGTTATTGTGCCATCAGGAAGGGGGGCTCTACATCTGTTTGCCGAGTGAAATCTAATGACCCTAACTTGTTAGACGAACCTTCGAAAGACTTCATAGTGTTTACCCTGCCTGCTCACCTTGGTAGTGTTTTGGGAGTAATTAACCCGGGCATTTGGGTAACACGACTCACAGTGAAAGTGTACAACCTCTGCAGAGTGTAAAACTGTTATAACAGCCGTGCTCACGGTTACGAGTGGCCTTGGACCCTTATGGAATAGTTGAATAATTGTTTATAATTATGTTTTTGCTATTCATTAATCATTTCACATGGATCATATGTTTAATGCTTATATTGAGACATTTTGATGCTATTGTTATGCTAAAATCATGCTAATTAAAAGCTACATGCTGATAAACCAATGAATATGCCTTTTTGAGCCTCATGAACCCCATGTTACACTTGTTGAGTACGAGATGTACTTACGCTTGTTTATTTCTTTTACTTGGATAAAAATCCCGGATGGGTAACAGATGGAGGTAATAGTGACTACTACGCCTACTTCCCTAAAGATTACTAGTCTTGCTGTCAACCAGTCAATGTACCTGTGACTGGAGCTACCACGAGAGATTTTTATTTATACTTCCGCTACGTTCGTGTTAAGACTATGTGTTTAAATATCGTGATGTAATAACATTTGTGATGATACTTCTGTTATAATTTGTGAACTTATGTGTGATTGATCTCTGGGCGCACATAAGTGTATGCATTCCATTTGGTCGATAAATGGGTGTGACAAATTGGTATCAGAGCTCTTGTTGACTGTAGGACGCAAGCCTAGCTAAGAATGGTCGATTTAGTATCATCTTTACACTATTTTTATGCTCACTATCTTGCTCTTGTTATTTGATAAATTTTTATGCTTCTTATGTCACATTCTATTACGAAATTTTGCCTCTATTCTAACTTCATCTAAAAATTCTGTAGATGGCCCGTGACCGTAAGACTGCCCGCATTAGCTCTGGAGGATACTACCCACCTCGTGCTCTGCATGCAACTAAAGAGCCACAAGAGCCAGAACCTCAGGAACAGGAGCAGACTCCTGTGACACCAGTCCAAGCACCAGCACTTCCCCAGGAAGAGCCTGAGTCTGAAGAAGATCCAGAAATCGTCGAGATTGAAGATGATGAAGAGGAAGCTAATGGAGGAGTACAACCCCCGCCTCCATCATATGAAGCTCCCGAAGATATGCCACCTGCTCCAATGGGGTGGACTGTGAGGATCTACCACAGGAATGGAGGGAATGTTGTCTCTCATCTTCGCCTGGTGGGGATGCTCACTGCTTACTTCGCTGATTGGCATCCAGCTGTGGAGTACGTCTGTTGGGAGCACACTCATCCACTGGAGGACACGTACTGGAAGGCAAGGGCAAGCATCTTTGCCCACAAGGAAGACAAGGGAGCATATCAGCTGAACAGGATGTTCTCTCACGTGGGACATCGAGCTACTATAGAGGATAGCATTAAAGATGCTGCTTTTGAAGCATGTATGGGTCTCCGCTATCTTCGCTTTAACCTTATGAAGCATGACATTCATCGCTTCTTTCCTCGTGCACACCCCGAACTTGGATGGGCTATGACAGATCCAGTGCAGCTAGAGCCACTACCTCGAGTGATGGTGGACTTTGTCTATGATATGATGGATAGGAAGCTGCAGCTAGAAGAGATGGTGAAGGCACAAGGGAAGACTATCAAAAGATGCCAAGCAACCATTGATGAGCTCCGAGCAAACCAAGGCATGCCCAAGATTTATGAGACATTAGAGCATGAGCCACTTCCTTAGGAAGTAGGAGTCCTTTATGTAATAAGAACGTTCTTAGTAACGTCAGTTGAGTCAGTCGAGTCTGTCGTGTGGTTTGAACCTTGGTGTGCTAGTTGCTTTATTATTATGCTTATGTGTGAGTTGGATCTTTGTTTGAGTGTCGGGACTTGTAGGCATGTCTACAAGTTCCATTCTTAAGAATAATAAGTTTAATAGTCAAGGAATAATAGTTGGGTTTGATATTATCACGTTTCTGTCTTTGCTGTTTTCTGGAGCAGTCTTCAATGTTTCTGATATAGTTTAAAAACGGTTCGTGCAACATTTATGAAATTTTTATGAGAGAAACTAGACTCAAGCATCTTTCAAATGCCACTGGAATCACCTTTTTATCTGATCTGGTTCGAGAGATATAATTTTTACAAGTTAAAGTTTCTGCACAGTCTGGAATCTGGAACAGTTTCTGTTACGCCTTATTTTTCATAGACTTAATGACAGAATTTGATCTTGAGGTCTGAATAGAAATTGTGGATAATGTTATAAGCTTTCCAACCATATAAGGCACGCCACTTTTGGATTTCTGTAACTCGAGATATGATTGAAATACTGAACTGTCAACAATGCTACTCGTCCAGAAAACTTTCAGATCTCCTTCTTAATCTTATAAGTGGTTGAAATCATGGAATTCTTAAAGTTTGCATGTTTATGGGTGGCAGATGGCCGGAAGAGGAAGAGGCAGAGGTCATGGAAACATTCCCCCAAATCCACCACCACCACCGCCACCAACTATTGAACAACTGTTGGCGGTACAGACGCAGTTGATGCAGCAACTAGTGCAAAATCAGCAAAATCAGCCAGTTGCTGGGGCTCAACCACGTGATAAGCATGGTGAGTTTTTGAAAGGTCATCCCCTAGTGTTTACACATGCTGCTGATCCTTTGGAGGCCGATGATTGGCTTCGTGCTGTGGAGAAACAACTCACTATTGCCCAATGTGATGACCGACAGAAGGTGTTGTTTGCTTCTGGGCAACTTCAGGGAGAAGCTCAGGATTGGTGGGAGTCATATGAGTATGGTCGTCCTGCCAATGCTCCTGCAGTCACCTGGCAGGAGTTTAGGGAGAACTTCAGGGCTTACCATATACCTGAAGGAATGATAGAGTTGAAGGCGGAGGAATTCAGGAACCTGACCCAAGGGTCAATGACTGTAGCTGAGTACCGTGACAAGTTTGCTCAATTGTCACGATATGCTCCACATGAGGTGGCTAATGACAATGATAAGCAGCGCCGCTTCTTGAAGGGATTATATGATGGACTACAGCTGCAGTTGATGTCCAATACCTACCCTAATTTTCAGACGCTTGTGAACCGCGCTATCGTGGTGGATAGCAAGCGCAAGGAAATGGATGCAAAGAGAAAGAGGTTACAGGGACAAGCCTCTAATAGCAACACCCGTCTGCGTACTGGTTTTCAGCAGAATACTCAGCAGAGGCCTCTCTCTGGACAGTGGAATCGTGGTCAGGCCCCATTCCGTGGACAGTTTCCGCAACGTCCCCCATTCCAGCCACAGAATAGCAACCAACGTCCACCGCAGCAGAATGGAAATCAAGCACAGCGTCAGGGTCCTTCCAATAGCACTCCTATGAAGACCAGTGCTCCCAATACCCCCAACAAGTGTTTCCGATGTGGAAAAGAAGGTCACTTGTCTTACAATTGCCCGGAGAAGCCCAACCAGCAGACTCCCCAGAGACAGAGCAGCCACCAGAAGACCGCACCTAACTCAGGAAGGGTGAATCACTTGTCCCAGGAAACTACAGTGGAGGAGCCAGAAGTTATGCTTGGTACGTTCGATGTTCACTCTACTCCCGCCACTGTACTTTTCGATTCTGGAGCATCACATTCTTTCATATCGCAATCATTTGTTAGAATACATAGAATCCATTTATGTGCCATGAAGAATCCTATCTTAGTAAACTCACCTGGGAGAAGCATGCCAGCATCTTATCGTTGTCTTCCTATTAGTCTCAACTTAAGGGGGGTAGAGTTTACAGTTAGCCCTATAGTATTAAGAACAGCTGGGATTGATCTTATATTGGGAATGGATTGGATGATGCAACAACAAGCAGAGATTCAGTGTAAGGATAAATCAGTTGTACTGACAACACCAAAGGGTGATAGAATCAGGGTTGAAGTAAAAGTGCAAAAACAAGAGACCGCTACAGTGAACCAGCTCAATGATGGTGCCAACCAGGAAGATCCAGTTGTGGAGGAGTTTCCAGATGTGTTTCCAGAGGAATTGCCAGGTATGCCACCAGACCGTGACATTGAATTTATTATTGAATTATTACCTGGAACTGCACCTATAGCTAAGCGTCCATATAGAATGGGAGTAAATGAATTAGAAGAACTTAAGAAACAAATTAAGGAGTTGCAGGATAAGGGTTTTATTCGTCCTAGTTCTTTACCTTGGGGAGCACCAGTGATTTTTGTGGATAAGAAAGATGGAACTCAGAGGATGTGTGTAGATTATCGGTCTCTTAATGAGGTTACTATTAAGAACAAGTACCCATTGCCTAGGATTGATGACCTGTTTGATCAGTTGAGAGGAGCTTGTGTATTTTCCAAGATTGATCTTCGTTCTGGATATCATCAGTTGAAGATTCGTGCCAGGGATATACCCAAGACAGCTTTTACCACACGGTATGGGTTGTATGAGTATACAGTGATGTCGTTTGGTTTGACTAATGCCCCTGCATACTTCATGTACTTAATGAATAAGGTGTTTATGGAATATCTGGATAAGTTTGTAGTGGTATTCATCGATGATATTCTAGTATTTTCCAAGACTGAGGAAGAACATGCGGAACATTTGAGGCTGGTCTTGCAGAAGCTCAGAGAACACCAACTATATGCAAAAAGGAGTAAATGTGAGTTTTGGTTGAAGGAAGTTTCTTTTCTGGGTCATATTGTCTCTAATGGAGGAATATCAGTAGATCCTGGTAAGGTGAAAGATGTATTGAATTGGAAACCACCTATCAATGTGAGTGAGATCCGTAGCTTTTTGGGATTAGCTGGTTATTATAGAAGATTTATAGAGGGATTTTCAAAGCTTGCAAAACCAATGACTGCATTATTGGAGAAGAATGCCAAGTTTGTGTGGTCCGAGAAGTGTCAGGCCAATTTTGAGGAGCTAAAGAAGAGATTGACGACTGCACCCGTCTTAGTTTTGCCAGATCTGAGTAAACCTTTCTCTATCTATTGTGATGCATCTCGATTGGGTTTGGGATGTGTACTGATGCAAGAAGGTAGAGTTGTGGCATATGCATCAAGGCAGTTGAGGAAGCATGAGTTAAATTACCCAACTCATGATTTGGAATTAGCTGCAGTAGTTCATGCATTAAAGATATGGAGACATTATTTGATTGGACACAAGAGTGATATATACACTGATCACAAGAGTTTAAGGTATATCTTCACTCAAATGGATCTGAACTTGAGGCAGCGTAGATGGTTGGAGTTGATAAAAGACTATAATCTAGAGGTGCATTATCATCCAGGAAAGGCCAACGTTGTTGCTGATGCTCTTAGTAGGAAAAGTTATGCGAATGAAATACAAGTAATGCCTATGCCCAAGGAATTATGTGCCGAGTGCCAGTATTTGAACTTAGGATTTACTACCAATGCAGTGGAATTAGTATTAGAGCCTACTCTAGAGCAAGAGATCCGTAAAGGTCAGTAGAAGGATGAAAAGTTGAGGGAGATAGCTGAAAACATAGCGAAAGGTAAATCTCCAGGATTCCGTAAGGATGATAATGGTACGCTATGGTTTGGAAAAAGGTTGTGTGTGCCTGAAGATAAGGATATCAGAATGGTAATTCTGCGTGAAGCTCATGAGTCAGCTTATTCCATACATCCGGGGAGTACTAAGATGTATTTGGATCTGAGAGAGAAATATTGGTGGTATGGTTTAAAAAGAGATGTTGCTGAGTATGTTGCTTTGTGTGATACTTGTCAAAGGGTGAAAGCGGAACATCAGAGACCTGCAGGATTGTTACAGCCTATGCAGATACCCGAGTGGAAATGGGAAGAGGTTGGTATGGATTTTATAGTTGGGTTGCCACGGACTCAAAGAGGATATGATTCAATTTGGGTGATAGTGGATCGTCTGACTAAGGTTGCTCATTTTCTGCCTGTGAAGACTACATATAGCAGTGCGAAGTTGGCAGAGTTGTATATGGAAAGAATAGTGAGTCTACATGGAGTACCTAAGAAGATTGTGTCTGACCGAGGTACTCAGTTTACATCTCATTATTGGCAAAAGATACATGAATCATTGGGAACCAAATTAAATTTTAGTACAGCTTATCATCCTCAGACAGATGGTCAAACGGAGAGAATTAATCAGATATTGGAAGATATGTTGAGAGCTTGTGCTTTACAATATGGTACTAGTTGGGATAAGAGTTTGCCTTATGCAGAGTTCTCTTATAACAATAGTTATCAGAAGAGTCTTCAAATGGCACCGTTTGAGGCTCTGTATGGACGAAAATGTAGAACCCCGTTATTCTGGAATCAGACAGGGGAGAGTCAGGTGTATGGGCCTGATGTATTAAAGGATGCTGAAAAGAAAGTGAGAATGATTAGAGATAATCTAAAAATAGCACAGTCCAGACAGAAAAGCTATGCTGATACTCGCAGAAGGGAGTTGACTTTTGAGGTAGGGGATTATGTATATTTGAAAGTATCGCCAATGAGGAGTGTGAAGAGGTTCAACATGAAGGGTAAATTGGCACCAAGATATATTGGACCTTTCAAGATTATAGAAAGACGTGGTGAAGTGGCATATCAGTTGGAATTACCTGAAAGTTTGGCAGGTGTACATGATGTGTTCCATGTGTCTCAATTGAAGAAATGTTTACGAGTACCAGAGGAGCAGATTCCATTAGAGGAACTTACTGTTAAGGAGGATCTTACATATGAAGAGTTTCCGGTTAAAATTTTAGAG
Source organism: Saccharum hybrid cultivar R570 (assembly GCA_038087645.1). Classification (NCBI taxonomy): domain Eukaryota; kingdom Viridiplantae; phylum Streptophyta; class Magnoliopsida; order Poales; family Poaceae; genus Saccharum; species Saccharum hybrid cultivar. The sequence continues at coordinate 3,496,656 of JAQSUU010000568.1, forward strand.
ACTGCGGACAGAGTCACAAGAAGTAGAACAATCAAAATGTGTAAAGTACAATGGAATCGGTACACAGCAGAAGAGGCTACTTGGGAACGAGAAGAGGATCTGAGAAAAACCTACCCGCAATTGTTTGAGTAAGCATCGGTCGAATCTCGGGACGAGATTCATTTTAAGGGGGGTAGAATTGTAACACCCTAAAAATTTGAAAAGAAGAAAAATAGGAAAAACATGATTTTTATATTTATTTTGTGAAGCATACAAAATTTAGAATAAGAATAATTTTTATAAATTTAAAATTAAATATAAGGGTAGAAACATGTTTGTGCACTCATGCTGTTGCATTTGAATTTTTGAGATGAGTGGTTTGATTTAAATTCAAAATTGGATTTGAAAATCTTTTGAAAATTTGCTTTGAAAAAATTGGAAAAAGAAAAAGAAAGGAAATTCATCTTCATTCGGAATTTTGGCCCAGCTCAGCCGCAGCCCACCGCCTCGGCCTGCTCAGCATGCGGCCCGTTTTTCTCTCCCGCGGCCTCCTTCTCCTCCTGGGCCGAGCCCGAGCCGCGGCCAGCCGGCCCAACTCGCGCGCGCGCGCTCGCGTCCCGCAGCGGCCGCGTTCTTTCCGCCTGAGCCGCTGACATGTGGGTCCCGCTTGTCAGTGTCTCTTTCAACCTTCCTTTCTTCTTCCTCCGGTTTCCATCGACGAACGCCGTTCTTCACCGATTCGGTGATCCGATTTTCCTTCGAAAACTTCCTCCTTTCCATAACCGGAGATGCCTACGGGCTATAAAACGAGACCCTCACCTCTCCGCCCTCATCCCGTCTCATCGGTAGCCGTTTTGGTGCTCGGGAGCTAGGTCACCGCGAGCACGAGATCCACCGTCCGCCCCTTCAAGCCGCACGCGCTCATTGCTTCGTCCCCAGCCACGATTCTGCCCTAGGTGAGTTCACGTTGAAGTTATCTACCTGCCGGTACCTTTGTTTTGCGATTTCGTGCACCACAGAGCGAGATAGACTCCACCCGGCCATGGCGCCGCCGCGGGAAGCTCGCCGTCGGCTGATTCCGACCGGAGCGCCGCCGGTTACTTCCTTGATCCGATCTGGACCGTCCGATCTAAATCCAACGGCTAGAATTAGAAGATACCGGTTCGTTTGTAAAATTGTAAAAGAAACCCTGAAGTTTTTAAGTATAGAACCCGCAGTCCTAAAACGTAAAGCTCAGAGTACGCTTTGATCGGTTGAAAACGTATTTCGTCTCGGTAAATGAAAAATACGCTTTCTGATATTTACAGTTTTGCCATTCAGATTGTTTTAGTTGTAGAATTTTCGTTTTAGCTCCGATTTGGTCCATTCAAATTGCGTTAGATTCATATTTGTGAGTCCTATGTAATTATACAACTGTACAGTAGGTTTGGATTAATTTATTTTCGAGTTTTTATTAAAGTATTTATTTTTCTATAGGAAATCTTTGGAAATTCATAACTTTGTCGTTTTAGTTCCGATTTTCGTGATCTTCGCGTCTGTGTGATCCTAGCAAGTTGTAGATTCATTTTAAAGACTTTTTATTTTATTTTCTTACTGTTGGTGTATTGTTCTAATTATAGTCTTGTTTGTTAATGCATGATTGCCTCTGGATGTGTGTTGTTGATAATGGTTGATCGAGTATAGACGGTGAGAAATTTGTTGGAGATCAAGAGCTTTACTACGAGCAAGATCTTCAGGACCAGTTTGAGCAAGGCAAGTATAGCATGGGATTATCCTTGTTGTCCTATTCACCTTATGCAATTAATATCATTATGCATTTATTCCTTGTTAAGGATGACTTAGCGATTGATCCTTTACCTTGGTACCTATTATATTGCATTGAGTAGTTTGGCTAGTGCTTAAACTTGGACTATGATCATGTAATTTGACTAATGGAATATGCAATAAACATTAAAAGATGATTTTTATTACTGTTAAAGGGTACTAGAGCATGGGGATTACTTTTGATGCTCTAATTGCTCTCCATAAGGACTCATCTATAAGCGACAATCCGGGATTTACAGTACAACTGTGGGGGCTATATGGCTCTGGCTTTAGTCATATAGAAGGACCTTTTCTAGCTTGTTAGAGGTATTCCTTTATGGCGTAAGAATGGCTTGACGAATCGGGTATAGTGCGGCCTCTGTCCTCATGTGTATAGGCTGCGTGTTATTGTGCCATCAGGAAGGGGGGCTCTACATCTGTTTGCCGAGTGAAATCTAATGACCCTAACTTGTTAGACGAACCTTCGAAAGACTTCATAGTGTTTACCCTGCCTGCTCACCTTGGTAGTGTTTTGGGAGTAATTAACCCGGGCATTTGGGTAACACGACTCACAGTGAAAGTGTACAACCTCTGCAGAGTGTAAAACTGTTATAACAGCCGTGCTCACGGTTACGAGTGGCCTTGGACCCTTATGGAATAGTTGAATAATTGTTTATAATTATGTTTTTGCTATTCATTAATCATTTCACATGGATCATATGTTTAATGCTTATATTGAGACATTTTGATGCTATTGTTATGCTAAAATCATGCTAATTAAAAGCTACATGCTGATAAACCAATGAATATGCCTTTTTGAGCCTCATGAACCCCATGTTACACTTGTTGAGTACGAGATGTACTTACGCTTGTTTATTTCTTTTACTTGGATAAAAATCCCGGATGGGTAACAGATGGAGGTAATAGTGACTACTACGCCTACTTCCCTGAAGATTACTAGTCTTGCTGTCAACCAGTCAATGTACCTGTGACTGGAGCTACCACGAGAGATTTTTATTTATACTTCCGCTACGTTCGTGTTAAGACTATGTGTTTAAATATCGTGATGTAATAACATTTGTGATGATACTTCTGTTATAATTTGTGAACTTATGTGTGATTGATCTCTGGGCGCACATAAGTGTATGCATTCCATTTGGTCGATAAATGGGTGTGACAATATCGATTGTGAATTTGCTGGGTACGGGCTGGACTTGGGTAGATCCTGACCCAAACAAGGTCCAGATAAATAATAATTAATAATTAAGTTGAGAATTGCTTTGAGATGCGTGCAAATTTTAAAAAGAGGAGTACCGGAGCACTTCTCTTAAAAATAATTCAGTTGGCTTTATATATGGCTGAGTGTGTGTTTTGGGTTAATACTGACAGTTGGCTTATATATATGGCTGTGTTCAGAGTGTGTGTCTGGGTTAATACTGTCGCCCGCTAACTGGAATCAATCTGGAAGCTTGGAAGACTGGTTCTTTGATCTGGAGGCTGGTGCAACGCCACTGGCAAGACCTGGGATAAAAATCTGTGATCAACTGATCATGCTGAGCTTAATGCATAGTTCTTCTTTTGTTTCATAGACATTTTATTTCTATGAATCATTTGGAGATGGAATATAGCCAAGAGAGTTTCATTTACATCTACGTGAAACTTACATCTTCCCTTTCTTTTTAAAAAGGTTGTTGTGTCATAAAAAATAGTTATGTTGCCAGATGAAACTCAGATGAAATTCCAACCAAGATTGATCAATTGAACTCAAGTAGTGGCACTACATCAGAAACCCCATCACTACTAGGTCGGAAACGCCCCATCATCACCAAAACTGATGCCGGCAGAGGATAATTGGCAGTGATGGGCGGATAATCGGCAGTGATGGGTGGCTTATCACTGCTGTTTTCGAACTGGCAGTGATATCCATGAGTGGCATTTATTAGATTAATTAAAGCATGCATGAACCAACAGTGATATCATAAGTGTCACTGTGGGATTAAAGCATGAACTGACAGTGATATCATGATATCACTCCGGATCAATGGCACACCGGCCTGGTAGTGAATTGGTGAGTATCACTACTGGTTTAATACCACAAGCCACTAGACAATTATAATAGTGCACCAAAGTAACTACAGTCTGGGAGTATAAAATATTTTCCCATATACACATAGTGTCGTACTAGCTAGTTAGCAGCCTGGGATCAGCCTAGGCGGGAGCCACCTCTGTTGAGTTTAACTTGATCTATTCGTATAATCGTTGTCACAACCCAAAATTTTTACTTTTGGGTTGTGAAGAAAACACATATAAAATAAATGAATTAATGATTTTTTCTAAAAAATTGTTATCTTTAGTTTGTTTGCTAGCAATCATGTTAAACAAAATGGTTTTACAAAAAATTTTAGAAATAATTTTGTTAGTGGTGTTGCATTCATGCCGGTTGCATAATTTAATTAGGTGAAAAAAGAATTTATAAAATATGTTAAAGCCATAAATAGGTTTTGTTCTCTTTTCAGAGTTTTATGTCAAAACAAGTTCTCAAAATGAGTTTAAGTTGGATTTCAAATATGGGCTTTAAGAAAGATTTAAGAAATTTGAGTTTACACAAAAATAAATGATAAATTTTATTTTTCAAATTTGAAATATTTGAAAAGTACTTTGCAAAGGATTTTCGTTTGATGGCTTTGAAACAAAAGGAAACCTTTTCTTTTTCTTTTCTCCTCCCTTACTCTTTTCTAACCTGTGTAGTATTTTTTTTGAGGAAATCTAACCTGTGTAGTAGGACTGTAGGAGAAAGCTGGCCCGACCTTTTTCACCTTATGCACCGCGCAGCACCATCCCAACCCTAATTTTTTCTGCTCGGCCTAGCCATCCGCAGCCGCACACTCCCTCCCTCGGTCTTTCTCTTGCACGGAAGCCTACCAGGACGGCCGAGTTCGCGGCGAGTGGAGCAAGCCCAGGACCCAGGACTTTCTCGGCTCTCTCATTGGCGATCCAGCCCCTGCAGCCTGTCTTCTCTTTCCATTATTTCCTCTTTCCATCCTGAGCCCCAAGGCGCACATCCTGAGCCCCAAGTCCCCCAACTCACCTACAGCCACGCCTTGAATCATCATCTGAGCTCCCAAACCCTAGCTTGTCGCCGTCACCGCTGATCTATGCCTCCGCTGCTGTGACGTCGTCAAGAGCACCCGCACAAGCTTATCTAAGGGGTATGCAAGCTCCTGGTACCATATCCTATCCCTCTCCATGGCTCCCTGTTGCGCCTATGACCTCGCCGGAGCCATACAGTAGAACCAGCGTAATCACTGCCGGTCCGTTACGGTGGAGCCAACAGTGATAAGTATATAAATCACTCTCGGTTTATGGCTTCAACCAGCAGTGATAGAAAAAATATCATTACCGGTTCATGGCTTCAACAGGTAGTGATAGACATCGTGTTATCACTGTTGGTTAAAGCCATAAACCGGCAGTGCTAGTCTGCTTTGCGCAAAAAAAAATCATAGCTTTTTCATATGACATTGGATTAAGATAAACTTATATCAATATTGTAGAGTTTAAAGAGATCTAAAACTTTGTGGTTGGTAATAACTTTTTGAGTTGAGATAATTTACAAGTCCAAATATGCAATATAAGTTCTCAGATCGGATTTGAGATGAGTAACAATATCGAATGGAGATAAAGTCAACATCAAAGTTGTAATACTCAACAAGACCAACTTTGCAGTTAACAACTTTTTGATTTGAGATAATTTGGAGTGTTAAATATACAATATAATATTTGAAACTATGTAGTTAAAAGAATAGCATCTGCTCTATAGTCACAATGTTGCGTAGCTCAGTTGGTATGTGCGCTAAGAGCTTCACTCCAGTGCTATACATTGAGTCAGTCGAAGTCAGTTTCATCTTTCGGGTGAAATCATGGTGAGAAACTCGTCCCTGGCCATGGCGGTACGTTGTCGGGAGCGCCCCTCAGGCAACAACAACTCCAAAACCCAACCCTAGCCATCCGACCAATATCTAATATCTTAGATTAGAACTTACCCCTTCAGCCCATCATGAACCCATGCACCCGAGCGAGCCGTGCCCGAGGTCCGGCGGCGCGGCGGCAAGCGACCGGGCAAGCCGCGCACTGGTCCTGGCGGCGCGGAGCCAAGCGCGGCGGTGGGGGGTTGAGCGCGCGCCGTGGTGGCCCGGGGCCGAGCAGGCCGTGCCACTGCAGGCGCGGGGCGTGGGGCTGACGCGGGAGGATCTCCGCCGGCGGCATCTCCAGCGAGGTTGAACAACACAGCGAGGCGCGAGGTGTACAACTTTGTCTGTGGGAGGATCTCCGTCGGCCCCATCTCTGGCGAGGTCAAGCAGCACGGCGAGGCACTTGGCGCGGCTGCTGAGAACTGCGTGAGCGAGAGAAAGAAGAAGGGCACAGAGACTGACATGTGGGGCCCATGTGGCAGGGGTCTCAACCACATCTCATGTGTCTCCAACCAAACAAGAAACCGGAACGAGCCCAACCCAGACAACCAAACAAGAAACCGGGTTCACCCCATCCCTAAAAATAGGGTTAGGTCCAACCCAACTCAGGGGCAGATCTAAGCCCCAGGCTGCCCGGGCTGCAGCCTGGGGCGCGGCCCAAAAACCCCTTTAACAACTCCTTTGTCTAGCCCAAGATAACCCATGAAAATATCCATTTAGCCCCACCCGACGTGGCCCAAACGTCCTTTACATTACTTTCACACCCCCCCCCCCCGAGCTGTTTCTAGATCCGCCACTGACCCAACCCACTACAACCTAGAACCAAACACATGCCAAAGAAAAAGAACAAATGCATGTATCAGCATTCCCAAAAGAGAAAACCTCACGATGTTCGTATTCGTACAAACAAATCTTCAGACTGACCAGTACTCGGCAGTACGAGTGGGCACATGGCTGGAGAGCGAGAATTGTTGGAGTGTGCAGATGCAATGTCTCCGTATGGTCGGTTTGAACGAATAATGCTCTGTGTTGAGCCATATGTTATTAATTAATCAATTGGCACCTCTTATCAGTCTAGCTTCTTTGCGCTCAGTGGATGGGAACACTAACGTATCAAGAACCAGATCTCTGTCTCAACTCTGCTGGTTGTCGTCTGTTGTTCCATGGCCATATCTCGATTTCCGAATGAAAAATACATCATCTATCTACAAAAATAATATAATTCTAATATAGTATAGAGTCAAGCCGTCTCAAACAAGTCTATATAAAAAAATATATCAATATTTATGATACTACTAAATGAGTATCATTCAAGTTACACCTAGATATAGCTAAATATGTATCTTTTTTTAAGGATGGATCGGAGATAATAAGCCCATGCATCCATATATCTAGAGTGATGATACTACTAAATGAGTATCATTCAAGTTACACCTAGATGTAGCTAAAATTGTATCCTTTTTAGGATGGATAGGATATAATAAACACATGCATCCATATATCTAGAGATGAGACATGGGCCATGCCGTCAGGCATATCTAGAGGTGTAACTTGGTCGTATCGTGACGGCATGACACGACCCTCTCGTGCTTCATGCAACTTTGGATCATGCCCTCTAGACATATAAGACATTTCGGGCCAACCTGGTATGGCACGGTAAATTTTTTTCTTTGGCCCAAGCACGGTCCATGGCACGTCGGTATGCCTTCGGGTCGTGTTGCTACCGTACCATAATTCTGAGTTACCTTGAATGGCCAAAACAAAACCGCCAAAGAAAGTGTAGTTTCCTTGGCTGTGGACATAGACCTCCAAGGAATGAATATTCTTGAGTGCTAAGCCAAACTGTCAAGGTAATTTCATGTTTCTTTGAGTGTGTTATTACAAACCGCCAAGGCAATTGCACATTTTCTTGTGTGTTATTTAAAACCGCCAAGGTAATTCGTATTTCCTTTAGTGCTATTTGAAACCACCAAGATAATTCATATTTTCTTGGGTGTAATTTGAAACCTCAAAGAAAATTCTCAAAGCTTTAAAATTTATTTTTCCAAATGACCTTGGATGGAGATATGACATAAACCAAAGTTATAGTATTCGACGAGATCTAAAACTTTTTAGTCCAAACTTTTTACATTTGAAATCGTTTAGGATCTCAAATATTCATTATAAGGTTCAATAAAGTTAATACAAAAGAACAAGATAACTCACATAACAAGTTGCTTTGACAAGCAATAGGTCATAGGTTCAAATCCCCGGAGACGTAGCTTTTGTTGATTTATGTTTTTTTGTTATTGGTCTATATTTCACAGGAGTTTGTTGGCCCCCAAGGAAACCAAAACTAATTTACTCGATGGTCGTAACTGTCGATATAGGACCTACGTGGTTCTGTATCAGGTCGACTTCTATCCAGGGGGCCTATCCTAGGCCCATAGTCAAGATCCAAGGACACAGACCAAGGTGCCGTGGACTTCAAGCTGTAAAGGCCGACCTAGTTAGGATATTAGAAAAGTTAGACTATGTAATGGATCTAAAACTCTTCAATTGTATCCAGCTAGGACTAGAATTGCACCTTAGCCTTCTCTCCATATATAAAGAGAAGCTAGGGGCACCCCTTGTACACACACAATCATACAATCAATCCAACGCAAAGGCAAACATCGACTGGACGTAGGGCTTTTACTCGATCACAAGGGCCTAAACCAGTATAAATCGCTTGTCCCTTGCATTATCGTCGAATTTCTAGGTTCGCCGGCCCTTGAACAATCATTCCGGGTAACCCCGTGATGAGTTGCCGATCATTAAACACCGACAGCTGGCGCGCCAGGTAGGGGCCTTCGACGAATTCACGCTCGAGAGCTCGACGGACTTCGGCGACATGATCTTCCCTACGAGTTCAACCTTCGTCTTCGGATCCTGGATCTGCGTTGCAGACAACAACGGCAGGCTCCAAAGCCAGCTCACGGAGATCTTGCCACCTCAGCATACTCTCGCTGCTTGTGATCATGATGGATCAACTCGTCGAGAAGTTCTCTTGACTTTCGATTTCTAACTCGATTCAGATCTTGGAGGTCTCCAAGGAATTCGACTTCGGTACAGTTATGATAGAAGAGATCAACCCGGAGTCCAATCTGGGTTTCACATCTGAAGTGTCGGGTCCTTATCCACTAGGACTCTGCAATGCAGTTTTCATCTATCAAGAATTGCTTCAAGGTCGGGTCCACCCGGCACAGGAGATTCCCTTGACAGGAGCTCAGAGGGGCCTTATGATGTCAGTTCCTCCACAAGGTTTCATCGTTCACTGGCCTAGATCCCATCCAGACGACTCTTACCCGGATTCATCCCGGGTGATAGCAATGGCAGAGATTTTACCCTACCAAGATGGAGACTCCCTCCTCGGCGATGATCATACACCATGGAGATCCTCGAAAGCTCTGATACGGCGGAGTCTGCTACCAACAGGGTTTTCATGCATGCCCAGGAGGTATTTATGGTACAAGGCCGCTCGCCACTCAGTGCTCCAACTCCGCTTGATATCAACTCGAATGACGAGAGCCCTTCACTATTTCCCCCGATGCACTCGGAGCTCCGAATGAGACAAAAGTCAAGAAGACTGCGAGGGAAAAGAAGAATAAGCAGAGGACGGGATGCCACATGTAACAGAACCGACCAAATTATAAGAGCACAAGTACAAAAAAACAAGCACCGAAGCGCTCAAATTTTCGAACTTGAGCCCATATAATCCCGGTAGTCAATCGAAACCACGAAGGATTTCAAACCAACTTGCTTACAACCAAGATCGCATCATTCAACATACAACATCATACGTTACAATTCGCAAGTAGTCCGAAATAAGTTTACACACACGGAGTCGCAATTATTACAAACCAAGTTTATAAAGTAGCGGAAGCATAACACACGCATTAGTTCACATACTACTGCCAGTCTTAATGATCAACCACCTGCAAAAGCATCAGGAAAGTACATAAAAGATGATCACGCCCTAGTGATCTAGTCTTCGTCACCCGCAGGGTGGAGACAATTTTTGCAGAAGCCTTGGTAGAGCATATCATCTGCAACAGGAGGGAATAAACCCTGAGTACTGGAATGTACTCAGCTAGACTTACCCGTCAAAAACCAGAAATAAGATGACACCAAGGATTATGCTAGGCTTACACAAGAGGCTAGCTGACATCACATTTTGCATAAAGGCATAAGTAATTGAAACTCTTATAACTTGTACTAGCAGTTCTTTTTAGCATTTACCTGTCATCTATCTTAGCACCTGTACTAAGCATGCACTTGATTATAATCAAACAATTATCATCATTATATCCAGAGCAGGTATAACATTGTGGCAACATTATATCATTCACTTAACCATCTGTTCATTTAATGAGATCTACGTTGCCGCTGCTCAAGTCAAGTGCTCACTAACCGGGAGCGACGGCGATTTGAATCGAATTCCTATCCAGCTGGAGGGGTATTTCTAACACTCACCGTGCAGACCCCTGCCAGGGTCGCACAGGCCACCTTTTCATATGATTCAGGAATCACGGGTCCGAATGATGTCGCGACCCCAAGGGCGACACTCTGCCAGGTGATAGGGACTCTAACCCCCCTTGGTCTCACGCCAATGTCCCCAAGCACATCCTTTCTCTCCTCCAAGAAGCAACCTACCATTCGATTCCCGGCCTGAATCACATTACTCGGCTTCGTGGTCGGAACGGCTTATCCGGCCAACTAAGTGTTAGACTGCGTTCAACATGACTCAAGGACGTACAATGAATCGGTCCTTAAACGACTCAGACGGGCATAGCTCCACACCCAAGACGTGAAGTGTCTTGCGGCTGTACTATCGAACTCCCGCCCGGTCTCCATTTCATTTTAAAGCATGGTTCTATCCACGATAGCCATAAAGCCACTCGTGACTCCTTCCTACATCTCGCGGATGACCGAAAATCACCCGACTTCTACCGTACTAAGCAGGGCTAAGCATTGATACGTGCCTAAACCTAAATTAGGATTCAAGTACGATATCTGGGCAAGGACAGGTATAATGCAACAATTGTTTTCATACAACTCCTACAACTTAATGCATTAAACAATTAAAAGTACTCAAGATGGATTTATAAAATGATGGGTTCAGCATGCATCGGGGCTTGCCTTTCAGAAAGGTCGAGGGCCGGTGGTCAGGACACTCGGGTAGATCTTCGGCAGGAGCTTCGTCACCGGTTGGTTCCTCTGGCTGCTCCGGCTGGTCCTGGACTTCCTCCGGAATCACTTGCTCGAATTCGAGGAGCGTTACCCCCTCCGGTACACCTATTGCATGAATGCACAATAAATATCATGGATGCATAATGGTGCAACATGCTCGGAATGAAATGCATTTCAGAAATAAAAAATACTCTAATCAAGTCGCTTTATCAGTACGTGCAAATCTCTTCTCCGGTGGAGAAGTACTTACCGAATCTACCCAACCTAAGATATAGCTGTTCTTCTTCGGTTAAGGCCCTAGCACCTAACAATTACAAGAGTAGCATTACTTAGGTTACCACATCCAACACCAAAATATCACAGCAAGACATTCTGGACAGCAGCTCAAAATTTTAACATAACTGAAGATTCCTAACTCCAAAAGATATGATCTAAGACAATCTGGAAAGCTTATGAAATGCCCTACAAAACATTTTCAGACCTAAACCTTAAATTTCTAAGTTTTTCATGTCGAATTTTCCAAGTTCCAGAATCTGTCCTCTCTAAACAGAGAGTACCAATTCTGGACTATCACTTTAAACAGCAATAACTCCCAAACTACTAAACCAAATGCTCCCAAATTTTGACACAAGCTAGTTTATCAAGTTTACTACAACTTTGGTATTTACAAGTTTTCCAGAAAACACTTTTATCAAAGGCCAAACCCAAAGGTACTACCAGCTGTCCAGAAAACCTAGAATCGCAAAGATTAAATATTTATTTATGTGGCAAACATCCCTTAAGACCAAACTAATGTTACCACAAGTTCACATAGGTCACAACAACACCAGAAAGTAAGGTGTGCCTACCTAAAATATTTAGTTAAACTCATTTCTTAATTTACTTAAGTAATTAAGTGGAGTTTTAAACATATATGTAAACTGCTCCTAAAATTCTACAAAAATTACAGGAGGCTCTATGAACCAAAAAGAGACCACTTTAAAAATTTGCACTAAAATTATTTACAGAAACTACCCAAAGAAAATTCACAAGCCCAAAAGGCTCATTTTTGTATAATTAACAAATCATATTAAAAAGTGTCAAACAACAGATTTCCTAATTTTCTTGGACACTTTAGGGTACCAAGACATTCAAAAAAAAATTATAAGAACATTGCACATGTAGAAAAATTACTAAAATCAATTTAAGTATTTTCTAAAATAACAACATAGCATTATAACTTGAAAAGTGCTTAAGCACTACTGCCCAAATTTTTATTAAAGCTAGAGCAAGTATAAATTAGCCTACCCACCAAATTTCATAATTTTTGGAACACTGAAACTCAAGATATGATTTAAACAATTTTGCATGCAATCTAAAACACATTTCAAAAACCTATTTAAATCTCCCAGAAACTAAACATCACATAACAAATTCATATTTTTCTAAAATACTACACACCATGTAGATCCTAACAAAATTTATCTCATAATTTTTGAGCAAGTAAAACCCTAGATCTACATTTCCTAAATCTTACCCAAAATTTGTGGTAAAATATAAGAAGGAAAACAAAAACTAAATCCAAAACCCTGCTACCGGGCCGGCCTGCAAAGCCGACGCGGCCCAAATCTCGCGGCGTGGCCCGCTCCCGCGCGCGGCCTGCTACGGCTCCCGCCCGCGCGCGCGTGCGACTGACCAGATGGCCCCACCGGTCAGAGAGAGAGAGAGACGGAGGGGAGGAGCTGCAATCACCGGAGCTCGCCGTCGGTGAGCCGACCGGCGAAGCTGAGCGAACGAGCATGACCACTTCATCGAGCTAAGTCGATTGGTGGCAAGAACGGGGCAGCATATCCACGGAAAGGTGCTCGCCGTCAGGCATGGCGGACCACCGGTACGGTGGTGGCGAAATCTCACCGTTGGTGAGCCCGACGGCCCAACCCTAACCCTCGATGAGCATCCCCATTCTACCTCGACCCTAACGCACCTACAAGCGGGCGATAGAGACGCCCAGAGACCCCTGGGCACAGAGAACTGTCGCGCGGAGGAACTCCGGCGAGGTGCCGCGGTGGTGGAAAACGAAAATGCAACCCTACCGAGGCGCGATTGGCTGCGTGGAGTGGACGGTGAGGTAGCGGGCTTCAAGGCGGAGCTATGGACACGTTTTTGTGGGCGGCAATGCGGTGGAGAGCGCGCACGAGCTCGCCGGAGTGGAGGCGGCAATGGTGCTCGGTCGTTCCACCCGGTGGAGGAGAGAGCGGGAGAGAGAGAGAGTTGTGGCGCGAGTGAGGGCGGAGACCGTCGGCGTGGTGACCTTGAAGGCCTGGTGGCCTGACGGGTGGGACCGCAGCCGGCGTACGGCTGCCACCGCACGGCCACGCATCGACGCTGGTCTGCGGTCGGTCGGCCACCGACTGAAGGCCTGAACCTCTGAAACGATGGCTGCATTAGGTGACTGACAGCGGTATTTTGTCGTTGATTATCTCCCAAACCAGCTTGATTTAGTCGAAGATGATTACATCAATTATGTAGAGCTACATGAGGGCTATAAAATTGTCAATTGGAGCTTGGACTGGTTCGGCCTAAATTTGAAGCTACAGAGCTCCAAAGTGGGGTACCCGAAAACTGAAACTTAGTTTCAGTCACTATGCCGACTGAAACCCATTTTTCTAGGCACCATATCTCCTAAACCATTTTAGAACTAGGTGATGGCGATGTTGACAATGTTGTAGAGCTAAGTGAGTACTACAAAAGTGTCAATATGAGTTGGGGCTGGTTTGGTCTGGTTTGCAAACTACAAGCTCCCAAAGTAGGCCACTATCAAACTGAAGGGGCACTTTTGAGACTTAGAAATTTTCTAAGTGCTGAGTCAACCCCTCTAGTTGACTTGTGGGCCAATTTTGAGCATGTTCTGGTCATTTTCATGAGATGACCATATTGAGACTTTTGTTCCCCATAAAATTCCCTACAACTTTTATTAAGGGTGCTCCTCCATGCAAGGTCTCTAGGCTAGACTTTATAATTGGTCAAACTAAGGCACTCTAGGTCCTAATGTTGGTCAACAACACATTGGAGGGTATTTTGGAAATTTTGGTCAACATGAACCTTGCTTCATTAGTGACCCTAAGTATAACTAAAGTGTTGTGAGGTATAATTAGCTACTCTACCCTTTAGTTACACCAACTCCCTAGTGTCACATGATGTGAGTCAAACAAAATTCTAAAAACAATCACATTTGTTGCAACCACATAAAATAATATGAATGATGCATGCTTATGCTTATGCAAATGCAATGCAATTATGGAGCTAAACACCTGAGGTGTTACACCACATCTAGGCTGATCGTCGACGACAGGGTCAGGCTGATTACCAAACCCGGATGGTCGAATATGATCGCCAACGCCTAGCCCGGGAAGCTGAAGAAGATCAACGTCGTGAGGACGAAAGGTGTCGGCATGAATGCCGGGAGCATGAAGAGCGAATAGCTAGTTCGTCCCGTAATCTTGAATCGGAGTTCATGCTTGTCAAGGGCCATAAGGTGTATAACACTCCGTATGCAAATGTCTATACTCTGGCCAAAGAATATGAGGCCATTCAAAACCCTACCCCCAAGCTAGAGCGATTGCAGGCCATATTGCAGTCCACTGCTCTTCAATTGTAAGGAAGGAACTCATCTGTGAGCCATCATCCCTCTCAAGTAGGAAGTCAGCGAGTCTCCATTCATGATAGAATTGGACCAAACCCCGCGCAGAATCGGGACAACCAAGACAACCAAGACAATCGAGGGAACTGAGGCGCCTAGGGAGGACAAGACGGGAACACGCGTGTGAAAGATCCTAATATGGCTAGAGGGGGGTGAATAGCCTATTAAAAATTCTACAAACTCAATAGAGCAAAAGGTTAGTATAACAAACGGCGAAATGCAATTTTGCTCTAGCTTTACAAGGGTTGCAAGCCACCTATCCAACAATTCCAGTAACTATGATCACTATAACAATCAATGGCTAAGTCACTATGAGCTCTCACAAGCTAGCTACACTAAAGATCTCAACTAGGTGACAAGCTACACTAGCAAGGATAATACAAGCTCCCAAAACTAATTACACTAAAGAGCTTGTTACAACTAGTTTGCGGAATGTAAAAGAGAGGTATGTGATCTTTATACCGCCGCGTCGAGGAATGAACCAATCACAATAATATGAATACCAATCACCGGGAGAA
The DNA here is from genome assembly GCA_038087645.1 of Saccharum hybrid cultivar R570. Taxonomy (NCBI): domain Eukaryota; kingdom Viridiplantae; phylum Streptophyta; class Magnoliopsida; order Poales; family Poaceae; genus Saccharum; species Saccharum hybrid cultivar. The sequence continues at coordinate 3,511,814 of JAQSUU010000568.1, forward strand.
ATCCAAGGAATCAATCATAGTGGAGACACATAATTTTTCTCCCGAGGTTCACGTGCTTGCCGGCATGCTACGTCCCCGTTGTGTCGACCACCACTTCATGTTTGGTGGCTAATTGGCAATCCAAAGCCAAGCTCCCCAAGAGCACCGCAAGAACCTACCACAAGTGAGGTAACTCAATGACACAAGCAATTTACTAGAGTTACCTTTGGTGCTCCACCGGGAAAGGCACAACACCCCTCACAAATCACCGGCAGGTGGCCAGGAACAAGCACCACTCTTGCCACAACTCCTCCGCTACCTCCAAGCATCTAGGTGGCGGCAACCACCAAGAAAAACAAGAATCACGCAGCCAATGCTCACCCAAGTGCCAACTAGATGCAAGCTCATAAGCAAATGCACTTGAAATCACTCAGTCTCTCTTTGATTTGTCAATTAAGCAAGGGAGATGAGTGGGAGAAAGTAGGCTCAGCTCAAGAGGATGTTAGGATGTCAAAAAAATCCAAGAGAGCTCCTCCAAGGCTGGCCAACAAGTATTTATAAGCAGCCCCAAAGAATAGAGCCGTTAGAGACAAGTTGCTGCTGCTGTCATGCCGACCGGACGCGTCGGTCGATCTGATCGGATGCGGACACAGCGCCCGGTCCGTCTCGCACCACCGCCCGATGTTCACCACGTGTCAAGTTTTAAATCTCATTCATTTGATCGTAACGGTCACTTGAACGAAGTCTCACATGCTCAGAAGTGACCGGACATGCCGCTTGGTTTGATCAGACACGCCCTAGCGTCCGGTCGCTAGATGCTTGCGCTACTGAGAGGCCTGACTAGACGTGTTGCTTGTACTGACCGGACGCGCCACAACGTGGAGTCCGGTCGAGTACAAAGAGCTACCAGAGTGGGTTTTTTTGCGACCGGACGCATCACAGCATCCGATCAACCCTGCTCAACGTGCTACTTTTCTAGGTGCTGACGTCACACCAACCGGACGCGCTGATCCCATGACCTACCGGACGCGCCGATGCGCGTCCTGCCTTTGCACGCGGGATGAACTGACCGGACGCAACCCTAGCGTCCGGTCAGCTCGACCATTGCGTCTGGTCTCTTAGAAAATAGCGTTTCCACTTCCCGAAAAGCGTTGAATCCCAAACCCATCTCTACCACCTTCGCAAATGTGCTAACACCACCAAGTATACATCACCATGTGCATGTGTGTTAATATTTTTCGCAATCATTTTGAAGGAGTTAGGTTAGTTCTCCACTAGATCTAAATGCATATGCAAATGAATCCTCATCTAGTGACACTTAAGTGATCAAAAGCCCCAGAAATTCTCCTCTTTATAGTACAGTTATCGATCCTAAGTGTGCTCACACCCTCTATGGTGTCTTGATCACCAAAAGCAAATCCTATCTATACCTTTGCCTTGAGCTCTATAGGATTTTGCCTCTTCTCCTCTCCAAGTAAGCCCTTGATCACATTGTGGTCATCAACATCATCACCATGATCATCTAAGCTTCACCACTTGGCATGGGACTTTATCATTTCATATCTACACACTTAGCATAATGATTAGGCCCTAGGTTTCATCAATTATCCAAAACCAAACTAGAGCTTTCAGCGTGGCAGACTACCGGTTCACCCAGCTCCCCATAACCCACCTCGACGGAATGATAGAAATGAAGGCGGAGCTGAGTCCGAGTATAGGGAAGCTAGAGTTCCCGATAGATTTCCCTAATTTGTAAGACGTCTTCTATCCGTCCGATTGCCCTACAAGTTCAAACCTTCTAATCATTCCAAGTATGATGGCAAGATAAAGTTGAACCAATGGCTCCGCATCTATTCCTAGTCGATTGAGCTGGCCAGTAATGACGATGACATCAAGACCTTATTCTTTCCCATGGCTCTCGAGGTTGTACCCCTCCAGTGGTTTGATAAGTTGAGCCCCGGGTTAATTACATGCTAGGATGATTTGCAGAAAACTTTTTTGTAGCAACTTTGCAGGTATCCTCACTCATCCGGCCACCTGGGTGGAGCTTAGAGGATGTACTTAGAAGAAAGATGAAAGCTTCCAGGAATACTATCGATGCTTTGGAGAATTTCGCTCCCAGATTCATGATATCACCGAACGAGAGGTCATCGATAATTTCTCCATGGGAATAAGAGCCAAGTGGTAGTTTTAGGACTTCTGTAGAGAGAACCCGCTAACCAACGAAGAGTTTAAACGCATAGTCCAGAAGATAATCTCCGTAGAAGAAAGAACCCGAGAAAGATTCGACGACGGGCGTGATAAGGTGGAGAATTATGACAACATGGCAAACCAAGCTGAGCAGCAAAACCAGAAGTGCAGACCCGATAATGTGGTCGTCTCTACTGACAAATCAAAGGAATCTAGCAAACCCAGGCGATTTGAAGACCTAGAGAATCTACCCTGCCCATGGAACTCAAATTCATCTCACACGGCAGGCGAGTGCCGCAACTTCAAGAATTATACTCAGAAGAGCGACTCTGCCAAGGGCAAGGGTAAGGAAGACGACAATAACAAGGACCAGGAGGACCAAGGAGACAAGGGGTTTTAGAAATCCAAGGGCGTTTTCAATATAATCTTTGTCGGAGTACCAAATTCTAAAAGCAAGCAACAAGAAAAACTCTCCCTATGGAGTATCACAACAGTTGAACCTACTACCCCCAAGTACCTCAACTAGTTCGAGTACCCCATCCAATTCTCGCATAAGGATCAGTGGACCAGTGTTGATAATGTCGGGCACTACCCGTTGGTTCTAGATCCAACCATCGCAGGCATGACTGTCACAAAGGTTTTGATCGATGGAGGAGCAGTGCTTAATATCATCTTTGCCGACACATTGAGGAAGATCGGTCTCGACTTTGCTGGCTTCCTTACTCCTATGGATGTACCCTTCTACAAAATAGTACCCGACAAAGTGGCCATGCCTCTCGGTCAGATTACGCTCCCAGTCACCTTTGGAACCCCAGACAATTATCGTACTGAGTTCATCAAGTTTGAAGTGGCCCACTTCGAATCATCCTATCACGCCATCTTCGGGATACCAGCACTAGCTAAGTTTATGGCAGTCCCACATTACCCATATCTCTTGCTCAAGATGCCGGGTCCCAATGGTATTCTCTCACTCCGAGGCGATCTGAAGCATTCTTATGATTGCAATGCTCAAGCTATCAGGATTGTAGCCAAGGTTTAGGTAGATTTAGAAAGGGAGGAGATTGCTACTCTAGCCAGCCAAGCCAACCCAGATGATTTAGAGCTACTAGCTAAAAAGCCTGCCATCCTTGTCCCGCCTAAGGAGGCGGATGTTATGAAGATTGATCTCGGCACTGGTGACTCTCCAAGACGGCGACCATCAATGCTCACCTTCCTAAGGAATAGGAACTTGAGCTACCAATTTTCTCCGAGAAAACAATGATATCTTCGCTTGGAAGCCAGCCGACATGCTAGGTGTCCCAAGAAAGTTGGTTGAGCATAGAATTGATTTGCATGAAGGTTCTAAGCCCGTAAAGCAACGATTACGTCGTTTCGCACCTAATAAGAAAGTAGCCATCAAGAAGGAAATTACGAAGCTTTTGGCAGCCAGGTTTATCTGGGAGATTCTACATCCTGACTGGCTTGCTAAACCTATGTTGGTACAGAAGGACTCGAACGAGTGACGCATGTGTATCGACTACATGGATCTCAACAAACATTGCCTAAAGGACCCATTTGGTTTACCGCACATTGACTAGATTGTTGATTCGACGGCCGGGTCGGCTCTTCTATCTTTTCTTGATTGCTACTCAGGGTATCACCAGATTGCGCTCCGCGTGGAAGACCAAAGCAAAACATCTTTTATCACTCCATTTGGTGCCTACTGCTACACGACCATGTCATTTGGACTCAAGAATACTGGCGCGACATATCAATTTGCCATTCAAGCTTATCTAAATGAACAAATTAGTTGTAATGCGGAGGCCTATGTTGATGATGTGGTGGTCAAGACCTGAGATCCAGCTACACTGATTGACAATTTAAAAGAGACTTTCAAAAACCTATGTGAGTGAAAGTGGAAGCTCAATCCAAACAAGTGTGTCTTCGGTGTACCTTCTGGATAACTCCTCGGATTCTTAGTCAGTCATCGTGGGATTGAGGCTAGCACAAAGCAAATCCTTGCAATAACAGAGATGGGTCCCCCTCGTTGCATCAAGGATGTCCAGAAGTTGACAGGGTGCATGGCTGATCTCAACAGATTTATCTCATGACTTGGAGAAAAAGGACTCCCCTTCTTCAAACTTCTGAAGCAGTCGGGTAAATTCAAGTGGACTGACAAGGCTAACGATGCGTTCGAGGAAGAAGATATGTTACTATACATTGCAGCAACTACTACGGTGGTCAGTGCGGTGATCATCGTTGAAAGAGAGGAAGAAGGCAATGTATTCAAGGTATAGCGGCCAGTCTACTATGTCAGCGAGGTTCTATCAGATTCCAAAATCCGGTACCCACATGTGCAGAAGCTACTTTACGCCATCCTGATCACTTTTTGCAAGCTCAGACACTATATCTTGATCACTTACGCGGGGCATATAGTGTCCTATGGACTTAATAGCTTGAGCATCGCAATCATAAGAACCTCGAAGGACCTATGGGGTTCTGTATCAGGTCGACTTCTATCCAGGGGGCCTATCCCGGGTCCATGGTCATGATCAAAGGACACAGACCAAGGTGGCGTGGACTTCAAGCTATAAAGACCGACCTAGTCAGGATATTAGGAAAGTTAGACTCTGTAATAGATCTAAAACTCTTCAATTGTATCCGGTTAGGACTAGAATTGCACCTCAACCTTCTCTCCACATATAAAGAAAGGCTAAATCAATCCAACGCAAAGGCAAACAACGACTGGACGTAGGGTTTTTACTCGATCATGAGGGTCTGAATCAGTATAAATCGCTTGTTCCTTGCGTTACCATCGAGTTTCTAGGTTCACCGACCCTCGAACAATCGTCCCGGGTAACCTCGTGACGAGTTGCTGGTCATCAAACACCGACAGTAACATTTTATTGTCCTTTGGAAAATTAAGAATGGTCCTAGTTTTCTTGGTGGCAAGCCTCCAAGGAAATTATCGTTGAGTGTCAAAACCCCAAGGAAATTAATTGCCCTTGTCTTCTATTCTCGACGGAGTTTGCTTGACAGTTTGTGGCCAAGGACCATTTCCTTGGCGGTTTTAGGCACTCAAGGTAATTTGGGATTTTGGTAGTGTGTCGAGCTACCGGTCCAAGCACAATCCTCAAAGTTGTAATGATTTATATAATCTATTCAAGAATAGATGAGAGATTGCATAGGATATGTTAGAAAATTGAATTGTAGTGTTGCAGATGTGCTTACGTGCCATTTTGTGCTGTGCTGGCCCAAGCATTGTCCAAACGCGGGCCAAGCCATGCCACCCAACGTGCCGAGATCATAGGCATGACATGGTCCTTCTATTCCTGTCATACCGGCACGACCAAACTATTTCATATCGTGCTGTGTTTTTGGTTGTGACAAAAGATCCCATGACTTGCTCTTTGTTGGCACGGTATATATATCTATTCCGCATCCATACAAGGTACAACCTTCATCATGCAATGATGCTTTGGGATTATAATCCGTACCAGACAGAATTAATTCAAGCGGCTAGGCTATGAATCTGTTTCAATCCATTTGCGTACTTTTAGATTTCTGTACGGAGGCAAATGTGTGTCGCTATGTCATCTCAAACGTGTTGTAGGCTTCTGCTGGTCTTATATTCTCTATCTATGCGCCATTGCATTGTATATGCCCCTGTTCATCCTTGTAATATCTGGGGGAAATAATGTAGCAGGGACTAAGCACGTGCTGGCTCCCGTAATGGGACGTCCACATGAGCAGAACTAGAGACCGATCGAGCCAAGGAGAAGGGACAGCAAAGAGATCACGCCTTTCCCTGTCAGCCACCGACATGATCAAAGCCACTGCAGTCGGCAGGCCCGACCGCAGCAAAGATATCGATATCGCGCCCCTTTCAAGATGGCGTTCTGCATCTGTGGTTGTTCAGAACAGACTGCATCATGAACCAGGACAGTGTCTCTGTTTTGTTTCCCGAGCTAAAATTTAGTTCCTATCATCGGATGTTTGACACATGTATGGAGTATTAAATATAGACTAAAAAATAACTAATTATATAGATTACGACTAATTTGCGAGACGAATTTTTTAAGCCTAATTAGTCCATGATTTGACACTATGGTGCTAAAGTAAACATGTGCTAATGACGGATTAATTAGGCATAATAAATTCGTCTCGTAGTTTACTGACGGAATCTGTAATTTGTTTTTTTATTAGTATCCGAACACCCCATGCGACACCCCATGTAACGTCCGATGTGACACCAACTAAACTTTAGTCCTTAGAACCAAACACCCCCTAATACTAATCCCTAGAACATCCCGTGATCACCAAGCACCATCCGTACCTGCAGTCTGGCTGTTTATAAATAGCACCATATCCAGATCAAAGAAACACAATGAAGGAACTGAGCATCCACGTACACATCATCACCATCCACTGTTTACTTGCTACTGTTCAAGTGTTTGCATAGTCCGTAACTCTGTATATAGGAACATCAAGCATGATGGAAGGGAAGAGGAGCAGAAAGGAAATGGGGTGCAGGAACAGGAAGCCCGCTAGAGCTCTCAAGGAATGCCGCGCGAGGCTGTACATCATCCGGTGGTGCCTCGTCAGGCTCTTCTGTTGCCATGACTGAGGCGAGCTACTGCCCTCATCCACAGATTTTCATCATCATGCATGTTCTATACAGCCATTTCGCATGTCATCATCGCCACCGACGTGAAATCATCTTGAGCTTAGAATGAAGAGAGCTGCCAAGTTCGTGCCAGGACTCTCGTAGTGATGCGCAAGGTTCGAGTCCTGTTGTGGTCTGACGCCATGTTTTCATAAACAAATGAAAAGTGTTTAGTAGCCAGCTGCCATCCTGCGTCTATGCCAATGTCAGTTACGTAGCTAGTCTCGGCACTCGGCAGCAGCATGTTTGCAGGCGGGGCGGGCTCTTAACGAGACCCACACGGTCGCCCCGCAAAGTTTACTTTCGTGGCTCTGGTGGCCCAGCTGCCAATTTTTTGTGGCCCAACGTCTATGAACCCTCCAGGCCCGTTGGGCAAAAGACAAAGCCCGCAAGACCCGTAACTGCATCTTGTGAACTACGCCGTCCTCCTCCGCTCGTCGGGCGTCGCCCTCCTCCGCTCGTCCTTCTGGCTCGTCCTGGCCGACGCAGATGGGAACGCCGATTCCGGCCGTGGCAGGCGGCAGAAACCTGCCTCCACTGGAGCAAGATGAGGCAGGAGAGGACGGGGACCATGAAGCGCCGGCTTCTGCGGGATTGGGGCGCCAGATCTCGGGTGTGGCTTCATCCTCCTGCAATTTCGGGTAAGGATTTTCTTGATTCCCTTTGGTTTTGGTTGTGCCGTCACGGTATTGCTCAAATCTCGGTTCCTATTCTTAGTCTGGCTATAGATAGGAAACTTGGACTCGATCTTGGCCAAGTCGAGTGCGTCTGTAAGCCTGATGCATGCTGCCTCCGTGCAAAGGCCTTCCTCTCTTCTAGCTGTGTAGATAGACTTAGCAAGTAGTGGTTGTCAAGTTGCAGTTTCAGATTATTTTTGGGCATAGAATTGGTCTTTTATGTTGCTATTTTCACATATATATTGGTTGCTAGAATACCCATTTGTGTCTAAATGATAACAGTGCCTAACTACTCACAGTATGCCAAGCAGTTCTGGTGCTCTTTGTAAGCCTTTGGAATCAGTTGGTCATGAATTTTGTGCATGTTCTCTTTTCAGAACGCTATATAGGTTGTCATATCTAGCAATGGTTCACCGATGCCTGAGGTGCCTCTGGATAGCAAGACCGTATCATGGATTGGAAAATTGTATCAGAGATACTTTCTGTTATGTTGGGCATGTTTCAGTTACGTTTGACGCAGTTATATGGCATCCAGTTTTGGTTTCATGTCTTGAAAGAGGGCTACCGAGCAGCAGTTTGTGATTTCTTGGGCATAAACATGCGTTTCGTTTTCGTTTTCGTGTCGAACTCTGAATGCGGAGTCATGCATTACCTGGGCCGATTGCTGAGATGCTCAGGCCATGCTGAGATGTATTGTTTGTTCCAGTAGCTAATGTAGCGGGTCTCGCCAGTTTTGCGGCTAAGTCCGCAGAAAACTTGTCCGCAAAGTTTGCGGATTACACTACAAGAAATTCCCTTATACGTGATGGTTTAATTGTGACCTTTTAACAAATCATTACAGAATGTAGTCATCTGTGACGGTCCAAATCCAAGGTGATGTATATATGACGATTCGTTAAATTATCCTCAATAATTGGACGTCACGGATTATTATGGTCATCCATGGCGGACTCACTCGACGTCACACATGGAACATTCAACTACATGTCATGCTGAATGGGCACTGGGCTGGTGGGACCCACCTATCGGTGAGAAATGTAAACAAGGAAGGTGGGAAGAAGGTAAATGTAAAAAAAAGACGCTGCTGGGATTTGAACCCATGGACCTCTCGATCACAGCAGCAGGATCTAACCACATGGATACCGATTCATATTTGTATATTGCTGATATGTTTTTCCATTTGTCTAAAACAAATTAGGAATCCTTTAGTTTAAGGATTGTGACCGTGTATCCAAACTCCAACGAGAGTCCGCGAGACGCGACCCTGTCCGCGACAGGCGCCGCCGCCCCCGGTCCTCGCCGGCCGCCGGGCGCCCCTGTATGCGCTGGTCGTCCGCAGCCCCTGTCCTCCTGGCCGACCTCCCTCCGCCCGCGTGTCTGCTCCGGTGACCGCGGGATCCTGGCCCGAACTCCCTCCTCGCGCGCGTCGCCTCCGGCGAACGCACGCTGCAGGTGACGGGGACAGCGGCCACGGGGCTGCAGGCGAGAGTCGCCGCGGAGTTCTGGGCGCCTTCCCTCCTAAAGCGCGTCTGCTCCGGCGGCCGCGGAACGCCCGACACTGGGAGCTCCGGCCACAGCGACCTCGGGGCTGAGTGGAAGAAAGGGGAGGGAGGCTGATCTATTTTGACCAGACTGAGGGAGCGGTCTATTTTGACCACGGGAAGGAAGAGAGTAATTTGAAACCCAAATTTCATTATACAAATAAAAAAACAAATTTCAGGAAAAAGTCTAAATTTAAAGAAAAGGATGTCATTTAGTTACACAGTATCTTGAATTTTTAAGGCAGGGAAATGATAAACTAAGCAGTATAATTTGGCGGATATTTTAACCAAATTTCAAAACTTTTGAAATTTTGAGGAAATTTGGTCAAATTTTTAAGAAATGGTTTCATTTCATATCTTCTTCGTAGATATAAGACATACAAAATATCTTTATGGACATTTGGTGCTTACTATGTACTCACCACAAAATCAATCTATTAATTTTCATATAGTCATCCGAACTTGGAATGGAGGTGATTATCGAATTCGAATTCGAACATCTTATTCGATTACTAGACACCAAGTTTTTCTTCTTTGTCTCATCATTGCCATCTCTATTGTCAACAACTCTCGATCCTATCATCGCCATCTCTATTGTCAACAACTCTTGATCCTATCATCGCCATTTCTATTGTCAACAACTCTTGATCCTATCATCGCCATCTCTATTGTCAACAACTCTTGATCTTATCTCACACAACCAAAAACCCCGTAAGCAAGACACCTACCGTAGGTTATGTGACAGCTACCGCAACGATCACTAAGCAAGAAATGTGGCCAGTCGATGTAGAGTATGTTCCACGAGTACTATACATACATCAATTGGTGGTAACCACAAAATCAACACCAAATCACCCCAAGAAAGAACACTTTCGGTAGTCACCACAAAATTAGCCGTATATAGCATAACACGATGGTGTTGATTGATCTACGTTGATAGAGAACCTTTAGGGGTTAGTAGAAATTATTTGATACTTACCATATTTATAATCACCACCAAAATAATTTTGACAGCTAAACTTTAAAATATGTCGTATTATAGATCACCTTTGGACTAATATAGATTTTTGGGCTTAACATGTCCTATTAAGTACAACTAGTCTCTCATAAGAGGGGGCATTAGTGATTTATATACATTACCGGGCCTAACACAATCGGATAGATAAACTTTAAAATTTTGGTTATTCTCTAAACAAGTAAGTACAATGTAATTTGGTTATTATCCAACACAATTTTAATATTTCAATAGCTAAGAAAAAATATCTCAACCATTTCATGAAAAAAGGCACCCTGAAATTTTTGCTACCTGTGCCCTCCACGATTTCGGCGGGCATTCTGAACGAACATAGGCGCGCGCCCTAAAATTTTCGCGGCAAGCGGCCTTCCCACCTCCAATATTTGGCAGAGAATTGACCATTATGCCCCGCCCGCCTGGATACATCCCGCAAAGGAAACGATGAGGATATTTTGGTAATATTGCAACTCCATATATAATCCACCTCCAGGGTCTTGCAGGCAACAGTGCCACCAAATTCCCCAATCCTCCATTTCGCCCAGCCAAAGCCACCCAAATCCATCCCGCAGCCTCCACCAAGCTCCACCGTCTCGCAGCCCCCACCATCCCGCAGCTCCGCTGTCTCGCAGCCCCCACCATCCCGCAGCTCCGCCGTCCCGCAGCCCCGCTCCACCATCCCGCAGCCTCCAAATCCACCGATTCCTCCTCCACCACTTCGCCATCCTGCAACTCCGACATATCCCCGCCGCCGCTCCGACGCCTAGCAGCCTGCGTGCGCGGCCTCGGTGGTGGAGAAGGTGACAAGCGCGGCCTCGGTGGTGGAGATGCCTACGTGCGAGGCCTCGGTGGTGGAGAAGGTGACGAGCGCATCCGGCTCGGCCGCCACCATCCCGCTGGCACCACCGACGTCCCCGAAGAAGAGGGGCAGAAAACCAGCGAAGAGGCCACGGCAGGGAAACCAGTCTGAAGGTGAAGTGTCTCTCCTGCAGCTTCTATTTTGGGTGATCTATTTTTAGCGGGGGGATGTGGCTGCATGTGCCCCATGAGCTACTGCAGCTTCAATTTTGGGTGATCTAATTTTAGGGGGGGGGGGGGGGGTTGTGGCCGCATGTGCCCCATGAGCTAGAGCTGTAGAGTCGGTGTGCTAGTGGGGTAGGTGATGGACATATAGGAATGTGGGATTGGAAGCACGGTGGTTTCTGTACTTGACCAAAATTCCTTTTGTGGGAATGTGGGATTGGAAGCGGTGCTTATAAAAAATTGTTTTTAAAATAATTGATTAAAAGATTATACTTGATAAGTATGCCTTTCACAGAACAAATGTCTGCTCTCCTATCTGATGTCAAGCACTTGTCCATGGGTCAATATGTTTGTCAACTTCTAAGTTTAAGATGCCTCTGTTTCTTGGTTCAGAAAGTCTTGCTTCCAACTCCTTCATGATGTTTAGCATTTGTGTTTCAAAACTATCATGGCATACATTTGTTCTGTGAATATTATGTCATAATATTTACCCAGGAATCTCCTAATTGCTTTTACAATTTTAGTGGTCAATATTATGTCAACTTGTTATTATCGTTCACCCAGACTCTAGGAAAGTCCTAGGTCTTTGTACAGATTATGAACTGTAAAGCAATTAGGAGAGGGTCCTTGTACAGATTAAGGACTGCTGGTTGTGGCCTTGCTGATTCAATTGAATGCTTAAACATGTTCTGTGCTTCCCTAATTTTATCTTTGTTTCTTCTCATTGTAGAACCTCCGGTCAATCCTTATGAACTCCTACGGATGAGAAAGTGTATCCGCAACAACGCACACATGCAGAAACTTGGACTTCCTGTGTTAGCTCAACTGTTTGCGAACACTACTCTTTCCCCAAAGAAGCGACAAAGAAGGAAACAAAAAACTCTGGTTCGGAGTACAATGGATGCAATTTATGTGAACTTATGTAAGGTCTGATGCATGCTTTTGTTGTGCTCAACTTCATATGTAAGTGATAGCCATGTTAGATATTTAGATGTACGTGTGATGATGGGACCTCTATCTATTTATATGTGATGGTATATTTATGTGTATCTGTGATGGTTTGTGGTCATTTGTGACGATATGAATCATGTGAATTTAAATTTGAATGTGCTGTCAATTTAAATGTGAAATTGGTGTCCATTTAAATTTGAATTTGGCGTAATTTAAATTTGAATGTTTGCTGAATGTTATGGGCCACAATGGGCCACTTCTACTGTGCAATTAGGCAAGCCCAACAGTGCCTACTAAAATATGGGCCTAACTAAAATAAAAAAATACACAAAACATGGGCCTAATTAGAGAAAATGGGCCATAGAAAGCCTACTGATGATGTGGCAAGGTGGCTGCCACATCAGATCCAACATCACCAAATGACATGCCAACAACTGACATGGCAACAAAACCATGACGGTTCAGTTCGTCACCGTAGCCTCTTCCTATAGTTGCCCTCCGGTTTATCCATGATGATCTCAAAAACTAACCCGTGATGTTCTATTTTGGTATGAAAAATGTATGACGAGGAATACGTGACGTTTTAATGGACCGTCATCGATAGTTCACCGTGACAGATTTTTGCTTGTCCATGACTAAATCAAAACGTCACGTAAAGCCAAATTTCTTGTAGTGGCGGCTAGCCGCAGACCCACTAATAAACTTTGCGGCAAGCGTTGCGGGTTAGCGGCTGGCCGCGAATGGGCCCGCTTGCAAGTTGAGCAGCATGCATGGGATGGAACAAATATCAACCAGCTACGGCTTCGCCGACTGTTTAAGGAAACGTCCATCTTCTTGCTTTCTTCTGTGTTCTGTGGGCTCTTTTTCAGTTCACAGCTTATATACTTTCGTTTTTTTAGAGTTACATAGTGACGCTCTGTGTATATACACTACCGGAAACCTGCATTTTGCCGAGTGCCAGAAGGTTTGCCGAGTGCAAATCATCGGGCACTTGACAATGAACCTCTTTGCCGAGTGCCTGTAGCCGACACTCAGCAATAAAAAAACTCTCGGCAAAGTGGCTCTTTGCCGTGTGTCAGGAACACAACACTCGGCAAAAACGTTTCTTTGCGGAGTGCTGCCAAAAATACACTCGGCGTCAACCGACGTCCGTTAGCACCTAGCCACTGCCGTTAGAACTTTGCCGAGTGTCTGGTAATGATAGCGGCACTCGGCAAAGATGAATATCATATTTCTTTTCCTACCCTTCAAGCTTTTTCTACTCTCTACATACAACATGTGGTACTCCATGTTAAAATTTGATATTTTTTGTATTTGTTTGCTATATTTAATTAATTAATTGCATTTCAAGCAATTTTTCGAATCAAGTCAAATTTGAACTGCAAGTGAGTCAAATAATAGAAAAAATTGAGTAGAAAAAAGATATTCATGTTACTCAGCCTGGTTTTAGGCCGTACCTGTGAAATGAAAAAGAATTTCGAACATCTTATTGAGGAAACATGACCACGAACGTGTGGCCGAATGATTTTTAAATTTTAAAAAAAGCAAATGAAGTCCGAGAAGGATCTGGTAAGATTTGGAGTCAAATTGACTGTCGTGTTGGGGTTTGACTTCGAAACATTTTATATAGGTAATAGACATTAGAGATTGTTTCGTGTCAAATTTTGGTAATTTTTCGGATCCGTTTGCTAATTTTAATTTATTAGCAGCAATTATAGAATTTTAATTGTGAAAAATTGAATTTAAGCTATAAACGCATGAAATAATGGTAGAATATCCGTAGAAGAATCGAATATGCATTGTTGAGTGAATTTGACAAGGAATTCTCAAAATACATGCGAACAAATTAGTAAAACATGTTGTGGAAAAGAAAAAGAAGAAAGGAAATTAAAAAATTCAATCTTTGCTGAGTGTCAGCAGACAGCACTCGGCAAATTTCTGCCAGAAAAAAATAGAAAAGAAAAAGAAGAAAGGAAATTAAAAAAAATCTTTGTCGAGTGCCATATAGCGGGCACTCGGCAAACTTCTGCCAAAAAATAGAAAAGAAAAAGAAGAAAGGAAATAAAAAAACAACTTTGCCGAGTGCCCTTTAGCGGGCACTTGGCAAACTTCTGCCAGAAAAAATAGAAAAGAAAAAATAAAAAGGGAATTTTTTTAAAAAAAAATTAATCCTTGCTTAGTGCTGTATCGCGGACATTGGGCAAAGTCTGTGTTTACCGAGTGCCAGATCGCGGGCACTCGGTAAACAAGTCGTAAAAAGGTACCTTAGCCGTTTTCATTCTCCATCTCTCACACACAACCGCGCCATGCCCCGCCCCGCCGCCGGCGCATGCCCACCCCGGCCGCCCCCCGGAGCCCGCCCGCCACCGTAGCCTGCCTCGCCCGCCACCGGAGCCCGCCCGCCCTGGCCGCCTGCGAGCGCCCGCCACCGGAGCCCGCCCACTGCGGCTACCGCACCGCCGGAGCCCGTCCCGCTCGCCGCCGGAGCCCGACGCGGCCGCCCTACCCGCCGGAGCCTGCCCCACCGCCGGAGCCCTCGCCGCCATCCCCTGCCGGCCTGCCCCCGTGGCAGCCGTGGCCACCCGCCCGCTAGAGCCTGCCCCGGTGCCCTATCAGGTATGCCCCGCTCCCTTCTCTCCCCTTCCTCCTATTGCTATTGATAGTGGCCATGCTATTTTGCAACATTTGAAGACGATAACTGAGTATATATGCATGTACAATTCATGACTAGTAGTTGTGGAATGGTTGACATTTGAAATGGTACTCCTTCAGTGCAATGTTACCGTTGCTTTTATTCCATTTGGCAATGAACATCGAAAGCTATATAATGCAAGCGCTTGTTTTTGGATACTTAGCATCTATGTAGACGTGTTGACGGTAGTAACAACAAATGTAGATGGGCATTTCTATCATAGTGGTTGTCGGCCATCGTGCCGTTGGTTTGTTGCAGGTTTTGCAAACCTCACCCTGCAGGGGAGGTGCTGCCGAAATTTT
This sequence comes from Saccharum hybrid cultivar R570, assembly GCA_038087645.1. Classification (NCBI taxonomy): domain Eukaryota; kingdom Viridiplantae; phylum Streptophyta; class Magnoliopsida; order Poales; family Poaceae; genus Saccharum; species Saccharum hybrid cultivar. The sequence continues at coordinate 3,526,826 of JAQSUU010000568.1, forward strand.
CAATTGATAGTATTATGTTTTGTTTTGTTTAGAGAAGAGCCCGTTAGAGCTGAGCTAGAGTACCCCGGCGCCGCTCGATCTCGCCGGAGAAGAAGGTGACCCCGATCGTCTTCCTCACCGCTGCGGGTCTGCTTGCACCTCGTCGCCTCACCACTAAATGACCCGCCACGACCCCACTAGCCTGACTCCACCTCCACCCAAGGTAAAACCCCTCTTTCCATATCATGTTCGTAGATCATGTAGCCCAGTTAGGTATCTCCCGTTCGAAAGAGATACGGTTAGAAATATGCAGATCTTTACATATCTATAACCGTATCTGTTTCGAATTATTCATGTTTTTTAGACAACCCAAGGATGCATAGATGGGGTTAGTTTCCATGCTCTACTCCAATCCAAGACAGAGTTTTGGCATAACCTCCCTGTTGTTCTCCAGATACACAATCTCTCTGCTAAGACGTGTATTTAGAGAACAGCGGGGAGGTGCTGCCAAAATTCTACCTCAAATCAGAGTAGAGCATGGAAACTAACCCCATCTACGCATCCTTGGGTGAGATTAGGACCTATCTTCACTTATTAGATAGTAGGAAGATCGTGTAGATGCATTTGATTCTTATATTACTCCTCGTATGTTAGAGGATGGATGATCGTGAGTGGATGTACATGGGCTGCCTAAGTTAGGGTTTGTGGACCGATGAGTGGATCCATAAGACTGAGGATTTTTTGGAACTAACATTTGCTAAGGTAAAGGAGCGCATACCACTTGGTGTCCCTACAACAGTTGTGCAAGTTTAGATTTACGGCAGACTATACCCGGTGGATCTACCATGGTGAAGCCGATCATATGAGAGAGGAGTTCATTGTTGCTGGTAGATAAGTGTCAATTTTAACCATCAACGAAACATGAAAAAGGACCTAAAACATATTTACCACTTAGATATAGGGGGTCTACTAACATAATTCCATAAGTTTTGGTGAATATCTATTTCTGCAGGGTGTCAGCTGAAAAGAACCAAGGAAGGCACACATGTCAGGTTTACATAGAGACAAAGGGGCTACGCATAACTTTTCTGGAATGTGGAAGGTACGAGAAGACTCTGGAAACAAACAGGAGGTGAAACGGGCCCGAAAGTGGGGCGCCCGCCCCAGTGGCTCAGCCAATCAGGCTCCACCTCACAGATCCTGCCTCCACCACCTTTGAGGATTAATAAAAAGTCATTGATCAAGGTCGGTTTGATCCGAGGGCTATGGTGCTTCCTAGAGGGCTATATAAGCAAGGCCCCTGGCCCCTGGAGGAGGCATCCCCCTAAACCCTAATTCATTATCTCTCAGCCGGGATCCGGTCAGAGGTGTCCCATGAAAGGATGACCTCTCTAGGGGATTAGGTCTAGCTTCTTCAATGTAGTAGATTAGTATCTTGGGAGAGAGGATCGAGTTGGGATCTTGCTCAAGGTTCCAGATCTAGTCATGGAGGCTTGGTAAAGCCTTGTATCTTCACTTCAACATTTTGTAAGACTTATACTTATTCTCTTAGTTATATGGCTATGCTTACTTTGAATATATCTTGCTAGTTGAGTTTATCATTCCTTTTGTGTGCTAGTTCATAGAGCGCTTAGCCTTCTAGTTTGTTGACTAGGCTAGGTAGCCAAGCCTCGTGTAAGCGTGGTGCTTACATGATGCTCTGTCTATGAGTACACCTTGTTCCCTAGCTATATGGTAGTTACGGGAGGTGACAGCCCCGTCCATATCTACCGAGCAGGTTCTTAAATTGTAGAACCGTAGTCACGTAAGTAGAGATATCCTTTGTGGTACTCTCTCCTATCTAGTGGCGTCCCAAAGTGCACAAGAGTGTGGTAAGTCTGAGCATAGTTAGGTATACCTTTACCATGTGATAAGAATATCATAGGAATCTACCTCACCCGTTGACCTCCCAAGTTAACTAGTTGCATATCTTTAGTGACCTATCCCATATGTGTCATATTACATAAATCCTATCATTTCATATATCATTTACCCCTGCTATAGTTTAGTTGGTTTACTAGGTTAGTAGATACATGATGGTAAATTATCAGATTCTTTAACCCTTGCTTCCCTGTGGTAAAATATAAATAATGATACCTGGTTTACTCCTGGTAAAATGCTACAATGGTATGTTCTGTGCGCTTACGGAATCATTCATATTTTAGTTGCACTTAATTTATACCAACAGTCGTGAGACCACGTGTCGAGGATTATGATGCTGATGGCGGGGTAGGAGACATGTTAAATGACTATCATGAAGCACACTTCGCTGAAGGATGTAGGGAGGAGGAGCCAGAGGCAACCACAAAGGCGTATTACGACATGTTGTCTGCGGCATAGAAACCCCTTCATGGCCGGACAAAGGTTTCTCAACTGGATGGCATTGGACGTGTAATGGCCTTAAAGTCCCAGTTTAGCATGAGTCGAGAATGCTTCGATGCTATGTTGACAGTTATTGGCAGCCTGCTTCCGGAGGGTCACATTCTACCAAAGAGGATGTACGAGTCATAGAAACTCCTTCGTGCACTTAAGATACCATATGAGCAGATACATGCTTGTCCAAAGGGGTGCATCCTATTTAGGAAATAACATGCGGAAGCAAAGTACTGTGCAAAGTGTGGATCCTCTAGGTTCCTAGAGGTAGACTCTGATGATTGTCAGAAGAGGCAACTTGACATCCTCGTGAAAATCCTACGGTACCTTTCGTTCGTATCGAGGATCCAACGGCTATACATTACCGAGGAAACCATGAAACAGATAACATGGCACAAAAATAGACATTGATACAATCCTGAGAAGCTGGTACATCCATTTGATGGTGAAGCATGGACCCACTTTGATGTGATTCATCATGAGAAAGCTCTAGAGGCTCATAATGTACGTGTTGCGCTAGCAATAGATGTGTTCAATCCTTATGGAATGATGGCCGCCCCATACACTTGTTGGCCCATGTTCGTTATCTCCCTCAATCTCCCCACCGGCGTCATCTTCCAACGACAGAATATATTCTTGTCATTAATAATTTCTGAACACCTAGGGAATAATATGGGTGTGTTCATGGAGCCTGTGATTGATGAATTGGTCCGTGCTTGGGAGGAAGGGGTATGGATGTACGACCGAGCTACAAAGAGAAACTTCAAAATGCATGTTTGGTACCACTACTCCCTGCATGACTTCCTGGCATATGGGATATTCTATGCCTAGTGTGTTCACGGGAAGTTCCCATGCCCAGTATGCAAGCCAACTCTGAAGTTCATTTGGCTGCGGAAGGGTGGCAAGTATTTTCATTCGATAAACATCGACAATTCCTCCCTCTTGACCATCCATTCAGATAAGACATCAACAACCTTATTCAATAGACCAAAGCAAGAAATGTAGCCTCCTGGAGGCGGCAAGACATGAAGAAAGCCTAAGGCTGAATTCATCTTGAAAAGGCCCGAAAGGAGGAAGTGCTAGAACGGTTCCAAATGTTAATGTTCCCTGATGGGTATGTAGCGAATCTGAGGAGAGTGAACTCATCTACTATGCGAATCAAAGGGCTCAAGAGTCATGACTACCACATGTGGATTGAGCGGCTTCTTTCTGTGATGGTTCGAGGCTATATCCCTGAGCATGTCTAGCTAGTGCTGCCAGAGTTGAGCAATTTCTTTTGCTAGCTTTGTGCCAAGGAGTTATCTCAACCGTGATTGCAAACTTAGAAAGAATGACACCTGTGTTGCTCTATAATTGGAGAAGATCTTTCCACCCAGCTTCTTCAATCCGATGCAGCATTTGATTTTGCACCTCCCGTAGGAGGCAGGAATGGGGGGGCTCGTGTAGGGCTATTGGTGCTATCCAATTAAGAGATGTCTAAAGGTTCATCGATCTAAATGTAAAAATAAATGCAAAATTGAGGCTTCCATTGTAGAGGCATACATCCTAGAGGAGGTGTCAAACTTCACAACAACATACTATGGTGACAACCTTCCTAGCGTGCATAATCCACCCCCTCATTACAATGCTGACAAAAATGAATCGAACCTCAGCATTTTCCAAGGGCAACTCGGAATTGCAAGTGATGCGACCCCAAGACCATGAAACATGAAGAGTGGCACATTATCATGCTATATGAGTTGAGCAACCTTTCCGAAGTGGAGCCATACATGCGGTAAGTTCTCAACAAACTTGTTCTCACGTAGTCACTATTCTGCATCCAACCCCCTTGTTTCTCATTGGCACAGGGAATGTCATCATCAATTCTAGAGTGAATTAAGGGAACCTACCCTATAGGAAACTGAGACCCTTCTTAGATAGGGTGTGGCAAATAGAATGCCTAATTTCATTTCTTGGTTCAAACATAAGGTACTGTCCAATTTAGCTCGTACTTAGTTTGATAGTACAAGTTGCTCGTATGTGCGAATAATATAACGAACTATCCTGCTTGACCTTGTAGGGCCAAACTGATGCATCTATGTGTGTCGAGTTGAGACAGGTTGCCGATGGCTGTGCCTATAGGGTCAAGTTATTTACCGACTATGACGTGAATGGATATCGCTTTCACATAATAAGGCACAAGCAGAGTCGGCCCAATCAAAGAACCACAAATACCAAAGTTTTTACGCCCAGCCTTGATGGGGTCGAGTATTATGAAAGAATTGAAGAAATATACGAACTCATGTTTCATGGTTGCAAACCTCTTAATCCTGTCATATTTAAATGCCTTTGGTTTGATCCTAAAGTAACAAGACGGACCCCTAATCTTGGGCTAGTTGAAATTCGACAGGATTCTGTCTTACCAGGAGATGATGTCTATATTGTGGCTTAATAGGCACGCAAGTTTATTATCTCTCATACCCATACCAAACCGACGAACGACTTAAGGGTTGGGATGTTGTGTACAAGGTATCACCACACAGTAAACTACCTATCCCAGACAATGAAGATTACAACTTAGACCCAAACACATATGATGGAGAGTTCTTTCAAGAAGAGAGGCTAGAAGGCACTTTTGAGATAGACTTAACCAAAGCGATCAAAATGAAAGTCGACAATAAAAGGATTGTTGATGAGGACGCTAGAGATGAGGTTCAAAATGTGAAGGACTTAGAATTACTTCAGCGATTACATTTAGACAATGACAGTGATGACAACATTGCTCCTTCGGATAGTAATGATTATGTCGACATGGTAGATAGTGATGATGAGACTTATGATCCAGCTAATCCTGATCATGATGATTATTTCTAATACATGTAATACTATGTTATTTTGTAATTATGTTTTGTTTATGTTGCATCTCTTTCTAAGTACGTCTTGTTTATCTGTGCTTATTGGTATACTTTTTTTAATTGTAGGTGATTGAACAAAGATGGTGGGTGGTATGAGGAACATCAGGCCATTTTACCAAAGACGGCCCAATGCAGCTGAGCAGTCAGGGAGTAGGAGGACGAGGACCGCAAGCAGGAGGAGGAGCAGGAGTAGGAGCACTCTTGAGCAGGAGCGGGAGGAGCAGGAGGACAAGGATCGAGAGGAGGAGCAGCAGGAGGACGAGGAGGAGCAGGAGGAGGATGAGGAGGAGGGGCAGGGGGAGGACGAGGAGAAGGAGGCGGCAGGGGGTTCCGCTTCCTCTTGTTCGGGGTCAGGTGTCTGGTTGCGAGGTTCCTCGACCCTCCCGAGGCAACCAATACCTCCTGAGCGTTGCTCATTGATTCGACCCACTGGGCAAAGGTGTAACTTTACATGTTATTACTACTTTTTCATTTGTTATGTTAAAAACCACAATAGAAACTAATAATTTTTCTTACTCACTTGGGCAGGAGTTGGTAGATTGTGGCCCTAGGTGCTCACAACCGCAAGGTCAATTGCATCCAGGGTCTTTTGTGCAGGGTGCACATCCCTAGCCTAGATGAGTATGCCGAAAAGGAGCCGACCTACACGTTTGACCACTACGTCGCCTTCGATGATTTAACTAGATCGGTTTTGTAGGCAATTCGCCAACAAGGGGGTGCGGGTGGTGGACGAGCTATGGGTAAGACTTCCTCGTACTACATTGCTCAATACATCGCATTCATTGGACATTCTTGAAATAATGACTGCATACATCGTGTCTATATGTAGGATTTCTTCAGATGCGAGCAGAGATTTGAGCTACAGGCGACTAGGGTGGCTTAGAAAGCCTGTCATAAACTCGTGAAGGACATGCATTATGAGGCGCGCATCCAGGGCATCATAACATACAATGCGAACGTTCTTTGATATAAGATCAACAAAGCTCAAGCAAGACAGATGAGCCTGACCAAAGAACAATACCTACAGGTAAATATAGAACATTAATACTATTTTTTTAGATTAAGTACGCTTAATTTGATCTTCTTATATGTCATACTTGATGACATGTAGGTGCCTCCGTGGTGGTGCGCCAACGATGGACAGTGCTGGGCATAAATAGTGGACAAGTGGTGCACCACCGAGTGGGAGGAGACGCACAACACTTGCCGGGAGCGGCATTTGATGATGCTAGGTGCACCACACCATCAAAGCAACCTTAGCCTCGATGAATACGCAGCTAGATGGGTATGCAAATTCATTTATTTATTCTAACGCTCGATCCTACATAATTTCTAATCATCTTGCTGTTCTTTTCATAGTCGGAGGCACAAGGTGGCCAGCCTTGCCCCCAGTTCAAGGCATAGGCTTTGTCCCACAAGGGCAAGGCGATGTCCGACGTCGACTACAATCCGAAGGACCCACCCTCGGCGTACAACAATGTGACTATCCATAGCCACCTTAGTGACTACACATCGATGGCAAGGCAGGTCCATGGGCCAGAGTACGATCCTATCACCCAGGACCTGGATGGAGAAGTCGTCATGAGGGTGGGAGGAGGCAAGAAGCATGGGCAGTACTGGATTGGCGATAGCACACTTGACACAACCACTACTCCCACTCTCTCCTAGATTCAAGCAAGGAGCACGAGCTTAAGCCCGGCCATACACCCATGGCCGGGCACTGCACATCACTAGATGGAGGCACTCCAGGTTATTTCTTTTTTGTTCGTCATTCATTGATTTTTACATACCTTAGCTTTGCATTGTAATAATGGGGTGAAAGGCTAAGCTGAAAGAAGAGACTCAATGACTGGAGGAGATGGAGGCGAGGATGGAGGCCGAGCGACAAAGGATGGAGGCCGAGCGGCTGAGGATAGAGGTCGAGTGACAGAGGATGGAGGCCGATCAGTAGAGGATGGAGCAGATGTTTCTGTACATGCAAAGTCTTGGCGCGAGTATGGGTCAACCTCCGCCACCTGGGCAGTTCCCTCCTCCACCTACTCCTACAACTACTCCTGTGAGTTTGCCTTCTCTACCCTGAGCTCTTTACTTACCATGTTTATTGCTTTGCTTGTATGACCCCTACCTTCCTAGATGAGCTACAGCAAGTTGATAGGATTGTCTCTAAGTTGCAAAAATCTTTTGTGTTGAGGGCAAGTTAGAACACACTACAAAAACCTTAAGTCCATATCTCTTGTCTCACACATGCAATCTCTTCTCCTTTGTGCAGAATCAATCGGTAGCATCGAATGATGTGCCTCATGACCCACAACAGCAGTCGGGGTGGGGGCTTGGCAATGATACTTGTGGGTTGATGCTTATTGTGATTGGTACTTTGAGATACTTGGATTTGCATTTGTGGTTCACTTGTGGTTGCACTTGGATTAATTGGTTCACTTGGTGATGCACTTGTGGTTTATATGTGACATATGTGTGACATATGTGATATACAATTGTCATATGTACTGTTTATTTCATTGGAATGCAAAAAACAAAAAAAAGAAAGCAGTTTTTGGTCACTTTGCCGAGTGCAACACTCGGCAAAGGGCGCCTTTGCCGAGTGTTAGGGCCACAACACTCGACAAAGAGGTCACCTGGGAACATGCTTTGCCGAGTGCAATGGCCATAACACTCGGCAAATATTTTTTTAAAAAAAAATCGACATCTTTGCTGAGTGTCTGCATGAAGGCTCACGGCAAAGAAACTTTTTTAAAAAGAAATAACGAAATCTTTGCCGAGTGTCGGCATGGCGGCACACGACAAAGTATTTCCTTTTCAAAAAATATAGAAAACTTTGCCAAGTGCCTGCCCATTCTGGCACTCGGCAAACCCGCCGTCACCATTTTCTTCCTGTCCAGTGACCTTTTTTTGCCGAGGGTCGTGTGTGGCACTCAGCAAAGCTTTGTCGTGTGCCCGATAGAAAGCTCTCGGCAAAGGGCAGCTTTGCCGTCAGAAACTTTGACGTGCACGCTTTGCCGTGGATGGCCGTTGGCAAAGCATTTGGCACTCGGCAAATAAGCTGAGTCCGGTAGTGATATGTTCAGTTCAGATACTGTCCATTGGTCTTTTTATTAATATGAAAACAAAGTTACAGCCGCTACCATCCTTATATGATATACAGCTGTCGGTCCATTATTGGTCTATGGGAATGAAAATCCATGTTAAACCTGCAAAGTTGATATTCTCAAATACTTATGCTCTGTTTGAATGCAAAGTATTTTTGTTTTTTAGAAATGCATAATAGTTCTGTGGAAATACTTTGGTTTTGAAAACTATAAGATATTTGGCTATATTGGTTTTTCTAGTTTTGAAAACCATGCTGCAAAAACTATAATGTTTTTGAAGCTTCAGAAACTGCACTCTAATTTTTTCTTCTAAACCATAGTTTTGAGCATCTCTTATTCTAAAAATAAAGTTTCTTAATATATCACAGCTGAGAAATCACAACATTGAAAATAGGACGCTAACAAGTATTTCGCCCTATGGCCAGGGGCGAATCTATTCTAGTGACAAGGGGTGCAAATGTAGCCCCCCAAAAAAGATAAATCAATGATAATGCCTTAACTTTTACCATATGTAAACCCTTTGTGCCACAAGATTATACACGCACTATGCATTTGTAAAGACGTCTGATTTTTTTGGCACGGCTCAATTGAAAACCACCTCTAAAATGATGGTTTCCAAAACGACTTGCTTCTAGAAATGCATTTTTAGGGGGCAGCTGATATTTTTAAGCCACCTCTGCAAATAAACCTATTTGTAGGGGTGGCTCTAGATCCAGCCATCCCTATAAATTAATTTGTAGAGACGGCTAGATCTAGAACCACCTCTAAAAATGGGCGTAGAATAGTAGAATTACATATTGTAATTTAAAATTTTCAAACGGTCTTGGGTAGAGAAACAACTAAAATAAAAGTTGTAGATCTCCAAAAGTAATAAAACTTTGTAGTTGGCAACTTTTTTATTTGAAATCATCTATCCACGGAAAATTATATTATGTTTGAATTTCTCACGTTTGAAATTAAACTATGAAATGACCTTGGATAGAGAAACTACCAAAATGAAACTTAGATCTCAAAATATTGTACAACTTTTTAGTTTACAACTTTTTCATTTCAAATCATCTACCCAAGCAAAATTACATTTGAATTTCCTGACATTTGAAATTCAAAACTTTCAAACGACCTCGGATAGAGAAATGATCGAAACAAGTTGTAAATCCCAAAAAGTTATAAAACGTTACAGTTGATAACTTTTTCTTTTGAAATCATTTATCCATGAAAAATTATGTTTGAATTTCTCACATTTGAAATTTAATTCTTCAAATGACCTCGGATCAAGAAATGATCAAAACCAAAGTTGAAGATAAAAGTCATAAAACTTTTAGTTGACATCTTTTTCATTTGAATTCATTTAGTATCCCAAATAATCACTTTAAAATCGGATGAAGGTAAAACAAGGAGGACAAATATTCAAAATTGACACAACTATCTTGTGGATGGATGAGGGAAGAGGGCTGAGGTTGCGGGATTCGTGACCCCTACCACTCCGGTGGAGTCTCCCTGGATTTTTTTTTTATTTTTTAGTCTAAATTTTTGATTTCTAAAAAATGATTTATAGGGCTAGCTCACTTTTCAGCCGCCTCTAAGAATACCCAACCACTCCTACAAATCAATTTCTAGGAACCACTGGTTCAGCCGTCCCTACAAACCATCTGGAGCTGCCCCTAAAGATCATGTATGTAACAGCGATATTCCCTTTAATTTATTCAGGTTCACCGTAACACTGCTTATGGGCTCTACAGTGCTAGCAAGTGGAGATCACTGCACCGACTATATACTCCCTCCGCCCCACCGAGAATAGCATTCTCACTTCCCAAGAAGTCAAATATTTTTAACTTTGACCAACTATATATAAATAAATATTAATATTTATAATGCATTACTAATATCATTAGATCACGGAATATATTTTTATAGTAATTTTTTAATGATATAAATGTTGTTAATAAAGTTTAACTAGCACATCCTATAACATCTTTTTTGGATGGAGGCCTGGAGGAAGTATCTCATATCAAGTTCTCTCAGCGTGTGTCGAAACTATCAGACACGTGTACTGTTGGTTATAGTACGTTTGTATAGGTAGTTTTATTGCGCAGCCCTAACTGTAGATATAGATGCGGGCACAATCAGTTCGTAATAGTTGGTGCTTATTACAAACTTACAATCCAACTATACACGTACCAATTTATATATGTATATATATAGAGAGTATATTCAGTAGCCAACTATAAAATAAGTCATTCTGTAGCCACCTCTATTTACGATAATTTTATATACTAATTTACGATAATATTGATATATATTTACGATAGTTGAGTTACTATAACACATGGAGATATTTACCGTAACGTTATAGTAATCCACTTAGCAAGGAGTTACTATAATCTCATAAATTAACATATTAATTATCGTAACTCAAAGTGGTTACATTATAAGCTATTTTATAGCCAACTATAAGGTAGTAGTACTATATATATATATATTTTAAATCCATGTTGGCAGTTCTTAACTCATAATTTTAACCGTCAACATTTATATAAAATCTATCCAAATGAACACCAAACTTAGAAATAGAGCTCGTAACTAACAAAGTTCCACAAGTTTTGGTGATTCATCATTTATAAGAGGACATATTGGGATAACATAAGAAATATGTCAAAAGTACACAAAGAATAAGGCATAACATCACCCGACATGAATCAAGGGGAGAAGGCCCACCTACCAGGCAAATCAGGGCCCAGTCAGGTGGAGAAAAAAGGTCAAAACCCATATCAAATCAACTTCAAATGGCGCAAAAAAACTATATAGGACCCACCTAGATGCCCAAAGGAAGCATCCCACTAAAGATGGGGCCATTTGGGCCTAGTTGGGGTGTGGCCGCACCCCTGGTGTGCCCGCACCACCATTGGGGCCTCTCGGGCCCATCTTTCGCGTGTTGTTAGATACCGCCTTACCCACGTCGGTTCTCATGGTGTCGTCCAGGTTCAGTGCACCTAGGTGGTGGTTTGGAGGTCGGTTTGGTGCTTTCTATGAGGGGATGAATCATTTTTCAAGGAACCCCCTCCTCTCCTCCTATAAAAGGAGGCTCCCTCCTCATTTCACAACAACACACCAAGGAGCAAGAGCTACACCACAAGAACATCATTCCAAAGGGCTTAGGCCCTATCTAGCTTGTAGACTTGGTTAGGGAGAGATGTGAGGGAGAGCACGAGGAAGAGCCAAACTTGTCGTCGTCTCCCCAAACTTGTACCTCAACGAGCACTTGTGCCTCAATAAAACTTTCTGCTAAGTGAGTGTTCGTGTGGTTGTTATGGTTATAAGTCTTTTGATTAGTTAATTAAGCTTTATTCTTACTTGTTTGCGGGTTCACCATTCATTCTTGTGATGAATACTCTAGTAGAGGGACCTGATAAAGATGGATAACCCTGCTCAACGCTAGAGTAGTAGTCAATAGTGTAGACGTGGTGTCTAGGCTAGAGGCTACCTTCATTTGCCTCATACTCCACGGTTGAGGGGCAGGCGGCAAGTGGTGACAGCCCTGTCCATCCCTCGAAATCCCCCACATCCGAGTACGACGTAGAGTTGGAGGCCGGTATCGCTTGGCAGACCAAGCATAAGCCGGTGCCCAAAGTAAGCAAGTAGGAGTAAGGTTTACCTATCCTTAGACCCAAAAGCCATAGAAATCCATCTCTACCCTTTTCCAGCTTTACCCTTGTGTTGTCCTTGGACGAACTAGCTAGAAGAAGTACCTCCGTTCCCTGTGGAAAATACGATATCCTGAATACTTCTAGGCAAAAGCTACAACGGTAATTCTATAAGTTTGCGGATTAATTTCTGTAGACGTTAAGAAATACCAACAAGCTTTCTGATGCCATTACCGAGGAATGGTTGCTATTTTCTTCAAACTTAATTCGTCCTCGTATCTTGTATCCTTTCTTTTATAAAAACAAAAATTTTCTTTTTACTTTTTCTCACTATGAAATCAATTCCTATCAAAAACCCTTCTGCTTCAAAGGGGGAGCTCCATGAGCCACCACTAAAATCAACCCTTCATTCTGGTCGTGAACTCCACCCTGGCTTGATAGCCATGCTTCGGGCACAACTCTTCTCTGGGCTTAATAGCAAAAACCCATGCAATCACCTGCTAGAGTTTGAGGAGATGTGTTCATGTCTGAGCATCTCACGCATGACACAGGAAACTCTAAGGTGGACATAGTTTACCAAGGGCGATCCTCGACTTTGAGCAGCGTGAGAAGGAGTCCATAGGTGCAACCTGGATCAGGTTTTCAGTGTTAATACACGCTGTCCTAGAATTATCTTTACCCGACAGCATATTGCTGTGACTCTTTTATTTGAGTATCAACATACATGTTCACCTATTCCTAGACATGACTGCCGAAGGTCGTTTCACACACAAACCTATGATGAAAAAAGTAAAATTCCTTGAAAACTTCATACACAAACACACTTCTTCCGTCATAAGAACCAAATCTTTCTAGGCCAAAGTCATGTCGAGTGTTAATGAGTCCTCATTAGTGGAATCCAAACCCATCCAATCCTTAGATTCAACTCATAAGCCTTCGCCCAAACTACAAACACCGAAGGAAAGAGTACTTGATCCTTTGAAGTTCCATATCAAATTCGAGGATTATGACAATACCTCGAAGATATCATGACATGAAAAGCACATAAAGGAAGTTTCCCCCAGAGTGGAACCATCGAAGGAATGGTTAATGGATGTGAAACATTTTTCTAAAGCAATTCAGATTCTTTCACCTTCCACGACCATACCTTGCTTGTTAAAGGGAACTGTCATAGAAGCCCTGCACAACCCCATAGTCGGGACTAGTATCATGTCAGAATTTCTAGTGAAAAACCTTTTAGGTAACATGCCGCTAGTTCTGACCAATAAACACTTCAAAAGTCCTTTGGGACTATTTTTCGAGTGTTATGGGATTGCTAGGGCCATGCTAGTCGTAATTAACAAAACTAAGGTTCACTTGGACTTTGATATCATTGCCATCCTTGAGTTTGATCTTCTAATAGACTACCCATTAGACAAACTTTTTAAAGAAATCCTTCCCATGGGAGCATTGATGATAAGTTTGGGAAAGCTGCTTCTTCCATTCATATCTTTCACCTAGAAATCCTAATGGCAAAGCACGAACCCAACCAAATCCAGTTAAGGAGGTGAAGTTTATCTCCCCGTTCATTTCACATCCTTGTGAAGCTGAACATCCATGATCACCCTTGCCCACATTCAAGCCATGTCCCTCTAGCCATCACGATATAACCTTCAAGAAAGAGAACTTCTAGGCCATGGACAAACTCGAAGCACCAACTCTAGAGCTCAAAATAAATGATTCTACAAATGAGCATGAAAGTTTCTCTTCTGAGTTTCCTCGCATTTCATGCTCACTTTTGAAGTCTCTAGAGTTGATCATGTTTTGTGCCACACGCTTCTACGAGGACCACAACCATCTCTTAGTCCTCGTTTACAAACTTTTAGGAAGATGGTTGTGGATGCATATGTTTATCATAAATATTGCAAATCTCATGGATACACTGTGGTACTAACCTTGCAGCTTGAACGAGAATGCCCAATGCTTGTCGGTGAAGCCGAGAACTGCACCACCATTGATGGATGCAGGACGGAGTTCCCATGGTCGAGCTTAAGACCATAAATCAAGCACTACCAGGAGATACTCCGGATTATCAGAAAAAAAATTAATTAAGAAAAGAAAACAAAAGAACCTTCCTTTACAATAAAAGCAAGAACATGTTGTCAAGATAATATGCACCTTCAGGTATTCTTGGTCGCTAACCATTTTAGGTTGAAATTAAGAAGAATAAGAGGCATATGATGCTCAAGAACATGAGAGCTGCATCAACTAAAATGTCATGATTGTCTTTGTAATGGAACACGCTCAACAACGAGATCCCGACATTACACACTTGACTTTTACACAAAACTCCAAGTGTGGAGGAGGATGGTGAGAATCTCACCACAAGTTTCATACACACCAAAAGCCATTCTTGGCTAAAAATAATGATGCCAACTTTGCCTTGCTTAAAAAAAGAGCAAAAAAAGATGGTATAAAAAGAGAGAAAGCAAGAAAAAATAGAGAGAAGAAAATAATATAAAAATAGAGAGGGAAAAATGATATATAGAAAAAAGAGAAAGAAAGAAGAAGAGAAAGAAGGAGGATTCTCCTCTTCTGTACATAAGATGGACCATTTACAATCAAACTGCCACTGCAACAGCTTTTATCTACACATACGGCCGGCAAGAACACTTAGATATGCAAAGGTAAACAAATATTCACAAACACCTGTTCTCACATTTATCTCCATGAAAGTATAGATTTACAAACTCATGCCTCCCTTGTTTATGTCGTATGCTCTGGTTTGGGTGTATTCACAAGTAGTGCATCAATAGGCTCTTTTAAATTAAGCATGGTGCTTAGGTTAAAATAGTCTTTCTTAATCAAAATTTAACATGGTGTTGAAATTTGATTAATGAACTTTGAGTATCAATTTCATAAACAATAGAAGTAATATATTATGGAGATGAATCAAGGCTATGTTTATTTTGCAAACTTTACCTTAGCCTTGTTTATGCTAAATGATAAAAAGTTGGGTGAACACATAAAATAAAATAACAAAAAATTATTAACAATAATAGTAATAATAAATAACAAAAGAATAAAAATAATAATAATTATAACAAAATTAAGGCTCTCCGGTGTTTAAACTGGTAGAACCCTTGTTGTCTCCATTTTCGTTTTTTCTGTTGAAAAACCAGGTACAAGAATAAGTGTGGGGGAGATCTCTCAAGCATAACAACTACACACTCGAGATCTCCCCCAACACGTTGCATAACACTGAATGATCGAACTTGCAGAAGGATGAAACAGATGACTCCAGAGAGGATTGGCTAAACCAAACCATCTCTGACTTTCTGTAGCTCCTTCTTCCTCTTCAACGTTGGTTTGTGCAACATTACCCCTCATCTCTCCTAAATTTTTGAAGTTTAAAATTGAACAAATTTAGAAAATACAAAACAATAATGCTTCATCTCCATGTTGTCCTTGAATTAAGTTTGCATACTCTTTATTCCTTGCTAAAATTCCTATAACTTGTGAATAAATCATCATCGGGGCCCCATGTTATCTAAGTAATTGGAATATGTGATATAGTAGGATAAAAAAGAACCTTGCTCTCTCATGTGAAGAACTTGGGGTTTATTTTGCAAACTCAAAATTCAAATAGCATGCTCCTAAATGATACTTCAAATTCCTACCAAAGCCATATCTAGTGTTTAGAACTTAAAATCATCCAAAATAATGCTACTTATTCCTGCATTGAGTTTTGTCAAGTCTTGTTGACCCTTGTTGAGAGAGTTATCATGCCTCCAAGATAAGATCACATACACCCACATACATAAGCTATTCCTACACTAGGAATATGCTAAAACATGCCTTCATCCACCCAAAACTCTGCTCCTACACTAGGAGTAGACAAAAAATTTAGGAAAATACTCCATGTTTTAAAAAATAATGATCTCTCTCGAAATATGTGGTTTAGAACAAGAGACATGGGCTATACAAAAGTTTAGAATAAAACAAAAACAATATGAGCACATGAAGGCTCATGCATTGAAAAAAAAGATGAGCACATGAAGGCTCATCTATTGAAAAAAGAGAGAGATAGCCATGTTCTCAAAATAAAAATTAGAGAGAGTGATCATTCATGTTAAGGAGTATAGTATAAGTTTATCATTATCCACGCACTTGCACTTCTTGATCTAAGGGTATGGTATCTTTCTCCTTAGATCCGAGCTTTGACTTAACAAAATATGTAGAGTAAGTATGCCTTCATATCTTTCCCTACCCAAAGATGTCACGCCCGGTTTTCTAAAGAACAAAACCAGGCTAATCATATGTGTGCCCAGGAAGTCCACACATACAATAACAGAATAGAGATATCAAAACAATGTTTATATAAAGAGGAAAACTTACTATATTAATACTTACAACTATCAGAGTGTCGCAGAACGGTGGCTAAGCTTCTGCTCGGGCTCCAACGTCACAGGGACGGCTGACTAGGGGCTCCGTATGCCAAGCACTTCTTATAGACTTCTAGAAACTCCACTACACCTTTATTCTTCTTCTAAGCAGCACCTTACTACACACTAGAGTGTGGGAAAATAGCAAGAGTGAGTCCATGTCGAACTCAGCAAATATAACATGGGGTTCATGAGGCTCAAATGGTTGACACTGGTTGTACTGCAGTTAGCTTTTAATAAGTAACATCCTAATATTAATTAAGTTATGGTTATGCTTAAGCCCCAAGTAACCACAGCAGTATCATGAATAAATAAACATCATCATTAATCATCATCATTAATCATTGTTATTAACATCATCAGCAATGATTCATTTATTCCATCAGTTTTCCAGGCCACCCGTAACCGTGGGCATGACTGTTATAACAGTTTATTAAACTCTGCGCAGAGGTGTACACTTTCACTATGAGTCGTGATTTACCCTTTCGTCCGAGGTGATCACCCTCTTAGCCCACTTCCAAGGAAGGCCGACAGGGTTCACTATGAAGTCTTTCAGAAGTTCGTCTAACATGTTAGGGCCGCTAGGTTTCGGTGGCAAATAGATATAGGTCTCCCCTTCCCAAATGGCACAATGACACGCAGCCTATACACATAGGGACAGGAGCCAAACTATACCCGAGTTGGCAAACCCCTTTTGCGCCCTTTCGGGTAACCTCTAACATGCTAGAAAAGGTCTTCATACTTGACTAAAGCCAGAGCCATATGTCCCTCACAGCTGTACTGTAGGTCCTAGCTTTTGCCAATGAATAAGTCCTTATGAAGGGCCAAGAGCATCGTGGTACACAAGCTCTCTCACCCTAAGTTCATGTTTCTCAAAATCAAGTTTTAACAAGTATTGCATATAATCATTAGTCATTGTCCATATTCATAGAATTTAAGTGGAGCGCTAGCAACTACCCATATGCAAGGGTAACCCATCGGTAACAAGGTACAAGATAATCAAAGACTAGGATATCCTTATGTTGAGCAAATTGACACATACAAATGACTAATTAAATAATAAATAGGACAACAAGGAATATCCCATATTATACTTGCCTTAGAACTTGCTTTATGTCCAAAGCAACTTGCTCTGAAAAGCCTCAACTTAATCTTTCATTAGCAACTTCTGGCACTCAGCTTCTGGTCTTCACCTTCGGATCTTCGACGCTCACGGATAGTCTTTCTTCTACTCGTAGATCAAAGCAACCCAGCACACTAACATAAATACAAGCAAACAAATAGGTACAACTAAGAACAATACACCACACAAGAGAAAACAACGTACTAAAAGAGAGCTACCGGCTACGATCACGAGAACACAAGAAACGTCGATAATGGAACTATCATTAAAAAGAAGTTAGGGCCATTAGATTTCACTATGAAGTCTTTCAAAGGTTCGTCTAACAAGTTAGGGCCATTAGATTTCACTCGGCAAACAGATGTAGAGCCCCCCTTCCTGATGGCACAATAACACGCAGCCTATACACATGAGGACAGAGGCCGCACTATACCCGATTCGTCAAGCCATTCTTACGCCATAAAGGAATACCTCTAACAAGCTAGAAAAGGTCCTTCTATATGACTAAAGCCAGAGCCATTTTAGCCCTCACAGTTGTACTGTAAATCCCAGATTTTCGCTTATAGATGAGTCCTTATGGAGGGTAACAAGAGCACCAAAATAATCCCCATGCTCTAGTCCCCTTTAAACAGTAATAAAAAGTCATCTTTTAATGTTTATTGCATATTCCATTAGTCAAATTACATGATCATAGTTAATGTTAAGCACTAGCAATACTAATCCATGCAGTATAATAGGTATCAAGGAATAAGATCAACACTAAGTCATCCTTATCAAGGAATATATGCATAATGATATTATTTGCTTATTGTGAATAGGACAACAAGGATAATCCCATGCTATACTTGCCTTAGAACTTGCTTTATGCCCAAAGCAACTTGCTCTGAAAAACCTCAACTTAATCTTTCATTTGCAACTTCTGGCACTCAGCTTCTGGTCTTCATCTTCGGATCTTCGACGCTCACGGATAGTCTTTCTTCTACTCGTAGATCATAGCAACCCAGCACACTAACAGGCATACCAGCAAACAAATAGAGACAACTAAGAACAATATACCACACAAGAGAAAACAGCGTACTAAAATAGAACTACCGACTACGATCACGAGAACATAAGAAACACCGATAACGGAACTACGAAGGAAAAGAAACAACTACCGAGAGTTTATATTATAAAAGAAACAATTACACGCTTAATTATCTTAATTGAATAAAAACCACGTGATAGTTATTAACTCAGATTACTTAAATTATATTCTAATTCTAAGCTGAGTTAAGACCAACCTTGTTTTATAAATATTGCTGTAGGGATTAAGCAAGTTCAACTTAAAGTTCGCGATATGAAAAGGGACACGTGCATACTTAATAGTGCCTAATATGTATAACTTGTTTTAAGTAATAAGAAATTAAGAATGCATTTATGTAGCAATTAATCATATTAATATTTGTATAGAAAAATCTTTAAGTACATCACCTATGTTGCTTTTAATTTGGAAAACTGGTTACATGCATATTAAACAATTTAATATTTGACTATACATGGAAAAATACATGTGACATGGTAAACATCATCCCTAACCTGTAGTTTATGGTCGGCACGGTCGTAATGCAACAAGAACGGATTTAAACCGGAATTTCTTTTAATTGGAAAGCTATTAAATAAATATATTAATCTAATTACTGTTCAAATTAATAAATTCATAATCAAGTGACATGATAAAGGTTACCACTATTGCATAGAGCGCAACGACGTGAATCTAATGCAACTGGAATGAGTCGAAATAGAATTAAAACATAAATGGTATGACCTAAACAAGATTATATATGTATACGTATTTTTATTGTATTTCAGGATTTATTTTTCTAAAGGAAAACGGCAATAAAGCGTAGCATGACGTAATGTTGATGTCAACAAGCTAAGAACGAACCAGAGCACGCATGGCACTCGGCCGGCTGCTCGCTCCGCACCGCCCAGTAGCGCGTGTCGATATGAATCTAACGTAACTTGAACGAAGCAAAACGGAATTATAAACCTATGTCACTTTTAATAAAAAAGACGTTGAACGAACATTAATCAATTTGATATTTAAATATAAAATTCAGAAACAATTAATATGTCAGATGTTGCTGGATACTTGAAGCTTATTCGCCTACCACGGTCCTATAAGACGTTAACAACGCTGATTAAGATAAAATCAGGGGCAAAGAAGGGACCTGCATGCAAGGAAAAGAGCAGCACGTTGGCTTTTCATGGCCTATTCTTCAGTGCACGAACTCGTTGTTTCTTCATTCTTCATTCATGCAGTACGTTGGTGATGAGCTCGACTTCATGGCCACTACCATATTGGCACCTCTGCTTGGTCTCGAGATAGCAATGTGGACAGGAGACATGCAGAATGCCACTGACGCACAGCTACGGAATCGTCGGCCAACACACCGCTGAAAGGCATGCATGCTGCAGTCTGTAGGGGCCTCGATCAGATAGGCGCACTGCATTAGGAGAAGGGAAACTCAATTGGTTGGCATGCTGTTACAGAAACAACGAGGAGTAACAATTGAGTACATGAGATCGAGATAGTTACGGATAGAGAGCAACGGAAAGTGCTGGATTATTCTTACAGACAATGAAACGATAAGACAGCGACGATGGATCTTACTGGCCGATCTCGAGAAGATGATGAGCACAACAGGCAACTGGGGTACGTCCGGACTAGCGAACCGGCAACAAAACCGCGACGTCGAGAGCGGGACGAACCGGCAACAGTCGCCCATGGACCAGTCAAGCGGCCAACAACGGCTTCGGAAGTTTCGGCATGGTTCACAGCAACGATCATCAGCAGGCTTCACGCGGGCGGTTGCTGCAGGAACAACATCGACGCGTAGATGGAAACAGCTAGGGCTGGACGTGGTGAAGATCACAGGTCACAAAGGCAAAGCGTCGCAGATTACGAGCCAGCCATGGCCTCCCTCATGGGTGCAGCCGTGCAGACAGCTCCATCGCCCTCTACGCACAACGGCACGAGTGGGTGGATGGAACAGGTGGCCCAGCAGTGTCCGTCCGCTCGCCAGCCAACTCATTGCGCTGCACAGGTCGTCGGCCGACCGGTCGATCTGGACTGCACATAACCTGCTCTGCTCTCGTCCCCGTCCGTCTGCTTCTTTCCTCCTGTCCGCCGCCGCCGCTGCCGCCATTAATATCTGCTCTGCTCTCCTGAATGGAGGACGATGGAGCGCCGAGCTCGGGCGTCGAAGATATGGCAACGCGCTGAGACGGCCGATGGCAGGGGCGAGGCCGGGCCAAGCAGCGAGCGTTCGTCGCTCGAGCAGGCAGCCGGCGGCGATACGATAAGAAGGGAGAAAATTCTAATTTACTACACGAGAGATTTCCCAAACTAGGGACTCCTCTACGGTAGTTTTGGTGTACTTTTACTCAAGGGGTAGGTACGTATATATAGGGAGGAAAACTCTCCACCTCCATGTCAACTAGCGATATGGTGCTAATTGACGTTGCACCATCCACCTTTACTAATAGGCCTAATTAATTATTAAAGCCCATTAGTAAATAAAGACATGGGCCTTTGGGCATGAGGAAATCTGAGATATTTTATTATTTTCGGAATTAATTAATTTCATGGATAAAATAATTCTAGAAAAGTCCAGAATTGAATTTTAAGCCACGAAAAATACCTCGAAGGCTCCGAAAATTCAGGGAAAATTCTCAGAGATATTTTAGAATGAGACGAACCCAAATAAAGTATTTGGAGCTCATGAAAAGATTGATGAAGAGATCAAGGAAAAAGATTAAGCTCACGGAAATTGAAATTTTAAATCTAGAAAATACCAAAAAGTTTTCCGATGAGAAGTAAACATCGTCCTATGGTATTTTGAAAATAATAGCACTCACCAACACCAAAGACAAGCATCACACAAACACCACATTATCAAATTAATATGAGAAAGTTTAAAACCACAATTTTCTATATTTAAATTAGCAGCAACTTAACTTATCTAATAAATTTATTCAGATATTGAAATTATTTATTTTATTTAGTGTTTCCTATGCACAACCCAAAATTAGAAATTTTGGGGTGTGACAATTCTACCCCACTTAACAGGAATCTCGTCCCGAGATTCGAAGAGACTAGGGAGAAAGATAAAACAGACCAATAAGGTTGTTTCGAGACTTTTTGACAAGTTCGGATATAAGCGTCAAGGATTATCAAAGGATAACAAAAGAACATTGGATTGATCGTTAAGATTGATTCGAGCTAATGATCGAGGGTCAAAGGATTGAAGGTCAACATAGGTGAAAAGAAAGATCAAAGGAGATTGAAAACATAGATCAAGGTTGATCATCGAGTCTTCACTTTATGAGGTGTAAAAACAAGAGTGGAGATTAGCAAAAGATAACGTAAGAGATAAAGAGATATCTTAAGGTGCTCGAAACTCCTGGATTCAAGATTTATGAGACATCACGAAAAAGTAACAGATTAACATTGGTTGAAAAAAAAGTAAAGACTAGTTTTCCGTTTTACCATTCAGGGAGACCAGTGAGAAGGATAAATTGATCTTCAAGTCTTTGTAGGTCCTTGAATCAGGATTTATAAGATGTAAGGACAAGGGTCAAAAGTTGTCAAATGTTGATAAGAAAAAAATAAAGATTGATGGCAAGAAGGTAAGACTGGTTAAGGGGCAAGGACTAGCAAAAGATGATATTATGATAGCGATTGGTCTTTGGATCTTCTTGTCTCGTGACTTGAGATTGATGATGGTGGCGGATGCTACCCCACTTAACAAAGATCTTGTTTCACCTGGCAATGTCGTTAAAGGCAACACTTTCTCCAAGGCTTACTACTATTGATGAGTCATTCATGTGTTGATCCTCCATTGGGTTAAGATAAAGGAGAAAACATAGAAACCAAGAGTAAGCAAGAATGATATAGGGAAAAAGACTATAAGAATTAGGATTGATCGAAGGTTAAGTAGGTCAAGAGAGGATACTACCCCACTTTAACATAGATTGAGCTAATTTTCAAGATGAAACCTTTCGGGTCACCTTCAAAGCACGAGAACAAGGACAACACACAGGCATCACATCTAACAAGACAAGCACACATCACATCATCGATACTACACGTGCTTTTTCAACAATGGTGGTCATCCTAAATGGTAGATTATAGATGATGAAAAGCCATCGAACTTTAGAACAAAATAAGATCAGAAAACTTTTGGTAAAAACAACACAAATCAAAAACCAAGGGAGTAAGAAATAATAGCTCAAAGGAAGCTATCAAGGAAGGGATACAACAAGACAAGGAATAGGAAATAGTCAAAATCAATGAGTCAAGGGATCACAAAATAGTTTCATAGTAAAATAAGTTTTAGAATACGTCCAGTGCTACTTGGCATACGTCCTACAGTCAACACCGCTCTGATACCACTCTGTCACACCCGGTTTTAAGGACAAAACCAGACATACACCATATGTGAAATAAAGAAGACAAATCTCACATATAGCCACAGATAAGTGTAATATCAAAAGACAAATGCTTAATATACATAACACAATAGTATAAAATATACCTTAAAGAGCAACACAGCGGAAAGACAACTCCGAACACCGGGTGCAACCTTCACTCCAGGATCAAACTAACTGGTTGATCACAAGCCTAACAATTCCAGAATCTAACAGTCTGGTACCCTTCCTGAGATGTGGGGAAATAGCAAGGGTGAGTCCATGTCGAACTCAACAAATATAACATGGGGTTCATGAAGCTCAAAAAGTTTGACACGGGTTTACTGCAATAGCTTTTAGTGAGTCATCTCTTTAACAATTGAGTAGCAACAAGTTTACCAAAATCCCAAATAACCTCATGATCATGTAAACGAGAATAATGTATAGCAAGAAATAATAATCATTAGTGAGCATCAATATCATCAGTATTATCATTATCATTAGTGTTCATCATTTATTCTGTAAGGGTCCAAGGCCACTCGTGACCGTGAGCACGGCTGTTATAACAGTTTTACACTCTGCAGAGGTTGTACACTTTCACTGTGAGTCGTGATTTACCCTTTCGCCCGAGGTGATCAGCCTCTTGACCCACTACCAAGGAAGGTCGGCAGGGTTCACTATGAAGTCTTTCAAAGGTTCGTCTAACAAGTTAGGGCCATTAGATTTCACTCGGCAAACAGATGTAGAGCCCCCCTTCCTGATGGCACAATAACACGCAGCCTATACACATGAGGACAGAGGCCGCACTATACCCGATTCGTCAAGCCATTCTTACGCCATAAAGGAATACCTCTAACAAGCTAGAAAAGGTCCTTCTATATGACTAAAGCCAGAGCCATTTTAGCCCTCACAGTTGTACTGTAAATCCCGGATTTTCGCTTATAGATGAGTCCTTATGGAGGGTAACAAGAGCACCAAAATAATCCCCATGCTCTAGTCCCCTTTAAACAGTAATAAAAAGTCATCTTTTAATGTTTATTGCATATTCCATTAGTCAAATTACATGATCATAGTTAATGTTAAGCACTAGCAATACTAATCCATGCAGTATAATAGGTATCAAGGAATAAGATCAACACTAAGTCATCCTTATCAAGGAATATATGCATAATGATATTATTTGCTTATTGTGAATAGGACAACAAGGATAATCCCATGCTATACTTGCCTTAGAACTTGCTTTATGCCCAAAGCAACTTGCTCTGAAAAACCTCAACTTAATCTTTCATTTGCAACTTCTGGCACTCAGCTTCTGGTCTTCATCTTCGGATCTTCGACGCTCACGGATAGTCTTTCTTCTACTCGTAGATCATAGCAACCCAGCACACTAACAGGCATACCAGCAAACAAATAGAGACAACTAAGAACAATACACCACACAAGAGAAAACAGCGTACTAAAATAGAACTACCGACTACGATCACGAGAACATAAGAAACACCGATAACGGAACTACGAAGGAAAAGAAACGACTACCGAGAGTTTATATTATAAAAGAAACAATTACACGCTTAATTATCTTAATTGAATAAAAACCACGTGATAGTTATTAACTCAGATTACTTAAATTATATTCTAATTCTAAGCTGAGTTAAGACCAATCTTGTTTTATAAATATTGCCGTAGGGATTAAGCAAGTTCAACTTAAAGTTCGCGATATGAAAAGGGACACGTGCATACTTAATAGTGCCTAATATGTATAACTTGTTTTAAGTAATAAGAAATTAAGAATGCATTTATGTAGCAATTAATCATATTAATATTTGTATAGAAAAATCTTTAAGTACATCACCTATGTTGCTTTTAATTTGGAAAACTGGTTACATGCATATTAAACAATTTAATATTTGACTATACATGGAAAAATACATGTGACATGGTAAACATCATCCCTAACCTGTAGTTTATGGTCGGCACGGTCGTAATGCAACAAGAACGGATTTAAACCGGAATTTCTTTTAATTGGAAAGCTATTAAATAAATATATTAATCTAATTACTGTTCAAATTAATAAATTCATAATCAAGTGACATGATAAAGGTTACCACTATTACATAGAGCGCGACGACGTGAATCTAATGCAACTGGAATGAGTCGAAATAGAATTAAAACATAAATGGTATGACCTAAACAAGATTATATATGTATACGTATTTTTATTGTATTTCAGGATTTGTTTTTCTAAAGGAAAACGGCAATAAAGCGTAGCATGACGTAATGCTGATGTCAACCAGCTAAGAACGAACCAGAGCACGCATGGCACTCGGCCGGCTGCTCGCTCCGCACCGCCCAGTAGCGCGTGTCGATATGAATCTAACGTAACTTGAGCGAAGCAAAATGGAATTATAAACCTATGTCACTTTTAATAAAAAAGACGTTGAACGAACATTAATCAATTTGATATTTAAATATAAAATTCAGAAACAATTAATATGTCAGATGTTGCTGGATACTTGAAGCTTATTCGCCTACCACGGTCCTATAAGACGTTAACAACGCTGATTAAGATAAAATCAGGGGCAAAGAAGGGACCTGCATGCAAGGAAAAGAGCAGCACGTTGGCTTTTCATGGCCTATTCTTCAGTGCACGAACTCGTTGTTTCTTCATTCTTCATTCATGCAGTACGTTGGTGATGAGCTCGACTTCATGGCCACTACCATATTGGCACCTCTGCTTGGTCTCGAGATAGCAATGTGGACAGGAGACATGCAGAATGCCACTGACGCACAGCTACGGAATCGTCGGCCAACACACCGCTGAAAGGCATGCATGCTGCAGTCTGTAGGGGCCTCGATCAGATAGGCGCACTGCATTAGGAGAAGGGAAACTCAATTGGTTGGCATGCTGTTACAGAAACAACGAGGAGTAACAATTGAGTACATGAGATCGAGATAGTTACGGATAGAGAGCAATGGAAAGTGCTGGATTATTCTTACAGACAATGAAACGATAAGACAGCGACGATGGATCTTACTGGCCGATCTCGAGAAGATGATGAGCACAACAGGCAACTGGGGTACGTCCGGACTAGCGAACCGGCAACAAAACCGCGACGTCGAGAGCGGGACGAACCGGCAACAGTCGCCCATGGACCAGTCAAGCGGCCAACAACGGCTTCGGAAGTTTCGGCATGGTTCACAGCAACGATCATCAGCAGGCTTCACGCGGGCGGTTGCTGCAGGAACAACATCGACGCGTAGATGAAAACAGCTAGGGCTGGACGTGGTGAAGATCACAGGTCACAAAGGCAATGCGTCGCAGATTACGAGCCAGCCATGGCCTCCCTCATGGGTGCAGCCGTGCAGACAGCTCCATCGCCCTCTACGCACAACGGCACGAGTGGGTGGATGGAACAGGTGGCCCAGCAGTGTCCGTCCGCTCGCCAGCCAACTCATTGCGCTGCACAGGTCGTCGGCCGATCGGTCGATCTGGACTGCACATAACCTGCTCTGCTCTCGTCCCCGTCCGTCTGCTTCTTTCCTCCTGTCCGCCGCCGCCGCTGCCGCCATTAATATCTGCTCTGCTCTCCTGAATGGAGGACGATGGAGCGCCGAGCTCGGGCGTCGAAGATATGGCAACGCGCTGAGACGGCCGATGGCAGGGGCGAGGCCGGGCCAAGCAGCGAGCGTTCGTCGCTCGAGCAGGCAGCCGGCGGCGATACGATAAGAAGGGAGAAAATTCCAATTTACTACACGAGAGATTTCCCAAACTAGGGACTCCTCTACGGTAGTTTTGGTGTGCTTTTACCCAAGGGATAGGTACGTATATATAGGGAGGAAAACTCTCCACCTCCATGTCAACTAGCGATATGGTGCTAATTGACGTTGCACCATCCACCTTTACTAATAGGCCTAATTAATTATTAAAGCCCATTAGTAAATAAAGACATGGGCCTTTGGGCATGAGGAAATCTGAGATATTTTATTATTTTCGGAATTAATTAATTTCATGGATAAAATAATTCTAGAAAAGTCCAGAATTGAATTTTAAGCCACGAAAAATACCTCGAAGGCTCTGAAAATTCAGGGAAAATTCTCAGAGATATTTTAGAATGAGACGAACCCAAATAAAGTATTTGGAGCTCATGAAAAGATTGATGAAGAGATCAAGGAAAAAGATTAAGCTCACGGAAATTGAAATTTTAAATCCAGAAAATACCAAAAAGTTTTCCGATGAGAAGTAAACATCATCCTATGGTATTTTGAAAATAATAGCACTCACCAACACCAAAGACAAGCATCACACAAACACCACATTATCAAATTAATATGAGAAAGTTTAAAACCACAATTTTCTATATTTAAATTAGCAGCAACTTAACTTATCTAATAAATTTATTCAGATATTGAAATTATTTATTTTATTTAGTGTTTCCTATGCACAACCCAAAATTAGAAATTTTGGGGTGTGACAATTATAAAAAGAAACCAATACATGCTTGATTTATTTTAGCTAACAAGATCATGGAAAAGTAATTAGTTCAGATTAAACAAATCATATTTAGATTCAACACCGAGTTGAAACTAACCAAAGTTTATATATTTTATAAATATTCCCACATAATATTTTATTGAGCAAGTTATACTTTAACTTTGCAAAAAGAAATATATAGGAGAGCATCTGTATGAGTATATTACATGTAGCGTGTTTAAACTAATTAGATTATAATTGTAAACATATAAGTTAACATTAATCAAATTAATATTTAATTATGAAAGATCGACATTTACTTTCATTGCTTTTAATAATTTTAAAATTGGTCACATCTATATTAATCAATTTAATATTTAGCTTCATATAGAAAAACATGTGACACGAAAACCAACAGTAGCAAAACAGTATAAAAAGTTTATAAAACTCTTCTACACGTTACTACGATCACACAGACGTAAAGATCACGAAATTCGGATTCAAAACATGAAAGTTATGAATTTTCTAAGATTTCCTATAAATAAATAATTACTTTAATATAAGCTCGAATTTTAAATACTACAAACCTACTGCACCATAGCAATAACATATAGAGCTCGTGAATACGAACCTAACGCAACTTGAACGGGTCAAATCGAAGTTAAAATGAATATTCTACGCTTTAAAACATAATTAGTGATAGTTTTGCAAATAACCAGAACTTATTTTTGAAAGAAAATAAATGAAATCTGATTTAAACAAGATCCGTACTGCAACTTGGATGGACTGCTGAGAGTGGTTGTATGTATATGTGTATTTTGGGATTTGTTTTTCTGAAAGAAAACGGTAATAAAGTGTGGGTGGTGTCGGGATGACGTCATCATGCTAACAAGAGTTCAATGGCCACGCATCGCTGCCCTGCTGTTGACCATCTAATATTAATCAAGTTAAACCTAAATTGCTTTTTAATTAATTAAAGAGAGCACTCGCTAACTAAACATTAATCAAATTAATTATATTCATAAACGCGGGACATGAAAAACAGTGTTGCTAACATGTCACTTACATCACCACAGTCAAAAGCAACAAAAACAAAATTATAAACCTATGTTACTTTTAATTAAAAACTATTAAATTAATACTAATCAAATTGTATTTTAAATCAATAAATCCCTAATCAAGTGACATGATAAACATCGTTACTAATACATAGTTTACGTCGACACAAACACGACATGACGCGAATGGAATTGTAACCCTTAGTTATTTTCTAATTAACAACGATTAAATAATTATTAGTCAAAAAGTTTCTAAATCAATAAATTTATAATTATGAGACATGACAAACGTTAACACTGCTGCATAGAGCACGACGACATGAATCTAACGCAAATTGAACCACTCGAATCGTACTTAAAACAAAAAAACAACGGAGATAATACGAACAATGGCAATCTTGTAATTACCAGCATCTTCTTCCTCTCTTCCTCTGCAGGTCGTACATACCCCTGCCATGCCGATTGAGGAAAGTCAGCAAGACAGGGAGGGACGCCTCGGCCAGGGGCTTGTCCAGCCGGAGGCACGGCGCGGAGGTGCGGAACCGCGTGGCGCAGGGCTGGGCTGGCTCGGCGCCCATGACCTGCTGCCTCCAACGACGACGCGCTAGGCACTGGAGTCGGCCGCCGCCGTAGCAGCGCCTGAGCACGGGGATTCACAGCCAACTAGGCATGCGGGCTCCGCTGCCGATCGAGCACGGCCACCTGCACGCGAACACCGCAGGCCGTGGGAGAGGAGAAGGAATACTTGATCTCGGAT
The DNA here is from genome assembly GCA_038087645.1 of Saccharum hybrid cultivar R570. NCBI lineage: Eukaryota > Viridiplantae > Streptophyta > Magnoliopsida > Poales > Poaceae > Saccharum > Saccharum hybrid cultivar. Next base: position 3,556,140 of record JAQSUU010000568.1, read on the forward strand.
TGGAGTGGAGGCCGCCATGGTGCACTTCGCCGGAAAGAAAAAGAGGACATGGGGAACGATCAAACGATGATGGATTCGTGAAAAGGAATACATGACGGCGTAGAGAAGATCGAGATGAACCTAGGGGTGAAAGCGGAATTCGCCGGAGATGTCCGACATGGTCGGAAAAGCTCGCCGAACCATCGCCGGAAGCTTGCCGGAACACAAGCTGTAGATGAAGAACTTTGGCGAGGGGTGGAGGGAGCTACGAGTGGCGGGTCGCAATGGGGTTTTCGGATCTGGAATCAGCGCGTCGAGGAGAACACCGGCATATATATAGGTCTAGGGTTTGAAAACTTTTGGAACATGAGATATTTTATTATTTTTAGAATTAATTGATTTCGGGATTAAAATAATTACAGAATATCCAGAATTTTCTTTTAAGCCACGAAAAATAGCCCAGAGCTCAGAAAAATCACCGGAAAAATCCTGGAGACTCTTGGATAGATAAGGAACTCAACTAAATGGGTTTGAGCTCATGAAAAGATTGATGAAGAGATCAAAGGAAAAGATTAAGCTCACAGAAATTGAAATTTTAAATCCAGAAAATACCAAAAAGTTTTCCAGTGAGAAGCAAACGTCGTCCTATAGTATTTTGAAAATAATAGCATTCACCAACACCAAAGACAAGCATCACACAAACACCACATTATCAAATTAATATGAATAGGTTTTAAACCACAATTTCCTATATTTAAATTAGAAGCAACTTAACTTATCTAATAAATTTATTTAGATATTAAAATTATTTATTTTATTTAGTGTTTCCTATGCACAACCCAAAATTAGAAATTTTGGGGTGTGACAAAAGATCCATATAAACTTTTTAGAAGTAAAAAAGAAAGAAGACAACATTATGATATGCCTTGGTAAGAAACCAACCACAAACTTTAGTGATCTGAGAGAATCATTTGAGGAGCAAAGCTATATTTATGTTTTTAAAATCAAATAAAAATCCAAGTTTTTAAACTAAGTGATGAAAGGGGATTTGAATCCATACTGTTCCATTATTCAACTATCTAAGATAACGTGGTAGACACTCCAAAGTTCACAAGTGTAGGTGAAGCATGGAATAACTTGTATGCAGATTGCATATCAAGGAGATGACCCATCTTAGTTTTTAACTTTACTCGAGGACGAGCAAATGGCTAAGTGTGGGGGAATTTGTTGGCAGTCCCTAACTCACACTTTTAACCAACAACATTTATATAAAATCCTTCTAAATGAACACCAAACTTAGAAATAGGGCTCATTACTAACAAAGTTCCACGAGTTTTGCTGATTAATTATTTACAGGAGGACATATCGGGATAACACAAGAAATATGTCAAAAGTACACAAAGAACAAGGCGTAACATCACCTGACATGAGCCCAAGGGGAGAAGGCTCACTTACTAGGCAAATCAGGGCCCAGTCAGATGGAGAAAAAAGGCCAAAACTCATATCAAATCAACTCTAAATGGTGCAAAATTTTACAGGACCCACTTAGAGGTCCAAAGGAAGCATCACACTGAAGATGGGGCCATTTGGGCCTAGTTGGGGTGTGGCCGCACCCCTGGTGCGCCTGCACCACCACCGGGGCCTCTCGGGCCCATTTTCACGTGTTGTCAAATACCACCTTACCCACTTCGGTTCCCATGGTGTTGTCCAGGCTCAGTGCACCTAGATGACGGATTGGAGGTCGATTTGGTGCTTTCCATGAGGGGATGAAGCATTTTCTAAGGAACCCCCTCCTCTCCACCTATAAAAGAAGGCTCCCTCCTTATTTCACAACAACACACCAAGGAGCAAGAGCTACACCACAAGAGCATCATTCCAAAGGGCTTAGGCCCTAGCTAGCTAGTTGACTTGGTTAGGGAGAGATGTGAGGAAGAGCACAGGGAAGCGCCGGACTTGTTAGTGTCTCCTCGAACTTTTACCTCAATGAGCACTTGTGCCTCAATGGAACTTTCCGCTAGGTGAGTGTTCATAGTTCTTATGATTATAAGTCTTTTGATTAGTTAAGTTTTATTTTTCCTTGTTTGTAGGTTCGTCATTTGTCCTTTTGACGAATACTCTATTTCAGGGCCCTGATAAATATGGATAACCCTGCGCAACACTAGAGTAGTAGTCAATAGGATAGACGTGGTGTCTAAGCTAGAGGCTACCTTTGTTTGCCTCGTACTCCACGGTTGAGGGGTAGGTGGCAGGTGTTTACAACCCTGTTCGTCCCTCGTAATCCCCTACGTCCAAGTACGACGTAGAGCTGGAGGCCAGTATCGCTTGACAGACCAAGCATAACCCGGTGTCTGAAGTAAGCAAGTAGGAATAAGGTTTACATATCCTTAAACCCAAAAGCCATAGGAATCCATCTCTACCCTTTTCGGCTTTACCCTTGTATTGTCCTTAGACGAACTAGCCAGAAGAAGTACCTCCGTTCCCTATGAAAAATATGGTACCCTGAGTACTTCCAAGTGAAAGCTACAATGATAATTCCATACGCTTACTGATTAATTTCTATAGACATTAAGAAATACCAACAATCCCTATTGTTCATGACAGAATCCATTAGCACATCTTATTGGCACTTGTAATTATGTCTTCATTCATGCTATTCATATCATTAAGCAACATTATTCACTAACATATATCTAGCTGTCCATATTAGAGTCTACATCATTCACTATCATACATTATGATGTTCTCATCTATCTAAGTAAATATAAGTAGTATGATTTCATCTGTGATTCCCATGGGATAACCTTCTAGTTCTTTTTTAAATTAAAACACACAACAGAATCATGAATTTTACTTACTTCACTTTGTGTCTACACGCTACTTGACCTCATGTTGAATTGCATCGAAACTCTGCAGTTTGCTTCTACACGTTATACTTCAGTTGATTGACATTACACTTTGCTTTGTGCTACATGTGTGCTTTGTTACGGTACTCGGAGCATCACCAAGAGTTTCCAAAACCCACTCCAAATCTAGATTTTTTTTGGCGAGATTGAAAAATTACTCTCTGGCCAACAACTTTCTATCTCAACTCAATCTTTCTGCACTTGGCAGAAATGATCTAGTCGCACAAAAATATATGCGTGGATATCGATCTGCTAATCTTGAGATGGAAGAACATGAGAAGAGTAAGCTATATGACAGGGTCCCCAATGCAAATGTATAAGAGAGAAAGAAAGCATAAAAGTGGTTGGAGTAAATTATAAACAGTTCGAGATTTCTGATGCAAAATTGTTTTCTATATTTTATGAGCGAGGTTTTGGAAACTGTTGGAGGAACCCAACAAATGTGCTCCAACATTTTTTAGCCACTAGGAAAACTCATTGATGTTGGGAACTATTGGAGATGGTCTCATAAATGAGTGTGTTACCTTATAGAAGCTAACATGTGAGATATATATTTATTTAATTTTATATTTTATAAAATCTTTTTCTAGATTTGATTGATGCATGAGTGATCTCGTAGATATGGTATGTAAATCTTTTTATTTTGCAACTTTGAACTTGATATTTGTATGTGACTTAATACTCTTGTTTTGCACGCAATGTGATTTCGTATATGATTACATGTTGCCCTGTTGCCATACGTGATTACATGATACAGACGTGCTTATGTGTACGGGCTTTTTTTTTCCGTGTTGCCATAGGTGATTTTGGACGTGACCACATTGCACGCGGTTTCTTTCTCCGTGACTGAGGGATTTGGAAATATTTTTTTCTTTTCCTCTGTCAATAAATTAATTAACCAATTAATTCAAAAAATCTATAAAATAAAGGGCTCAGATTTGTTTCAGATGTTAGTTCCCACACACATATATTGGCTGTTTAAAATAAGGTAAAATACACTAGTGGCTCTAAACTTGGGATGTGATGCCATCTATGTTCTGAACTTCCATTTTCTGGACAGTCAAGTGATGCCATTCAGTATCCCAAACAGTGGAGTTTTTAGAAGGATCAACTTTAGTACACCCTCAATAACATCTCAAGAAATTAATCTTAGCATCTGACGCCAAAATCATTACCAACAAGGAAAACAATGATGACACGCATGATCCCTCTCCAACACGTGGCCACTCCTACAATTTCAGCTCGGAATTTACCCGATTCTTTCTAGGATCCCATCCTCCAGCTAGCTTGAGAAAGATGAAAACCATGTACAGTAGCAGCTAGCAACACCTTGTTGGTATCATACCAGATACTGAGATACCACCATGCAGGTGCAGGCATGCACCATCAACATAAAAGGGAATTTGTTGGGCTTCTTGTTGAAGTAGTGCTTGGCTGGAATTGGACTAAAACAAGGCCCGGAAACGAGTGCCATGTTCTAAAAGCCTAAACAACTGGTAGTCTAAAGACGATGGGCTAATTTGAACTTTGGCCCATTATGGCGTTCCAAGGTAACGTGATCCCAAACTGTGGTTCTGAAATAGTCATCTGTCCCTAAATAAATCAATTCCTAGAATCCATGCCAATCGAATTTTTTTAAGTTTAACTAACTTTATAGAAAAGAGTAACAACATCTATGATATAAAATAAGCACATTATAAAAATATATTCTATGGTAAATCTAATGATACTAGTTTGGTATCATAAATCTTGATGTTTTTTTTTCTATAAATTTGGTCAAAGTTTAAAAAGTTTGACATAAGACAACTAAATAAATTTATTTATTCAGGGATAGAGAAAGTAAAAAAAGACTATGGTCCTTTATTTTTGCTAATTTTTTTTGCGATTACATGGTACAACTTAGACGCTCACAGCACTAGCAAATCCTTGAGATTGACGAATCCAACCAGCTGATTTTGCCCTTGGCACACGGCAGGAGCATAGGATGGGAATTGGGATGGAACAAAACCAACCAGCTGATTTTGCCGGCTATTTCAAGAAACGTCCGTCCTCTCGCTTTCTTCTGTGTTCTGTGTGCTCTTTCTCGGTTCACACAGTTTATATTGGACGCCATCTCTGTGACGCTCTGTGCATATATGTTCAATTCAGAACTTTGATACTGTCCATTGTTTTATGTGATTCGAAATGCATGTTAAACTTGCAAAGTTGACATTCTCAAATACTTAGACCCTATTTAGATGCAAAGTATTATTTTGTTGTTTTAGAAAAAAAAATACTACAGTTTTGTATAATACTTTAAGTTCTGAAAACTACAAGGAGTTTAGATTTAAACGTCGCTGTAGTTTTGAAGACAATACAATTGCAAAAACTATAAATTTTTTTGCGTCCACGCACTCCAGCCCTTTTTCTTTATATAAACTATAGTTTTGCACATATCCCTTGTTCTAATACTAAAATTTCTTGATATTACAGTTTCAAAAAATCACTACATCCAAACAGGTTGCACAAGTTCCTTCAGACTCTCGAGTCGTTGTTCTTTGGCTTCCGACGACTTGGGAACTTGGACCGTGGAACCACCCACACCGCACCCACCCCATGGGTAACGTGCGGTCCAGCGTGAGCTTTGTTTAACTTACGTTACAGAGACGTTAGGGTCGCCTACGCAATCACAAGTTAGTCGTCAGTGACAAATTTGGTCTTGTATTTCTTGAGATGAGTCTTTGCTGCGGTCTTTGCACGGCCGTCATCTTTGGCCCAGATGCTTTGCTAATTAACTGACCGGTACCATAAAGTAGCTACTGTGGAGTCTCCGTTTGAGTGGACGTCGAAATCTTGGCGAGGTAGTCCGCATATTTTACTGTGGAAAAACTGTCGCGACGTGAGCTCCTGACAGTGAGAGAAGAAACGGTGGATGGTTTCTTTATTGTTATAAAAACGATAATTTTAGTGACCTTTCCAATCATATGTTGCTAAAGTCTTGAATCTCTTCAAGTTCAACAATTTGATAAAGTTGGTCTTCATTTGGCTTTGTGTAGCACTCCAGAGTATGAATGCACAAGTTCCACTCTACACAATGAGTAACCATCCTGTCGCACCAACCCCAGTTATGTTTGGTCTCACTTTGCATAAAAGGATTAGTTCAGGTTGATGACATAGATTCTCAAAGCTATATATTGGTCTGACGCACCCTCAATTATATATAATTCAAGATGCGATTAAACTCCCGTATAATGTTTCATGGCATATATATGGGCCACCGTATAGGCCAAATAAAAACTAGATTGGACGTCATACCTTGTCTGATTTATTGTAATTTAATTGCACCCAACTATATTTCTAAAGGCGTTCCAACGTATCGATTCAACTGAAAGTCAATTTCTAGAGGACGTTTACTATCGTGGCCCTTCTATTCAAGGCGACTGAAAATCACAGCCCTCTTTCAAAAAAAAAACACAAGGCAATTCTAAAATTTATTTCTGTAGTAGCTAGTGATGAAGATCTCAAACATTTCTCTTAACAAATGGCAAATTGTGTGCCTAGAAAGGTGTGTTAATAAAATATGGTGGCCCAAACCCTTAATTTAGCTAGGAGTATCTTAATATTACTAAGGGACCGTTTGGATCCTTTTGTTTTGGAGGAATTGAAATCTACTTAATGGATTAGACATTTAGTTTGGAATTTGACATTCCACAACTTTCCAAATTTCATATATAAGTCTATCTCAAATTCATAGGGTGAGAAATAGAAATTGATTATATAGATCACCACGCTATGTTTCTACTCTCTAACTTATAGCATGCTCTTCAACTCATTTTTCTACAGTAGAAATGCAACATATAAGTATCTCACATGTATAGCTAACAATAATATATAAATATATTTCATACCGAACCATATTAGCTTAATTAATTTGTGTCTAAATTATAATTATTAGAATGAATTGAATTCCAAGGAACCAAATGGGTCCTAACAGTAATTGGATGTCTCTAGCGAAGCATTTATATTAATTATCACAAGGTATGCTATGTAATATACAAAGCCTACAAATTCCCTTAAAAATTAGAAAGATCTCGCATTTATTTTGATATACACTGACTTATCTAACTTTGATCAAATTTATAGACAAAATAATCAAGATTTTAAAAATAAATTAGATTCCTTAAATTTTCCATGGAACTTGTAGGTGTTAATATATTTTTTCTCAAAAAAACTAGACCAAAGTTAGAGAATTTAGAGTTCGGATAAAGAAAAATTGAGGACTATATAATATCAAATGAGGAGTACTGTCGTGCATTCGATTCTGCGGCACTGATTAGTGATTCGATCGGTGGGTCAATGCATGTGACTTTGGTGGTTTACCACTCAAGACACAAAATGATCTATCCTAGTTCAGTAATTGAAACCCTACATTCAACAATGGTTTCTTCATGATAGAACGATGGTGGAAGGAGAGACAGAGAGATGGTAGGAGACAACTAAGCTATTTATTCTAGCGTTCAATCTATCTCAGTTTGATTGATCCTTTCTAACGAGGACATGACATCTATTGATACATCTGTGAAAGTTAGTCTTAAAGACAAGGTGAGATCATTCCTATGTTTGCACAATGACATAATTAAGAATTTATTGGTACCTAATGTTGCTGCTTTCTAGTAACATAGATGATGATGATGCCATCATGGGAAAGACACTTTCTATGCCCTCTACAATGGATGGGACATGGATACAACATGCTCAAGACCCATCTTGCGGTACAAGACCATCAGAGCACAACATTAATTTAGTTTGTCGGTGGCCCAACAATACTTCATTGGTCAGGCCATATGTTCGTCTTCCTTGTGGCCTCTGTTGGATGCTAAGGACGTGGCCACATGCATGCAGGGAGCGCCTGACTAGCGGGCCTGAGCGTGCTCATACCGTGGCTGCACGCTCGTCCTTGTCGCATTGCGTCACTCCCTGGGCGTGACCCTGAGCTGAGATTGGCCGACATGGCCTCGAGGGGGCAAGGGGACACAGCTCCAGAAGGGCCAAGTGCCTTGTAGCTCTGTCTGTGTGTCAGGTTCAGAGCACCTATCATATTTCGAATGGGAAGATCGGCCAGAACCGTACGGCGGCTCTTGTGGCCTTCCTTGATCTACTAGCGCCCCTCAAAGGCAACAGCCTCCCGATTCTTGCCAAGTTCCCGAGTATGCGGGACATGGTCGTGGCTGTTCTCCCTAGGGCTACCTCTCAGAGGCTGTGGCCTTGTCCCGAAATGGGGTGTCTTAGCCTAACATGCCTTCTGTGGTTACCCAGAGGTGTGCGTATGAGCGCACACAATGGATGTAACTCCAAGCCGGTGGCTAATTAGGAGAATTAGACAGGGAGTTAATCATAATGCCGTGGTTTAGGTACTCAACTAGTATCATTTTTAAATTAAATGTAAGCGTAAATGTTACTGCCACCATGCAGCCAAGTAAAAGCACACATTAGGATAAATATTATTTATTTTAATAGTTTATTAATTGTGAAAAATATTCTCTTAATATATCATCATATCAATGACACCGACAAATCATTTTAGCTTTGATTAAAACTTCCATACAGGCTTAATTAACACCATACTTAGATCACATAGATGCTTTCATAAAAAAAAGATCACATAAATGCTAAAGGACTTGCCGTCTGACCCTACAGAAAAATTCCTTACAATACACACACTGTACTATATAAAAAATTCCTTACAATACACACACTACATATATAATTGTCTTTCGGGCAGAAAGCAGGGCACGCAGAGTGTCGATTGTGTGTGGTTGATCAAATTTTATTTTCAAAAGGTCACTACTACAGTATTTTTTTACGAAGGCGGGCAAAATCGCTTAACCGAGACGGGCAAACCAACCGCCCTCGCAGAAAGGTTACAATTAATCATGGCCTTTACCGAGACGGTTGCCATGTCCACCACTGTTAATCCAATAAAAAAACAAAAAAAGAAAAAAAAATCTATGAACAGGCCTGGCGAGCCCATCGACAGGCTCGCCGAGCCCATCCATGGGTCGCCGCCACCACCATCCACTACAAGAAATATGTGGTTTTTTGACATTCTATTATGTCATAATATATAGAATTTACGTCACAAATTGAGATTTTTGACATCTAGTTGACGCAAATACAAACGTCAAAAAACCACATAAATTGATTATGTGACGTTTGTATATTTAACGTCACAAGCTTATGACAATGAATTATCGTCACAAGTCCTTACACCATGTCATATAGGCACATGACGTGGCGCTGAGTTGGCAGGTCAAAAAAAACGTCATAGAAGTGAAATAAGGCCTGTTAAGGCCCCCATGTAGTTAGCCGACATACAACAGGCCCAAAACATTATTTGGCCTGCTGTTTTTTACACCACGGCCCACTTGTTTTATAATTTTTCAGCCCATTTAGCTTCAAGTCTTTTTGCAGCCCAAATTTTCTATCAGCCCAGCCCAACCCAGCAGGCACGCAACCTGATTTTAATTTGGTACAGCCCCATCAAAGAAGCCCAAACATAATAGATAAAAGCAGCCCATGTAACAAGTACTACGTATACGCCAACAGAATATATTTAATCAACTATTCACAGTACAGTATTATCATATCCACCCAAATTTCACAAATTTCACTAATGAACAAAATACACAATTTTACAAATAGGCGCAGATCTCATCAGGTTCTCAATTAAAGTACGGCCATGTTTAGTTCCCAAATTCTCCCCAAATTTCACTATGCAAAAAGAAGATTCCCCGTCACATCAAAATGTCGGCAAATGCATGGAGTACTAAATGTTGATGAAATCAAAAACTAATTGCACAGTTTTATTGTACTTTGCGAGACGAACATTTTAAGCCTAATTAGTCAAAATTTGGATAATTTTTACCAAATACAAACGAAATGGTACAGGAATTCTGATACAGTGTTTTTCTCCCCAATTCTCTCATCTAAACGAGGCCTACTTCTTATAACAATACACATGCAGCGATCTTTCATCTCCAGTCTTGGTTCTTGTATTCTTCAGAGAGATGAACCAGTACGGATTTCCCTAAAATTGGTACACAAAAACACGAAGTGTACAGTCAGTCACGATGTTCCAAAAGCATGGTTAATCAAAAAGCTAACCAACGAGCTAGTTGTAGCTCATGCAAACACATAACTGCATTTGAATTGAAATTAATGTAAGAGTTCTGGTGGAAGTAATTTGCAAAAGACCACAAATTGTTAGGAATTATATGTAGTCCAGCAGCTAACATTTGCCATTAAAATCAGTATGTATGAAGTTCAAACAGACAAGATGTCTACTTGCTAGCCTACGAACACAACATCATGATAGGAAGCTTATAAAATTATAAAATTATTGTACAGATCTACAAGTCCAAAGTTCACTTGTTTCCCTTGTACAGATATAAGTACAGTTCGGAGGAATAACTTTATTTTAGTTAATCACAACAAAAATGCATATCCAAAAAAAGATTAATCGGAGAGCCTCACCTTTGGAGACTAGCGTCGGATCTGGCACACCCACAGATGCCAGTCTACCTTGACCGCATTTGTGCACCTGCAGATCCAGGCCACCTACCTGCCTACATCAAAACAAATCGGATGAATATACGAACACAGAGCATATATAGAAGGAAAAGTTGATTGGGACAAAACAAGGTACCAAAATCAACAACAAAATCGAGCGGAATCGAATCCGAAAGCTGCGAGCTAAGGACGATCCAAGATGAGCGGGCGTCGGTCTCACCTGTGAACATCCAAGTCGACAGGACGGTGATGAGGACGGCGGAGGCCGTCGCGGATCTCACCCCGGGCGTGGCGTTTCCGCCGCTCAGCGAGTTAGCGAGCGAGCGGATGCTCGAACGTCGAACCGTGTGCACGCACGGGGACGGTCGTAGTCTCGCAGAGCACCTTAGATGGGCTTCCTACCGAACCGACCAAGGGGGGCGGCGCATCTCCATGGCCCGCCCGAGCGCACCTGCTCTGTGCTGCTGCGCCGATTGAAAGGGCCATCTACGGCGGGGCGGATCTGGGAGGGGAGCGGCAGATGGAGCTAACATGAGGAAGACACTGAGAGCTGCGGGGGTGGAAATGATTTGGCTAGGGTTTCTGCTGGAAGGAGCGTGTGGTGCTGGTTATATACAGGCACAGAACCATTGCTGGCCGTTCCTCTTCCAAATCAACGGCCAGAAAGACTACGGGCCAACAGTGATGTTGTCCGTCCCGTTACTGTATATATTTTTTCTTTCTAGTGAAGTTTATTATTTTCCTGTACATTCTATATGAACCTTATGCACCCAATATAATTTTAATATGAAGTAGAATTAGAATCGGAATACATGGCCATACACCAAAATCATATTGTTATGCAAGTTTGTAGATTTTTGCAACCAAGTTTATATATTATTACATTTGAATTTCAATATCTTTCTTGATTTTATAAAAATATGTAAATATATGAATGGTTAACTAATACAACTGGATAGATACCAAGTATACAAATATCTAGAACATTGTGCCAAAAAAAGGGGTAACTATCCGGCCACCTCTACAAATAGACGTCAAATAGTAAATGTTAAGCTCTAAAATTTGAATTTTTTTTCAAACGACCTCGGATGGTGAAATGACCAAAATAAAAGTTGTAGATCTCAAAATGTTATGGAACTTTGTTGTTTATAACTTTTTTATTTGAAACCATTTACTGCTTCAGAATGTTGTTTGAAGTTCAATTACTGTGATTTCTCCTTTTAATCTCTCGCTAAAACTTGTAACTAGTCTTTCTCCCTCAAACTAACTTCAAATTTGATGATTTTTTTTCTAAAATTTTCTAAAATCATGCTCTATCAATTTATTATATTCTTACAACTAGTATTTTGTCCATCTTTTCATGTGACTATGTTTTATCTATTTGAATTTTGAATTTCCAAAGATGGCAACTCCAAACATCATTTTGAAACATTATATGATTTCAGCTGAAAAAGTCATGAACATAAAACTTGTAGAACTCATTAAGATCTACAACTTTTATTTTGGTCATTTCTTCATCCGACAAAATAGTTCTAACATTGTTCACAAAATTTATATATCTTTCTTATAGTTTCATAAACTATAAGAGGACTATGTAAAATTTGTGAATAATGTTATTACCTCTATGTCGGATGAATAAATGACCAAAATAAAAGTTGTAAATCTCAAAAAGTTATGAAACTTTGTAGTTGGCAACTTTTTCATTTGAAATCATCTTGTTAAGGAAAACTATATTTGAATTTCTCAAAATTGAAATTCAAATTTTGTAAACGACCTCGGATGGAGAAACTACCAAAATGAAAGTTGTAGATCTCGAAAATGTATAAAACTTTGTAGTTAATAACTTTTTCATTTGAATTCGTTTACGGCCTCAAACAATCAATTTAAACTCGGTTTTCAGAGTTGGTTTGCTATTTTCTACGGTTTAAATGATTTTTTATGTGATGGTGCGAATTAGTTAGGGCTGTGTTTAGATCCATTAAAAAGTGCACTATGTAAAAAAAAGATTCCCCGTCACATTAAACTTGTGATACATATATGGAGTACTAAATGTGGATAAAATCAAAAACTAATTGCAGTTTGGTTGTACTTTGTGAGACGAACGTTTTGAGCTTAATTAGTCAATGGTTGGACAATTATTACTAAATACAAACGAAAATGCTACAGTATATTTTGGCACTCCAAAATTTAGATCTAAACATAGCCTAGATGTTGAACTGAGGCTATCTTCGAAATGATCCAAAGTCAGTACCAATTTTTTATACTTGGTCTAGTATGGCCTAATGAACAAGTTTGTTTGAACCTGCATATCACGTGAGTTTTTTTAATTCTAATGATAAATATAAAACATTGCTGTGTCGCACGGAAACCAGACCTTCAGGCGCCAGAGCAACAACAGCAAGGACCCGAAGGCAATACCTTTTCTATTTAGAGTGAAATGTCATTTATTTTTTTTTAAAAGAGGCTCGGCATTTTTGTACATTAAAATTGTTTTTCAAACTTCGCCACCAACACATCGCTAGCCTAGCCTTGGGATTGTTTTGCTGTTTTCCTGACCATCGCAGGTTCGAGTCCTAGGCCGTGTTTAGATTCGAAGTTGGGGCGCCGATTCGCCGCCTACGTGCTACAGTAGCGCGTTTTGTTTTTTAGTGTAAAAAATTGTCCAAAAATTAATTAATTAGACTCAAAATGTTCGTCTCGCAAAGTACAACAAAACTGTGCAATTAGTTTTTGATTTCATATACATTTAGTACTTCATGCATTTGCCGATATTTTAATGTGATGAGAAATCTCCTTTTTATATAGTGAAATTTTGAAAGAAATTGAGAACTAAACAAGAGCCTACTTCACGCAGCGGCTTTTGCTTTCCTACCCCCCTTATTATTATTTATGAAATCCTGGGCGCTGTGCTGTGGCTGGCGCGCACGACGGGGCGACGGGCCGGCCGGTGCGCCTGGCACCCAGCAGCGCCGCGCCTCTCACCTGGGCTGCCCCTTACGCACACATAGGCCCAGCTGGCCCTCTATTCTCTATAGGAAAAAGTCTATTTTTCCTTCCTCAATTTTCGCGAAAGTCCGCTTTTCCTCCCTCAACTTCAAAACCGGACAAACCACCTCCCTCAACTTTTCAAACCGTGCATTTTACCACCCTGGAACGGTTTTAAAGGCGGTTTTGCTACAGTAAACGGTGGTATGCTACAGTAAACAATGGTTTTGCTACAGTGCCCGTTTTTTGTCTTTTCTTTTTCTTATTTATTTTGTCTGAATCTTTGAAAAATCATAGTAAATCACAGAAAAATCATAAAATAAAAAATTCAATTTTGTTGCACTCCACATGAGTCGATCTACACAGTGAATATATAATATGATATGCTTTAGTACAGAGTTTTTGCTATGAAGGTTTTGTCTTTTTCTTTTTTATTTATTTGGCTGAATCTTTGAAAAATCATAGTAAATCACAGAAAAATCATAAAATATAAAATCTAATTTTGTTGGACTCCACATGAGTAGATATACACAGTGAACATATAATATGGTATGCTTTAGTCCAACAAAATAATTATAGAAGCTGCAGCTATAAATTATTGCAATTAATTACAAAAAAGCATACATCTAAAGCTACAACAAAAATTTTGTACTAAAGCATAGCATATTATATGTTCACTGTATAGATATGCTCATGTGGAGTCTAACAAAATTTGATTTTCCATTTTATGATTTTTCTGTAATTTACTATGATTTTTCAAAGATTCAGCCGAAATAAATAAATAAAAAAAGGCAAAACCTTCATAGCAAAAACTTTGTACTAAAGCATACCATATTATATATTCACCGTGTAGATCTACTCATGTGGAGTGCAAAAAAATTAGATTTTCCATTTTATGATTTTTCTGCGATTTACTATGATTTTTTAAAGATTCAGCCGAAATAAATAAAAAAAGGAAAAGACAAAAAACGGACATTGTAGCAAAAACATCGTTTACTGTACCACCTTTTACTGTAGCAAAACCGCCTTTAAAACCGCTCTAGGTAGGTAAAATACACGGTTTGAAAAAGTTAAGGGAGGTAGTTTGTCCGGTTTTAGAGTTAAGGGAGGAAAAGTGGACTTTTGTGAAAGTTGAAGGAGAAAAAGTAGACTTTTTTCCTTCTCTATATCACTCAAGAGCACAATCCATTCGTTCCTTTTAGTCCACAACAGCAATAAGAAGAACTGCTCCAATAATAAAAAGGTCATGGCCCAACTGGGCAGCCAAACTCCACCACGTCATGCATGAGCCCCTAAGCCACATCCCTTCATGATGTGATTTTAATTTCAGAATTTATTTAACAGCTACCTTATAAAATTAATATCTCCCACATATCAACTCTGATTCCATCGATTTAATCCTGGCCTTCCCGATCCCGATCCTATTTCCAGTGATAAAATGTAGAAATGGAAATGACAAGGGGCTTTCCACCCGTTTTCGTCTATTTTCAACCTTATTTACAACTACATGTTTTGTTTATGTTTTTCCCTCTAGTGATTAGGCACATATGGCAACGTATCATGTGAAAACCACACTCTTCGTGAAAACCCGTGCAAACCATGGTAAAAAAAGTCGTCTAAATTTGTTATTTTTACATCTCACAAACGAAGTCGAGTTTGGATAAGATATTTTACAAGGTTGTGTATCATCATATCATCTACATATGTGATTTTTTTGTTGAATTTAGACGACTTTTTTACCGTGGTTTGCACGGGTTTTCACGAAAGGTGTGGTTTCCACATGATAGGTTGCCTATATAAATAAAGCATCATATTTAACAGTGTGGGCCATGAAATTTATATACCACGTGGTTGTGGAAAATGCCAACATGGACAACAATATTTAAGAATATAAATAAATTACTTTCTAACGCACAAAGTCTATAATACGTTGATGGCATTTGTAAATTAGAATTTATGACACAGAAAATGCCCCTGTGACGTAGCAAATATCGTCATTGGATGGAATTGGACTAGCTGTATGACGCTTTTTGTGACATACCACTTTTTATTGTCACTAAGTCAAAATGTCTAAAACATAACGTCATAAAATGGAAGATATAATGACATTATGACTTGTCATACTAAATACGTCAAAAAGCCACACATTTCTTGTAGTGATCGCTCTCCGCTGGGTCTGATCTCCCTGCCACTAGATCCGGTCTCACGGCCACCGGAGGGCCGCTGGATCCGGCCTCAGGGCCGCTGCCACCATGCCGGTGGAGAGGGAAATCCTAGCACCGTCACAAGGGTTTCGCGGGGAGGGGGAGCCGCCACTGTTGCCAGATTTGGAGGAGCTGCTGGTGGTGGATGCAATGCCGGGAGCTCGCCACCGTGGTGGCCCGCCCCCTCGCCATGGCCGCCCCATGCACCGATGGGAGGGGAGGAGGGGCGGATCTGGCCAGGGGAGGGGCGGGGCGCCGTCGGGGCCTCCATGCGCCGCGCGCGTGGGGGAGGGAAGGAGGAGGCCGACGAGGGGGAGAGAGGGAGGGAGGAGGCCGGCGAGGGGGCGAGAGGGAGGGAAGTCGCGAGAGAGGGAGGAGGGAGTCAGGGTGGGTGCGGCTGAGAGAGGGAGAGAGTGAGAGTGTGAGTGATGAAACCCTAAAGTCTCATATATACTCTGAGGGATAAAGCGGGCCGAGATGGACTTTTCTAAAGTGGAGTGGGCTTGACCATATTAACCAAGGCGGCTGTTGTAAGAGAGAGTGAGAGTGTGAGTGATAAAACCCTAAAGTCTCATATATATACTCTGAGGGATAAAGCGGGCCGAGATGGGCTTTTTCTAAAGTGGAGTGGGCTTGGTCATATTAACCGAGGCAGCTGTTGTAAGAGAGAGTGAGAGTGATAAAACCCTAAAGTCTCATATATATACTCTGAGGGATAAAGCGGGCCGAGATGGGCTTTTCTAAAGTGGAGTGGGCTTGGCCATATTAACCGAGGCGACTGTTGTAAGAGGCCCGCGTCGGAAAATTGGTTCATTTTTTGTGGTAGGCTGTTTTATAATAACTGCCTCCGTTAATGGATTTTGCGAGGCGGTTTCTTGTAGCCGCCTCGGTTAAGAAAAAATAACCGTCTCGGTTAATGCCAAGTGACGAAGGACCTTTTATTCAGTTTAGGGAGCTAGGCACGGGGATTGGATGGATGCGTGGTGTAGGGATGAGCACGAGGGGCTGAAGCCGGGCGGAGACGAGGCCCTGCTTTTCGTCCATGTTCAGTTGCGGCAGCTCCCGACCTTCCTGGTGCGGCACTGCCCAGTCAAAGCACTGGACCAGAGCGGCAAGGAACGCCGGCACGACCTGCACGGCGTGCCCCATGCCGGGGCAGGCACGGCGGCCACCGCCAAAAGGCATGAGCTGCATGTTCTGCACATTCACTTCCATGCCCTCGTTGGCGCCGCCGGGCATGAAGCGCTCCGGGTCGAACTCGAGGGGCTTCTCCCAGTACGCCGGGTCACGCCCAACGGAGTAGATGCTGAAGAACATGGTGGTCTTGGGCGGGATGGTGTAGCCGCGGACGTGCACCGTCTCGATGGTCTCCCGCACCGCGAACACCGCCGGCGGGTGCAGCCGGAGCGTCTCCTTGAGCACCGCCTGCGGGCAGCTGCGCGATGTCCTCCTCGCCCACCAGGCGCGACCTGCCAATGACGGCGTCCAGCTCCGCTCGCAGCTTGTCCAGGCACGCCGGGTGGTTGATCAGCTCTGCGAGCATCCACTCCACTGTTGTCGCTGTTGTGTCCGACCCCGCGGTGAAGATGTCCTGGACGTGCACGTGCAGCGAGATATATATATATATATATATATATATATATATATATATATATATATATATATATATATATATATATATATATATATATATATATATATATATATATATATATATATATATATATATATATATTATATATAGGGAGAGTATACTCTATAGTTAGCTACAAAATAAGTTATTTTGTAGCCACCTCTATTTACGATAATTTTATATACTAATTTACGATAATGTCAGTATATATTTACGATAGTTGAATTACTATAATACGTGAGGATATTTACCATAATGTTATAGTAAATCACATAGTAATAAGTTACTGTAATCTCGTAAATTAGCATAGCAATTATTTTTTTCGCGAACGCGCTATGTAGCACGTATTTCATTAAGAGGAAGTAGATAACACCCAAATTCGAAGAACACTAGGAAACCAAAGGTTGCCTAGAAACAAAAACAAAGCCGGAGAGAAACAAGAAACGGCAACAAAGCGAAAGGGGCCTCCAGCCGAGGCTGGACAAATCCACCCGAGGGCAAATTACGTTAACGACTGAAGCGACGACAAGCACGAGATGCCCGAGCGTATCCACAGCTCTGCCTCTTGAACGATCTTGACAGCCACTTCCCTGGCTACAGTTGACAAGTTGTTGAACGTCCTTGTATTACGCTCTTTCCAGAGCATCCAGCAAGTCAGCATGACGAAGGAGTCGAACCCTTTCCTACAAACGCGCGGCACCCATCGCCTGGACCGCGACCACCAGAGGAAGATGTCCAAGTCGCCGGTGATGACCAACTGAGCGAGCCCAATTCTTGACAGTAGACGCTCCCATACCTCGCGGCTGAAAACACAGCCCAACAAGATATGGTCGAGAGTTTCCGTCACCTGGAGACACATAATACAGTTGTCATCGACCTGAAGCCCGTGTCTCCTCCGGCGCTCCGCAGTCCAGCAATGCCGATGTAGAGCGAGCCAGAAGAACAATCTGACCCTCGCCGGAGCTCTCGAGTTCCAAATCAGGGACGCACCGAAGGGCTTCACAGAGCCTAAGAACATCGCGCCATAGGCCGACGCCGCTGAGTATTTGCAATCAGACGACCATCGCCACACGACGGAATCCGGCGTTCTCGGCACAAGTTGTACCGAGAGCACCCGTTCCCACAGCTCCAGATACTGCAGGACAACCTGTACCGTAGGCGCTCCGGCGATGTCTGACACCCAGGCGCGGTTGGTCAGACCGGATGCCACCGTTCTTGAGCGCGCCTTCGCAGTGGGAACCGCGGCGAAGACCGCTGGCGCAATCTGCTGGACAGAGAGGCCATGTATCCATTGATCACGCCAGAAGAGCGTCCTGGAACCGTCGCCGAGCACCGGTAACGTGGACGCGCGAAAGAGGGCCTGCGAGACCTTGTCAGTAGATGAGGGGAGGTTCACCCAGGTCCGGGATGGGTCGTATTTCCGCAGCCAGTCCCACCGTAACCTCAGCGCCACGCCGAGCCTCCGCAAGTCGATGATGCCTAGACCGCCGAGGTCCTTAGGCCTGCATACCAGTTCCCACGCAACACGACACTTGCCAGCGCCCACGGTGTCCGAGCCGGACCAGATGAACGCGCGGCGCAGCTTGTCAATGCGCTGGATGGCCCATGGCGACAAGCAGACCGCTATGGAGTGGTGGACCGGGATAGCCGAGAGGGTCGACTGGACGAGAGTGAACCTGCCCGCGGTGTTCAGTAAGTTCCCTTTCCACAGCGGAATGCGGGCGGCGACCGCATCGATGATGAACTGTTCTTCACTGCGACGGAGCTTGCGGGTGGATAGCGGAATGCCCAGGTACTTGCACGGGAAGCTTCCAATCGCGCATGAAAGCGAGACAGCGACCAGCTCTAACTCCTCCGTGGAGCAGGCAATGGGAGTAGCTACACTTTTCTCCAGATTCGTGTATAGGCCAGAAGCATCGCCAAAGATCCTGAGGATGGATTTGCAGGCCGCAAAGTCACGTTGCTTAGGCATGATGAACAAGACCACGTCGTCTGCGTACAGCGATACTCTGGAACGCACGGCTGAGCATCCGATCGGGGATAGCAGCGTCTGCTCATCAGCCCAGCGAATGAGGCCGCCGAGCACCTCCATGGCAATGACGAACAACATGGGCGACAAGGGGTCTCCTTGCCGCAGACCCCGTGCGTGGCAAATGCGATCCCCCGGCCTGCCGTTCAGGAGGATCCTGGTACTGGCGGAGCTGAGAAGGATGGAAATCCAGTTTCTCCAGCGCTGACTGAACCCGAGCTGGCGGAGGACCTCAAGAAGGAAAGGCCAACTCACAGAATCGAAGGCTTTGGCTATGTCGATCTTGAGAAGTAGACAGCTTCTTTTCTTCTGATGTAGTGCCTTGCACGTAAGGTGGACGGCTCGGAAATTATCATGTATGGACCTTCCCCGGATGAAGGCACTCTGGCACGGGTGCACCAACTCGTTCAGCACGAGGGCCAGACGACGAGCTAGACATTTGGCAACGAGTTTGCCAAAGCTGTGCATTAGACTGATTGGGCGAAAGTCCTTGATTTCCTGGGCTTCGCTCTTTTTTCTGAGGAGGATCATGAAGGCCTCGTTGATTAGATGGAAGCTGCGGCCATCCAGCGACCAAAACGCATTAAACGCGTTGACGACGTCGTGCTTGATTATCTGCCATGCAACCTTATAGAAGAGACCAGTGAAGCCATCCGGCCCCGGTGCTTTGTCCGACGGCAGCTCAGAGATTGTTGCCCAGATTTCGAACTCAGAGAAGCAGACGTCGAGCATGGAGAGATCATGCTGCACGAGGCCGAGAGCGCCGAGGTTGATGGAGGTCGCTCGCTGGAACGGAGTGCCTAGCAGGTTATTAAAATGCACGTACACAGCCTCCGCCATCTCCTCGTTAAGGACCACATCGGCCCCCTGGACCCTTAGCGAGGCGATGTGCCCCTTGCAATCTCCTTCTTCCATCACAGCAATGTGTTTAAATCTGTAATCATATAAACCAAGTAGTAGTCTTATAGGTGGAAACCAAAAGGATTTAGAATCAAGTTTAGCTTTCACCTTGAATGGATCCTTAGAATTAAGAGTGAATGTTGATGTCCTTGGTATGATCCTATCATCCTTCCTCTCTTCAAAAAAACTTGTCCTCTGCTTTTGCTCTCCTGAAAACAGTCTAAAGAAAATAGAGAGTGGATGCATATGCCAATTGCTATGATTACTTGTTGAAGATTGTTCATTATCTTCTTTATAATTCATATGCACATTATTTCCTTTTCGATGAGATGAATAGTTTCTCAGATTTTGTGAACCTGAAATTAACTTTGAAAATGGAAGCACAAAAATTTCTTTTAAACCACTCATTTGATTCAGGTTATCATGTTTTATCTTTGCAAAATCAAACATTTCAATAGATGTGAACGAAGCATGTCTGGTATTCCAATAATTCTTGATGCTCAACTCATGCAAAGGTTTAGTAATGTACCTTTTATACTCAATGGTTCCACATGTATATGGAAAGACTTTGGGTGAATGAACCAAACACATTTGCACAAGATTTCTTTGTTTCAGTGGAGAATATGAACAAGAAAATAACACTGATTGTTCTGAATAGCAAGCTCTAAACAACCTTTTTATCTCAAATAAAGAAAAGTATGGTTCACAAGATGTACAACTCATTTTATTCAACTTCAATTCAGCAATGTTGTGACATGTTATGCAAAGAGCACAAACATAAAATTTATTTATAATGTAGTGTCCGATGATGTTAAATGTAAACTTGCAGCAATAGGCATTATTCAAAGATTTCATAGATGATATATCAAGAACGCTTTCAACCATTTTATTAATATCAACAAATTCATCAAGCTTGACATAGAACATACATTCAGCAAGAGATATTCTTCTAAAGAATTCAGCATGACTAATCAATTTCACATGGCCCACATTATCAACATGTAAATTATCATATATTTCAGTCAAAGTATAGCAATGGTCATGCATGATTGAACAATGTTTGTCAACTTTCAAAATTTCAGCACTTGTATCAACATGTGGATCAATCAAATCAGCACAAAGATTTTGTGTATACTCAATTTCAGTTGAAGCAAATTTGTCATTACAATTACTGGTCAATATATGTTGTAGATTCAGTTCTAAATTATTTGCATTACCTTTCAGATTTTGTGATGGTACATGAATGATGCATTGTATCTCTGAACTTTTACCTTTTTCCTTGTCATGGTTCAGGTTTTGCACAGCATAGAGTTGGTTCTCAATAGTGGCAACCCTCACATTTCTCTGGCCAAGTTTGGGGGTCTTTTGAGCAGCCATCTCCTCTGAATCTTCTTTATAGACCTGCATGTTGGGAGAAACAACACTAAGAGTAGACATTAGTGGGTTAGTGTTAAAATCATCCGTGCATGCCTTGCAATAAAGCTCTCTCTTTTTGTGTGGTGTATCTCTCACACTCATATTGTGGATACTCTCAATCTCACATTTGGTGGAATCACACAACTCACTTTTGTTTTCACTCTCACTCAATTTGGCTATGTGGCACTCATTCTCACAAGGGATTTGATGCATAATATTTTCAATGTCTTCTAGAGCAACATATGAATATCTTCCATCATTCATGATGTAATCGATTGCCATTGGGGTAGTAATGGTGGCAGCAACACCATCAGGTCTATCCTCTTCAAACAATGATGATCTCTCAATTGCTGATGTGGATTCATCCCCACTAATATTGCCTTCAATCTGAACTTTCTGTGGCATTGGAACAGCAATAGATGCAACCAAATAATCATCTTTGACCTCTTCCAAAGATGCCGGACTAGCATTAGTATAAGTGGAATCATGTGCACTAATCTTTCCTTCAATAATCTGAACACTCTGTGACATGGGGGAGCACAAAATTTCAGCACCACTGTCCAATAATTCATCACATAATGCAGCTGATGGTACAACACATCTTGACACCACATTTGCGCTTGGAACCATGTTGGTTTGAAACTTCAGATCCATTAGATCATGATGAACTTCATCTTGGACAGATTTATTACTAGCAATAGACGACACAATAGCATCATCTTTGTGCTCACATTCAGCTCTCAAACTGAAACATTGATTGGCCTTCAAATTCAGATTAGATTCACCTTCAAAAATCAGAGTGTTGTCAACCTCTTGGTCATAATTGGGTACTGAATTTTCATCAGATGACATAGAAAATTTCTGGACAGATTTGGAGCATATAACTTCTCCACTTTTAGCACTAGAACAAGGCTTAGAACTTTTAAGATCTGCAGCACTTGTGTTCAGACATGGTGGTAGTGCTTCTTGATGAAAATTTTTTAGATTTCCATGGCGTGGAACTGTAGCATGTTCCCTCAACTCAACACACAAAGGATCAGCCTCGATCAGAGAAGTACCTTCTCTAGTTTCACAACTCAACTGATGATCTTCCACAACTTGCATAGTGGCTTCTGCTACCTCACTTTGTGTGTCATGTGCAGCTGAATTTTCTTCTTGATCTTGCTCAAAACTAAGACAAACATTGATGGGAACATTTGTAACTTGATTCTCATCAACCTCAGATTGTAAATGGCACTTTGGGATAGCAACAACATCAAGAGATGGTGTAACACTATGATCCATTGTAATGTCACACACCTCACCATTTTCCATATCAATTTGGGACATAGAGCCTTCTTCTTGCTGCACAACAAAGTTCTTCTTGGAGTTGATTTGTTGATGTTCACTTCTCTTGGTACTAGAATCAACTAAAGAAACTTTTGGGACAACATGTCCTCTCTTCTTGCATGGACTTGATGATTGCTTTTTTCCAACAATGGAGGACATAATGGGCTGCAACTTAGCACTTTTATCTTGGCACAAACTAATGTTCTGGGTGACCTTGCCTTGCTGCACCTTCATAACTTTCTTTTCCTCTCTAATTGCACAACTTAGAAGATCTTGCATACTTCTAAAATATTTGCCCTCAAGTGCAGCAGCAATGTTACCATTAAGACCTCTCTCGAAATATTCCATTGCATTCATGTCATCAACAACATTTGCACGATGCAAGGAAGAATTCAGCTTATCATAATATGCTTGGACAGATTTACTACCTTGCTTCACACGCTGCAAACGACGAAGCAAAATCAGCCGATATTCCCTTGGAACAAATTCTTTTCTCATGGCCTTCTTCAAATCTTCCCAATTCTTGATGAGATGCTTATGTGGATATTGTTTCCACCAATCATGAGCATAATCTTCAAATTCAAGCACAACTCGTGATATCTCCTTGGCTTCTGAAAAATCTTGAACCTCAAGTTCAATCTCTATTTCTTCTGCCCAAACGAGAAATTCCTCCGGATCATTACTTCCATAGAATGGAAGATTGGTATATCTTCGGCCTGTCATGGTTATTGCATATGCAAAATAGCAAGCTTATATGTGGTATAGGAAAATATGTAGAACTCTCACAACCTCACCTCTCTTACCAACCAAAGCTCTTATGAATTCCCTGCCGCGGATTACAGAGAAACAAATGTGTGGTGGTAACTGAAAGTGATGGCGAGGCGAATACAAGACTAGAGAGTACAGATTACGGTGGTTTGTATGTGGAGCTTGGTGGAGAATAAAACAAGGAATGCAATCTAAATTCTAGTTATTGTAATATTAAGTAACAATCCAAACTAGAAGTTCTCTGCCTAGTGCTGATCACAGAATATGAATGAGATGTAAATCGATCACACACACATGCAAGGAAATTTCAGATTTGATGCAAACAAGGAGTTATGATTGGGATGCAAGTGTTGCAATCAAACCCAACCAAAATTTTGCACCAAACAAGGATAGCACACTGGTTGCACTACCTGATATGAAAACTTTCAGCACTTGTGCACATAAACCTACTGATCTTTCAACCTTTCTTTCTCAGTTTTTCTCTATTCTTTTTTTTATTTTTCTTTCTTCTCTTTTTTTTTTGACACACTTTTTTTTTATAACTAAACACAAAGACCAGATTAAGACACTTGCACAATTAAGATAAGAACAAAACACAACCGGTAGCTATAATAGGATCAAAGTTTACGCGAAGGACATGATATGAGTTTTCAGATTTTTTTTTGTAGGGATTTTCAGATATATAAAGAGGCTCAAAGGACACGCAAAGGATAATGATCAGCAACTAAAATAAAGACTCTAATGAACTGAAACTTAACAAAACTCACTAAAATAACAGATTGAAACAAAGGGCTAAAGCAATGTATTTTTTAGGCTTTTTGGTGGATAGGACGAAACAAAATATATAAGTAGCTAAGGGAAAGAAATCCTACCGTGGTAACGAAAGCTCTGATACCAGATGATACGCTCAGGGGGGTCCCGATCTTCACGACGTAGGATGATCACCGATAACTAGCTGAAGAACAGCCGGATAACTTGCTGCAGGCAGCGATAACTAGTGCAACCTGGCAAATAAAACTCGAAGCCAACCACCGTCTTTAACCGGCAACCTGAATCGAGGATTCGCCCAACCACACTCTCAAAGAACCAACCAACACAGCCTACAATCAATCGAGGAAACCTCGAAGGGAGTAGGAGCACCAATTGGGAGCGGATGAAGCCGCCGCTTCTGTAAATCTCGCAAAGGAAATCATAAGAGCAAAGGGGTAGAGATCTCTCTCAATATTTGTTAGCACACAGCTGAACAAAAGGGGGGTTTGTATTATATTATCAAAAGTCTGAGATTACAATGAGTCTAGGAGGTATTTATACTAGCAACAGCCCTGCTAGATAGGTGGAAACTCGAAAAGAAAAATATAAGACGCACTATGTGAACGGGCCTCCTCGAGATGCCTTCCTGGAGAGTTTTCGCGTGGCTGCTGGTCTTCAGCGCAGTCTTCAGTGTTTTGGCAATAACTCTATCTTGGAAACTCCAAATGACATGCGGTTTGTTGGGTTGGAAAGTTAACTTGATAACCTTTCACACCATGTGCAGCATGTACCACGAAATATTGTAGATTGGTATAGTTTTGCATGGGAACTTGGACATCAGGCTGACTGCTGACTAGCTGACCAGTCTGTACTAAATCAGTCGAATCTCAACATTGGAGAATCCAAATCAAGTGAGAGAACTTGGGCTTGAAACTAGACTTGATAAGCTTTCCAACAAGTCCTCATGGGCCTTCATAGCTTTTGCGAGAAAAACGTTGTGACTGATTCTTTCTGATGGTTCTGTCACACGGGACTGGCTCGAACGTGATCCTCCTCTTTGGTTCACCCTTGGTGTCTTCTTGTCATCCTCCGTGGTGCACCTAAGCAATAGCAATGTGCACGACTTAGGCAGTATATAATTCTCATTAACATAAAAATGATTTTAAGAAAGTAGCGCGTGCACCTCTTGTTGTAGCTTCTTGGCTCGACTACGTGTAATTGGTCCATCAAAGACTTGGACTGGTGATGGTATAACTTGACTTGGAGGTTGTAACATGTTGTTGGTTGTCGTGGTCATATCACCATGGCTGCCCCGATCAACTGCAACGTGAGAAGGATGCCCCGTTGTACTACATCATCATCACCGACCGTCGCCAATGCATCTCCTCGATCCACCACACCTTTCCTCTTGGTGAGAACACTCCATCATCTGCCCTATATTGTCTTCATGTTCTTCTCTACATATCAAGTATCTTAGATGATGTATGGTTGATCCGTAGCGAAGTTTACCCATTGTATGTGATGCTGTCCCATGCAGCCAGTTTTGCTGCTGTTGACGGAATCAGCGTTCCTCGCTGTTTCGTTACTCCAATCATCAAACCCTTTGGTCAAATTGTATTTAACATCCTTGAACACGCCTCTGTAAGATGGTTTTGCCATAGGATGTAACACCCCAGGTGTTAAGGCTTGCATTTTGGCACTTGCATTGCATGAGCCTAAGCGTCATTTGTTCATATATGAGCATGGAACATATGTGATGCACTAGTGAAACATATGGAACATACTAGTGCAACATGTGAAACATGTATATATGGAATGTGCTTGAAACATCTCCTTGAAACATATCCAACATACCTTGTTATTCTGTAATTCAATGTGTGTATGTTTGGTGCTCATGCTGGTAATGCAAGTGAGTGTTGATGTCACTTCTTTCATATGTCTCACATCACCCTCTATCTATAGTGATCCCTGAAAAAGTTTCATGAAGTTTGGAATCAAAAAGTCACATGAAATGATAAGTCATGTCTTTGTTTCAATGACTTTACCAAGTGTTGGAATTGCACCATTAAGTGAATGGAATTATAGACCATCAATCAAACCTTGCAAACTTTCCCAAATGACTCTAGATGAACTCTACAACAAAAGTCATGAAGGGTTCATGTTGAGCAAATGTCAAGAAAATGCCCCAATTGGCCTAAAACCTTAGTTTAGGCTTTATCAAGTTGCTGCCTTGACCAAAGTAAAAGTTTGACTTCTGTACTATTTATGAGGTTTGACCTTTAACAAAAGTTGTAGTTCATCTTATGTAGAACAAACGTTTTTAAATGGTCAAGAGCTAGTTTGGCTTCTAGCTTGGTCAAATAGAGCTCACAAGATTGAATCAGTTGCTGTTTTTGGAAGAGCAGGAAATACTCCTTGAGTGGCAGCAATAAGTTGACATGTTTGGGAATTTCTATCTCCCAAAATCACATAGTAACTCAATTGGATTCCTTAATATGAGTTGGAGTACTTTTCATGAGGGAAACAATGAATCATATGTCACCCAATTTGGAGTTCATTTGGACCTTCAAAAGTAATCTCCAAAACAACAAAAATGTTATTTTATCACTTGAATGACATTGACGATGGCATCTCGCGTTCTCCAAAATATGTTAAGCAACTTTAGTTGATCCAAATGTAAAAGTTGGAGCTTACATGATCGGAAAGAACATACAAGAAGATGGCACCAGTTGCATTTCATTTCGACCATCAATTTTGGATGTTTGCTTGTTGCTGTCAAATCGCTATCAAGTTTGGTACTAATTATCTCCTAATCTAGAGCCCTAATGGCGAGCACCCTTAACCAAAATTGTAGAGCATTAGGAGTAGAGCAAACTTCGTTTTGGGCCCATGGACAAAATCGCCCCGTAGCTGGCCCAAAAGCAAGCTCCACACTAGCCATACTGCTGCCCGCCACGTGCTCGTGGAAATGCCTGAGAGGGAGACGCGTGTCCCGGATGTGGCAACCATGCGCGAGCCACGCCTCCGCCATCGCCTGTTGCCACTGCCGCCTGCCCCTATGCCTCGGTCGACGAAGTGGAGAACCAGAACGCTCACCCGAGCATCCCGCACTCCCAGCCTCTTGCTTGCTCGTCCCGCCTTGCTCTGTCGCTGCACGCGCGGCCGCATCTACCATGGCCGCCTCTTGAGCTGAACTCCACAGCCACAGCTCGTCCCTCCACCGTTGGAATGTCACGCGGCCCCAGCCACCACCAGCAGCTCCTCGCTGCCCCTCTACGCCTCCCTTTCACTCACTCCGCGCTCATTCTCACTGCCGCGGGTGTGCACGGCCATGGCCACCATGGCCAAGTTCGTGCCACCGCTGCCCCTCATCTCCGAGCCCCCTCTGCCCTAGCTGATAGCTCCACCATCTTCCTCTCCTCGCACTAACCCTCTTGCACGCCTTTGGTGGCCATCGAAGTCGCCGGAGCCCCCGCCGCCGGAGGTGCTGTGAGCCCGGTCACCGGCGCACGTGGTCAGGTCTCCTCGAGCCGCCCTGGGCCAAGCCGAGGGCACCGTTAGGTGCGCCTCAAGATAGGGATGCTCCGTCGCCACTCCATGGCCATCGGCATGGCCTCCCTCAGCCGGAAATCGCGAAGCCTCGATGAGCTCCCCAATCAAGTTCGCGTCAGGGACCTCGGGTTAAAATTCAAGGAAGAACAGGGGGTTTCTGCAGAACCTATGACTCATGTGAATAGTGCCATAAGGACTGATTTGTGTAATTTGCAGAAAATTTGGAAATGCATTGTAAATCATAGGAATTTCGTAAAATAGCAAATGAAGACTTTTTGGAATCCTTGTGAAATTGTCTATCCCGTGGATCTATAATATGACATGTTTTAGTTTGAAGTTTTAGTTCTAAAAATAGATCTTTGAATCTAGGTTTTCATTATTAGTTGTTTTGTATTTTTAATAAGTAATTTTGTGGTGCTCCAAATGATGTGAAATTTTTATAGTAGTCTATTGATGCGATTTATATGCTGTGGTAAAAATTTCATGGTCATTGGTTGCTATATGAATGAGTTATTAGTGTATCTTGCTCTCACATGATTTCTTGCAATAGCCATTTGTCTTTTTCGTAGAGGTTTCTATGCTTACTCAAATGGCATGAAAATTGTACAATAAACTATTGGGAGCATATGTAGGCCGCTGTAATTTTGGTAGAATTTATTGTGCACTTTTGATAGGTGTTCATAATTCCACCTAATTATCTAAATAAATTAAGAAATGTATTAAAAGAATTTATTTAGTAATGGACACTATGTTTTCTAGTGTTCATTAGTCATGTGTGACATGTTGGTAAAGTTGATTTTGCCCAATTATGTGTTTGCAACATAAGTTAATATTTATTTTCTTGCAAATGTGGTTTCTAGACAGATCTGGAAACTTAGCAAAGTTCTTTATGATATTGTGCTTTGTTGTGAAACTTGTGTATACAAAAGCTGCAGATAACTCATTAATCTAAGTTGTGTTAAATTTTGGTGATATTTGGCCAAGTAGTTTTTGAGTTATAGCTGTTTAAAGTCTAGGTACAGATTTGATTACTCTCTGTTTGGAGCAGACCAGATTCTGTAGTTTCATCTTTTTGACCTATTAAACTTGGGAATCAGGCTTAGGTGCTTATAAATGAATTGTATAAAATTTCATAATCTTTCCAGAATGTCTTGTTGCACATCATTTAGAGTTGTAGATCTCCAGTTATAATTAAATTACTCAGCTGCTGTTTTGATGTCCAGAAAGTGGCGGATTCTAGTTTTAGTGCTTTGATTCACTTTGCCATGTTTGTGTGGTGCTAAGTGTGACTCATAGCTTTGATAAAACTGAGTTGGTACACTTGAGATCTTGTGTGACTTGGTCATGATTGATGTCCTTATCTCCTATGTTGTACTTTAGTGTTGATTAAATTACATAGCTCTTGGTGCTTATATTGAACTTGGTGTGCTTGCATAAATGGTTGTTTGTGGTATTTCTATGTATTCATATATATGCATTGTTGCACCTCATTTAGGTACGCTAGCTGAAACACATGAAGGATGTGGTGTTGGAGCCAAACCCAAAGACGGTGTTTGGTAGAACTATCCCAAAGATGGAAGTACTCGGCGAGTGGTGTCTGACAAACACTGACTTAGTGTTGGATCCCAGGCAAGCCCTGGAGCATTATAAGCCTCCTAATTTCTGAAATTCAATTAAGTACTATGTTATATATATTGTTGCATTAAGTTATAGGTGTTGGATGAAAACACTTGCTGCATTGACATCCAATCCTTGTCCAGAGATTATACCATGAATCCTATGTATCTTAGGCTTGAGTAGATGCTTAGCCCTGCTTTAAGCGGTAGAAGTTGGGTGATTTCCTGTCACCTGCGAGCTATAGGAATATACATGTGGCACGGTTGGCTATATTTGCTATCATGGAAAAGAACCTGGTATAATATGAATGAAGACCAGGCGGAGACTTATAGAGTGGTAGGCTTACAGTGACTCCGTCTGTGTCAGTTAAGGACCGATTCGCTATACGTCCTCTTGTCATTTTGAACGCATGCCTCTCTCTTAGCTGGCCAAACTCGAGTATTTGACCGTGAATCCGAGTAGCTCAACTCAGGCCAGGAGTCTTTAAGTATAAAGTACGCCTTGGAAGGGAGCTGTAGGCATGAGTCCAAGGGCAGGTGATTTAAAAGTCCTAATCGTCCTAGTAGAAGGGTAATCCTTGAGAGTGCTGGCGTTGACTGAACCCGCGAAGTTGGTTCCTGAGTTGTCCTAAAGGTGACCTAATGCTCTCTGATGGGGGAAGTCATGGGTGAGAGTTAGGAATACCCCATCAACTGAGTTGTAATTTGATTCGAGTCGCCGTCTCTCATCGGTTAGTGAGAACTTGATAGAGCAGCAACAATGAAGATCTCACTAATTATTATGATGGTCCAGAAATGATGATATGATGATGAAAACCTTATTATACCTGCTATGGTTAATATTGTTTGCTCATAATCAAGTGAGTGCTCTAGTACAGGTGCTAATATAGATGACAGGTAAATAATTATTAACTTGATACTTAAGCATTAATGATTAATTATCTATACTAAGCTTTTATGTAAAATGTCATCAAGCTAGCCCCACTTATATCAGCCTTGCATACTCCTTGGTGTCATGTTATTTCTGATTTATGGCAGGTAATTCTGGCTGAGTACATCCTCGTACTCAGGGTTTTATTCCCACTTATTGCAGGCTGTGATGTATCATGGCCACTGCAAGAATTGGATGACTCCTGCTACAACGGCGAAGCGTGATCATGGGCATGATCCTTCTGATTATCTTATCTCTAATGCTTTTGTTGGAAGTTGACCTTAGTACTGGCATGTATTTGAAATAAGAGTAACATTAGTTTCAAATTACTTTGCTTCCACTACTTTTTAACTTAAGTTGTAATAACTATGTTGAACTCCGATGTATATTGAATTACTTGTGAAATGGATGTAACATGTAACTTGTTATGTTGAATCACTACGATCTTGACTTGTATGTTGGTTGGTTTGAAATCTCTCATGATTTCATTGGACTACCGGAGTTATATGGGCTCAAGTGCGAGAATTTGATCACATCGGTGATTGTTTTTGTACTTGTGCTCTTATAATTTGGGCGGTTCTGTAACATAGGAGTTGAGAAACCAGAGATATCATCATCTTCGTGCCGCTGTTCCTGCTATTTGGTCAAATTGCAACTCTGAGTGGTTTTGGCGTTCCCCACTAATCCAATGTCCAAATCATCAAGCCCTTGAACCTACATGTTCATGACATCCCTGCACATGATCCCACCAATTGGTTCGGCTATGCAATCCACGATGGCCGAGATATCGAGGCCAAAGTGTCTGCTACCCCTGCTGTCCAAAGAGTAGTCACCCTATTTTTGGCAACGACGTTCCAGTTGATCTAGTGAAGCCCAGATGCATCCTTTGGCCATACTATCATCTATATAGTTGCACATGCCTCTGCAAAGTTTCAAGGCTATAGGATCAATTATGAAAGAGATATGTTCCTATCTTGTGCTCTCTATCCCTGCTGCCCTGCAGCCACACTGATGCCGGTTGCATGCGTGTTCCCAATGATTCGCTGCTCTGGTGATCAAACCCTTTGACAACAATGTGTATCATATACTTACACACATCTATGCAACTTGCCTTGGTCATATGAACCACAACACTGAAGATATAAGCATCACCATGTCGCTGCTCCTGCCATGTCAACAGCCACGCAGTGCCATCTTGCAATCTCATTCTGCGCCTAACCGATGGTCGAAACATCATGCAGTGCCATCCATACAGTACCTAGCAACCCTACAAAATCCATCTCTATTGTTTCTGTTATAACCATGCAATCAGTCATCATAACCATCGTGGCCCGCCGACGTGCATGTCCTGGATACCTCGGCAAATCACCGCGTTCCCCTCCGAATTGCTACATGAATCACTGAGCTCTCTACCAGGATTGTGTGTTTGTTAGTTGCACATAATCCTACCAAGTTCCAAGCCAATAATTTCAATGTGTCCCTTCCTTTTTCATGGTCACAGCCGCCACTACCCGCCACTGTTCGCCACCGGGTACGCTCAACTGGTGCACAATTCACCATAATCGTGTTTCCCTTTGATCTTGAATCCACCTTAGTGCATTGGTTGATCATGATATGTTCCCAAGTAACCTATACACATATTCTATGTTTCTTCTAGTCCAAACTCCACCTTGCTCACCTAAATCCAATTGTTTCCTCCATCTATACCTTTCAACTCTCACATCCTTTAATCGTGGCTTTTGTTTTGGTTAGTTTATGCGCTCTTGTAATCAAAGAACAAGACATACACTTTCAAAACCTTTGTATGTGAAGCTTGTGCTAGTTTGTTGTGTTTGATAGAAGGAGCTATGTAAGGATGATCCAGAAGAAAGTTTTGAGAAGTTTGAGCAACATTTGGATGCAAGTGTAACATGAGTTCCCTTATTACCTAATAACCTTATAATCACTTTCATATGCATGTCTCTAATATGATGAACCCCTGAGGACTTTACGTAGTACTTTTGATATCCTTATTCCTTATCTACCCTGGGTTTATGCATATGGGTAGCTTTGCTTAGCTTGCAATCACCAAATATTATAATGTTAATTCTGATTAATGACTTATGGAATCAATGGTTAAAATGATGCTTTTGAGCAACATGGATAGAAAGGGGCTAGAGCATTGGGCCTTTTTGGGTGCTCTAGTCTGCCCTCCATGAGGACTGAATCTTAAAGCGGCCACCCATGATTTACAGTACAACCATAAGGACTACATGGCTCTGATCTTGGCTAAGTAACTAGATTTTTCTAGCTTGTTAGTGGTTACCGAAAGGCGCAAGAGGGGGGCTAGGTTGTAGAATGGCTTCTTACCTATCAAGATGTGTACTAGGTTGCGATCAAGGTGTGCCAGTCTTGAAGGGGGGCTCCATTCGCCTAGCTGCTGAAACCTCGCGGCCACTAACTTATTAGAGGGTTCTTTGAAAAGGCCTCGTAGTGAGACCCTATCGTACTTCCTTGAAAGAGGTGATATGGAAGTCATGACCCCTGGCATATGGGAATCACGACTCATGATGAAAGTGTACATACTCTGCAGAGTTGTTTTCAAACTGATATATCAACCGTACTCACGGTCACGAGTGACCTAGATCCTTTTCAAGATAGATGGTCTTATGGATGACTTGGGATATGATTAATCCTGATGATGATAATTAATTATATTCATTTGGGACCTGAAGCATAACCTAGTAACTTAAGTTTAATAAATAAAATATGACCAACTAAAAATGTTTATTGTAGTTCAGTCAAGCCTAGCCTTTTGAGCCTTGCATCCCCTCATGTGATACTTGTTGAGTATGGTGCGCTCACCCTTACTTTACATACAATCAATAAAAATCCCGGATAAGTACCAAATGGTGGATCAAGTGAAGAGTTTCTTATAGAGTCCATGAGTACTAGGCGAGTGTTTCCCCCAGTCAACCATCCCTATGGAGTATGGAAACCCGAAGAGAAGATATAGAATAGTCTCCGCTTTGCTTTGTAATAGATGTAGGTCTTGATGTAATTATGTTTCGATATATAATAAAGCATTAGTATTTGATAATTTTCATAATTGTCACCTTATGTGTCGTGTGGACATTCTGGGCACACATGTAGTTAGCGCTCGGTCTTCTTTGAAAAACCGGGTGCGACACTATCCTATCGGATGTTTGGACACATGCATGGAGTATGAAATATAGACTAAAAAATAACTAATTGCACAGATTACATCTAATTTGCAAGACGAATCTTTTAAGCCTAATTAGTCCATGATTTGATAATGTTGTGCTACAGTAGAGCTACAGTAAACATGTGCTAATACCGGATTAATTAGGCTTAATAAATTCGTCTCGCGGAGTACTAAGGACTTCTATAATTTGTTTTATTATTACTATCCGAACACTCCCATGTGACTCCCCGATGTAATAGCCAATGTCCTAAAACTTTACACCCTACATTTAAACAAGGCCTTAGTGTTCTGTGTTTTACCACTAAGGATGAAAACGATCGGAAACAGTCGGAAAACTTCTCAACCGTTTTCTACTTTTACAATTGAATATGAAAAACGAAAGTGAAAATAGTAAAGCTAGACACAAAAATGAACGCAAACTTATGGAATATCGAAAATTTTGAAAACGAACCAATTCGAGCGAAATTATGTCGAACAATGTCGGTATACGAAAATTTAATACGGAATACCAACCCACAATGCATAACAATTAACATGTGCCATGGTGGCAAATTTCGAGTGCAAAAGAGCAGACTTATCAATTTGGTTTCTTTCACGGGAGAAAAAAAGAAAAAGAAAGAAAAAGAAAGAAGAGAAAAATTTAAGATGCCATCGATACTAGACTAGAAAGGATAGCAACAAGGCCTGACCCATCTCGCGCTCTCTCTCTTTTGGTCGGCCCAGTCACATGCAATGCAACAACAGCGCCGCGTGAAGCCAAACGCAGTCATGCAAGCATGCAGTGCCGTGCAAGGTGATTAGTCCCACCTCAACGACTCAGGGAGGCGCGACGGATGTGAGCTACCTATATAATGCGGCCCATGGGCATCAGTGCTCTACACTTGCCTTTGCCTAGTTGCCTGGACAATAACGATCGGCAACCAAATTCGGTTTAAACCGAATTTTGAATTCAGGATATTTTCGAATTAAAAATAGAAAAGTAGAAAACGGTCGGAAAAATATCTAAACCGTTTGCTACTTTTACATTTGAAATACGAAAATGAAAGCAAAAACGTTAAAGTTTGACAAGAAAATGTGGATTCGATCGGATTAAATATAGAAAACGACGCGGTTCGGTTCGGATATTTCCGTTCCGTTTATATATATATATATATATATATATATATATATATATATATATATATATATATATATATATATATATATATATATATATATATATATATATATATATATAGGGAGAGTATACTCTATAGCTAGCTACAAAATAAGTTATTTTGTAGCCACCTCTATTTAAGATAATTTTATATACTAATTTACGACAATGTCAGTATATATTTATGATAGTTGAATTACTATAACACATGGGGATATTTACCATAATGTTATAGTAAATCACGTAGTAAGGAGTTACTATAATTTCGTAAATTAGCATAACAATTATCGTAACTCAAAGTGGCTACAGAATAAGTTATTTTGTAGCTTATATATATATATATATATATATATATATATATATATATATATATATATATATATATATATATATATATATATATATATATATATATATATATATATATATATATATATATATATATATATATATATATATATATATATATATATATATATATATATATATATATATATATATATATATATATATAGTTGTTTTGCTTTAATGTTACAGCTGTATTCATCATGGTTGATCAATTTGTGATGAACATTGTTCAGCAGCTCTAGTTTAGCGTGAAGGATCATATTCATTTTTGTGGCTTTGTCAAATCATGCTTCGAGTGAACCTTTACAGTCAGCTGTGTTATGTCAGACAAGTGATAGTTTAAGATACTACTAACACATTTACGTTGACTTGCCTCGAAATGGAATTTTCAGTAGTCATAATCATTTACTCTTGTTCGCTAGCCACGCAAGTAGTCTCCTCGACAGCAGATTTCCCCTCATGTACATCCGATCCCTGCTGCCCTTTATCTCCGTGCTCCATCTCCACTTCATCACCATTCGGCAGTGCAGTGCCCCGCAACACCCAAGGCCGCGCTCCCTGTCCCAGCTCCATCAGCGGTTGTTGCGAATCCTTGCTGGCCGCATGTTGCGACCGCCGCTGCCATTGACGGAAGCCCTTCAACACCTCCCATTGCTTCTCTCATTTCGGTCACCTCTCTTCACTTGGAATCTTTGCTGACCGTGATGCATACCCTACTTATGTTAAGAACCCAAGCAGCTTGCTCTCGAAGCCACACCCATGTCGCATTCATTTGTTCAGCTACCTCACTGCCGCCAACTACCCATCCATACCGTACAGTTGCAATTTTCCTCTCACATCCACATAGGCGCAGTCTTTATTAGTTACAAACTGCGCCCCCACCCACTGTCGTGCTCAGCTTCCCCTCCTCCAATCTCCACACCCGGCGATGCTCTCAACCGTCCGATCAGGGTGGGTACCTAAAGCCGGTATTACAAAATTCACGTTGCGCATGATCGACGAGTGGGTCCGCTGCGGGATGCTGGACTCAAGCTTGAGGAGGTCGTGGGCGGCCTCCGCGGAGGTGCACCAGCGGGCCATACCGGCCGACGAGGCGGTGGAAGGCCTGGTGCGGAGGCGGCCGGAGCAGGTGCAAGTGCCCGAGCAACGGAAAGGCTGGCGGGCTTGGGGGAAGCTTGCCTCCGCCCCTTCTGCTCACCGCTGACACCGTGAAGACGAAAAGGACGATTGCTATGGTAATGAGCATGGATGCATCGCTGCTGTAAGCGGCGAGGATGCTGCCACTATCGACCTCCATGGCTGGCAATGCAAGCTTTGCTGCCCTGCTAATCGTACGTGCATGGATGATTGCCCCGGCCTCTCTGATCGGCCTTATATATATAGACATCCTCATGGACGCCGCCAGCCACCTGTAGGCTGTAGATACCGTGTACAAACTTTCAATCCGATTTGAAAAGATGCAGACTGGTTCTTGAGTCATAAATTTCAACACACATGGGTGGAATCAAATGTATACTCCGAACATATGATGCTCAAAGGTCAAACACGTGCAGCAGCGACGACCATGTCATCCTAGGTTGCAAACTACGACACCTTTCACACCTGCCTCCTCTAGTGCATGGGCGTAACTTAAGCATCGATGTAATAACCATTCTCAGAAGAGGGTTAATTTGATAGCGTTGTTTCTAAAATGTAGAACACAATAAAATATGGATAAAACAATCACTCTTAATGCATAGTTCTTCTTTTGTTTCATAGACATTTATTTCTATGAATCATTTAAAGATGGAATATAGCCAAGAGAGTTTCATATACATCTACGTAGTTATGTTGCCAAATCGAACTATGATGAAATTCCAACCGAGATTGATCAAATGAACTCAAGCAGTGGCACTACATCAGAACCCCCATCACGACTTGGTCACAACCCCCCATCATTGCCAAAATTGTTGCTGGTAGAGGATAATCGGCAGTGATGGGCCGGCTTATCACTGATGTTTTCAAACCGGCAGTGATACCAATGAGTGGCTCGGTCGGATTAAAGCATCCATGAACCAACAGTGATATCATAAGTGTCACTGCAGGATTAAAGCATGAACTGATAGTGATATCATGATTTTACTCTGGATCAATGCCACAGCTGGTAGTGAATTGGTGAGTATCACTGCCGGCTTAATACCACAACCGGCTGTGAGTTTTATAATTCTCCAGATATATATAGTGCACACCATGTATATATAATGCACTAGACAATTATAATAGTTGTCGACGAAATATGGTTGGCAGTCTACCAAGGAGTATGCTCACGGAAGTAGATGAATCGGTGGAAGTGCGCGAGATACGAACTAGATGGTGATACAGGCGCAGAGACAGCGATTTAGGCAGGTTTAGGCCGTCAAGTCAACGTAATACCTTACGTCCTGTGTCTTTGGTAGATTGTATATTTTGATGAGATGAAATCGAGGGGGGGCCTACCCGCCTTATATAGCATCGGGGGTAGGGTTACAAGTCGGTTGAATCTAATCCTGATCGGTTACATGATATGTGTTTACAAGAAATATGACATCTTAACATCTCCGATCGGATCTTCCTTCTTCATCAAGGATCCCTCACATAGTCTTGCGACGCACGCCGACTAGTATTTGCACCGCGTGGCTTGATCTTGTGGGCTGGGCCTCCCCTGGCGGCATGGCCCATGTGTGGTCCTGTGGGTATCTGGGGTTATACCCCCATAGCTAGACCCCAAGCACCTCGTATCAGATGAGCAACACCGTCTTGAGCTTGTCTGAGCAGTTCAACTTGTAGCTGACCAACAGGAGCAGGCGGCCGACAAGTTTAACTAGAAGCTGAGCAGTTAAATCAAACAATGACCAGTTTAACTGGTCGGCTGACCTTAGACTTACTCAAAACTAAGGTTTGCTAGAAGGATGTAAGGAGCTCAAATTTAAAATTTTAAAACTCTTCACCTTAGGTGAAGTGTGCCCACTTAGGTTCTGTGCGGCGAAGTTTGATGCTTAGCATCCCTGACTTAGTCAGTACAAAGGAACTTAGTCCCTCATTGCAGGAGTTGGATGGTGATCACCCATGCCTTAGGCAAAAGAGACTCTTAAAGCCAAACTAAGAGCTTGGATGATTATCATCCATGACTTAGTCGTTTAGGAAGGCAGTGGGTCCTAGAAACAAGCACATTCATGCGAGGTGAAGTGTGCCCACTTAATTTCTAAGCCTGACAATAGGTGAAGCATTCACGTGGTGCTAAGGACAAAAATATTTGACTCCAAATGCCAAACCAGTCCCCAGCTTAGCTAAAAACTAGTCCCTAGCTTAGCTAAGAAAAAACTGATATAGAAAAAATAGTACAGTCATTGCTAGATGACGTGTACACACGTATTCCTCAAGCCTGCTAGAAGAGTAAGTATGAATCTTGTGTGACTCTGTTACTCCAAATGCTTTTGATAGTCTCGAAAATATCGATGGAACTTGACATCACTTGCAACCCATGTGGGGCATAGCTTCGAGTGTGACTCTGTTAGGCCCATTTAGCGGCCCAGGAAAGCACACGGAGATTTCAAAAGCAAATGCGGTGCGGCGGGGCATGGTTTCCCAAAAACATTGGAAGTCAAAAGGTTAGGGTCGCATCCATATAAATCTGCCATGGCCCTGGCTCACGCTCTCATTTCTCCGTCGCATCACCTTCTTCCTCACGCACCGTTGGTAAATATTAACTCACACAGAATAATCCGCAAGCACACGGATATTATACCGATGTAGCACTTTACCAGATGTATTCTAGTTTTATATCGAACTCAAGGAAACATGTGTGAGAATAACTAAATCTAACTTAACCTAACTTTGCAACAAGGCTTAGATAACAGGAGTATAAAGGAGATCGCAAAGGTCTTCTAGTTCTAACTTCGGTAAGCTTTGTCTTCTATTGTTTAATTCTAGGGATATTACTAAGGAAAACACATACATAGTATGTTTTCTATAGCAATAAGGTCCTGCTAGGCCTACAAATGGAAGGTGGGCTATAAAGGATTCAATGAGGCTATAAGAGTCACCCTCGTGAGCTACCACCGATCCAGAAAGTAGGGTACATCCATGAGTAACCGAGTCTAAGCACCACGCTTACACTATAAATACTACTTTAACCTAGGAGCTACAAGGATTAAAGTACTCAAAGAGAGTCGCAAACCTGAAGAACAATATGAACAAGATGTTTACTTGAATTAGAAGTTGATTACCAGAGAAATCTCAGAAGCAAGCTCAAGAAGAACTTAATTTCGCCAAGGTACAAGCCGTAGAGAGAGCACCGACAGGCTGGGACTCCTCTAAAACTCCTCCCTCACACTCTATCTCTCTATCTCTAATACAAGACTATATCCTATTGAGGACTAATCTTCTATTGATTGCTACCTCTGATCCCAGTGGACATATGAATTAGGGTTTCTAGCCCTCAGGCTCTCAACATCAAATGCATGCCCTGGAGGGGGTACAGGCAAGTATATATAGGGGCCTTCAAGCATCCTATACCCTCGAATCAAACCAACTTAAAAGAACGGCGTAGATGCAACCTTAAGGCGGTGGAGAATCGATGTAGCAATGAGAGACTAACATGGGGGCCCACAGGTCGCCCAGCCTATCAGTGGGGCCGGCTGGCCCCACATGGCAGTGGCTCATGCCCTGCATCGGTGGAGTACCTTCTGGAGTCTTCTAGAGTCTTCCTATGCTGGTACCATCACGGACTTACGTGATTTCCTTTAACGAATTTGTCCTCCTTGGCAGTTTCCTGATTAAATCTTACTGAAAAAATAGATTTATCAAAACTCGTGAAATTTGTCAGTTTAAACCCCTAAGTCTATGTTGGTGATTCATATTAGTCACTTATGCAAGGTATATTGACGGTTTGTGATGAATGTTAACTACCATCAACAAACTCCCCCACACTTAGGCTTTTACTCGTCCTCGATAAAAGGATGGATTACTTAAGACATAACATTGGTACAAGACATCAACACAAAATCATTCCTAGTTATACATGCTCTGCAGGATTCAAAGTGTCTACCATAAAATTTTTGGTGGTTGAAGAATGGAATAGCTTGAAACAGATCACCATCTTCCTTCAGTCAAGTCAATTGGATAAATATTTTTGAATTTTCGAAAACAAAACATAGCTTACCTTCTCCTTTTATGGTACTCTCAAATCACTCAATATATGTAGTATTTTTGGATCCTTACCAAGGCATATATGTTTTGCCTTCGTTATTCCTACTTCTAAAAAACTTATGTGGAGCTCAGGTAGGGATAAATATGAGAACATAGTTGCATTGCATATATTGTGAAGTCAAAACAAGGATCCAAGAAGAAAAATGTTATACTCTTTAGATCAAGATGTGCATGTGCGTGGATATATATGGTGGCTATCTTAATTCTACTTTGCTCCTTGAAAACATATCTCTCTTGTTGAAACTTGAAACACTTTTGCAAGAAGTCATAGGCTATCTTATTCATCTTTATTTATTTCTCTCTCTTTTTCAGATGGTCATCTGAGTACCCATTGTTTTAAATATCTTGGACACTTGTCCAATTCTTCAATACCTTCTTTTTTTATGAATAACTTTTGTATAGCCCATGCCTCTTCTTCTACAATTGAAGTTTTTAAGAGAGACATTTGCAAGAACTTGGAGCATTGTAACACCCTAAAATTTTGGATATTAAAAAAATAGTAAAATATGATTTTATACAATTTTGTGACCATGCAAATTTAGAGTAATAATAATTTTTATTAACTTAAAATCAAATATAAGAGTAGAAACATGTTTGTGCACTCATGCTGTTGCATTTAAATTTTTGAGATGAGTGGTTTGATTCAAATTCCAAAGAGGATTCAAAATAATTTGAAAATGCTTTGAAATATTTGAAAAGAAAAAAAAGGGAATTCTTTTCTCTTTTCGGTTTTCAGTCGGTAGCCCAACCCCCTCCCCCGCGGCCCGCTTGCCTTCCGAGCCGAGTGGCCCATCTCCCGTCTACGCGCGTGGTCGCTCTCCCCTTCCCCGTTTTCCGCCTGGGCCGAGCCCATTCTCGCCCGCGGCCTGGCTCGCGCGCGCACCGCCTGCCGCTCGCACGCAATCACTGACGAGTCGGCCCATCCTTTGTTTCACTGACCGATGGACCCCGCGCGTCAGGCACCTTCTTCCTCTCTAAGCCGCCGTCGAATCTCTCCTTTCCAAAACTGCCGAAGCCGAATCCTCCCCCTAATCTTCCCTTTCCTTCCTTGGAATCGCCTTCGGGCTATAAAACTGAGCTCGCACGTCTTTCCGCTCCATCTTATTTCGACGCGGAGCATCGAAATCATCCCGAGAAGGCGTTGCTCAGAGCACCGCCGTGACCACCCGCCATACCGAGCCGTGCGCCTTCTTTTGGTTCATCCTCGGCTCCATTCTTGCGCGAGGTGAGATCGCCTTGCCCTGTACTCCATCCCGGTACTTTTTATTCGTCGAATGATGCTCGGTTTCGAGTTCTAGTGAACTCCGACGATGGCGCCATCGCGGACATGGTCGCCGAAGCGTTTTTCCGGCCGGAACGCCGCCCCGCTCGTCCCGATCCAATCTGAGCCGTCTACTTTGAATCCAACGGCTGTAAATGAAAGATACCGGTTCGGCTGTACATTTTGCTAAAGAGACCCTGTATTTTTCAATTGTCTAACCCGCAGTCCAAAGCGTATTTCCGTATTGCGTAATATCCTTTTGAAAGCGTAGTTTGATCTCAGTTAAGTCAAAATACGTTTTCAGCTATTTACAGTTATGCCACTGAGTTTGTTTTAGTCATAATTTATTCGTTTTAACTCTGATTTGATCCGTTCAAATTGCGTTAGGTTCGTAATTAAGAGCTCTATATGTTAGTAGGACTGTTTAGTAGGTTTGTGACAATTTATTTTCGAGCTTGAATTAAAGTAATTACTTTTCTATAGGAAATCTTCGTAAATTCATAACTTCGTCGTTTTAGCTCCGTTTTTCGTGATCTTTGCGTCTGTGTGATCCTAGCGAGTTGTAGATTCGTTTTAAAAACTTTTTATCTTATTTTATTACTGTTGATGTACTATTCTAATTATAGTCTTGTTTGTTTATGCATGATTGTTCTGGATGAATGTTGTTGCTATTGTTGATCGAGTATAGACGGTGAGCAATTCGTTGGAGATCAGGAGTTTTACTATGAATAAGATCACCAGGACCAGTTTGAGCAAGGCAAGTATAGCATGAGATTATCCTTGTTGTCCTATTCACATTAAGCAAATAATATCATTATGCATATATTCCTTGTTAAGGATGACTTAGAGTTGATCTTATTCCTTGATACCTATTATACTGCATGGATTAGTATTGCTAGTGCTCAACATGAACTATGATCATGTAATTTGACTAATGGAATATGCAATAAATATTAAAAGATGATTTTATTACTGTTAAAGGGTACTAGAGCATGGGGTTACTTTGGTGCTCTCGTTACTCTCCATAAGGACTTATCTGTAAGCGAAAATCCAGGATTTACAGTACAACTGTGAGGGCTAAAATGGATCTAGCTTTAGTCATATAGAAGGACCTTTTCTAGCTTGTTAGAGGTTACCCTTGTGGCGCAAATGGGGTAGAGCAGACTGTGGATCCCTGTGTGGTAGAATCACACAGACTGACTTTGGAAACCTAGCGGCCCTAACTTGTTAGACGAACCTTTGAAAGGCTTCATAGTGTTTCCCTGCCTGCTCACCTTGGAAGTGTTTTGGGAGTAATTAACCCGGGCATATGGGCAACATGACTCACAGTGAAAGTGTACAACCTCTGCAGAGTGTAAAACTGTTATAACAGCCGTACTCACGGTCACAAGTGGCCTTGGACCCTTATGGAATAGTGGATCATTAATAATGAATATATTTTTGCTATTCGTTAATCATTTCACATGGATCATATGTTTATTATTATGGTGAGACACTTTGATATTATTGATATTCTGAAATAATGCTAATTAAAAGCTACATGCTGATAAACCTATGTTATGCCTTTGAGCCTCATGAACCCTGTATTACACTTGTTGAGTACGAGATGTACTTATGCTTGTTTATTTTTATTAATTGAATAAAAATCCCGGATGGGTAAAAGATGGTGCAAGTAGTGACTACTTCTACTTCCCGGAAGATTACTAGACTTGCCGTCAACCAGTCAATTTGCCTGTGATTGGAGCTACCA
Organism: Saccharum hybrid cultivar R570; assembly: GCA_038087645.1. Lineage (NCBI taxonomy): Eukaryota > Viridiplantae > Streptophyta > Magnoliopsida > Poales > Poaceae > Saccharum > Saccharum hybrid cultivar. The sequence goes on from JAQSUU010000568.1 coordinate 3,599,629, forward strand.
CGAGAATTTTTATATTTTACTTCTGCTACATTATTGTAAAGACTATGTGTTATTAATCATGATGTAATAACATTTGTGATGATACATCCTTTATAATTTGTTAACTTATGTGTGATTGATCTCTGGGCACACATAAGGGTATGCACTCCATTTGGTCGTTAAATGGGTGTGACAAATTGGTATCAGAGCTATTGTTGACTGTAGGACGCAAGCCTAGCTAGAAATAGTCGATTTAGTGTCATCTTTTCACTATTTTTATGCTCATTATCTTGCTCTTGTTATTTGATAAATTTTTATGCTTCTTATGTCTCATTCTATTACGAAATTTTGCCTCTATTCTAATTACATCTAAAAAACTCTGTAGATGGTTCA